>JACYFF010010365.1:89292439-89370097 GCA_017589665.1 Selenicereus undatus | reverse complement strand
GGCAATAAGCGACCATGGGGAGAAAAGGCCGATAAGAGCTAGGGTGTGGCCATGGGCACGGCAGGCTTTGGCCACCACCATAGCCATGGTCGTCGGGGCAGCTAGCCGTGGCCACCTCCTGCTTTTTGGCCTTGTCTTTCTTGATCCATGCAAGGTTGGCCATTGGCAGGGTCCTTGGCCATTGGTGGCCGACGTGACCTCCTTGTTTTTGCATTCTTTAATTTTTCTTTGCTTTCTTTCTCCTTTCTCCATTATCACATTTAGGCCCCTTGCTTGCATCATCTCATCTCCAAAAGAGGGTGTTATTCTCTCAGTTAGCATCATTTTGAACTTAATTTTTGCTAGTTTTTGGATCAAAGTTATTTCCTACAATATAATCAAAAAATCAAATAAAAATCCTATGAATTACAACTTATTACGAACAACAGTTGGAAAAATAAGGATATCAAATATGATATATCAAGATTGAACAAATACCTACAAAATCTTTGAAATATTTATGGAGTTTTTAAGAAGTAAAGCATATATGTAAGGTAAAGGGGAAAGGATATACACATTTCAATCGGTTTTGTTACCCTAACAACCTAACGACTAAGTCATATACAAGCAAAACATACATTCAAGACACACAAAGGCTATAAATGCACACCGGCTCTGATTTTTCACACCACGTAGCACAATGACATGATTTGTGCACCTTGGGGCTTTGTGCAAAGCACATTTACTCTTGATGGTAGACTAAAATTGGGCAAAAATATAATCTTTACTTGGCTAATAGACTCCCCTTTATTAGATGATCAACCTAACCACTTTTTTTCTTTCCAATCTTTATCTTGTCCTTTTTTCTCGCTTGTCTCCTTATGCTTCGCCCGGGCAGGTAGTTCTTGCCTTATTAGGCCTTGAAGTCTTGGTAGAACAACCTAGCACATATTTGGACGTATTCCCTATTTAAATTTCTTAGTTGGATGTGCAAAGCACTTATTTAAGGACAAATAAAGGTATCGGAGTCAAGCTTACTTTTACAGTCTTGTTTTTCTCTTTTGTTGCCTTTTTTTCATTTTGGTGACAAAGCTGAAAGTCAATTAACCAAGTAGAATGTCGCCAAACCCAAATCTCATCAGCTAACACCAAAAGTCAATGGTCAAGTGTACAAACTAGGCACAAAACCGCACAAGTAAAATGAGGTTGCTGTGAAAAACTAGAAATTACATTGTATACAACTGTTGCATCATGCATATTCAGCTGATATACAAGTTAGTAACCAAGCCATTAAAGATCAAAAACTAATCATAAAGGCACAAAAGTTCCCCAAAGGCAAGAAGAAATAAAAAAAAAATGAAAACATGCCTAAATCTTACAATGTCCTCATTGAGAGCCGAGGAGTCACCACCAACCACAAAACTCACAAACACACAAAACATGAAACAAAACAAAACACACAAGCATACTCAATGAATGCACATTACCTTCTAATGTCAGCTAGGGACTCTTGAAATGCATGCAAATGAGATGGGTGGTGGGAAGCAAGTAAGGTTGAGTGCCTAATGGTAGTGTCTCTAGGTGTGCTAGACAAAGATGGAGTGACAACTGGTGAAGAAATCAAGGGAAGGTCAGCTGGTCAAAGGTGCATGGACTATAAAATCGGCCTCTAGGGTAAAAGAAGACTCATAATCATCATCGAGACTAGCCTCAAGTATAGGTCTAAGATAAACAAGGGTTAGTCTTATGAAATAGGTCATACTCCAATCATCTCACTAACAAAACACTCATGTTGCACATTCATTATCTCTATTACGGCATTAAGTTTCGCATAGCATTCATTGAAAATATGGTAATAGGGACAAAAATTCACATCATGATCCAAAAATTTGTAATAAGAGCACACAACATGAGAATAATAGGAATTGTGATGAAATGAATCCATACATTGATCTACACATGGCGATCGAGCATGCAAACCAAAGGGAAAGGGGGAAGGGCACAAAAGTCTTGCTAGCTCTCTCGCATTACCATTGATACCAAGCTAAAGATTCAAACAAGTCCCACATGTCATCAACACTTAAAGAGCGCACGCCACCATAACATGTGAACTCAAAAGTGGCTCGAATCTCATATGTAATCCCCTCAAGCAGAATATTCCATATTTTCATATTTTGTCCGTGAAATGCACACATTGAGCACGATAATCATTTAATCTAGACAAATATTGCCAAAAAGGCTCATGCTCAAATTATGGCAAATGGCAAATAGCCATTTTGATTTTTTCTTTAGATTTTTATTTTCAAAATTTTTTGGGGATATTTTTAAAGGCCTAGTCTCGAATGCTCAAAAAAACCTTGTTATAACAAATGCCAACTCCTCGGCAACGGGGGGAAAAACTTGATAGGCTAAAAGTAACACCACAAGCGCATGGTGTAGCTGTAGCTGGCAACCATTGAGTACGGGTCACATCCACAGGGAGTTGTGTTCCCAATTACCAGAGTCAATTCAATTATTTCAAGCTAGGCAAAACAAAGGCTGATACTAAGTAGAACTAAACTACTAAAGCAAACGTTGTTCTAACCACCTATTTTCATGAAGTCAGCTCAATTAAACTACAAAAGTAGCAACTCAAGGCCCAGCTAAGATTCAAACTACTTTCATATCTAAATGCTAGCTATCTTTCCTACCTATACTAGACAATTAGCTTCACCTTTCAGCAAAAGTAAATTAAACCCCCCCCCCCCAAAAAACGGATGAAAGCTCTTTTAACCATTTCATCAAACACGCAACAGGCGTGAGAGAGAACTCCAAATTCTAACATAAACAAGATAGACTAAGACTTAAATACAATCAAATAGCCATCTTAAGGGCTAATCACAATCAAAGATCACAACATTAATCATAACTAAACATCAAATAGAAAATCAAAGAAAAGAATTAAAAAGTAGCAAACAAAGCAAGAAGCACAAAATTAAAGAGAGAGAGAGAGAGAGAGAGAGAGAGAGAGCATAGAAACATAGTTTTGAATGCTTCCATGAACTTCAAAATCTACAAGATTGGATCCAAATCCATCAAAATAGTCCCTAATCTACCGAATTTATTGTTCCCTAATAGGGTTTTTTTGTAGCTAACCCTAAAAACCTAGCTCTCAAAGCCTCTCCAAACGTCCCATATTGCTCTGCTAAAAGTCTCTTAAATAGTAGTTGAAGCGATAATGGATGCACGGCGGTTGGGTGGCAATAGGTGAATGTAGGAAGAAAAGGTCGGTAAGAGTTGGGGTGTCGCCATAGGCATGGCTAGCCATGGCCACCACCACGGTCGTGGCCACCCCGTGCTTTTGACCTTGACCTTCTTAATTGATGCAAGGCTAGCCACTGGTGGCTATGGTGGCCTCCTTCCCTTGCATTCTTCAATTTTCCTTTGCTTTCTTTCTCCTTCCTCACACTGTCACAGTCGAGCCCCTTGCTTGCATCGTCTCATCTCCAAAAGAAAGCGTTACTCTCTCAATTAGCATCATTTTGAACTCAATTTTCGCTAACTTTTGGATCAACATTATTTCTTACAAAATAATCAAAAATGAAATAAAAATCCTAGGAATTACAACTTTTTACGAGCAAAATTTGAGAAGACGAGGATATCAAATATGATAAATCGAGACCAAACAAATACCCTTACACCTATCTTTTGTTTATCCATCCTCAAATAAAAGGAAGAAAACTATCTCATGACCTAAATAACTTTCGTAGGAATCATGGTTGTATTTAGCATTTGCAACAAATCCTTTAAACCCCTTGGTTCCCCCAATTGAACGAGTGAGGCCTCGTGAGGATTTGTAGAAGATACCCACAAAATCTTTGAAATATTAGTGAATTTTTTCAAAAGCAAAGCATATATACAAGGTAAAGGGGAAAAGATATACATTTAAATAAGTTCTATCATCCTAACAACCTAGCTACTAAGTCATATACAAGCAAAACATACATTCAAGACACACATAGGCTATAAATCACCCCGGCTCTCATTTTCGCCCCACGCAACACAATGACATGATTTATGCACATTGCTACTCTATGCAAAGTGTATTAACTCTTGATGCTAGACTAAAATTAGGCGAAAAGGTGATCTTTACTTGGCTAATGGTTCCCTTTATTAGATGATCAACCTCACCACTTCTTTTTCTTTCCTACCTTTTTTTTTCTTTTCTTTTCTTTCTGCTTGTCTCCTTATGCTCCTTCGCCTGGGTGGGTAATTCTAGCCTTATTAGGCCTTGAACTCCCAGAAGAACAACTTAGCAATATTTTGACTTCTTCTCTATTTAAGGGTTTTATTTGGATGTGTAAAGCACTTATTTAGGCCCAAATAGAGGCATCGAAGTTAAGCACACTTTTACAATCTTGTTTTTCTGATCTTTTTTCTTTTTCTCATTTTGGTGACAAAGTTGAATGTCAATTCACTAAATAGAATGTCCCCAAACCCAAATTTCAACAACTAACACCAAGTTAATGGTCAAGTGTACCAAGTAATCACAAAATCATACATGTGAAATGAGGTTATTATGAAAAACTGGAAATTACATTGTAGACAAGTGTTTCATCATGCATATTCGATTGATATACAACCTACTAACCACGTTGTTAAAGATCTAAAACCAATCACAAAGGCACAAAAGTCCCCCAAATCGAAGAAGAAAAATTGTACCAAAAAAATGAAAAAAATTTGCAAAAATTATGCACCAAAGGGCATATTAGTTCCCACTCATGCACCTAAATCTCACATTGTCCTCAAAGGGGCCGAGAGCCACCACCAACCACAAAATATACAAAACACGAAACAAAACAAAACATACAAGAATACTCAATGAACACATAAATACAAAAGCTAACACATTTACCCAAAAACACAGCCTCACCCAATCGGGAGTAACACCACACATATATACAAAACCAACACCATCAACAACGAATATATACAAATCCAACAATGCCATCAATCACAAAACATAACTATGCACAAAAGACACAGTAGGGTGATCGATCATAGCCAGCAATTGGCTCCACAAAATCCCATGTTTCGCCTCACTATTGATCACCAACAAAAACACAACCTAATATCCATAATTAACAAAAAAAAAGGAAGAAAATAGAGAAAAAAGGGAGAAGAGTTAGAAAGGTTACACTAGGTCGGGTACTAATTGTACCCGAGCTACGCCTCTAAGACAGTGCCATAGGAGGCTCGAAGAGCATTAGTCACTCCTGCTCATCACTCAAGATGTGGATCTCTAGCTCGGATGTAGTCAACGCTTTCAAGATTTTATCATGTGTCGTTGCATGCATCTTAAAATGATGTGAATAAGAAAACACTAATAAGATCATAGCAAAGATAGTCAGCACCCTCTTAAACTTATCAAATGCCATAGAAAAATCAAAAGTATGATAAAAAATTAAAAAAAAAGTACTCCACATTATCTTCCTAGGCACGTCCTCTAAGTATGCACAATAAGGGTCAAAGGAGCAAGTATACCGTTTAATGTCACCTAGGAACTCTTGAATTGCATGCAAATGAAAGGGGGAGGTGGGAAGTAAGGGAGATGAAATAGGACTAAGTCAAGTGACTCAGTGAAAATGTGGTCTTTATGCTCAATGCTAGGAGCTGCACCAATCACCGCACGACTCCTCAAAGGAAGCCTGCTCAAGAAATGATTCAATCAAGGTAAGGTCTTTCAACAATCAAGCAAATCATCCTTAATAAAACTAGCATCACCCTTAGAAGACTTACCCATCTCCAACCCTGTGCACAGAGCTAAAGGGAGGGGAGAAGCAAATGTCAAGTCACTAATGGTAGTGTCTCCAGGTGTGCTGGATGAGGATGGAGCAACAAATGGTAAAGAAATTAAGGGAATGTCAAGCACTTTCTGTAGGCTGGTCAAACGTGTATGAACTATAAATCGGGCTCTAAGGGAAGAGAAAACTCATTATCATCATGGAGACCAACCTTAAGTGTAGGGGAAGATAAACTAGGGTCGATCTTATGTAATAGGCTAAACTCCCTCATCTCACTAACAAAACATTCATGTTGCTCATTCATTGTCTCTATTACAAAATTAATTTTCACACAGCATTCATCAGAAATATCATAATAGGGATAAAAATTCATGTCATGATCAAACGATTTGCAATAACATCACACAACATGAGAATAAGAGGAATGGTGATAAAATGAATCCTTAAATTGACCTGCACATGGGGATTGAGCGTACCAGCCATAGGGAAGGGAAAAGGGCACACAAAACACTCATTAGCTATCTCACATTGCCATTGATACCAAGCTAAATATTCAAACAAGTCCCACATGTCATCAACATTTAAAGAGAACATACCACCATAACACAAGGGCTCAAAGGTGGATCAAGTCTCATGTGTTATGCCCTCAAACACAACATTGCATATTTCCCATCTTTTATCCAAGAAATACACACATTGAGCACGATAATCATTTAATCTAGACAAATATTGCCATTTTCAATTTTTTTTAGATTTTTGATTTTTTTATAGGCCTAGTCTCGAATGCTCAAGCAAACCCCAATATTGGAAAATGCCAAGTCCCTAGTAACAGTGCCAAAAACTTGATAGGTTAGAAATAGTTGTAGCTAACGTACGGCGTAGTTGTAGCCAGCAACCAGTGAGTACCGGTCGTATCCACAGGGAGTTGTGCTTCGAATTATCAAGGCAAATCCAAGTGTTTCAAGTTAGGCAAAATGAAGGGCGATAATAAGTACAACTGAACTACTAAAGCAAACAAAAAGAACCTCTTAATGCTAGCTTAATTTTCTTAGCTCGCCTAAGCCCTCTTTCAAGGGTCAAAGGTTAGTTTAATTTTCTTAGCACCTATTTTCATCGAGTTAGCTCAATTAAACTACAAGAATAGCAACCCCAGACCTAGGTAAGATTCAAACTATTTTCATGTCTTAATGCTAGCTATCCTCCCTACCCACACTAGACAATGAACTTCACCTTTTAGCAAAAGTCAATTATCCTAAAACACGGATGAAAGCTCTTTCAATCATTTCATTAGACCCTTGGCGGGTGTGAGAAAAAACTCTACATTCTAGCATAAATAAGATATGCTAATGCTTAAACACAATCAACTAGCAATTTTAAGGGCTAATCACAATCAAACATGACATCTTCATTCACAACTAAACATCAAAAAGAAAATCAAAGCAAAGAATCAATAAAGTAGCAAACAAAGCAAGAAGCATCAAATTAAAGGGGGAGAGAGGAAAGAAACCTAGTTTTGAATGCTTGAATGAACTTCAAAATCTACAAGCTTGTATCCAAACCAACCAAAGTAGTTCATAATCTACCTACTTTATTAACCCCTAATGGAGTTTTTCGTAGCTAATCCTAAACTAAAATTTTCTCTCAAAGCCTTTATGAAAGCCCCTAATGCTCTCCTAAAACTCTCTTAAATAGTAGTTGAAGCGACAAAGGATGTACGGGGGTTGGGGTGGCAATGGGCAGTCGTGGGCAGAAAAACCCAATAAGAGCTAGGGTGTGGCCACGGGCACGGCTGGCCATGGTCACCACCACAGCCATGGCCATGGGCACAACTAGCCGTGGCCATCCACTAGTTTTGGCCCTAACTTTCTAGAATGATTCAGGGTTGGCCACTGGCGGGGGCCTTCGCCACTGGTGGCTATGGTGGTCTCCTTCTCTTCCGTTCTTCAATTTTCCTTTCCTTTCTTTCTCCCTCCTTGCACTATCACACTCAGGTCCCTTGCTTGCGTCGTCGATCTCATCTCCAGAAGAGAGTGCTATTCTCTCAGTTAGCATCATTTTGAACTCAATTTCCGCCAACTTTTGGATCAAGTTATTTCCTACAAATAATCAAAAATCAAATAAAAATCCTAGGAATTAGAACTTATTATGAGCAAAAGTTAGGCAAATGAGGATATTAGATACGATATATCTAGACCGAACACTCCTTTTGGTCAATGAAAGTTGTATTTTCTTGTCTTTTCTTCCAGTTGCGCTACTAATATCTATCCTTTTTCATCTAAAGTGACTTTGCATTCTCTTTTTCCAATACCTTTTTTACTTTAACATATTGAAATGTGTTTATATGAAAATGTATTTGATATTGAAAAGATGTATAGCGTTGCATTTACAAGTGAACAAAAATAAAGTTAAAAATAAAAAATTATGCAAATATTAAATGAAAATTTATACTCGGATTATATATAGTTATATTCGCATTTAATTCAATATGAATTCAATTTGAATCTGATTTAGCATCCGACCCGACAGAGTTAGATTTGAATCAGACTCTCGATTCCAATTATTAATTGGATCATATTTAAATGTCTAAACATTCGATTTGAATCCAAACTATTATAATCCCAACTATGGGGCCAGTCCATACAATTGAGGATCAGTCAAATCTTCACATCATATCCAAATTTTAATTGAAGAGCGAGAGTAAGCTCAGAGTTACGCATATCCTAATTTACTTCCTAAAACATCAGGGGTCTGTGCGTTGCTAAAGTAACTACTATTCCATATAGTAAAGGAGTGTTCGGCAACAATGTTTTGGGTAGCGTTTGGCGTTTTGACTAAGTCAATACACTCATTACGTAATTTTTAGTATTCGGTAACGTAATGTTTTGACTAGCATTTCAAGTAGCGTTTAGCGTTTTAAGTAGCATTTTTGAAAAGCTAATAGTATTAACGTTTTACATTCAAAAGTACCGTTTCATATTTTTTTACCAAAAATTACCCTTTGGAAATTTTATCTTTGAAAATTATCTATATCCCTTTATGTCAATTTACATTAATCAGCTAATCCAACAGCTAAATTTACCGAACACATTTTATTTAATTGCTCTTCTAAACAGCTATCCGCTAACAGCTAAATTAGAAACGTTATCTACTACCTGAACAGCTATACGCTACCTAAACCGCTATCCGCTACTTGAACCGCTAATTTTGCCGAACAGGGCCTAAATCACCATTGCACTGGCCTCAAGCACAGACAGCGATAATTGAGGTTTAGATTAGCTTTAAACCAAATGAGTCAAAACTTTCATAAAATCTGGATGAAATATTGTGGCCTCTATTTAGCTTCATTTGGGTATGATGACTGGATAAGCCTATATCTAGATTGGACTATCTGAGCAAAAAAAAAAAAAAAAAGTCTCGTGCCAAAATTTTTAAGCTTTTACGATAAATTTGTGACCAAATTCTTCTCTTTTTTTTTAACGCTTTGTTTGGTCCTTAGAAAATTTGTTAGAAAGAAAAATTGAAAGAAAAAAATATGAAGGAAAAAAAAAGTAGGAAAAAAATGTATTTTTTTTTTGTTTCAATTGAGGAAAAAATATAAGAATTTGGATGAGAAATTTGAATATTGATGAACTAAAATCATGTTGATGTCATCTAAGTAATGTGAGGTTGGAGGAAGTTGGGAATTTTTCTCAAACTTTCCTTACAATTTTGTGAGGAAAATTTTATCACTTGTTTCTAACAATTTTCCACATAACTTTCCTCTATATTTTTTTCTTTGTAATTTTCTCTAAACCAAACACAAGAAAAAAAGTACCTTTTTCAAAAAAAATTCTTTCCACCAAATTTTTCAAGGTCCAAATGGAGCCTAAGTATCTGACATATTTGAATAATCGAGGCCTTCAGTGCCGATGCCATAAGCTGTTTTTAGTAACTATTGACTTCTAAATATATGTTGACATGACCATGATCTAATGTCTAAACCAAAATTTCCATACTCATATCTAAAGGGAGACTCTAAATAAGTTGACTTTGTTTACACCTAGAACCCGAATTAGCTGATTAAGGGTCCGTCTTTTCGTTAGAAAATATGGGTTGAGAAATGGGTGAAATTAGTTGAGACTGGTTGAAGTGGGTCGAAATTAGTACTATTTTGTTGAAGTGGCTAGAAGTGCGCTAAAGTAGGTTGAAGTGGATTGGAGTTGGAAGAAGTTGGTATAGGTTGGAGCAGGTCTAAGTTAGTAATTTTTTGTTGAAGTGGGTGGAAGAGCGTTGAAGTAGATTAAGATGGGTTGAAGTTGGAATAAGTTGGTATATTTTTTTATATGATGGGTTGAAGTTGATATTTTTTTGTTGAAGTGGGTTGAAGTTGATTGAAATGGGTTGAAGTTGAAATTTGTTTATTGAAATGGGTTGAAGTGGGTTGAAGTCGGTAAATTGAGATTTACCCATAGAAACAACGGGCCTTGAATCGAACACAACATGAACTCGTCCTCCAAAGTGTGTTTTTTTTTGGGGGGGGGGGACTTTGCTAGGCAGCATTACTAAATAAAAGTCAATTGATTCAAAGTCAATTACGTTGAACATAAAGTTTTATCAATTCGAGCTAGCTCTGCAAAATTTACCCAAGACTCAAAGCATGAACCAAAAAACATGGGCCATACTGGAATCAACACATAAAATGAAGTCAGCCGATTCTAACACAGACACCCAAAGTGACCCAACCCATAATGGAGCAGCACTCGGGAGGTGGTGGGTACGTAGTACCTGTACTAGCAGTGTCGATTCACACGGAAAGCATTACTTGTGATGTGTTTTCTAATTTTTATTTATTTTCACCTTAAAAATCATTTAGGATACTTTCAAAAAAAGCTGCTAATTAATTCATTTGTTTTTATTTAGACATCATTTACTTAGATTTTCTTTAGTTTATTCTATCTAATTAGGGTTACTTTCTTACTTGCAATTTATTTCATTAAGAATACTTTTAATTTTTCAATAACTTCATTTATTTTAATGGGATTTTAAAAATCAACACATAATTAAAATTCCTTACTTTTTTTTTCAGAATTTTATTTATTTAAGATTGTCATATGTCTTTCAAGTAGATTAGACGAACATAATAATTTTAAATGACGATCAGGATATAGTTAGATTTAATTTGATGACTATAAAGTTGTATAATTTATAGTAATTCCTCACTAACTGTACAACTAAACTGGTTACATGTATTACGAATCCGGATTTTAAGTAAATGAGAGAAGCACCATAACTTAAAATAACGAGGATATATGTTGGTTTAGTTGGTTATATTTCAAAAGTTTTGTTAACTATGCTATGTCTCTTTAAGAGAGCTATTGTATAACATTTTGGTGAGCGGTAATATTAGTATACATTTAGTGAGTTATGGTATATATTTAGTGAGATATAATATATATCAGTGAGCAAATTTTAGCAAGCCGCATAATATATATTAGTAAGTCGAACAAATGTATATGTGCATAGGTTTCAATGAGTTGTACAACATTTTTAGCAAGCCAAATCTATATATACATGAGTTATATTAGTGAGTCACACTGTATTTTTAGTGAGCTATTGGTCAAATTAATAATGTAAAAAGGACAAACAACAACAACAACAACTATTATGATATTATGTAGCAGGTTGCACTATATCTTTTGGTGACCTATGATGTATATTTAGTGAGCAATATTATGTATTCATCTTTGTGAGATGCAATGATATATGTTTTGGTGAGTTATGATATACTTGAAAAGTTTAAGATGCACTTTGTCTTTTTAAAGATAGCTACTGTATAATGTTTTGGTGAGTTGTGATATACATTAATTTAGCTATCATATATATTTAATGAGCTATAATGCATGTCAGTGAGCAGTTTTTAGTGAGTTATATAATATATGTTGCAAAGCCAAATGAACCAGTATATGTGCAAGTGTCAATGAGTTACACAGTATTTTTAGTGAGTGGAACTCATATGTACATGAATAGATATTAGTGAGCTACAAAATATTTTTAGTAAGCCATTAATCAAATTAATAATATGAAAAGGAAACAACAATGATGATGATGATGATGATGATGCTGATAATGACAATGATGATGATGACGATGATGATAATAATAAGAAAAATAACAACAATAGTAACAACAACAACAATTGTTGTTGTAGTAGTAGTACTACTACTACTATTACTCCTCCTCCTCCTCCTCCTCCTCCTCCTCCTCCTCCTCCTCCTCCTCCTCCTACTACTACTACTACTACTAATAATAATAATAATAATAATAATAATAATAATAATGTAATATCATATTATATTAGCGAATACATCACATTCTTGTCCATATCCTTAGCTATGACATTTTTTAGTGAGTTGCACTACCTATTTTAGTGAGCTATGATATATATTTAGTGAGCAATATTTTTTCTTTTCATCTGGTGATGTGCTATGGTAAATATTTCGGTGAGTTATGATATATTTTAAAAGTTTTATTTATATGTACTTTGTCTTTTTCATAGAGCTAATATTTAATGTTTTGGTAACCTGTGATATATATTTAGCGATCTATCATATATATATTTATTTATTTAGTGAGTTATGATATATGTCAGTGAGCAGACGTTAGTAAGCTATATAATATATTAATAATCCAAATGAATTTGTGCATACGCATGTGTTAGTGATTTATAAAATATTTTTAGTGAGTGAAACTAGATACATATGGACATATATTAGTGAGCTAAACAATATTTCTAGTGAGCTATTAATCAAATTAATAATATGAAAAAGAAAAAAAAATACAATAACAACAACAACAACGACGACGACAACAACAACAACTTATCATACATATTAGCAAGCATATACACATTCTTGTTCATATTCTTCGCTATGATATTTTTAATGAGATGCATTATGTCTTTCTGTGAGCTATGATATATATTTAGTGAGCAATGTTTTATGTTTATCTCGTGAGGTGCTATGATATATCATTTGGTGGGTTACGATACACTTGAAAAGTTTTATTCACATGTACTATGTCTTTTCTAAGAGAGCTATTACATAATATTTTGGTGTGCTGTGACATATATTTAGTGAATTATGATATATATTATTAGCAGATGTTAGTGACTTATACTATATACTAGAACTAGTCCCCTTGTGATGCAAGGATTGAGTAAACTAATATATTAATATTAAAAATTATAAATATTCAATCAACTATTTTTTTTTCGTTGTTCAAATTTATTTATCAGTTAAAGAATCTTTGTATCTATTTTTTTTTTATCGTTTACACATGTGCTATTTTTGCATGTCAGTGTTTATTAATGTCACTTCTAAGTAATCGATTATGGAGAATTTGGAAGGTCTTGCAATTTATGTAATAAATAAAAAAAAATTGTATCCATGCTAAAAGAAATAAAATTAATTAAATAGTCATTAATATCTTAACCAATAATTCTATGACACTTGGCGAAAACTTATGGAGTCACTCAATTTTATACATAATTATATAGATAGATTATATAGATGTTAGTGAACTGAAAGTAGGTGCACAAGTGCACTTGTTTGTGAGTTATATAGTATTTTTGGAGAGTGAAACCGGAGAGTATAGAAATATATATTAGTAAGCTATACTGTATTTTTAGTAAACCATTATTCAAATTAATAATATAAAAAGAAAAAATAAAAAGAGGGATCAAAAAATTTACTTAAAAAAAAGGAAAGAGTTTAGTTCTGTCAACCCAAAATAAAAAAAGAAAGAGTTTTTGGATATAAAAGATTAATGGGGAAACCCCATATAAATGATACATAATAAAAAAAGGACGAAAGATTAAAAAAATAAACACATATTTACTGACTGGAACTGAAGAATATAGACATAAGTATTAGCGAGATATACAATATTTTTAATAAATCATTATTCAAATTAATAATCTAAAGGGGAAAATAGAAAGAGATATAAAAAAATTTCTTAAAAAAAGAAAGAGTTTAGCTATATCAACCAAAAAACAAAAAAACAGTTTAATTGAATATGAAAGATTGCGGCGAAAAACAAAAACCATATAAACGATACATCATATATATCATATATATATATTAAAAGTTGGATAGAATGTATGTATAGTTGACATGTGGCATGCCACATAGGATGCCAACTAGGGTGCCACTTGGGATAAAAATGTCATGTAAGATAGCAACATACAAGTCTTTTATCATAAAATTAAGATGGATGCATGTTATCAATGCAATTTAAATTCTTTTTAATGTTAACTTTTCTCATATGTTATCACTAATTAGTAATTGAATTTTATCTTTGCAAAGTTAATTGACGTTGTTTCTATAATATTCTATTTCTTTTAATATTCTATTTTATCCTATAATTCATTAATATCTAGATGTCCAATATATATTTAGGTTTAGATGTCAATATTTACTTTTAATTGGTGCTCTTAAGTGAAGCTGTTTTAATTTCCCCTTAATATCTATTGTGAAAACATATTAACAAAATCAAATAATTAATTTGTACAAATTTACTTACCTGTGAAATATAAACAATAGTACTAATAGCTCTATAAAATCTAGGGGTGTTCATCCGTGCAAATCTAGATGGAACTGGACTCGACAACTTCACTTATGAGCACCAATTAAAAGAAATAATTCAAATGTTAGATGGCTCCTATTTTACATGCTATAATGCTTAATTACTTAAGCATGTCACATTATTGGATTTAGGTAATATGAAATACAGTAGGTGTTTAATTTTAGAAAATATGATTATTAGTAAAATTGGATTCATTTTATATTTAAAAATATTATAAATTTCCCTTTTTTGTAAGGCTTATACAATATTCTTCGTATGCAATATAATTGCTTAATTGCTTAATAGGGCTTTCATTTTTAAAAACAAGATGATTATTAGCATGTCATATAATTGCTCAAGCATGTAATGAAACTGCATAACGTATACAATATTCTTCGTACTGATATCATTTACATCAATCATTCATTAGAAACTAATATTAAAGACGGACATGATAAGCGTTTCACTTATGAGCCTATTATTTTAACATTCCATATTAATATGTACAATTAATCCACCTTTAAAGTTGCATAACTTATAAAAACGGCTATACAATTGAAGATTCACAATTTTAACCGAAATGCGTCAATCATTGAGAAATCAAATGGAGAGCCTTTGAAACTTAAATATCGGATAGTCAACATTCTATTATACTTGCAAAGGTTTCAATTGATGTTAATTTTGCATATAAATAATCTTGATTGTGGAGATAGTGGCCTAAGAGCTTCTCATACAAGGCCTTTAGGCGAGATTTAAATAGGCTCCCAAAAATAATTCCAGTATTTTTCTATTATGAAACGATACAAAAATGAGTCCTAACAAGTGTCGATTAACTATAAAGGAAGAATCTTATTCCTTTCTTGATCAATTAAACACTGAGAAAGATGACTGGATTATCAAAGTTAGAGTAGCTCGATTCTGGGAAGTCATCAGTTCAGGTTCAAGGGAGCCAATTAGTACAGATATGGTACTCATCGATGAAAGGGTATGTATATCTTTAATACAAAATATCATATTGTATATCTTATATAATTTTCTAACCTTTTTTCCATTATATGATTTAGGGTGTTCTAATACATGCCACCATCAAAAACACTTTTGGGCATAGATTTGTTGGATTGTTAACAAAAGGTGGTCTCTATGTCTTGAAGAACTTCTCTGCTGTGAACAACAAAGAACAATGGCGGGTTGTAGGTGACAACAAACTCATGATACAATTTTACTCAAGTACTATTGTCGAAGAGGTTCAAAAAGATGATGGCAAGATTTTGAGGCACAAATTTGAATTTATAGCATTCCACAAAATAGAATTGCGGATGGATAATCATTATGTTTTAACAGGTACATATTCTATTTGATCTATCTATTATATACAATTTAACCAACCATTTTGTTCCCGAACATTACTTATATATAACATTGTACTAGATCTCATTGGTCGAGTTGCCAGTGAGGGAAATGTGCAAACTAAGACAAGTCGGGAGAGAAAAAGGACTACTGAAACTATGATAATTGAGTTGGAAGACTTGAGGTAAATTTTTAATTATTTTCCAGCGATGATTGTGCACTTCCTTCAAATAATTTTGGTAATTTATGCAGAAATACAAGAATTAAAGTGACATTGTGGGGTGAAAAGATAGAGGAATACAAGAAGCAAGTTGCATCATTGGATGGAGATATGCGGATTATAATTGTCACATCAACCATTGTGAAAAAGTTCCTAGGTAAATTATTATTACTAATCAAGGATAAAGAAATTAAAATGGTTTTGTCTAATAGTTTTTCTCCTTGCAAATTCATATAGAACACCCTTCTGTATCTACATTTCCTTCGACAAGAATCAATCCAAACATTCCAGAAGTCGAAGAATATATGGAACAATTTAAGTCAGAATTATATATAACCGTACCTTGAATTGTATATTTTATAACTAAAGTTTTGTCCAGAAAATAAAGTAGATACGTTCATTGTAGGAAAAACAAGGATGATATGAAGATTGCTACTTTGGATGATACTTTCATCGGTATCAGTGTCGTTGAGATGCAAAATAAATATAAAAATATTTTTGCTTTGCTTGAATTTGTTGAAACCAACTACAGTGGGGTAAGTAAATAATTTCCAATTTCTATTTCAATATGACTTGAAGAGTATAATTTTTAAAAAAAAATACTAAACTTAATTATTGGACATGTTATTCAGGAACATACTTTCTTTTGCGCTGCTAGAATAATGGATTTTGTAGCAACAAAGAAGTCATGGTATTATTACATGTCATGTGAATGCAAGACAGGGCTTAGCAATTCTGGAGGCGGTTTTTATTGTCCCAAATGTGAGATTACAACTCAAGAACCTATACCAAGGTACAAAATTCAAAAAAGAAATATGCTCTTCTATACAAAGAGTCTAATACTTTCAATATTACCATATAATGGTTTTCCTTTGCTACTTTGCTCCCAACGTCAATATAGTTATTTCACAAAATCATTATCCCTTTGAACTTAAAAAAAAGACATGCACATCAAACCACATAGTAGATTAAAACCCAAAAAAAAGATAAACGATATTCACTAAAAGGATTTAAAAAGATAGACTACACATCAAAAATTCAAGTACATATAATTATTAAGTTGATTTCATATGAAATAAGGTTAGAAAAAATATGCTACCATAAAGTTTGTAGAAAACAATATAATACAGCACCAATAATAACATATAAGACAAAATACTGATACTTAACAACCGAGAAGTAATAATTATCGTGCAACGCACGGGTAAAAAACTAGTAAATAAAAAGGATGAAAGGATTTTAAAAAGGGGGAAACCCCTATGTAATGACACACAAATAAAAAGGGACAAAAATATTTAAAAAAAAAAACTAAACGTGCATGTCAGGGGCATTGAACCGTGCCTCTTATGGAACGATTAACGAAACTGCGCCACCACAGCAACTCTGCTAATGCTAAGCACGATAAGTTAAATATTACAGATATTGTTTAGCTGGGACGAGGCGTACACACCTGCTGGTTCAAAGACTTGAAAGCGCAATGCTTAGGATATAGTCAAACAACAGAACATGATGCCACGTTTGTTAGGCAAATTTCCCGTTAATCGCGATAGCTTTAGGAGCTAATTTTTGAATCCCCGCGATAAGACCCCTTGCTTTGCATGGAGCAATTCTTATACGACACAACCGAGCGTAAATAATAGTGTTAGGGGTGTTCATCGGTCCAGGATCGGACCGGACCGGACCGGACCGGCTGGACCAAAGACCGAAAATTTGGCAAACCGTGGACCGAGGACCGGACCGTTCTGGAGTCGGTCCGAACCGGACCGGACCGACTCCAGACCGATCCCGTGGCTGCATTGCTGATAGATTGTGAATTTGTGCCCAGGAATGACAATAAGATTTGAATCCCAGACTTGTGAACAAGCTGTGTTTGAGTTCATTAATAACAGCTTGTGAATTTGTGATTTTCTTATTCATCTATATGAATAATACTACCAAGTTTTGCATTTATAGGGAAAGCTTGGAAATGAACAAGAAATAGCAGTGATCGAAAAGGCCATCACAGAATTCGGGAGAGGGTATCACCGAGTTTAAAAACGAATTTACTCTGGTAGAAGAAATTCACAAATGAACAATCAAAAGCCACTAACCACATCAAATTCACAAAACCCTAGACCAAGTTCACAAAATCGAAAACCCTAGAATTGCAATTTTCAACCCTAACTAACACAATGAACGAATCCAAGCATGAAGCTGAAAATCGGAGATGAGAAGAAGAAGAAGAGCAGAAGACAGGTCAGCATATGAGCACAAAATCGGAAGAAGAGCCGAAGTAGAAGAACAGGAACTGAAGAAGAGTAGAAGAAGACCGAGAGAAGCTTACCGCCACCAAGCAGGAAGAAGGAAACGAGAAGGGCACCGCCGGCCAGCGAGCACCGAGCGCTGACAACCGAGAAGGGCAGTAGAGGGCGACGGACGACGTTGTCCGGTGAGAAGGAGGAGCAGCAGGGCTCGAGGGCAGGGGATTGCGAATGAAGAACGAGAACGAGGCTGAGGCATTTGGATTTTAGGGATTCAGCTGTGGAAAAAAAAAAACAAAACAAAACAATGAAACCCGGTCCGGTCCGGTCCACAAGTCGGTCCACCCGGTCTTAGACCGGACCGGACCGAAGACCGAAAACAAGAAAGGGTAGGACCGAGGACCGGACCGAAAAGCCTCGGTCTGGTCCGGTCCAGGCCGGTCCGGTTCGGTCTCCGGTCCGGTCCGATCCTGGACCGATTAATGAACACCCCTAGGTGTTATGGTACTTTAAACTACATACTACATAGCAACACATCTTTATCAAACCAATTTACCTGACCTAAGATCAATCCAAATACTCAAGCGAATCCCACCCCAACCAAAATTGATGGAAAAATATCAATTTGGAACAATCTGATGTAATACCCCCCATAAACAGACCCCACCTAAATTTTAACCGAGTTGAATTCTGCTCAACTAAACCAAACCTACATTCAACACAAACATATCACATATTGACGCAACGCGAACCACTAATTTGCTAGTATCTAAGAACCAACTCAATCAAAAACTTAAGCTGATGGTTGAAAGTTCGGGAATGAATTTACGCTATAATATTTCCCCTCATACGAATACTCTTTGGACTTAAAGCGTGTGTACTACAAAAGCCCGCCTTATATTGTGCAATAAATCAATATGGAAACTGTTGATATTCGTACTCATGACCTCTCACTTATAAAAGCTCTAATATCATGTTAAAAAATCAATTCAATTAACAATTTACTAATAATTAAAACCTCAAAAATAAATTTATACTTTAACATCTAATTTAGTTATAGCCTGACTTGTTGTTAAATTCAACTCAATGCAAAATCTAGACTTGCCAATTCGGGGGGGGGGGGGGGGGGTCAAATATGGGTCGGCTGTATTCGGGTTAAGGTAAAATACGGGTCAGGCGTATTTTGAATTCGGGTAAAATACGGGTTGGCATATTTTGGTTTTATGAGTTTCGGATCAACCCAACGGGTTTGAAGCGCCTTTTTAGTAAATTATTTCTTTTTTTATCAAAATCAAAAATTTAGCATATTTATTACTTAAAATTGTCTGTATTTAGTGAACAAGCATTATAATTGTACTTTGTTCAAAAAAATATCAAAAATATCCAAACTTTTCAACATGATTATGAAATTCATGTTCGTGTGGACAATTAGTCACGTTTGGATAGGTTGAGCTGTATATTAAAATATTAATAATTGGTTGGATCATTCAGAGGTCGTCGCATCTAAAGCATGTTAACAAGTCGGAGCGGTTCAACCCATTAATAGCCCATTTAATAAATTGATATTTTGTTAACTAACCTAGCATTACCTAATCAGGTATGCATTATTAGTACGTCAATCATGAAGGGAACATAAGTTGGTCCATTGCCCAACATTGCATCAAATTCGAGACCAATTAGAAAGAATCTAAACGAAAAAATATTATATATGCGCAATATATTATAACTATCTATTAATTCTAAAATCAAAAGTTTAAATTATTATAGAATTATCTTATTTAAAATGCGATGAGATGTATTCATTTTACCAAGAATATATTTGTATGACTCGCATATTTTCAATACTTATCTAATTCTAAATTGCTTTTCTTAATATTGGAATTGTTTCATGGCCATTTTCTAAAATTGTACAATTTATAAGTTGTATATGACGTTGTGTGGAAAAAAACGGGAGCCATTGTCTAATTTGCGAAGGGATGTGATAATTATATAACATCTCTCTAAATGATTCGTTATAATGAAAGACTATCATTATCAAGAGAAAAAAAATTAAAGAAAATAAGTAAGTATGTAATATTCGGGTCGAGCAGACGGGTTCGGGTCGGGTCGGGTCTGATCCAAAAATTTACGGGCTTTTCGGGTTCGTTTTAATTCGAATTCGGGTTGAAAAAATCATGTTCAGAACCCGAAACTTTCGGAAAGATTCAGATCAAATTTTCGAGTCATGTCAATTTTCATCAGGTCTATCCAAATCACATGATCCTTTTATTATAGCACTCCCAGCGGTTGCCTCGTGTGGAAAAGGTGGGGCACGCGTGGAAGATGCATGGCAAGAAGAAGCTGGCAGCAAGGAGAATTGAGGGGGGGCATGCATGTCACCACGCCAGTGCGGTCCCCCTCTCGTGCCAGTTTTTGTGAATTTTTTTTTGTTTTTTTTGAAGTAATATATAATTTTTATATGATTAAAAAAATAGATTGTGTGTTATAAAGTGGGTTCATGATAAATATTTTTATTGGATGATTAAAATTGAGTTCCATTTGTTGAAAAAGTGATGAAATACAAGTTGCAAAATTATGAAACTTTTATTGACGTGACAAGTTAGAGTTCCAAAAACTGAAACTCTGCTGGAAATGTTCTCCTATCTCGCGTTTCAGTTGTACACTTTGTGAGGCCCCACCACCGTAGGCCCAGCCCGTGACAGAATAAACAGAAATGACACCAATGAGAGAAGGGCGGTGCAAATCCGAAGAAAAAAGGAATACAACAACTTAAGACGTAAGCGATGATGATGATCTGACCGTGGAGCCCTGGACCCGCTTTTGGGTTGTTGCAGTGTGCTTAGCAAATCCGCGAAACGCGTTTAGCTAGCATCGCTCCATTCGCTCGTAAAAATGTATCCAACTTAAATTCCTGAATTTCTGACCAAAAAAATATTGAATACGGTTATAAATTTTTGCTCTACATTTTAAATATGTGCATAATATTTTTTTATATTTTTATTGTACAGATTTGATTTTAACCCTAATTTAAACTTGACCAAATTGTTCAATTTAAAAAAAAAAACCAAGTATAAAATATCAGTTTCTTATCTGAATTTTAACTTGTCTAATTTGTGCAACTTAAATTTTACATAAACCTGAATTTTTGATAGCGTTAATCGTAATGAAATCGAGTAAACTAATTGAATTTGTGGACTAAAGTCAAATCAAATCTTAGCCAAGTCTTACTCAGCTTAATTTAGGTGGCTCATTTTATTTTCCTTACATGTTAATTTTTAAAAAAATATATATTTTTTATTTTCTAGGACTCAACAGTCAAGTCCTCATAAGTTGAAGCATATTTAATGACAATTCATTAGTATATTATAGTTTATATGGTCATATTTAAAGTTTGAATTGGGATTAGCGAATTTGTCTTTACAACCTCTCGCTTCCCTCCTCTTACTCTGCCTTCTTGTGAAGTTCATAATTTTAAATATTTTCAAGACAAAAAAGACAATGATCCTAATAATGTGAAGTAAATCCGAGTATGACTCATATATGAACTAACGTAAGTTTAATTACATCCCTTGCTTCAGCTCTCTATTTTGCCTTTATAGCTCCTACAATTTATTACATACCTCCTCGTCTGCTTATCTCCCCCCCCCCCCCCTCCTTGCAATGAATTCCTATTTTATTTTGTGATTTGAAAGGCTATATTCATTTTAATCATTGTGGGAATTTAAAATGAAGTTAATTCACATCATTTGAATTCGAATTGATCTAGTTAAACAAAAACCTAAACCTTTTTATGATTTTAGTTTCTATCCATAATGTATTAGATGTTTATAAAACAGACATAATAACACCTCTCAGTGTAGGTCCCGCTTGCGCGGTGTCTGGGGAGATCCAGATGTAGGCAGCCTTATCTCAACCGAATGACTGTCCGTTGAGAGACTAATTCCAAGATACCCACGAAACAAGATTTTGTGAAAACATTTTATAGGAGAAGGATTTTGTGGAAACATGTTAAGTCGTAAATCATGCATTGTTTTAATAATTATTTTGATTATATTATATATATTATTTCGTCTAATTTACTTTATTTTATATATTTTTCAGGTTAAGCATTAATAAAATAAAGAGGAGAAGAGAAGACGTTGAAAACTGGGTTTTATTTACTGAAAGATTTTACACGCAAATTTATCAAGTCAGTCAAAAAAATAATGATTTATGAAAAAATATTATTTCCATAATTATTTATTTGGGCTAGGTTTACAAAATTATTACTCCTAATTAAAGAGCAACTAGAAGACTTGGAAGAGAAGGAGTCTAAAGAAGAAAACCCTAGTAGATAATATTATAAAGCCTCACACCTAACCACCTCTTTAAGGTAAACCCTCAAGACCTAATCTTCATTATCAACATCTTGCCAAGCCAAAATACACACGCCTACCCTCTTCTCACAAACACCACCAAGCCTAACCTCATGCCTCACCATGCTAATCTCACTTATTAGCAAACCATAATCAGCATCACTCCATCAAACCCCTTCTCCCTCACCATCGATCATCACTATACGGCACCATCGGTCATCACTATTCACCATCATATGTTACCAACTCTCCGAGGCCAAAGAATCATCATCCGTGGCTTTCACAAAGTAATATTGTTTTTTTTATTTCCTTTATTTTATGAGTTTAGTTGTTCATTAAACACGAAGTATTTGGGTGAATTGTGTAATTTTATTTTTAATATGAGTGAGTAATTCCCTTGTACTTAGTATAATCTATTTGAAACCATGCTAAATTAATTCTTTTGAAAAAAGTTTTATGCTTTATTGTATAATTGATTTTTTACTCATGATTCAACAACGATTAGTATTTATCGTTTATGATATTCGTGTTATATTAATTAGAATGTATGCTAGTTAGTTTAATACGAATTCATATGATAGTTTTAAAATTTTTAATGCGTAAAAGTTATAGTCTTTTAAATATGAGTATCACCCTAATTAATCATGAATGACTTAAACTCATCTCTTTTAATTAGATAGTCGTTATAGATCTTTGTTAAATCAATTTACTGGTAAATTGGCTACAAGGCGTTAGATGATGTTTTTCTAATACGCAATGCTCTAGTTTGATTAAATTCTTGCGCTGGTGTGAGGGTTATCAAAATTATTAGGGCTTATATTATGGCTAGACCTGAATAAACTATGATATAAGGAAAAATGGGGAAGATCCGCTGGTGGGTGTCTTCTACAGTCTAACTCATGGATAAATTGATTTGTGTGTTGATGATAAATATTAATTTGTGCGGTAGATATAGATTATGCTAAGTATTTTTCATAAATTTGGTATCTTTGATAATTATTTGTTGCTTTTTAGTTAATCTCTGTAGTTTGTCAATTTTTGTTCTTCAATTTATAAGCATTAATATAAATTTCTTTAACCCCCCCCCCAGAAGAGTAGTCTTTTAGGAGTGTCTCGGTAATATTAGATTATTTAGATTTTGATTTTTAATGTGATTATAATCTTCAGATTTAATTTCTATTTTCTTTTGCCATTTATTTTACCGGTTTGTTAGAAATTAGGTTTAAAATAGTTCCTTTTGTGGTTTTTAATATTTTAGTACATTTTAGGGTTTATATAGTGTCCTATTCTGCCTATATTTAAGTTCGTAATTTTTGAAAATTATTTGATAATTGTTCAGAATTATTTCGTGAATTGGATATGTGCAGGTTTTTATTTTAATAAATATGAAAATTACGTTTTTAATTTTTATTTTATATTATTAGGGTTTTATTAAGTCCAGAAAATTATATCCTAAAATCTGGGCAAATTTGTTATTTAATTTCGTATTTATATAAGTGCAGTTTATTTTTTTTCTAATTTCAAATTTTATTTTCTGTTTTCATTTTCTGGAGTTAATTTTCTGTTTTAATTTTTCTGACTTATTTTACATATAACTTTGGAGTTATTAAGTTATAAACTTGCGGAATATTAATTTGGATTACTTTCTGTAATTTTTAATATTAATTTTCTGCTTGTTATTTTCTGTTTTAATTTTCAGTCTAATATTGTGTTATTATTTCTGTTTTTTTATTTTTCAGATTATTTAGGATAAACATTTACTGTTTTATTTCCAGAATTAAATTTAGAATATTTAGGAACAATATTAAGTATTTTTCCAGATTTTTATTTATTAAATTTGATTTATGTTAGTAATAAAAAGAGAAGTTATAATAAATTAGAGTAGTTAAATCATTAAGAATTAAACTAGTTTATTATCATAATCTTTTCTCGTGGGATCGATCCCTACTTTCCTATACTATAAATATTATTTATGAATCAAATTAGTGGTTTAATTTATAACTCTACAACAAGCTCTACAAATTTTGGGGCCGTTGCCGGGGAAAGAAATTAAATATTGTTAGTTTTATCTATTTTGTCTTACTATTTTTATTACTTTGTTCTTACTTTTATTATTTTAATTTTGTAGTTGCCTTTAATTTAATAAATTAAGGAGTGGTAACTAGATTGGAGAAGACAAGGAGCAAACGTTGGAGGCTAAAACAAATAAGGTGATCCTGAACCAGTAAGTCTTAAAACTAAAAAGTTAAGAATGTCTACTCTTCAGGAACTTACTGCTCCCAATCTAGAAGCACAACATTTGTCCATTACTTATGCTGCATTAGATAAACCTCTAAAACTGAACTCTAGATTCATCAATCTGCTACTCAAGTGTCATGGATTAGCTTATGAGGACCCATACCATCATATTAGTGAATTCCTTATCATATGCTCTGTTATGGTGCCTGAGGGGATTCCTGAAGACCAAATTAGGCTGAGAGTCTTCCCTTTTTCTTTGCTTGGTAATTCTAAAGATTGGTTATATTACATGCCTGTTGGATCATTCTCTACATGGATTGCATAAATCATTTTTAGCAAAAATTTTTCCAACGTCCCAAATTGGATCAATTAGGAAGGAAATGTGTGGTATCAAACAAATGAATGGGGAAACTTTTTGTGAGTAGTGAGAAAGATTTAATAAACTGTGTGCTAGTTGTCCCCAACATTAAATAACTGAATAGTTGTTGATTCAATACTTTTATGAAGGGTTGCTTCCTATGGATCGTAATATGGTTGATGCTGCTAGTGGGGGGGCTCTAGTTAATAAGACTCCGGCAGAGGCGAGAGATTTATTCAATTTAATGGCCCAAATACTCAGTAGTTTGGTGCTAGGGAGTCACAAATTAAAAAGGTTAATGAGATTGACTCTTGCTCATCTGTAGAGAGTCAGTTATCTCACATCACTACTATGTTAAACAAGATAGTTAATGGGGGAGTAAAAAAAGTAGTCATATGTGGAGTTTGTTGTCTAGAGGGACATCCTACTGATGCATGTCCAACACTTTAAGAGGGGAATATTAATGCTGTCTATTCTAACTAAGGTCAAAGGAGGTATGACCCATATTCTAACACCTATAATGAAGGATGGAGAGACCACCCTAACCTTAGGTATGGCCCTAAAACCAACCCACCTGGTTTTGACCAAACATCTCGTCAATTTTTTAATCAGGATAGGACTAACTTCCTACTAGAACAAGTCCTTAAGAAGACGGATGATAGGTTCCAAAATGTGGAGACAACTCTTAAGCAGGTTCAAGAGAGATAGACTGCAACTGATACCATAGTTAACAACTTACAGGCTCATATGCAAAATAGGTTACCATCTCAACCTTACCCTAACCCCAAGGAGAATGTTAGTGCCATGACACTTAGGAGTGGGAAAGAGTTAAAAGAACCTAAGAAGAGTAGAGAAGTAGAGCCTGAGTTAGAGGTCAAAGAAGCTGAACCGGAGTTAGATAAAGATTCTAATCTAACTACTAAGGAAATAGGTGAGAAGAAAAAAGAACCTTTTAAGCCAATACCACCCTTTCCTAGTAGGTTTTGCAGCCCTACTTCTAAGGTGAATGAGGCTAACTAAGAGATCTTAGAGACATTTAGGAAGGTAGAGATCAATATACCTCTCCTTGATGCCATTAAACAGGCGTCTCGCTATGCTAAGTTCTTGAAAGAATTGTGCACTACTAAAAGAAAGTTAGTCGATAATGAAAAGGTAAGTGTGGGGGAAAATGTGTTTGCAGTTTTCCAAATGAAACTTCCCCCTAAGTGCAAAGACCCGGGTGTATTTTCTGTTCCTTGTAAAATAGAAAACCTTTACTTCGATAAGGCTTGCTTGACTTGGGTGCTTCCATTAATGTTATGCCTAGGTCTGTTTATGACAAACTGAACTTAGGCGAGTTAAAGAAAACTGATATAGTAATTCAGTTAGCTGATAGGAGCAGTACTTACCTAGATGAAGTTTTAGAGGATGTCTTAGTCCAAGTTAATGAGCTTGTGTTTCCTGCTGATTTTTATGTGTTGAACATGGATGATGCATGTCATGATATTTTTATAGGCCATTTTTGAAAACAACTAGAACTAAAATTGATGTCAATGAAGGAGCATTAACCATGGAATTTGATGGTGAAGTGATTAATTTAATATTTTTGATGCCATGAGATTTCCTACTAATGTGAATTACGTGTATGCAGTTGATGTTATTGATGAGTTGTCCCAAGATATTTGTGACTTGCCTCATGAAGATGAATTGTTTACTATGCTTACTAAGAGTCTTGATCATGCTGAGTTTCAAAGAGTGCCCTACCAGGTTAATGATAATCTAGTTGATGTGATAGGGTCCTTACTCCACTTGCAAGTGCATAATAGGCCTAACAGGCTTGAATTGTCCGAAATCATGCTAAATTATTTCCCTCTAGCATTTCACCCCCTAAATTGGAATTGAAACCTTTACCTGATAATTTGAAGTATGCTTATTTGAGGCATAATGAGACTTTACCTGTCATCATCTCTAGTGCACTTACCCTTGACCAAGAGGAAAAACTTGTTAAGGTGCTTAGAGAACATAGCAAAGCAATAGGGTGGACTTTAGCAGACCTCAAGGGACTTAGCCCTACTTTATGCTCACATAAGATCACATTAGAGAAAGATGCTAAGCCTAAGAGGGATCCTCAGAGGAGACTTAATCCACCTATGCTGGAGGTAGTCTAGAAAGAAATTCTTAAGTGGTTAGATGCTAGCGTAATATACCCCATTGCTGATTCTGAGTGGGTTAGTCCTATCCATGTGGTTCCTAAAAAGGGGGGAACAATAGTAGTGCGAAACAAGGAAGACGAGTTGATACCTACTAGAGTCCATAGTGGTTGGAGAGTGTGCGTTGACTATAGAAAGCTTAACAAGGCCACTAAGAATGACCATTTTCCATTGCATTTTATGGACCAGATGTTAGAGAGATCAGCTGGGAGGTCACATCATTGCTTTCTAGATGGCTATTCAGGTTATATTCAGGTCCCTATAGCTCATGCAGATCAGGAAAAGACCATTTTTACCTGTTCTTTTGGCACCTATGCTTTTAGAAGGATGCCTTTTGGTCTATGTAATGTACCTGCTACATTTCAAAGATTTATGATGAGTATATTTTTCGATTTTATCACCAAAATTATGGAATTTTTCATGGATGATTTTACTATGCATGGTGATTCATTTGATGAGTGCTTGCATCATCTTACTCTAGGGCTTAGGCGTTGTATTGAGACCAATTTAGTGCTTAATTTTGAAAAGTGTCATTTCATGGTGGAGCACAGGGTAGTACTTGGACATGTAGTGTCATCAAGGGGATTAGAGGTAGATAAAGCAAAAGTTGACATCATTCAGTCTTTACCCCATACCAGGTGTGTCAAGAATGTGAGATCATTCTTAAGGCACGTAGGGTACTATAGGAGGTTTATCAAAGATTTATCTAAGATTGCTTCTCTTTTATGTGCCTTGCCTGCAAAAGATGCTTCATTTGATTTTAATGATGATTGTATGAGAGCTTTTGATCAGTTGAAGTTGAAATTGACTACTTCACCTATTGTGCAACCCCCAAATTGGGCCTTACCTTTTGAGTTAATGTGTGATGCTAGTGATAAGGCAGTGAGGGCAGTTTTAGGTCAAAGAGTTAGGAGAGTACCTCATGTGATTTACAATGCTTCTAGAACTCTTGACTCTACACAGTGTAACTACACCACTACAGAAAAGGAGATGTATGCTGTTGGTTTTGCCATTGAAAAGTTTCGTCCTTACTTGTTGGGTGTGAAAGTTACTGTTTACTCTGATAATTTTGCTCTTAGACATCTGCTAGAAAAGAAAGATTCAAAGCCCAAATTGATTAGATGGATGTTACTATTGCAAGAATTTCAATTGGAAATTAAAGATAAACCTGGAGCTAAGAACTTAGTTGCTGACCATCTTAGTAGACTGGAAACGGGGGAAAGTGGTAGTCCTTTCAGTGATTGTTTTCCTAATGAGACTTTGTATGCTGTCAGTAGTAGATTACCTTGGTATGCTAATATTGTGAACTACATAGTCACCACAACTTTTCCCATTAACTTGTCTAAAGCTAAAAAAGAAAAGATAAGAGCTCAATCTAATTCCTATGTTCGGGATGAGCCATACCTATGGGAATTTTGTAGTGATCAGATAATAAGGCATTCTGTGAATGACAGTGAAATTCATTCCATTCTAACCTTATGTCATTCTTCAGAAAGTGGGGGACATTTTGGACCCAAAAGAACAACACATAAAGTTCTTGAGTGTGGATTTTATTGGCCCGCTATTTCTTGTGATGCTTATAATTTTTGTAAAAGATGTGAAGCATGCCAAAAGACTGAAAATTTATCAAGAACGAATCAAATGCCCTTATATAATGTTTATGTTTGTGAAATTTTTCATGTGTGGGGTATTGATTTCGTAAGACCCTTCACCCTTTCTTTTGGGTACACTTACATTCTTGTTCTTGTTAACCATGTGTCCAAATGGGTAGAAGCTATAGCTACTAGAGTTGATGATGCTAAAATTATGGTGAAACATATTAATTCTCTCATTCTGCATAGATATGGAGTAACAAGAGCAATCATCAGTGATAGGGGGACTCATTTTTGTAATAAAACTTTAGGTGCCTTGTTAGTCAAATATCATGTGACTCATAAGGTATCTACTAATTATCACCGACAAACAAATGGCCAAGCTGAAATCAAATCAAGGGCATACTTGAAAAAGTAGTTAGGCCAGACAGGAAAGATTGGAGTCTTAGGCTAGATAAGGCTCTCTGGGCTTATAAGACTGCATACAAGACCCCTATTGGTATGTCACCTTATAGGTTAGTCTTTGAAAAGCCATGTCATCTTCTAGTTGAGATAGAACATAAGTCATATTGGGCTGTGAAGCAATGTAATCTTGACTATGAGTTAGTAGGAAAAGAACGTAAATTACAGTTGCAGGAATTAAAGGAGATTCGCTTGGAAGCCTATGACAATTCAGTCATTTACAAAGGTAAAGCCAAAGCATTTCGTGATGCTAAACTCATCAGAAAAAAAATTTCAGGTAGGTGAGAAAGTACTGTTATTCAATTCAAAACTTAGATTCTTTCCTAGTAAGTTAAATTCAAGATAGCTTGGACCGTTTGAGGTAGTAAAGACTTATCCACATGGTGCTGTTGAGATTAAAAGCTTATCCACTAACAAAATTTTCAAAGTGAATGGACATAGGTTGAAACATTTCAGGGATGGAGACTCTGTGAATTTTATTGAAGAAATCACTCTAGAGCATCCATGAGCTTCATAAAGTCAAGCCAACAACTGTAAACAAAGGTGCTGGTTGGAAGGCAACCCAACGTTTTTTTAGGGAAGTGCCCATTTAATTTTACTTTTATTTTCATTATTTCTATTTTTTTGCATGCATTAGGGACTATGCATGAATAAAGTGTTGGGGGGGGGATGCATCCTGCATTTCGCTCCTGCAGTATTTATTCTTGAGAAAAAAAAAGAAGAAAAGAAAAAAAAATTCTTATACATAATGCATGATATGAGTTTATGCTAGGCTTGCTTGCTTAAAATTTTTTGTTTTCTTAGCTATTTATAGTTTATTCTTCTATGAGTAAAGACTTCTGAGCATGCTAACTATCATTCTGAGAAGTTTGAGTTGATCCTCATATATCTCTTTAATGAGTAACAGTCATGATTATCCATCTTATTTGATCACGTATTATATCCGCTTCAGATGCAATAAAATGACCTAGCCAATTTCCTAGACTATTGAACTAGTAGAATAACTCATTAAAATTGTGAATTTTCTTGTCTTTAAAAAAAAGTGAAAAAAAGGTTAGATTACCAATATGGGTAGGAATAGGTGGCTCGACACCTTTTCCCCTTAAGTTTAGGTCTCAAGTTGAGCCTTATGTATGGAGTAACCCATGATTGGGAGAGTCATGCCCCTTTTTGGGCCGATCAATGACTTGTACCAAACTACAGTCCAAAAAAAATGATGAGAATAAATTGTTTGCTCCAACACCTCTATTCGGGTGAGTGTGAAACAAGGAGTGTTTAATTTCTAAGACCCTATATAGACCTCGAATATATGTGTAAATGGAGATGGAAGAGAAAAAAAAGATGAAAAAAATTGCAAAGCAAGTTAGAATCAATTTCAATGAGTTATTCCTTCTAGTTCAATTGTCTTTATAGCCATACCGTACTTCAATTTTTCAATCGTAAAACCTTTTAGACCTCTTGATCGATGTATGCATGCTTAAAAGAGATGGATGATTATTGATCTTGCTGCTTCATTAAATAGATGTTGTGAGGTTGATGAAGAAACTCTTTGATGGTCGTTAGATGTTTAGTAGTTATTAACTTGTTGGAAGAAAAACTAATTAATTTTGAATAAAACTATTTTTAAAGCAAGTTAATGCTTAATCTAAATTTCATATTTATGCATAATTTTATAAGAAAGAAAGAGGGTCAGCTTTTAGGTCGCGTCCCAGATTTATTTGCACGAGGACGTCCAAAGTCTAAGTGTGAGAGAATTTGTTAAGTCGTAAATAATGCATTGTTTTAATAATTATTTTGATTATATTATATATATTATTTCATCTAATTTACATTATTTTATATATTTTTCAGGTTAAGCATTAACAAAATAAAGAGAAGAAGAGAAGACGTTGAAGACCGGGTTTTATTTACTGAAAGATTTTATAAGCAAATTTAAGCAAATTTATCAAGTCGGTCAAAAAAATAATAATTTATGAAAAAATATTATTTCCATAATTATTTATGTGGGTTAGAGTTACAAAATTATTACTCCTAATTGAAGAGCAACTAGAAGATTTGGAAGAGAAGGAGTCTAAAGAAGAAAACCCTAATAGAGAATATTATAAAGCCTCACACCTAACCCCCTCTTTAAGGTGAACCCTCAAGACCTAATCTTCATTATCAGCATCTTGCCAAGCCAAAAATACACACCCCTACCCTCTTCTCACAAACACCACCATGCCTAACCTCATGCCTCACCATGCTCATCTCACTTATTAGCAAACCATAATCGGCATCACTCCATCAAACCCCTTCTCCCTCACCATCATTTATCACTATACGACACCATCATCATCACTATTCACCATCATATATTACCAACTCTCCAAGGCCAAAGAATCATCGTCCATGGCTTTCACAAAGTAATATTGTTTTTTTATTTCTTTTATTTTATGAGTTTAGTTGTTAATTAAACATGAAGTATTTGGGTGAATTGTGTAATTTTATTTTTAATATGAGTGAGTAATTCCCTTGTACTTAGTATAATATGTTTGAAACCATGCTAAATTAATTCCTTTGAAACAAGTTTTATGCTTTATTGTATAATTGATTTTTATTCATGATTCAACAACGATTAGTATTTATCGTTTATGATATTCGTGTTATATTAATTAGAATGCATGCTAGTTAGTTTAATACGAATTCATATGATAGTTTAAAAGGCTTTAATACGTAAAAGTTATAGTCTTTTAAGCATGAGTATCACCCTAATTAATCATGGATTGCTCTAACCCATCTCTTTTAATTAGATAGTAGTTATAGATCTTTGTTAAATCAATTTGCTGGTAAATTGGCCACAAGGCGTTAGATGATGTTTTTCTAATACGTAATACTCTAGTTTGATTAAATTCTTGCGCTGGTGTGAGGGTTATCAAAACTAGTAGGATTTATATTAAGGCTGGACATGAATAAACTATAATATAAAAAGAATGGGGAAGATCCGCTAGTAGGTGTGTTTTACAGTCTAACTCATGGATAAATCGATTTGTGTGTTGATGATAAATATTAACTTGTGTGGTGGATATAGATTATGCTACGTATTTTTCATAAATTTGGTATCTTTGATAATTATTTATTGCTTTTTAGTTAATCTCTTTAGTTTGTCAATTTTTATTCTTCAATTTATAAGCTTTAATATAACTTTCTTTACCCCCCTAACAAAAGAGTAGTCTTTTAGGAGTGTCTTGGTAATATTAGATCAATTAGATTTTGATTTTTAGTGTGATTATAATCTTCATATTTAATTTCTATTTTGTTTTGCCATTTATTTTACCCGTTTGTTAGAAATTAGGTTAAAAATAGTTCTTTTTGTGTTTTTTAATGTTTTAGTACATTTTAGGGTTTATATAGTTTCCTATTCTGCCTATATTTAATTTTAGAATTTTTGATAATTTTTCAGAATTATTTTGTGAATTGGATATGTGCAGGTTTTTATTTTAACAAATCTGAAAATTACATTTTTTATTTTTATTTTATGTTCTTAGGGTTTTATTAAGACCAGAAAATTATATCCTAAAATCTAGGCAACTTTTTTATTTAATTTCGTATTTATATTAGTGCAGTTTTTTTTTCTAATTTCAGATTTTTTTTCTGTTTTCATTTTCTGGAGTTAATTTTCTATTTTAATTTTTCTGAATTATTTTACATCTAAATTTGGAGTTATTAAGTTATAAACTTGCGGAATATTAATTTTTATTTCTTTCTGTAATTTTTAATATGAATTTTCTGCTTGTTATTTTCTGTTTTAATTTTCAGTCTAATATTGTGTTATTATTTCTGTTTTTTTTATTTTTCAAATTATTTAGGATAAATATTTACTGTTTTATTTCCAGAATTAAATTTAGAATATTTTGGAGCAATATTTAGTATTTTTCCAGATTTTTACTTATTAAATTTGATTTATTTTTGTAATAAAAAGAGCAGTTATAATAAATTAGAGTAGTAAAATCATTTAGAATTAAACTAGCTTATTATCATAATCTTTCCTCGTGGGATCGATCCCTACTTTCCTATGTTATAAATATTATTTATAAATCAAAGTAGTGGTTTAATTTGTAACTCTATGACAAGCTCTACAAAACATTTTATAGAGGAATGATTTTGTGAACACGTTTTAAAGAACAAAATTTAGGATAAGCATCACGGAATTGAACTAAGGAGTACTAATAAATCAGGGGCAGTAACTATGTAAATAATAGTACAACAAAGCAGGGGAATGTACCATACCTTAGCCAACAGACGTAGGCAAACAACATTTCTTCCCAGATACAAGTCCTACCTGCATACAAACACAACATCCGAAAAACAATAACCAAACCTACCCTACCACAATAGAAAGGCAACTATGAAGCCACCTCTCTACGATCTAAAATATTAATCCTATCCCGTCATAGACTCTTATCCTAAACCATATCCTCCGTCAGCCCAACAACTTTCAAGTTCTCTCTAATCACCTTGTCCAAACTCTTCTTTGGTCGCCCCCTCCCCCTTTTTCCTTCGGGGATGTTAATCCTCTCACATCTCCTCACTAGAGCGTCCACACTCCTTCTTTTCACATGGCCGAACCATCTGAGTCTTATTTCTCTCATCTTAACTTCGATAGGAGCTACTTTAACTAAGTTTCTAATAGCTCCATTATTAATTTTATCCATTCTCGTATAACCACAAATCAATCTAATCACCCTCATCTCTACTATCATTAACTTTTAGACATGTGTCTTTTTTATAGGCCAACACTACGCACCATACATCACAACAGGTCTAACTACCATACGGTATACTTTGCATTTTAATCTTACAGGCATCCTCTTATCACACAGTACACCTGAAGCGCACTTTCATTTAATCCAACCAGCTTTTATGCGCTAGTTAATATCTTCGTCAATATCCTCGTTCTGCTGAATGATGGAGCTTAGATATTTAAATTTCTCAACCTTTGGTATTGTCATCCCCTCAATTGTGACTTCTTCCCTCACATCTTTCCTACCACTGAAACAGCAATGTAGGTATTCCATTTTCGATCTACTTACTCTAAAACCTCCAGACTTCATTGTACGTCTCCAATACTCTAACTTGTCGTTAACTCCCTCTCTGGTTACATCAATAAAAGCAATGTCATCTGCAAACAACATACACCATTGTAACCCATATTGAATCCCTTTTGTGAGTTCATCCATAACTATGGTGAAAAGAAATGGGGTTAAAGCGGAACCTTGATGCAGGCCCATACCAACGGAGAAGTAATTGGTAACCCCTCCTGGTGTCCTAACATTCGTCCTACCTCCCATGTACATATCCTTAATAAGTCGAATATACAAAAGAGACACTCCTTTCTTTTCCAAGCATTCCCATAACACTTTCCAGGGAACTCTATCATATGCTTTTTCCAGATCAATGAACACCATATGAAGATCTACCTTTCTATTCTGTACAATCCCATGAGTCTTCTAAGAAGGTAAATCACCCCTGTGGTTGATCTGCTTGGCATAAAACCAAATTGGTTCTCAGATATCGAAATATCCTTCCGCAACCTTCTCTCAATCACCCTTTCCCACAGCTTCATAGTGTGACTGATCAACTTTATACCCCTATAATTATTAAAATCTTGAATATCCCCTTTGTTCTTATACAATGGGATGATTGTACTAAACCTCCATTCTCTGGGCATCTTAGCAGTCCTAAAAATAACATTGAAAAGCTCTGCTAGCTACTTAAATCTCTCTTCACTCAAGCACTTCCATACTTCCACTGATATCTGATCTGGTCCCTCCCTTTCCCGTTGGCCATCTTCTTCAGGATCTCTTTAATCTTATCCTTACTGATAGGTTCATCCAATTGGGAGTGAAGTAAACTCTCGCTGCTTTCTCTATCTCTACTTCGAAAATCTTCCATCACTTCATCATTAAGGAGTTTCGAAAAGTACTTTTTCCATCTCACCTTAATTTTTGCATCCTCAGATAATACCTTACCATTTTCATCTTTGATGCATCTCACAACACCCAAATCCCTTGTTTTTCTTTCCCTTGCCCTCGCCAGTTTAAAAACTTCCTTCTCACTTTCTTTGGTCCCCAATTTTTGATATAACCTATCATAAGCCATGGTCTTAGCTACAGCAACAACTTTCTTGGCTAACTTTTTTGCAGCCTTATGTCTAACTCTACTAATCTCTTTCTCTTCATCTGTTTCACTGTTCATGAAAGCAGCGTATGCCACTTTTTTCTCGTTGACTTTCTCCTTTACCTCTTCGTCCCACCACCAGACTCCTTTCATTTTGCTGCCACCTCTCCTAGAAGTACTCAGGATTTCCGTAGTCGACCGTCGAACACATTCCGTCATTGCCTACCACATTGAGTCTACATCCTCTACCTACTTCCAAGCTCCCTGTTCAATAATCCCCTCTGCTAATTTAATAGCATTCTCCTTAGTAAGACTCCACCACTTAACTTTAAGTTCCCCAACACTCCTCTTATTCCATTGTGAACATTTGAGCTCCACATCCAACACTAGCAATCTATGCTGAGTACTTAAATACTCACTAGGAATCACCTTACAATCCTTACATAACCTCCTACTATCTGCCCTAGTCAAGAAGTAGTCAATTTGGATCTGTGTGGAACCACTCTTAAAGGTCACCAAATGGTACTCCTTCTTCTTAAAAAAGGAGTTTATCACCAACAATTTATAGGCAACTGCAAAGTCTAGAACAGAAACTCCTCCATTGTTTCTCTTCCCATAACCGAAACCTCTGTGAGTCGAATCATACTCGCCTATTTCAGCACCAATATAGCCATTAAAGTCACTTCCTATGAAAAGTTTCTCGCTCCGAGCTACGTCTTGAATAACCCCATCCAAATCCTCCCAAATTTGCTTCTTAATATCGTCCGATAAACCTATTTGAGGTGCATAAACACTGACCACATTTTGGACTTCTGATCTCACCACCACTTTAATGGCCATAATTCGATCACTATTCCTCCTCACTTCAATAACAAAGTCAACTAACTCCTTAACAACCAAGATACCAACTCCATCCTTAGCCTTACTTAACCCCGAATACCACAGTTTATACCAATCAACTTCTCTAGCTTTACCCTCCACCCATTTAGTCTCTTGAATACATGTTATGCTAATCCTACGTTTATGCAAAGATTTAACTAATTTTATGAACTTACTAATAAATGAACCAATATTTCAAGAAGTTAGGCACACCTGCTAATTTCATTTTCCCCGAAGGCCATAAAATCAATCTCAATCGTAAATGACCTCATCCAAATCGACGATTTGTTGTGCTTTTACAGTGTGCCATAAACATGAAAGGCAATGACCGAAATCTGTGTGAGCCGTCTGTTTTATTGGTTTCGTAGGCCCCAGTTAGTTCCCAAGTAGATTAGACCAGCTCCACGTGCCTGGGAAAAGCAGAGGCTCTTTTCGTCCCTACATTCTGAGCCGTCTGCTATATAAAAATATCCCTCCAAAATAATTCCCACCAAAAAAACATAAATGAATAAAAACAAGTTGTGGCTGCGGTTGCAGGCAGGGCTCCTCCGGTTTGGGAATTGGTGGCCACAAAATTTTAGGTTTCAGGAGCTCTTTTTCTTCTTTTGCTTTGTACGTTATTAAACCGAAATAAATGCCAGCTTCCAACAGTTCTTAATATAATAGAAAAAATGTTGATAATATGGAGTTTAAGAATACTGAATGAAAAATAATATGAATTTTTTGTCTTCATAACTTTAATCCTATTTAATCGTAATGCACTATTACTAAATTTTCTATGATGACTAACTTGACGAAACAATAAAGTGGATAAGACTTTTTTCATTTATAGACCGCATATTTAAATGATTTGATTGACTTTTCCGACATCTGCACCAAACAAGTAAAAGTCAAATAACTTCCGCTAGCTATATCATCACTACATCGAGTCGGCTATCACATAAGTCAGCGATGGCATGTGAAAATTAAGCATAATTAAAATTGAGGTCGCTAGCGAGTGACCAACAAAGAAGTTCGTGTTTTTATCTAGTAATTCTAAATTTTGTATTATTAGTATCCAAAAGTTCATTGATAATGAACCATAGTTAATAATTTGATTATTTTAGTCATCTAAGACATAAGTAACTGAGTAGGTCAATGTAAGGCTTAAACAAACAATTGTCTGAGCCAACATTCCTGTCATTGCTGTAAAAGCACCTACCACTCCACAGCACGGACAGTAGATATTACCTTTTTGGTTTTTTTTTGTTTTTCCTTCCTCTCCCTTTGAAAGCATATTACCCATTGTGTAAACAACGTACCAGAAAGGTTAGGCAAAACCCAAACCTCCAATCCAAGAATATGAGACCACATTCTCAAGCTAGTTGAGCCTTGAGATCGCGTAGTGGACAATCTTTTTATCCAGTTAGGTTATGTTCTTTTTATTTATTTTTACTGAATGTTTTAGTTTAAACTGGATTAAAATATTGGACTTATTTTTATCGAATTAAACTTATTTTCAACTCATTCCTATTGAATTTTTCTAATTCAAATTTAATTAAATTTATTTTTATCGAATTGAACTTATTTTTGCTGAATTTTAAACTTCTTTTGATTCAACTAAATTGAGCAGAACTTACTTTTTTTTAAAAATTGTACTTATTTTAATTGTATTGAACTTAAACTGAACTAATTTTTTATAAACTGAATTGATTTAAATTTATGCTGGAGGGAACAAGGCCATAGACACATAATAAATATATAAAAAGGAGCAAACAACTATGGGATAACAAAATATTTGAGTTTCAAATATACAGTATATAAATTTATACTGTTATGTATACTTCAGCGTAGTATACAACCATATAAAAACCACTACGCTATATAAAAATGCTAATATTTTAAGGAAAAATTGAGGATAAAGCTTTTGCGTTGTTTAGTAAGGTGTCAAAATTCTTCGACATACTCTATATAGCATTCTGTGTAACCTTGACGTCAGCTTTGATTGAACTGAGCTACTAACGGGTAACCCGAAGGAAAAGCCATGTACTTGTCGCTTGTGTTATTTATCTCTATTAAATGCTTCACTTAATTTTCTATGTTTTTACTCCAATATTTGTTTTTCTATATGAAAAGCTTAATTTTCTTAGTTTTTACTCCGAGATCTTTTTGGTGCATGCTGTTCGCTTTTCACTCCTAGATTGATAAAATAAAGCACCTTTTCTTTTCTATTGTTCTTAAATCATTGAAGTAACATATATAAAACCTATAAAAAAAAAACAAAGATAAATACTCTTAGAAGTCACGCAGATAGATAAACAACCCATATGGTATACAATACACACATAGCGGCTTACACACCCTTTCGCCATAGGTGTCTAGGCAGCCTTTTTTTTTTAAAAAAAAAATCTATATAAATATTCTTAGTTTTTAAAATTTTTTTATTAAAATACATCCGTAAATGAGTTGATATTAATCAAATTTCATATAAATTAAAATGAAATACCCATATCGAAAATTTCTAATCCACCAGTGTATTATATAAATGACACTTGAAAGTATTTGCTCTGAGAAAAATATGATAATTTGCTGATCATGGGACCATAGAATATTATGATCTATTCTTACTTGAAAAGTGTCGAAAGCACCAGCACTACATTATTTGTATACACTTGTCAATTGTCATGTACACCGTATATGTTTTAAGCCTCAGTGAAAGCACTCTCTTGTAAAAAAGCAATTGGCATCAAGGAGCGAGTCTAGCTTGGAGCCTGGCCACCCCTTACATTAGAATAGCTCTCAGCCGATACCGGTTGAGACTACACAATTAGAATAGCCTGTAATTTTTATACCACACAATACACAATCCTGATGAGTTGGTAGCTCATTTGACATCCATTGTCCCATGCTGGGCATATTCTTTCAGACTTATGAGTAATATATTTGTTGGTGATTGTTGCTAAAACTTACTGAATCATATTAGATTGTGCTGAATCGATTTATATCACTAGTGACTAATTGTGCTGAATTGCGATAAATATTGTTGAATTGTGTTAAATTGTGCTTAACTATATTGAACATTGTTGAATTGTCATGTGAATGATACTGAATTGTTACCCACAATTACCATACTTTTTAAAATTTAAAAAAAAACCACATGCACAGCTCTCAAAAGACTCCAACTTAGGTTCTCAACAACATTAATCCCGGTGATGAACCACTTGAAGTCACTTGTGCTAATCCATTTCATGATTTTGCATGCCTTCAACTACTATATATATGGTTAATGATGCAAGGACTCGACATCATTTGTTTGCTTACTCACAGGCTTCTTCTGGGATCCCAAACGCCATGTTCTTAACACTTTCAACTCTCAGCCATGCCCATAAGAGTAAGAAATGGCTGGACAATTAGCAGGCCATAATTAAATATAATATAAAAAGATTTAGGAAGCCTTCAGGACCAAGGAAAAGGGACAGAGAGAAGAAAAGCACGATGAGATACGTGAGGCGATGTGACGTGGCAAGCCACGGAGAGTTTGTAGAGTCCACTTGCGCCCACATTTATACTGCCACGCATCCACCCGCCCCACAACTTCTCTTTCTCTCTGTCTCTCTCTCTCTCTCTTACGTCAATAACCTTCACTAGTAAACGATTCAAACTGCACAAAATGTTTCCTATAAATGGCATTCGGCCCCTACGTTGTTGAGCTGGCTGCCCCTCCGCTTGCTTCATCCGGACCCCAAGTGACACCCAAACTCTAAACAAACAAAAAGAAAATTGCTCAAATTTAATTCCCAGAAATTCAACCCTGGCTGCAACCACAATCTGGATTGCTTCTACTCATCTACAATCATGGAGTCTCAGTTTTCTGAAAGGTAACCGTATTTGGTCTTTTTAGCTATTGTGCTAATTTTCTAATTTTTGTTATGATGAAAATACCACTAATTTTCATGGCACGATTTACATACCAACCATGAATTAAAAGGTCGATATCAACTAATGTAAACAGTACAGGAAACTAATGTCGCCGGTGAAGTTTTACGAGTATGGTTTAAGAACTTAAGATACAAGCTAGGTCAAATTCTGCATAGGTTTATATCTCCATTCACACTAGATAAACTAGAGCATCAATCTAATTAATTCTCATGTAACTGGAAGTATATGTTGATGTTTCACTAAAATGCTTCTAATGGAGGAAATGTACAAGTATTTAGCTATGCAAATCTTCTGGAAAGTGAATAGTTCGGTCATGTTGGGTAGGTGCAGTGCAATACAGTCGATGGGCAGAATTTTTATCAAATCCCCCCCCCCCGCCAAGCAAAAATAAAAAAAAAATAAAAAAACCTCGATGGCCACTTATTGCTAAACAAGAGCACGGGGGGCTGCATCCTTACTGTGAAACTCCATCTTTTCTCTATGTTTCGTCTAATATAACATATGAAACCTGAGAGATGTGATGGAGGAGGGTTTGTGAAAAACGCATTCAGGATTTGTCCATTAATGGTTTCTGCAGCTATTAGGCCCCTTTCATAAGTGTTATCCCGTTTGAAGCTAACACATGAACATGTCTGTTGTGTGCGCATACAGAACATATGGTAGTGCACGAAGAAGACGCAGTGGCTACACGTCGGTGGCAGAAATCATAGCAAAATGGAAGCTCCAAAATCAACACCTTTGTTCGAGTACTGAAGATCCAAAGAAGAGCCACAAGGGTCCGGCTAGAGGATCAAGGAAAGGGTGCATGCCCGGAAAAGGTGGGCCTGAGAACTTGGAATGCACACACCGGGGAGTGAGGCAAAGGACATGGGGCAAATGGGTAGCTGAAATTCGCGAGCCCATTAGTACTGGGACTGGGAATCAACCCAGCAAGCGGAGCCGCCGATTGTGGCTTGGTACTTTTGCCACAGCCGTTGAGGCTGCCCTGGCTTACGATGAAGCCGCCAAGGCTATGTATGGCCCCTCGGCAATCCTCAACTTCCCTGAACGCACCTTCCACAAGGACAACCAAGAAGATGAGGTCTTGCCTAGTTTGAGTGTGACGGCTTCTGAATCCACCGACATGTCCGGAAGCTACGGGAGTGTCCCCGACCTCGAGACATCTGGCTGTGGTGTGCCCGTCAATGGGATGGGAATCAAGGAAGAACTCATGACGGGGTCAGGGCCTGTTGGAGGAGGTGGGGGTGGAACTTTGTTGGATTTAGGATTTGATTACCCCCAAGAGTGGGCAATGGAGCCCTTTGGAAATGGAGACTGGGGGATGAAGCAGGAGGAAGACTATGATTTTGACCAGGGTGGTTTGTTTTACAATGGAAACTTCATTCATGGAAGGTTATCTTTAGCAACATCTTCAGATGGTATGTCTAACTACAAAATGCAGCCTTTGGAAGCGGATGGAACTTTAGGGATTGATTTGGTCAATTCCTCTGATTTTTTGAGGCCCCATGACAATTTCGATGAATTCAGTAAAGGGTTGTGTTGAAAAGGAGGATATAATCTCTGAACTTGAAGTACCATGTTGAAGTTTTTTCTCATGGGACGCCAATGGTTTTAAGGCTTTTTCTGCACCCTAGCGAGGGTTTTTTGGATGGGGTTTTCCCCATTTGGAGTACACTTTTAATCAATAAGTTTAGGGGAGACTAGGGTTTGAGCGAGTTGTTATTCGTCTTTTATGTCTCATATGAGGTATAAGATCCTTTTTTGCTGACGAGCTTGGTCCTGGTCTAGAAACCCAAGCATTATGGGATCTTGTTATGGTTTATTTGTTCAGTCTCTAATTTAGTTGTACTTGTTCCACAACTGTGCCATGCAGAGAAGTGCAATCTAGATCTACTCGTTCCACAACTGTGCCATGTAGGGAAGTCTTGAAAGGTTTTAAGTTCTGAGATTTTCAGAAGCGTTCCAAGTTAATTAACTGTCACACAGGTTCAGTGGTTTTGAAATATTTAGAGCCAAGTCAATAGCTGCCAGAGAATTCCTAAGGATCAGATAGGACCTACTTGGACCATGCATTCTGCTAACCTCACCCCAGGCGTTGAATTTTCATGTATGATCATGAACGCATGCTGGGATGGAGCGTTACATCTTTAATACCACGACGACAAAACACAAACAAAGCATTACCTAAAATCCGAAAACATGCGTACAAAAACATCAATACATGAAAAACGCAGCACTACCTAAGTGCTTTGCCAAAACATGCATACCCAAACCATAGGAGTCCAAAATAAAGCAACACCTAAGAGTCCCAAATATGCAAACCTAAGTGCAGCTCTCATCGTGTCAGATCACAAAGCCATGCCTCAGATTTGAGGGCAATTTAATCCGGTCAGATTCTAGATTTAGCAGGTACTGGCAGTGCTTCGCCATAAACGTCAATCAGTTTTCTCTAATCTATCATAATACTAAGGAAATAGGCATGTTGTGTTACTCCTCATGTTGGACAATTGTAGTGGACTTTCAGAAGAATATCAAGTGAGAAATGATACTGAGAAGTAACATTTTACGTGCAGAGAATAAATGCAAGATAAGAAATGTACATACTATGCAATCTGTGTTGCATCCAATTGGTCCAGACAGGAAACCAGATTCCAAAAAACTAACACAGGTGGGCTTGTTGGTTGTGTGACCTGAAGCCAAAACAACTGACCTCCGTGGCCAAGGCAAGCAACAAGTAACCCCAACATAATCTGTTCCTGGTTGCGTAGCCCACAGAAAGCACCAGTTGAGCTTCAACTTGCAACAGGGCAGTCTGCCTTGAGCTGGAGAGGAGATCAAAAATTGCAAGTCAAAATCGATGATGCTATAATAATCTAGGGCAGCCGACAACGCCATCTAATAAAACAATTATGTACAGTCTCCAATGCATTGAGTGTTCCTTGGTTTTAATAATGAAGTTATGTGAAGAAATTATCAAGCAATTTCAAAGTTCGCAATTTTGTATCCCCACGATAGGCTTCTTATGGCTTTTTGTTTCACTAAAGGTTCACGTTTATGTCCTTTTGTTCCACAGCCAAGTGTGAGCTTAGAAATTACTAAGGGGGCAAAAGAAGGGAAATGTTCTTGAATGCTTGTTGCAACGGAAAAAAATGGGCACAAGTTCATTCCACTTGCTTAACCCTCTAGCTAACCATCCACCACCCCCCCCCCCAAAAAAAAAGGAACTACATAAGAAGTTCCTCTCCTTTCATGTATGTTGTATATTCTTGTCATTTCTTTCCACTCACCTAAAATCCTTCCCTTTCCCACCATATCAACAGGTCCAGGGGACAACCGTCAGGTATCCAAAAGTTCAGCTTCCAGAATCTTATCTTCTTTTAGCTCAATCGCTCGTACATTGACATCTGAAGGCTCCAAAACCCATATACATCTGATCTAGGGCAGGAAATCCATTTTTGACATGTTCCCCAGCCCCTTGTAAAAATCTGTTGCATAAGCAGCACCCAAAGTTTGACATAGAAAAACCTAGTTTTAAAAGAGGTCCTGACTCCAGTAAAAACATATGCTGCAAAATCACACCAGTAAATCAAGGAAGAGTGAAGATCTATCAATAAGACAATAATCCATCCGCGGACTGAGCCACTGCAGCAGCATTAAAAGCACCCACGAAGCTGAAGGACCTTCATTAACCAACCACCAATAATTCAGGAATGCAGAAGCATATTAGCACAAGAGAGACCCCCCCCCCCCAAAAAGAAAAAAGTTTCGTCTCACACAACTGCAACAGAAAAAAATTAAGTTAAATGGTTGAGAAGAAGGGGGGGGGGGGGGAGCAACACACCAGGCACAGACGCACATTCACATGTATGGACATAATTGTTAGCACGGATTCAAAATGCAGTTGTTCCGTGATCAAAGGCCACATCAGAAAGGCTTTTAGATCGCGTGAAATGCATTTTTCACTTGTGACAACCACGATATGTAACACGATTGCCGCATTAGAGTGATTTCGTGGGACCGCAACCAAAACCGCAGGTTGAATGTTTGGCTATCAGGATTGCTGCATTCACCCACATGTAGAGCAAATGACACTGGGAATCAGTAGTTAGAATCCCTTGAGTTTTAGTGGTATTAAGGGTTTGCATGCCTAAATTTTCAATGCTCCTTCACGGTGGGATGTCAATCACTACAGGTATGAGATATGCACAATAACAGAAACCACTTTGCCGCTACCAAAGGCTAGTGTTGTACCTATCCACATGCCATTTATGTGTCACAAGAGGAAATAAAATCTAGGTCTTGATTAATATGAGAACACAATCAGATTGATTCCGTATTTCAGGGATGGGAATGATGCTGAGACTTACGGCAGAAATAGAACATAAGCACAAACTAACAGCAAACCCGACATAATCATTCATTACATATATTTTCAACCAAGATGAGACAGAATAGTAGTAGCTTTTGTCACAATGATTCTTAATTGTAGAACAGAATATGTTCACAGCTATCAGGTCTAAGAAAGAATTCTTCCCAAATAAACAAGAATCAGGGAACATCTTAGCCTCACAACTCTTAGAGATAAAAATTTGTTCTTCTCATCTGATCACATGTACTTCTCAGATTATAAGATCTGAGATATTTCATGGTTCTTAGAATTTCGTTCAGCGAGATTCTTCCCCCAAAAAAAAAGGATCTAAATTTTTAATATCATAAAAATAAAAAGAATAGACCTATTTATTGACAGAAGAGTTGCTCAATTATGGCATTAACCCTTAATGAAAGTCCAATATTCCCAAAAATTTTCTTGATTGCTCTCAGCACTTAATAGACACTAACATCATAGGTAAGAGAGGCAATTTATAATGGCACCAAGATAAGACCTAGAGGCAACAACCTCCCATAAGTGCTGATCTTTATTTGGAAGCCTATTTTTCTGGACACCTAACTAGTGCAAACACAACACCAATGGCCCAAAAATGGTTTTCTGTTTCTCCAACATGCTTAACAAAAGTATGAGCATTAATGATACCAGATAAACCACACGCAAAAATGTCACCAGACTGTCAATAAAACAGCCATCATACAAAAAGACAGCTGCAAGAGATAAGGGCCTGGCAGAAAAGGAGAAGCAATGCCCTTAAGTACCAGCGAATTTGTCTAACTAAGTCCTACAAAATTATGACACCCTTCATTTGTAGAATTCACATTAGAGCCATTTTGTAAGTTTGAATCTAGGAAGAAACAATAGAAAACTTTGTAGGATTGGATAGGCACAAAAAAAAAATAATGAATAAAACAACAAAAACAAATCCTCTTAAAATGAATCGAACAATGAGTCAAGCCAATGTTAATGAACACTTTTAGTAAAGGCAACATAGTTAACTTCTGGAGATCTTTCAGGACTAAGAACAGAATGACGGACAACACAAGAAAAATACTGATGCCCAGACTCTCGTCCACCATTTCAAAGCAACAATGTAATACTTGATCTTCATGAAAACACCCTCGTATTGGAGCATTTTCATTATGACAAATGACCATTTTCTCCAAAATATGAATGCGCAGATAGTAAGCATTTACCTACCATGCACTGAAGCTGAGGATCTATCTTCCAATGAAACAGCCAACTGAAACCCAAACCCAAACCAAAACCACAAGCATTTGTCCACCTTTCTTTTGGGGAGAGGGAAGGGTGTAGATGTTAGCAGCATTACCCTAAAAACTTTGCAGAAGTTACTTCTAGTGGACCCTATTGCAAGGCATTGATGGCCTACTACTTCATGACAAAAGAAAGTAGGCAATTTCTTGAAGCTGTTTGCTTTAGTTCAATGTATTCCACAATGGAGATCATTAATGAGTAATGACCCTTTCAACTACTTACAATGCGGGCATAATATTTCCCTAAGATATACTTGAAATTTAAAAAATGTATCATTTGAGATTCATTAGGCTGCTGCGTCAAGGATACTCTCATGCACAACAAACTAGCATAACGAAAACGACATGCACGATGGTCAACGCATCGATATTTATGCACATATATACTCCCTTTCATAGAATAACCAAAGCAATTCCGAAATTGACAATTATCAACAAAATAGCACTCTAATACATGAAGGAGCCGGATGTAGCAAGCTGGCCCCATCAATGCGTGGAGAAACTATTACCCAAATTTTGTCCCTCTGTCCCTATCAAATAGTCAGAGCGATTTTAACCATGTTTCAAACACTTGTTCAGTAACGATCCCTTGATTCGCTGATCACAGTCAACTTGGAAACAGTAACCAGGATAGCCATTTGATTGTGTCAAGTGTATCAACTCCATCCCCATCTCATAAGCAAATAAAATCGAAAACCACTTTGTTCTCATCTCAGAGCGGTTGAAAAAAGCTTGTTAGGCAGCTGAGAAAGCCAGTTTTTGACAAGTTGTCCAATTTAAAGTTTTAAATTATATAGGACAAAAGCCGACTGTCTTGCTAAATTGTCCCTCTACATTTTATTTCCGTGGACCAGTAGGCAGTAAGTGACTTCTAAATATGTGGAAAACATAACTTTGGTAATGGTCCCTTAGGTTGATGATCCCAAGCCACCTTGGAGACAGTTACAAGAATTCAAGCAGATCAACTCAATTTCATCCCAGAAGCAAACTGCCTAACTAAAAGACCACCTGATTCTCATTTCAGAGGAAAGGGAGGTCATTTTTTGCTGTTGTTGCTTAATAATTACTTTGCGCAAGCAAGTTAAAATCATTATGTGTTCAAGAACGGAAAAAGAACATAACCAACAGACAATGACGGTGAAAACGTAATTGGACTCCTTTGTGATGTTTATTATCCTTGGGAAAATTGCATGTTAAAAGGCATAAACAGAAAAGCTAGTCAGCTATCTGTGTACAATCAAGGATTTCAAATACTCATGTGATTACATATCTGAAGATATGTACAGACAATTTCTGGAACAATTACATTCACATCAAACTGATAGTCAGCTTCAGATAATAATGAATTAAATATAACAGATTCTGCCGCTGATGGATGACATGTAATTACATATTAAATTATAAGAAATGCTCAGCGAGTTACCTAGATTTACAGCAAAAAGAAGCCTTATATCATCCAACACCAACCAATCATTCAAGCCCAGCAGCTCTGCGCCTCAACTTCATGTTGTAATTTTCCTATTAAAACAATCATGAGACAAAGTTCCTATACTTCCACAAATATACATTGCAAGCATCTACACTCCCAATTTCCTTAGTGTAATGAGTGTTCATATATTTTCAACATTGATCGAATAACATTTCCACAAACCCAAAACAGTAAACACTTCCAAATTCAACATTAACATACCATGATTATAAAATCAAACTAAAACTAAACAGATGCCAAATGAACAACATGAACACCTCAATTCATCAGAAAAAAAACTTCAACACTCACCTGCTGAAGAACCTTAGCTGAAGAGCTCTCAACCAGCCTGGCCAAAGATTCAAGCTTAGCGAGCATCTTCTCGTACAACTCCTCTACACCACTCATGTAGTTCACTGCATCCGATCCCATCAACCTGCTCAAATTCCCAAGCTGATACCCCTCTGCATACGAATCAAGATCCTTCTGATCCTTGGAAATCCTCTTCATCTCACTCAAACTTTCCCTCTCCTTCTCATCTTCCCTCATGGGAGACCCCCCTCGGAAATCACACGGCAAGTAAGGGAGCTCCGAATTCGAGCAAAACGCGCTGTACTGCCCGCGAAATGCGGGGCCAATGTTGACAACATCCAATTGCAGAGGATCGAAGGAGCTCGAAGAAGCTCGGTAGTGGTAGACCCGATGGTCGTGGGTATGAATTAGGGCTTGCGGGTCCGGAAACGGTGTCGTAAGAAGGAGGAAGACGCAAGGGGGATCGGGGAGAGAGGAGGAGAGAGAATGGGAGACGGTGAACTCACGGAGAGAAGGTCGGACGGCGGATCGCCGGCGACCGGAGAACCAGCCAATAAGGCGGTGGCGGTGGTTGATGTGACGGAGGAGAAGGGCGGGAACGTCGCTGGGGGAGGCGGAGATGAATCCGGTGATGGCGGCGACGAGGGAGGAAGGGGAAGGGGAGGGGGAGTCGTCGGACAGCGAGGAGGCGATGAGAGAGAATCTGCCGAAGAGGAGGCCTTCGATGTTACCTGGAGAGGAGGTGAAGCGGTTGATGATAGAGGCTAGGGTTGGGCCTGAGATTGTTACCTTCTGCAATGTAAGGTCTTCCATGGCGCGAGAGAGAGGGGGAGGAGAAAGAGAGAGCCAGCAGAAAGACAGCGTTGAGCTCCGTCTCGATTGCCCCTCCAATACAGCACCGGAGACGTCGACGTTTACTCCGCTCTGTCTTCCAAATTTCAAACGCTATTTTTTTTTTCTTTTTAAGGTTATATAACTACACCAGATAAACAGATCCTTCGACACAAGTATCGATCAAACTAAATTTGGATTTAGTCGTGTTTTGGTTAATAACACTTCAGTTCAGTTTAAGGTTGGATTGGGTAATTTTTGATTTTGGTTAACTTATGATCTATTATATCTCAAGAACTATAAAAATAAGCCACAAGTATACAACCGTAGTCATATTATTATACGAGTCGTCCACATAGATGAGTTAAATTTAACTATTGCTATAAAACCACTAAACTAAGCTAAAAATAATCTAACTAAAATTAATTTCCAATAGTAGTAGGTAACTTCACAAAAAATCTAATCTAAATCATCGAATTGAAATAAAAATTATAAGAGAGAAGAAAGAAATTATCTTGACTACTTAGAATTAATACATGTAGAAGATCCAAACCTTGAATAAGAGATCATTTCAAGAGTTCAATATCCACTATCAATCCGAAAGTAATAAAAATTGAAACTTAAAATGAGAGAATTTTTGGAAGATTAAAATTGAAACTAATAAATTTAAATTAAAACTAAAAGTAGAAAATTTGAATTGAAACTAGAACTAGAAGAGTTGAAACTCGAGAATTTAAATTGAATTTGAAAGAATTTTGGAAATCAAAATAATATTTCAAATTCTAAAACTAATGCTATAAGAGAGGGGGAGAGAATTTGATGATTTACAAGCACCTTCAAGACCCTCTATTTATACTAGTGTCAAGCCCCGTATCTTTCCTAATTATACTAGATCTCTTAATACCAAGAAATTTTGCCACTTTCCCAATTATACCATGTTTTCTTATTTATCCAACTTTTTCCACCACCCTTCCTAATTGCTTGACTTGAATTACAGATGCCCACTGCCTCAAATCTCAATTGCCCAATCTGCCTTGGATTGCAATCTAGCTTTAATGGGAGATCTTCTGAGAATAAGCATCAAATTGGGCTAGGCTAGCGCTGACTAGAAGAGGGAAGCGCTGACTTAGGTGTGAACCGGTTGCTTCTCTTTTTGTTAGGCAAGATCGTGTGCTGCATGGAAGAATTAAGTTGGACTCAGAGTGACATGTTAGGTTCAATCCATGAGACTTAAACCGGGCAGAAGAAAAAAGGTAAGGATGATCCGCTGGGTTTCTACTCACACGCTCAAACCGGCCCATAAGGAGATACGGGAGCTTGCTGATGAGTATTGGGATGCACGTATAGGCCCACACGGAGTCATAAGGCATACGGCCACATGTTTTTCTTTCTTTCTATTTTTTTTTTCTTTTTCTTCTACTAGACTGGGCCGGATTGCTTGAAGATGGGAGGTGTGCGTTAACTGGGTAAGCAGGGAGTTTGACTTAGTAGAATCATAAGGCGCTTGGGCTCTTTACTAGACTAGACCAAAATTTGTACTTGATCTCTGACTCTTGTTGCTCGCTTTTTATTCCCATTATTTTAGTAAACCCTTATTTTCTATAAACATCACAAAACCAAATAAAATCCAAAAATAATCTCAATTACGAGTAAAAACCAAGTGATTAGAAGCACTTAAATAGACATTTTTGGTGCCCAAACAAATACCCCACACTTAGATTTTGCTCTTCCTCGAGTAAAATAAAAGAAAAGAAAACCTACATAAGAAACCTAACTCATTTTTGTAGGAATTACAGTTACACACTTAGCACTTGCAATAAGCTCTTTAAACCCCTAAGTTCCCCCTAATGGACGAGTGTGGTCTCGTGAGGGTTTGCAAAAGATGTACCCATAAAATCCGAATAAAAAGAAACGAGAAAGAAAAACAGAAATTTTTTTTAAAAATTTCAAATATACTCAAATATACAAAAATGGGAAACTGTACACACTTGATCAACAAATCACCCTTACAACCTAAATATGAAATCATATATAAGCACAACATACATATCAAGACCCTTAATCCCCTACACATGGCACCTATACACCAATTTTTCAGCACACACACCATCAAAATAGTGAGTCCATGCTTGTGTGCAGTGTGAAAGTGTACCATAACCCTATGAGCTAAGCTTACCAAGGTTTGACTCAATTCCACTTAACTACTTTATTGACTTATTGAGTTGGGAAACAAGCTTTGTTAGTAGGAATATTGCCTCAAAGGGTAACACTTAATAGCACATGCCTCAAAGGATACTTGTCATTCCCCCTTTGGCTTTTTATTTTGATTTATTTTTCCCTTTTTTCTTTTTCTTCTTTTTTTCTTCTTTTTGGCTTCATAAGAAAGATGAGTGGAAAAATCAATCCATGAAAGCCTAAAACCCTAATATAATAGTGATATATAAATAAGGATTAGATTCCACATTATGATGGGGTGACAGGTTTAGAACTGGGATATAAAGTGACACACTTTGAGCTGACGTCTGTCATGCACACTATACTTATATACAAACCAATAATAGGTCACAACGGTTACAATCTAATCAAGATTGCATAACTCCCCAAAATCACCCAAAAAATTTTGATTTTTCGAAAAATTTTCTCCCTTTTTTCTCTTTTTCAAAAACTTTCGAAGCATAGCTTCCCCTCCTCACAGCAAGATTACACAATGCCTGCATTATGGGAAAATAAGCGTCTAGGACACAAAGTAAAAGAAAAGAAAGAAATAAAAGAAAATATAAAAATAAAAGAAATGATATACATAGTACGCAAGGGATAGAATGACAACACCAAGTCAGATACTAAATATACCCAAATCACCTCAACACCCATCGAAAATCACTAGTTAGTTCATGGAGCATCAGATACTCCACATCCTACTCTATAGGAAGCTCCAAGAACTACTTCAATCTTTGTTATTAACCAGGAAGCAGGATCATTTATCTCAACTGCACCATAAGGGAATACATGAGTAACAACAAAGGGACCGGTCTAGTGGGACCTAAGCTTACCTAGAAAAAATGAGTGTAGTCTCAAATCATATAAGAGCACTTTAATGCATGGGGGAAAGTCCTTCCTAAGAATCATCCTGTCATGAACCAACTTCGTCCTCTCTTTAGACATTCTAACACTCTTGTATGCCTCAGCTCGAATCTCTTCTAACTCACTCAACTGCAGTCTTCTCTTTTCACCTACTATAGTAAGATCGGTCCTAGTAGCCCACCAAGCTCAATGCTCATGCCTAATTGAGAGGTGACAATGCCCATAGATTACCCTATAAGGTGACATACCTAAGGGCCATAAAGCACCAATAAGCTTGTTGGCCTAATCCTTTATATTCCTGTTGACAGTTTTCTCTAAAATCTGCTTGATCTATCTGTTAAAAACCTCAACCTGTCCGTGAGGATGATATGGAATGGCTAGCCTTGAATAATGGAGTGCTCTCTCATCAACGAATCAAAAGATTGGTTGTTGAAATCTGTACCCTGATCAATAATAATAGTACAAGACATACAATACTGAGAAAACATTTTTTTCTTAGAAACTTCACCACCACTTTAGCCCCATTAGTCCTAGTGAGGATTTCCTCAACCCACTTAGACACATAATCAATAGTTAGCAAAATATCCTCATTCCCAAAAAAAAATGGAAACGATCCCATAAAACTATACCCTATATATCAAAGATCTCGACTATAATAATGGGGTTGAGGGGAATCATATCTCTCCTAGTGACACAACCTAACTACTGACATCTAGGGAATCCCTTACAATACTCATGTGCATCTTTGAATAAAAGTATGCCAATAAAATGCACCCTAAAGAACCTTAGCTATTGTTGTTTTCCACTAAAGTGCCCTCCAGAGGCTTGGTCATGATGGAAAGGCAGGATATTCCTGACCTCATGATATGGGACACATCTCCTAAGAATCTGATCAAAACAATATTTAAACATAGTCATCCCAAATATAGAATTTTACCAAGTGCAAAAATCTATCCCTTTCATGCTTATTTCAACCTTCAGGAATCCTACTAGGAATAAGACAGTTCACAATATTAGCATACCAAGGGTCAGACTAAACTATATATAACTGCTCATCAGGGAAGCACTCAGAAAGGGAGGCCTCAGTACACAATCCTAGACAAGTGGTTAGTAACTCGGTTTTCAGAACCCTTTCTATCTCTAATCTCACAATTAAATTCCTATAGAAGGCGCATCCATCTCACAAGCCTGGGCTTAGCATCCCTCTTTTAAAGAAGGTGCTTAAGTGCAGCATGATCAGTAAAAACATTGGCATGAGAACCAATCAAGTAAGGTTTAAACTTTTTAAAAGAAAGATCATAGCTAAAAACTCTTTCTCAGTCACAGTATAGTTCATTTGGACATCATTTAATGTGTAGTCAGCATAATAAATCATGTGGCGTTTCTTGCTAATGTGTTGTCCTAAAACAACCCCAACAACATAGTCATGGGCATTGCACATCACTCGAATGGCTCACCTTAGATGGGAGGATGTAGAATGGGAGCAGTGGTTAAGAATTCTTTCAGATTAGTAAAGGCCTCTAAACACTCCTCAAAGAAGTGAAAGGGTGCATCCTTAACAAAAAGGTTGAACAATGGTTTAGAAATTATGCTAAAGTCCTTAATAAATTTGCAATAAAATTCAACAATGTCCAAGAAAACAACTAACATCTTTCACAAAAGTGGAAGAGGGGAGATAACAATCAAATCAATCTTGGCCTTGTCAACCTCAATACTATCAGTAGAAATAACATGGTCTAAGACAATTTCCTTTTTTACCGCAAATTGACACTTCTCCCAATTCAAGGTCAAATGCTTTTTCCTGCACCTTCTCAAAATTTTCCCCAAATTGGTCAAGCAATGATCAAAATAGACCCAAATATAGAAAAATCATCTATAAAAATCTCCATGCAATGTTTAACCAAATAAGAGAATATATAAATCATGTATATTTGAAAAGTAGCAGGGGCATTAAATAAATTGAAGGACACCCTCCTAAAGGCATAGGTGTCGAATGGACAGGTAAAGGCAGCCTTCTCCTTATCTTCAAGAGCTATAGAGATCAGAATATAGCAAGAGTAACCATCAAGAAAACACTAGTATGAATGTTCAACTAACCTCTCTAACATCTGGTCCAAGAAGGCAAGGGAAAAATGGTCTTTTCGGATGGCAACATTCAATTTTCTATAATCAACACAAACCCTCCACCCAGACTGCACGCGAGCTGGGATTAGTTCGTTCTTATCATTCATAATCATGGTAACGCTGGTCTTCTTATGAACTACTTGAACAAGACTAACCCACTCACTATAAAAAATAGAGTATATGATCTCATGGTCTAACCACTTCAACACTTTCTTCCTAACTACTTCTTGTAGGGTTGGATTGAACCTTCTCTGATGGTCCTGGTAAGGTCAAGCAACGTCCCCTAAATGGATCCTATGCTGCATAACTGTAGGGTTAATACCTTGATGTTCCCTAGGGTCCATTCTAAGGCCTCTTTATTCTCCCTAAGTAACTTAAGCAATTTCTCTCTTGGTTGTGGTTCAAATCAGTCGCAATAATCACAAGTAAAAGCTCACTAGCACCTAGAAAAACATACTTAAAAGAGTTAGGTAGGGGTTTCACATCAAGTGAAACAGTAGAAGTATCATAAAAAGAAACAACATCAGCAATAAAGTCCACAAAGCACATATCAAAGTCAAATATATTATATTCAAGCTCATCATCCATGAAAAAGGACTCATACTCAACAACAAAGTTATCTAAATGCTCAAACTCTAACTCATCATAACAAAAATCACCTAACTAGTTAAGGGTAGAATGATCTGCATCACTAAACCCATCAGGTTGTCTTTGCAAATTGAAAATATTCAAGTCAAGAGTTATATTTCTAAAAGATAGTTTCATCATACCATTCTTGCAATTAATCAAAGTGTTAGATGTATCTACGAAAGGCACCCAAAAATCACAAGAATATGAGACTCAGCATTAGGCACCTTGTTAGTGTTAAGTACCATAAAGTCAACAGGGAAGCTGAATTCTCCCACCTTAATAAGCACATCCTCCATACTCCCAGGAAGTCTAGTAGACCTGTCAGCTAACTGGAGGACAAACTTGATATGTCTCAACTCCAAATCTCTTATACACAGTGAATGGAAGTAAGTTCACACTAGCTCTAAAATCTGGTAAAGCTCTATGAATGATCTAGTCACCTATCATTATAGAAATGGTAGGGAAACCTGGGTCCTTGTACTTGATAGGAATCTGACTAGAAATAATGGAGCTAACATTTAAGGCTAAGAAAACACTCTTGGACACAATAGCTGCCCTCTTAGTAATGCAAAGCTCCTTCAAAAATCTAGCATATACGAGCATTTGCTGGATAACATCCAGTAGGGGGATGTTAATCTTGACTTGGGAGAAGGCTTCCCTAATCTTGTCAATATGGACTTGGTCCTTCTTCCCCTTCAGCTTGTTGGCGAAGGGAGCTGCAGGTTTCTGGATCTGCAAAGGTGGAGTAGGAGTAGTCTTAAGAGAAAATGTAGTCATTGTATCAGTAGGATCATCCTCTTTAGATTCTCCGAAATCACCACCAGCACTAGGGGGAATATCAGAAGATAAGGATGGAAGTGATTCAGATGTTTCATTTAAGTTATCACCCACATGACTGCCAACTTCTCATCCTAATCTCAAAGTTATTACAACATTGACATTTCTCAAGTTATAAGGAACTAAACCAGAGGAGGTCCTGCCCTTAGGGTTAGTCTTAAATTGACTAGAAAAGGTGTCTTTCTCCCTGTTTGCCATAGCAAACTGGGAGAATTGCTCTGTTATCAGCATTTTTTCATTACTCGCTGTCACAATTCTTTCTATGTCACTTTTAATTCTCCTCTCATATTTATCAAGTACACTATAACCAGGAGGAGACTGAGATTGGGCAATAGCTGCAATAGGAGGAGGAGCCCAGCCTGCCTAGGTGCATTAGGATCACCTTAGTAGCCTGACCTCGGCATGGTTTGGCGGGAGTTTCCAGAAAACCCTCTGTACTAGTTAGGCACTACTGCATTAGGTTCACTACCCCAAAAAAATTTAGGACGATTACATCATCCTGGATTAAAAGTAGGAGCATAAGGGTCATTCTTTGGTCTCTAGTACACTATGTTCACCCATTCTTGGCTTGAGGCCAATTGGTGAGCAAAGTAGGGGCACCTACTCAAAGTATGATCCAAACCATGGCATTAGCACACCTCGGCAATCTGGCAAGTTTGAGATTGTTACAAAACTAACCCCTTCATCATGTTTTCGAAGGTAGCAAATCTAGACTCAAGGTGACTTAAGTCAGACACAACATGCATACTACCCTTGACCGCACTATACCTAGAGTTCAGGCTATCATTTACAATGGTTCCCATTGCATGGCTTTTTTAGCTAGATCATCTTGGAATTTCCAAGCATCATTAGGGATCTTAGGAAGAAATTCCCCTCAACACATTGACTCCATCATTGTCCTGTTCTGTTGGTCAAGAAATTCATAAATTATTTGACATAAACGGGTGAGGACATTGAGATAAGAGGTTCTTAAATCTATTAAGATACTTCTAGAATGATTCCCTATCAACTTGCACGAATTGATTAATTTCATTCTTTAGCTTAACAGTTTTGCTATAGGGGATTTATTTTCATAGAAAGACTCGCACAAATCCATCCTAGTTGGTAATGGAATTTGACGATAAACTATACATCCACTTTTTAGCATCATTTTTTTAAAAGCAAAGGGAATAAATTTCAACCGCACAATATCATTGACAAGCACATTAGGGCAACGCATCATGGGGCAAACCTATTTGATCTCTTCTAGAAATAGGTAAGCACCCTCTAGACCCGTAAACTTAGGAAGCATATGGGTATATTGGGATTTGAATTTGAGAGTAACATTCTCTAGGGTTGGCATATTAAAACATGGTGGTTCAGTGGTCTTACGTGATAAAAAATGTCATTAAGAGTTCTAGGTGGAGGTGAGTGATACATATCGAGTTCGCTAGACCTTGCGCCAAGGCATAAAGATGGTCCCATCTACGCCCAAAAGTCACTTGCACCAAATTCTAGCACATAATGCCCACTTTATCATGGTGTTTCACCTAACAAATGGGCTCAAAAATTAATGATCTATGACTTATTGAAAAAGCAATAGAGACAACTATTGGGATATATAAATATTTTCAGTAGATGTTTGCATTTGAATTCCCTAAAGTGGTAAAAACTCCATTACAACATTGCTGGTTTTCACCCAATAAACTAGCTAGATTTGGGTCAAGTTTAAATTCTACCAAATGAAGCCCAAATGAGACAGGCCCATGTTTTGCTGATTCCTTAAGATGTCTATTTTAGTAGCATGTGCTAAAATTTGGCATTGGTTTCCAATATTACAAGAAATGGCCCAAATATATGGAGTGTACACAAAATTTCAATCTTAGCGCAATCTGGAATTTGGCCTTACTTGCAGAGGGTACAACTATTACCTTTAAGAGCTTGTTCTTTTCGTTGGTAAATTGAGGTGGGTAAAAGGGTAAAGTGGGTTGAAGTAGGTTGCGGTAGGTTGAAGTAGGTTGAAGTGGGTTGAAGTGGGTTGAATTTTTTTTATGTGATAAATTGAACTTGGTTAAAATAATAAAAGTGGGTTAAAATAGGTTGAAGTGGATTGAATTAGGTTGAAGTAGGTTCAAGTGGGTTGAGGTTGGTATTTTGAAATTGACCAACGAAAAGAACAGGGCCTAAGATTAATTAGCATGAGCTGATTCTACACATACCAAGGAAGATTTATCAAGTGGTGGGGCCCCCATTGGAGGTGTAGAACCTTCTATAAGTCCCCTAGTAAGAGGTGGAAGAATCCTAAAAAAATACAACTCATCTTAGTTGAAATTATCTTAGTAATTTGATTTATTTTCCTAAGATAATTTATAATTCCCCTGTTGGTACACTTGCCCCACAATTGTAACAGCTAATCCTTCCCATATTAGGTATTTATATACCCCAATACCTCCATGAAAACTCAGCTTGAGTTGAATTATGAATGGAAATGCGCATGGCCATTTTTTCTTAGTAAAATATCTACATCTTTATCTTTTTAATTAAGAGTGGTGAGTAGAGTATTTTCTTTAAAATTCTTCTTTGATGGTTGATAAGTACCCATAGAGCGTATCATTTTAGGGTCATTTTGATGCATTTTTAAGGGATTAATATGCTTAATTGTACGATTTATGCCCTTATTTTTACCACTGCACTTGGTTTCGCTTGTTTTGATAGTGTTTGCATATTTTTACTTTGTGAGTCAAGTTATGTGAATAGAATGAAGATTTTGAGGCCTTATGGATCAAAGAAGACAGCAAAAGATGCCCAAAGACACCTAATACAGTCAAACCGTGGCCAGAACCATGGTTTAGGAAGATCCAGAAGAAGCAGTAAATGAATCATTGTGAGAACAGGCCTGCCAGAGGCCACCACGGTTAGACTGTGCTGGGGAACGTTTCCCTGGCTTGCTCGGTTTTCTTCGCGGCTGTTCGGATTCTGTGCGTTTCTACCGTTAGGAGCCTTGAATTTGCCCATAAAAGCACTATTTTTGGATGCTCTTGGGAGGATATCTTATCACCTACCATCTCATCCACCATCATAGATTAGTTTATATTAGATTAGATAGAGGGAGAGAAAGATAATGGAAGTGAGATCTTACAAGGATTCCATGCCGGGTTTGCAATCGACAGATTTAAGCGCTATTTTTGGCTGGGCAATTCTTCTCTCTTCCTTTCTTTTCTCCCCCCCCCATTTTAGAATTCATGTTGTGCAATTTTGATTTAGATTTGTAGTTTTGATCGTGGATCTTTGCAAATTCGAGTTTATTTCCCAATCTTGCATTGTTAACTTTGGTGCTTTTGAATTTGTTGGATTGTTTTATCGAATCGTAGATGCTTATTGCCTTGCGAGAAACTTAATCACTTTCTTGCATGTTGTGGGTATTGGGTGATGAACTGAAAGGTGAAATCTAATACCAGAATATTAGGATTTGACTTGATTGTTTGGAGTCTTGAGAAAGTCCCACCGATTGAGAAACCATTGATTTAATAATCGCATGTTTAATAAACCTAAATAATCGAGAGCCCTTAAGAAATGGTAATTGATTAGATTTAGGTATTTCACTTCACCTTGAAAGATGGTTGTGAAACTTTGATTATCAGTTTTAAAATAACCAATTAAGGAAAAACTGCTAGTTTGATATTTTAGATTGGGAAAATTGCTTGATTTGTTTAATTCCTTGATTTTTATCCATTGCATTGGATAGTTTATTATTAACATTTCAATTGCAAACTTGGGTTCGCTTAGCCTATCTTCAGGAATTATAACCCACTAGATAAACCTAGTCTCTGTAGGATCGACCTTGATTCACTACAACGCCACCGTGCGATTGTGGCCCTATCAATGGCTAAGAGCCTTTAGAAGAGGAATTTGATGAAAAGTAATCATACATGATTAGTGTTAGGGAAAAATATAGTTTTAATATTTATAAGCCCCAAGTATAAGGTGTATCATTGAGTACTTGGGGTGTTGTCTGCAGGGAGTTGTGTTTCCAACTATCAGAACTAACTAAAGCGTCTCGAGTTAGACAAAATCGAAGGGGATGGAAAATAGAACTAAACTACTAAAGCGAAAACAAAAGGACTATGATTAGACCTAAGATAAACCAAGTGATCAAGTCAAGCCCTCACCTTCCCAAGTTACACTAGTATTCAGAAATGGTCGGTTGCATCATTAAAACCACCCAAGCCCTCTCTCAAGGGTCATGAGCTAGTCTAATTGTTCTAACCTCCTATTTTCAGGGGATTAGTTCAATTAAACTACAAGATTGACAACACTTGACCTAGCTAGCGACGAGCCTATTTTCATATCCTAATCCCAACTATTCTTTCTGCTCACACTAGACAATCGACCTCACCTCTCAGCATAAGTCAATTGCCTTAAAACACGGATGAAAGCTCTTTCAAATATTTCATTGAACACTTGGTGGGCGTGAAAGAAAACTCTAAATTCTAGGCATCAACAAGGTAGGGTTGGGGCCTAAACAAGGTTAATCGGCCATCAAGAGGCTAATCACAATCCAAGATTCAAAACTATTATCAGTAAACATCACAAAAGATTGTAAACTAAAACATGAACATAGATAACAAAAATATAGAGAGAAAGAGGAGAGAAAACTTATGCTTGAATCATTGAATGAATTTCAAAATCCACAAGCTTGAATCTAGAATTACAATCTAAAGTCCTAATCTAATCCTCCTATCGAGGTTTTTATTGGCTAAACCTAAACTAAAAACTCCTAAAAAGTCGCCAAAAAAGAACCGGGGAGGTCCCGAACAAAAACGCCTAAAAGGGGTTTAAATGGAAAATTGGGTGAGCGAGCAAGCGGAGGCTAGCACACGGCTGCGCCAGGTGGCACAGCCCCACCGTGCCACATCTCTGGCATGGTCTCCCATCGTCCCGTTTTTGCCTGCTTTCGCTGTTTTTGTCTGTCTTCGCTCCTTTTCGTGGTACTTGCTCCATTTGAACTTATTTCCTATAAAACACAAATAAAACAAGTAAAAATCCTAAAATTTAAGTTATTATGCGAGCTAAAAGTGGGTGAAAGAGGCACGTAAAATAGGACAATTTATCGCCTAGCAAATACCCCCACACCTATCTTTTGCTCGTCCTCGAGCAAAACAAAACAAAAACTAACCTAAGAAGCTAACTCATTGTCGTAGGAATCACGGTTGCATTTAGCGTATGCAACAAGCCCTTTGAACCCCTTGGTTCCCCCAAGTGGACAAATAAGTTCTCATGAGGGTTTGCAGAAGATATGCCCACAAAATCTTGAAAAAGAAAAATAAATGAAAAAGGAGAAAGGAAAACAAAGAAAACAAAATAGATATACAAACACGGCACAAATATCTATACATGGGGAGAAACTGTAAACATTCTAACCAACCAAATCACCATTGCAACAAAGATATTAGCCTGTAAATAAATAGAGTGTACATATCAAGACTCTCTATCCACATACATGACATCAAAGCACCAACTTTTCACCCCACTATACATCAAAACCTGGAATCCATCCTAGTGCTTGGTGTTTAAGTGTATCATCATTCTAGGACTTAAGCTTACCAAAATCAAACTCATTCCCACCTGGCTGACACATGCAACATTATTAACTTATTAACAAGGGAAGCAAGCTTTCCCAGTAGCAGTATTGCCTCAAAGGGTAACACTCAGTAGCACGTGCCTCAAAGGGTAACGCCCAGTGGCGCATGCCTCAAAGGGATACTTTTCATTCCAAATTTATTTTTTTTTTCTTTTTTTCTCTCATTTTTTTATGTTTTTTTAATACAGACAAAAATTAAAGTAACTGTGTTGAAAACAGGTGGGAGAGTCAATTACAGAAGAATAAGATCCTAAGATAATGATGAAGTGTACACAAGAACTGGATTACATAGCTATAACAGACTGTTGGGGTTAGAATTTGGACCAAGAGTGACACACTTGGGACAAAGATCTATCATGAACAACTTACTTAGGTACAAACTAATAGCTAAGGTACAAGGGATCAAAGTCAGTCAAAATAGTACAAGACCCCAAAAGCAAAAAAAAAAAAACTATGCAAAGACAAGGAAAAATTGAAAAATTAACACAAAAAATGAAAATTTTGCACAAAAATAAGAATAAAAGGGTAAATGACCCCACCCCCACACCTAAATCTCACAATATCCCCATTGGGAGCTGAGAGTCATCACCAACCCCAAAACACACAAAAACAAAGAAAACAAAATCACACACAAGATACACAAAACAAAACAAACACACACAAGAACACTAAACCTGGACACATATACACAAGCTAGCACACTCTCCCAAAAACACTCACCAAATCAAAAATAAGACCACACATATATACAAAACTAACCACCAAAAACAAAGATATACCAATCCATCAACACCACTAATCACAAAACACAAATATGCACAAAAATACAATAATGGTGATCATAGCCATCAATGGCTCAACAACATCCAAAATTTCACCTCAAGATGATCACCAACAAAAGCACAATACAATATCCACAACTAATCACAACATAACATCCACAACTAAACAAAAAAAAGAGAAAGAAAAGAAAAGAGGAGAAAGGAGAAAGGTTAGAATGATCATACCAGGTTAGGTGCTGTGTGCATCTAAACTAGGCCTCGCTAAGATAGTGCTCTAGGAGGCTGGAGGAGCATCAGCTGCCCCTCCGAGTCTCTTAAGACTCGCAACTTCAATTCATACACCGTCAAAGCTCGTAAGAGCTTATCATGTGCCTTTGCATGCATCTCAAAGTGATGTAAGTAAGAGAACACTAGTAAAGATGTAGCAAATAGAGTTAGTACCCTCTTAAACTTATCAAATGCCATAGAAAAATCAAAATAATAATCAAAGAAAGTGACCCACTCAATTTTCCTAGGCATGTCCTCTAGGTATGCACAATAAGGGTCTAAGGAGGGATTATACCCTCGAATGTCACCTAGGGACTCATGGAATGCATGCAAGTGAGAGGGCATGGTGGGAAGTAAGGGGGATGAAATGGGGGTCAAGTCAAGTGGCTCGGTGCAAATTGGGTCAATATGCTCAATGCTAGGAATGGCACCAACCACTAAACTATCATCACACAACTCCTCGAAAGGAGCCTCCTCAAGATATGGCTCAACTAACATAAGTCCTCCTGACCAAGAAAGTAAAACATCCTCTACAGGACTAGCATCACCCCGAGAAGTCTCGCCCATCTCTAACCCCGTGCACTGAGCTAAAGGAAGGGGAGAAGCAAGTAAGATCGAGTCACTAACACTAGTGTCCATAGGTGTGCTACAAAAGGATGAAGCAACAAATGTCAATGGGGTCAAGGGAGGGTCAAACGCTTCCCCTAGGTCGGTCAAAGGTGCATCATCAGCAACATTAGACTCTAGGGGAAGGGAAGACTCACAATCATCATAGAGACGAGCCTCAAATCTAGGGCAAGGTAGACTAGGGTCGGTCTCATGCAATAAACCACACTCCCTAATCCTACAAACAAAACGCTCATGTTGCTCATTCATTGTCCCTATCATGGCATCAAGTCTAGCATAACATTCATTAGAAACATCATAATAAGGACAAGAATTTACGTCGTGGTCAAAAGATGAACAATAAGAGCACACAAGAGGAGAATAGGTGTGCAAATCATAGGAAATAAGGGAAGGGCACTCAAAAGACTCATTAGCAATCTCATGGTGCCATTGACACCAAGCCAAGGACTCAAATAAGTTCCACATATCATCAATGCCTAAAAAGCACATGCCACCATAACACATAGACTCAAGGATGGCTCGGGTCTCATGTGTTATCCCTTCAAGCACAACATCGTATATTTTCCATTTTTCATACTCAAAAAGCACATATTAAGCACAATAATCATTCAATTGAGACAAATATTGCCAAAAAGGTTCATGCTCAAATTAAGGTAAATGAAAAATAGCCATTTCGATTTTTCTCAAATTTTTGATTTAAAAATTTTTTTAGATTTTTTTTTAAAAAAAAGGCCTAGCATCGAATGCTCAAATAAGCTCCGATATTGAAAAACGCCAACATCCTCGGCAACGGTGCCAAAAACTTGTTAGGGAAAAACAGAGTTTTAATATTTATAAACCCCAAGTGCAAGGTGTGTCGTTGAGTACTTGGGGTGTCATCCGCAGGGAGTTGTGTTTCCAACTACCAGAACTAACTAAAGCGTCTCGAGCTAGGCAAAATCGGAGGGGATAGAAAATAGAACTAAACTACTAAAGTGAAAACAAAAGGGCTATGATTAGACCTAAGATAAACCAAGTGATCAAGTCAAGCCCTCACCTTCCCAAGTTATGCTAGTATGCAGAGGTGGTCGGTTACGTCATTAAAACCACCCAAGCCCTCTCTCAAGAGTCATGAGCTAGTCTAATTGTTCTAACCTCCTATTTTCATGTGATTAGTTCAATTGAACTACAAGATTGACAACCATTGACCTAGCTAGCGATGAGACTATTTTCATGTCCCAATCCCAACTATTCTTTCTACTCACACTAGACAATCGACCTCACCTCTCAGCATAAGCCAATTGCCTCAAAACACGGATGAAAGCTCTTTCAAACATTTCATCGAACACTTGGTGGGCGTGAAAGAAAACTCTAAATTCTAGGCATAAACAAGGCAGGGTTGGGGCCTAAACAAGGTTAATCAGCCTCAAGAGGCTAATCACAATCCAAGATTCACAACTATAATCACTAAACATCACAAAAGATTCTAAACTAAAACATGAACATAGATAACAAAAATAGAGAGACAGAGAGGAGAGAAAACTTATGCTTGAATCATTGAATGAACTTCAAAATCCACAAGCTTGAATCCGGAATTACAATCTAAGTCCTAACCAAATCCTCCTATCGAGGTTTTTGTTGGCTAAACCTAAACTAAAAACTCCCAAAAAATCGCCAAATGAGAACCGGGGAGGTCCCGAACAAAAACGCCGAAAAGGGGTTTAAATAGAAAATTTGGCGAGCGAGCGAGCGGAGGCCAGCGCACGGCCGTGCCAGGTGACAGGGTGGCGCGGTCTACCGTCGTCTTATTTTTGCCTGCTTTCGCTGTTTTTGTCTGTCTTCGCTCCTTTTTGTGGTACTTGCTCCATTTGAACTTATTTTCTACAAAACACAAATGAAACAAGTAAAAATCCTAAAGATTAAGTTGTTATCCGAGCTAAAAGTGGATGAAATAGACACGTAAAATAGGACAATTTATCACCTAATAATTAGTATGTTACCTTAGGCATAGACCTCACAATCTATTGATTGATTGATCTTGAATCCAAAAGAAGCATCATTTGGTCAGATTATTTTCCTTGTTACTTTTTATCTTAGGGGCTTGAGGATTCCAATCCTCATCATTGAGCTTCACCCATATTTGTATCCTCAATTTTGGGTTCTAATTCAGTATTGTTTTCTACGTCGTCTCAAATCTATTCAAACGCTTTCTTTTATGATCCCTAACCCAACCAGTCATCCAATAAAACCCCTTTCGTTTTTATGGTTTTTCAATATTTTGAATTTTTTGGAAACTAATAAAGTTCAAAGTTTTTGGAAGATGGATGAATTATAATATAGAAACAACCAAATTTAAACTAATCAAAGCAAATAAAGTAAGCAATTAGGGCAACTATGAAGAAACTTAATTACTACTACCACTATTCAAAGCAATTAACAATTAAAAATAGTAATCAATTTCAACACCATCCCCGTCAACGATGCCCAAAACTTCTTGTATCTCGGAACTGTAAAAATCAGTAGCAAGTGTACAACTGTAGCTGTAGCACTATAAGGGTTGTCCACAGAGATGGGTTGAATTTGATTACTAGTATCAAACCACTAAACTAATCTAAAAATAATCTAACTAAAATTAATTTCCAATAATATCAAGTAACCTCATAAAAAAAACTAATCTAAATCATGGAATTGAATAAAAATATAAAAGAGAAAAAAGAAATCACCTTGACCACTTAGAATTAATAGATGTAGAAAATCCAAACTTCGAAAAACTGATCTCCTCAAGACTTCGATATCCACTATCGACCCGAAAAAGTAATAAAAATTGAAACTTAGAATGAGAGAATTTTTGAGAAGACTAAAATTGAAACTAATAAACTTGACTTAAAAGTAAAAGTAGAAAACTTGAACTGAAACTAGAACTAGAAGAATTGAAACTCGGGAATTTAAATTCAACTTGAAAGAATTTTGGAAATCACAATAATCTCTCAAATTCTAAAACTAATGCTTTAAGAGAGAGGGAGACACTTTGATGATTTACAAGCACCCCCAAGGCCCCCTACTTATACTATTGTCAAGCCCCTTATCTTCCCTAATTATACTACATTTTGTAATACCAAGTAATTTTGCCACTTTCCTAATTATAACATATTTTCTTGTTTCTCAAACTTTTTTCACCACCTTTCCTAATTGCTTGATTTCAATTACAGATGCCCACCGCCTTAGACCTCACTTGCCCATTCTGTATCGGATTGCAATCTAGCTTCAACATGAGATCTACTGAGAATAAGCATACAATTGGGTTGGGCTAGCGCTTATTAGAAGAGGGAACCACTGACTTAGGTGTGAGCTGGATGCTTCTCTTTTTGCTGGGCAAGACCTTGTGCTACATGGAAGAATCATGTTAGGCTAGGAGTTACATGTTAGGCCCAATCCATGGGACTTAGGCTGGGTAGAAGACAAAAGGTAGGCGTGATTTGCTAGGCTTATTCGTACACGCTCAAACTGGCCTGCAAAGAGACATGGGAGCTTGTTGTTGGGTATTAGGCCGCGCATACAGATCTACATGGAGTAATAAGTCGTTGGCCCACGCATTTTTCTTTCTTTTTATTTTTTTTCTTCGTCTGCAACTGGGTTGGGTCGGATTGCTTGAAGACAGGAGGTGTGCATTAATTGGGTAAGCTGGGAGCTTGACTTGGCATAATCATGAGGCGCTTGGGCTCTTGGATGTGCTATACCAAAATCTACACTTGATCTCCAACTCATGTTGCTCATTTTTTATTCCCATTATTTTAGAAAACCCTTATTTTCTATAAAAATCACAAAACCAAATAAAATTCAAAAATAATCTTGGTTATGAGTAAAAACTAATTAATTACAAGCACTTAAATGGGTACTTTCAGTGCCCAAACATGATCACTAGATGTTTGATCCAATATGCTTTTCTTACAAAAGTATGTGACCTTGTAGAAAAATGGAATCATATTTGGTTTGGTTCAAGTCAATTAAGGTTTTGGGTCTAGTAAGTCTATTTTAAATGTTGGGTCATGGATGGATATGAGTCATTCGGTTCAGCTTTTAAATCAGTTTTTGTCAAATTTAGTATGGACGGTACATGTAGGTAGGGGTTCTAATTTAAGATTTTGATAATAATTGTTTCTGATAGTAGTTTATTTTTATAAACTGTGTTAGTTGACACTAGGGTTGTAACAAAATCGAGCTGGCCCACTGAGTCCTCAGGTTCGGCTTGGAAAATCGAGCTTAAACCTGGCTTGATCCAGCTTGGAAGTGATATGAGCCAAGTCTGAGCCTAGCAAGGCTCAGATCGACTTGATTTAGCTCAATTAGTTCGTTTTTTCTAGGTGTTTGTGTGAAAGTATGAAATTATTATCATACTCAATAAAATTTTATTCTAATTCTTAATTATTGAATTCAATACAAGAATCTAAATTTTATGTTGGATTATATCCTTAAATTTGGAAAATTTTTAAACAAAAACAAACAGAAAAGAAGGATAACGAGCCAAGCTCCACTGAGCCAAACTTCCAGCGAAGCATTGTGTTTCCGAACCTGAGCCTGGGCCTAAACTTTATAGGCTCGGTTCGTTTAGAGGCAAGCCCGAGCCAAGCAGGAGCTTCACTTTTACTTAATGGAGCTGAGCCCAAACATGGCCAACTCGAGCTCAACTCAACTTGTTTACATCCCTAGCTGACACCAATTCATAGTAATATTTGAATTAAGAACAATTTTAAGATAATTAAAGGTTATTCCAATGGCAGGGTACTCTTTTATTCAATTATTTGACAAGTGAAATTAAAGATAATTGCAAACAAGTACAATATAAAGAAACAGCTAAAAAGAGAACCACGACTAGTAAAATGATACAGGAGACTGGTAGATCGTGTCAAGCCGATTGGTAAATGATTTCTAAAAGCTTTTCCATTTCAAGCAACTAATTCCAACTCCTACCAAAATACATAAAGAGCCTAATTGAATTCAACACATCTTTACCACTTGACGTTCATGTTTGTTCCTTATGTTCCTTGTAATCCTCCTTACAACTAGAATTTCATCCCCATCCATAAAACACTGCACTGCATATAGCGTGCCCAACTCTAAGCTTTCATGAGCAATCTCCAAAGGAGTAAGAAAGTTTGGCTTGTCAATCTCTTGCATATTTTCTTTAGCACTAGAATTCTTATCAATATTTTGCCCCTTTGGATAAATAGTAGTGCAGCTAATGGAGTGATCAAAGTCCTCAACATTACTGTTAAAAGAGTAGAAGATCCACTTACAATGCAATCCTTGTGCGACTTATTTCTGATAAGGTAGCTTGCCAACAAAAGTAAGGTGGCTCTTCATAGTCCCCCCACAAGCTGAGAAATTGTTTTACCTCATCCAAGCATGTTTGTTGGTCATCTTATGGAACATCCCCATCACACTAGTAATGCGTGTCAATCTAAAGGATATGTGCCCTGACACTAGCATAAACATGCTCACAATTATCCACAACCACATCCGCTGAATTTGGAACAACATTACTACCATTCAATTGACCAAGGTCTTCATTCACAAAAGAGAAGTTAACAACATGCCTTCATTTTAGAACCTAGCTCGACTTTCAAATATAATTTCTATCGTTGTGACCCTTGAAAAGAATGGCATTATGACTCTAACAAGTCCTCTCCGAAACTTGGTCCAACTAACACTAACCAAGTTTCCCCATAAAAAGCTTCCCATTCATTGAATTTCCTTCTTACAACTCTCTCTAACTTTGAACTTGACAACATCGCATTTCCTATCACTTCTTGTAGCAAGCTAATTTGGAAAATAAGCATCAGTGACCCTAAAGATGCAAATTTACCTTGAAGTTGCAGTTCAGTGACATCAAAAGGCCAATCAATAAAGCCTTAATAAAAGTGCTTATACCTTGACTTTCTCATACAAACCTTCCTAGAAAAGCGCTTAGGGTCTGTTCTTTTTATTGGGAAATAAAGGTTAGTAAATAGGTAAAGTTTGTTGATATTGGTAGAAGTGGGTTAAAATAGGTTTTTTTTTAATTAAAGTGGGTAGAAGTGGGTTTAAGTTGGTTTAAGTTGGTTGAACTGGATTGAAGTTGGAAGATGTTGGTATATTTTTTTTTTTGTATGATGGGTAGAAGTTGGTGTACGCGGTAAAAATTTGCTAATAAATCATATGGCGTCGCGTGTAAAATACAATAACTTTTATTTGGCAAATTAGGAGATGTCACGTGTAAAATGGACTTCGGCTGACCCATTACATTGAATTTAAATGAAATTAAATCCTGACCACTTAGAAGCTGCCATGTGTCGTTGATGATGCAGAAAATAGTAATGGTTTCTCTTTTAAAATTAAAGGAATAATTACTAAAATATGGGCCTAGGGCCAAAGCCCATCTCAAAACCCTCGCTACAGCAGTCAGCATCCTACAACCTTTAGAGTTCAGATTACAGACGACCTCTAGCTACCAAGCAATAGGGATCAAAATCAACTAGTTCAACATCTTCTGCAACCTCAAATTGAAGTCTACTTCAAAGTTCTTTATTCCGTTCATCGATCGAGAATAAGCACCCTCGCCCTTATATTGAGTAATCTCTCCAACTATATTCAACACACCCAACATTTGTAGAGAGGCTCAGACTTCAAGCAATATCCAACTACCAAGCGAGAAGGATCAAAAACTTGCAAGCTTCAAAAACAACGATCAACCATTTGCAAATCAGGATTAAGAACCATTTTAGAGTTTTTTAGCTAATTCTGCATCAATCTAGATCAAGCGGTCATACACTCAAGTCAATCCAAGTCACTAGGAGATCGAATTAGACGAACTTCAGTTGTATTCAATTCAGAGATTGTACTCATGTATACAACATTAATACAAAAATTCATTTGTTTCTCAATTTCTTATCTAATTTATTTTAGGCATAAAATTTATGTTTACAAATTTTTGGCATGCTAGTGGGACTAGACATGTCTCATTATCTCTTTCTTCAAGTAAACATGTTCTACATTCATTTGAAGAAGAAATGGCTCCCAAGAACTTCATCCTTCGATCTTCAAAGAAGGAGAGCACTTAATATGCATCTGAAGGATCTGTGGAGGTTAGTATTGCATCTGGCAATTGAAACACTGGAGTGATGACTAGGAGCATGACCAAAGTTGCGTCCTACATTACCCTAAAACAACAAGTTTTGACTGCAACTTTACAGTCACGAAACTCATAAATTTAGCTCCAACTTGCTTGCTGATGGAGTCAATCAAAACTTCTTGTCTCCCTAATTTGAAGCTAAAGCCTCTTGCTATCTTCAATATGAGGAAGACACTATCTTGTGGATTGGAGGAATTCTAAGCTTACAACAATCCTGTCTTCTAGCCTTTCGATGAGGAGGATGATGACTATGATAGTAGCGGTTCTTCACCAACATTTCCAAGGGATTCTCTTTTCTCACAAGTTGAAGTAGAATCCTCTAACACTGTCGTCATGTCAGTCATGGTGACAGAGGCTATCAACTTGGAGAAAGAATTGGTAAACATGAAGGCAACTTTGGAAAGACTCTCTAAGGAGAGCGAAGAAAAGAGTGCTCAAATCAAACGTCAAAATAAACAGATTGCTGATTTGTAAAAGAAGCTGGGGAAGCGGCCATCTAAAGCCTCAAACAAAGGCTCAAGTGATGAAACTTTTGATAAAGAGTCCAATCACAGAAAGGAGTCCAACGATGAACACAAACTAAAGAATGATTCAAACCTAAACTCAATGTCAATTCAGCAAATTCAAAAATTGATAGCTGATGCGATGAAGACTCATCTAGGAGGGGATTCTCATATAACTCACTTGTATAAGAAACGTTATGCAAAGAGGACCGATACACTTCGTATGCCTCATGGCTATCAACCACCTAAGTTCTAACAGTTTAATGGCAAGGTTAACCCCAAACAACACATTGCTTACTTCATCAAAACATGTAGTAGCACCAACGCTGAAGGGGACCAATTGGTGAAACAGTCCGTGCGACCCTTAAAGGAATTGCATTTGAGTGGTATACAGATCTAGCCTCTGAATTCATTGATAACTGGAGGAAAATGAAAAATGAGTTCTTCAATCACTTCTATAGCACATGCCCCATAGTTAGCGTAATAGAGTTAAGTAACAAAGGCAAAGGGACAACAAGCCAGTCATTGATTACATAAGTCGTTGGTGTGCTCTTTCTCTAAAGTGTAAAGACCATTTTTCTGAATCTTTAGTTGTTGAGATGTGCGTCCAAGGCATGGACTGGGATATACTTTATGCTTTGCAACTAAACAAGCCCAAAACATTACAAGAATTGGCAACACGAGCTCATGATATAGAGCTTACAATTGTCTACTATGGAAGATGACTAAATGATGATGAATCAATGACATCGTCAAGAAATGAAAGCTCCATGCTTAGAGGCTTTAAAGAGAAGGAATGCCCTTATTTTAAGTCTAATGCGCCAAAAATGCTAAACAAACTTCTTAATAAGAGGCTTATAGAACATCCACGTTTAAAACGTCCGGAAGAAATCGGAAGAACTAATGATCCCAAATATTGTAAGTATCACAGGATCATTAGTCATCCCATAGAAAAGTGCAAGGCATTCAAGGAGCAGGTCTTGCAGCTTGTAAAGGAAGGAATAATCATATTAGATGAAAAAGATACTGAAGAATCTGATTAATCATCTAATCATATTAAAAATGCTTCAACAAAAGTATCATGAAATTGGTATTTAAGAGGCAAACTTCCAAGTCACTATCGCAAATTCCCAAAGTCATAAAACGAAAACCTTCTAAGTCAACCTTTATAGACTCCCAAGTAACCAAACTTTCAGACTTCCAAGCCAGACTCACAAGTCATCAAAAACTTACAGACTTCCAAGTCAATCCTCGTATATTTGCAAGCTATCAAGCTAGAAGACTTTTAAGTCAACTCTCAAATTTTTAAGTCATCAAACTCTCAGACTTCTAGGTCAGCCTCTATAGACTCTTAAGTCATAAAAAAAAACTTACAAACTTTCAAGTCACTTATTTTAAACTTTCAAGTTGGCAAACTCTAAGACTTCTAAGTCAGCCTGTACAGGCGTTTGAGCTGAGAAACTCTAAGACTTCTAGGTCAGCTGCTACATACACCTAAGTCATCAAAGTCTCAAACTTTGAAGTCAATCCTACTAGACTCCGAAGTCAAGCTTGACAGACTTCGAAGTCATCAAATCTCGTGGACTCCCACGTCAAACTTTTAAGACCCCTAAGTCATCAAATTTTGTAGACTCCCAAGTTGTCAAACTCTTATAGACTGTTAAGTCATCAAATTTTCAATTTCATAAGTTAGGAAAGTAAGTGACTATCAAGCCATTCAAATTCAAGACTCCTAAGTTATCAAATTTCGTAAACTCCCAAGTTGTCACATTCAAAGATTTTCAAGTCATTTATACTAAACTTCCAAGTCAACAAACTCCAAGACTCTCAAGTTAATGTAATTTTATGCTTGTAAGACATATCTAAAGACTTTTAAGTTACCAAGTTGAAGATTTTCAAGTCACACCTAAAGACTCCCAAGTCACAATAATTCCAATTCTCAAGTCACCCTTAAGACTTCCAAGTCCAAGCTTTTACGCTCTCAAGTCTGCACAGACTGTCAAGTCACCTACAAAATTCTCAAGTGATCAAAATCAAAGACTTTCAAGTCGCCTAAAGACTAACAAGTCAATAAAATTACAAACTTTAAAGTGAACTCAACAATTCTCAAGTTATCGAAATTAAAAACTCACAAGGCATCAAAGACAAAGACTCTTAAGTCACTAAAATTAAAGACAACTAAGTCTTCCAAGTTCAAGACCCCCTAATTCAACAAAGTTACTGACTCCCAACTCACTAAGTAGACTCTCAAGTCATCAAAGTTCAAGTCTCTCGAGACATCAAAATTAAAAGACTACCAAGTCGTTAAACTGCTAGACTCCGAAATCAAGAAAGTTTTAAACTCCAAGTTATCAAACTTAAAGACTCTCAAGTCTTCAATGTTTAAGTCTCCTAAGTCAACAAAATTACTGACTCCCATGTCATCAAGTTCAAGACTTTCAGTTATTAAATTAAAAGATTGTCAAGTCATTTTGTCGAAGGTTTTGACTCGGAAGTCATTAAGCACATTTTCAAATTATATAAATGGTTTTTAAATGCACCAAATTGTTGTAAACTTTAAGAACTACTTCAAGTTGGGGGCAACAGCAAGACCGCATCCTCTTTCACATTAGTGATATAGGCGTCCTCCTTTAAATTGGTAGCCTTTTCCTTGAAGTCGAGTACTGACAATGTAGGCATCTTCCTTCAAGTAGGCAACCTCCTATTTCAAGTTGATTCCTGGCTTTGAAAGTTACCTCACTTCGCTATATGATTGGAGCAGTCGCAAAGTTAAGCCTTGGTGTCTGATTTGGAGGGGTCACACCTTTGCTGTCTAATTAGAGAGGTTAAGCCTTTGTTATATGATCAAAAAGGCTATGCCTTTGCTGTCGGACTGAAGGAGTCAAACCTCTGCCTGATTGAAGGGGTCAAGTCTACACTATCTGGTAAGATAAGTTACCTTTTCTGTCTGATTGAACGAGTCACTCCTCTATCCGATCAGATAAGCCAAGCCTTCACTTTATGATTGGGAGAGTTGCCTTTGCAGTATGATAGAAGAAGTCAAGTTTCTATTGTCTTATCGAAGGAGTATGAATGTCTTTGCTCTCTAATCGCAGAAGTCAAGCCTTTGCTGTCTGATCGGATGAGTCAAATCTTTGCTTTCTGATTGGAGGAGTCATGCCTTGACTATGTGATTGTAGGGATCACACATTCACTGTCTAAATGCCTTGGTTTTCTGATTGAAGAGGTAATGTCTTTGCTATTTGACCGGAGTATTCTTTCACTATCGGAGTGGAGAAGCCATGGCTTCACAAATCTAAGAGAAGAAGTCGTAGCTGGAAGGAAGAAATCTAAGTCAAGCCCACCTAGATCAGGTGAGGAGTCTCCTACGAAAAATCGAATCTATTGGGAGAAACAATTTCTCATCTTAAAAGTCTACCTCACTTCGCGATCTAATTGAAGAAGTCGTGACTAAAAGGAAGAAATCCAAGTCGACCCCAACCAGATTAAGTGAGGGAGTGTCCTGCGAAAAATCGAATCTACAGGGAGAAACAATTTCCTATCTAAAAGTCGACCTCACTTTACGATCTAATTGGAAGAGTCGCGACTAGAAGAAAGAAATCCAAATCGACCCCAGCAAAATTAAGTGAGGGAGTCTCATGTGAAAAATTAAATCTATAGGGAGAAACAGTTTCTTATCTTAAAAGTCAACTTCACTTTGCGACTAATTGGAGGAGTTGTGACTAGAAGGAAGAAATCCAAGGCAATTCCAGCTAGATTAAGTATGGGAGTCTCCTGTGAAAAATCAAATCTATTAGGAGAAACGATTTCTCATCTTGAAAGTCAACCTTACTTCACGGTCTAATTGGGGGAGTAGTCGATTTAGCAGTTTCCTAAAAAAAAACATTAGTTTAAGTTCTAAAAAAAGAAGTTACAGAAAAAATTCACAAAACAAATCACAAATTGGTCTAATTAAAAAATTAATCCTTGCATTAGTCACCAAAAAGAAAAATGACCAAAATGGTTTAAAAAAAGGAGGAGCCTGAAAGAAAGGAAAATAAAAAAAAAGGCTCAAGTGAACAAGCAAATTGCACAGCGCGACATCGTCTCGGCAAAAGCAGCAGCAAACGGCCAAAACAACACAAATTACGATGAGGTTTTAGTCTCATTAGATCAACACTCTGGAGTAACGGGATAATAAGTCAGCTAGGCATCCACGAGGGAAATCCATGGTTGTGGGGGAAAAAAAACCTTGTCAAAAAAAAGAGAATTTTTTTTTTGCAAAAGTCCTACTACCTTCAAAGCTCCCTCTTCATTTCACCTTCACTTCCGCACAAACCCCCCCCCCAAAAAAAGGGCCATAAGCTTTTCTCATTTCACCCTTTTTTTCATTCAAACAAGAATTCTTCCTCATCTTCTCTAAACTTCCAGTTTCACCCTTAATCAAACAGTTATGGGGATTCAAATCCATGACATAAGCAACCTCCATACGGAGCAAACTTGTCGTGAAAGATGGTGCAAATTTGGAAAAAAGGGAGACCTTATGCTTTGTTGCCAACTATGGGTGGTCAAACTGCTATGAATTTGCCTACTGTGTTGGCCGAAAGGGGAGCCAAGGGAAGGAGAAGTGACAAAATGGCGAATTAAGCTCAAAGGGGAGAGATAGATGAATTGACAGCAGTCCGAGGGAGCAATTTATAGCAATTATATCCCTTTATATCGTTGATAAATTTTATCACACGTTGTTGATAGAATTTATCACAAGTTATTGATAGAATTGTATCCCTCTATATTGTTGATAGAATTTATCACAAATTGTTGATAGAACATTATCCCTTTAAATTGTTGATAAATTTTATCACAAGTTATTGATAGAATCTCATCACAAATCTACAAGTAGAATTATCTTAAAAAAAAATCAGTCTGGATTATCTACCAAGTGAGTAAGTTATTTGGCCAAAAAAAGGAAGAGGAAGTTAATCGGACCGCAAGCGCATAGTAGCGTTGTAGCAAATCAAGGTCGTCTCCAAGAAGGACTAACTTGATCTATTAGGCTTTATCCTCTCAAGATAGGCTAAGCAAATTAAAATTTGAGAATGAAACTAAACTAATATGTTATCTAATCTAATGAATAAATAATCAAGGAGTCATACAAAACTAGCAATCTCTCCATTCATGTATCAATCAAGCATTTCTTCCTTAACAGATTATTTTAAAATCGAACAATCGAAGTATCACAACCCTCTTTTAAGGTGAAGTAAAATGCTTAAATCTAACCAATTACCATTTCTTAAGGGCTCTCGATTTGTTTAAGATCATTAAGCATGCGGTTATCATATTCGTGGTTTTTCAATCGGTGTGACTTTCTCAAGACTCCACACAATCAAGTCAAATCCTAGGGCTCTAGTATCGAATTTCACCTTTCAGCTCTTCATCCAATACCCAAAACAAGCACAAAAGTGATCAAATTCCCCACAAGACAATATAGGTCAAGGGATTCACAAGCATGACAGTGAAAGAGCATCAAGATAAGAACATTGAAGAAAGTTAGGCCTCTCCTCATCAAACCAAATACAATAGAAAAATCAAAAGAGTAATCAACGAAAGTATTCCACATTATTTTTCTAGACTTATCTACTAGGTACATGTAATATGATTCAATGGATGCATTATACCCACTAAAGTAACCTAGGGACATAAAATTATCAGCATTCCCATCGAGCATACTAAACATGTTATCCTCATAGCCGAAATCATTATTAGTAAAAAAAATCATAGGATTTTCAATGGTCGTGTTAATATAATACTTAGGAGAAGGAGAGGGTTGTAAATACATAGGTGAAATGCGGGAATGATCAAGAGGATTGGGGAGAACAATATTATCAAAACCAAGGTTAGGAGACTCCTTATGCATAAATACATCACTTGACCCCTCCAAAGGAGTCTTATCTAGATCATGCACCTCATCTAAAATATCTTACGACTTAAAAAATGCATCAGCAAGAAGCAACATCAAACCTAGCAAGAAACCCAAAAGGCTCACTACCTTGAGCTCCGTGCACTAAGCTAAAGGAAAGAGTGAATCAGGTAAGGTCAAGACAACATCAGTGTTGTCCTAGGGTAATGCAAAGTCAGGTTGAGCATATCATGTATAATAAGGACACCAATATATATCGTGGTTAGAAGAATTACACAAATCACACTAAAAAGGGGCATAATAAGATTTAGAATAGAATGTGCAAGGATCAAAGAATGAATATTTAGAACCACAACTAGCCTTCTCAAATTCAAATGAATCCTAAGTAATCCATTCAAGCAAATACCATGCCTTATCAACATTTTTAGCAAGAAAACCCCAGTACTCTAAAAGAGTATAGGTTTTACTACTCACACCCTCATCAACAATGTCTAAAAGTTTCTATTTACCCACGCAATAATCACATTAAGCAAGAAAGACATTTAAACGTTTAAAATACATCCAAAATAATTCACGCTCGAATTGGGGAAAATGGAAAAAGGCCATGGTTTTTTTTTCTTTCAACAAAATTTTTTTAATTTTTTTAATTTTCAAAATATTTATTTATTTATTTTTTTAAAGGAGAAAAATGTTTAGTCAAACCTATTAAGAAAAACTCAATATTCAACACCAGTCCCGGACAATGACCCCAAAAACTTGATAGGGCTGCAAGCGCACAATGGCATTATAGCAAATCAAGGTCGTCTCCCACAAGGACAAAGTTGATCTATTGGGCTCATTCCCTCAAGATAGGCTAAGCAAATTAAAATTTGAGATTGAAACTAAACTAATCTATTATCTAATCTAATGAATAAATAATCAAGGAGTTAAACAAAACTAACAATCTTTCAATTCATGTATCACTCAAGCATTTCTTCCTCAATAGATTTTTTTAAAACCGACAATTGAAGTATCACAACCCTCTTTCAAGGTAAAGTAAAATACCTAAATCTAACCAATTACCATTTCTCAAGGACTCTCAACTTGTTTAGGATCATTAAGCATGTGATTATCATATGCGTGGTTTCTCAATTGGTGTGATTTTCTCAAGACTCCACACAATAAAGTCAAATCATAGGGTTCTAGTATCGAATTTCACATTTCAGTTCTTCATCCAATACCCAAGACATGCAAGAAAGTGATCAAATTTCTCATTAGACAATAATCTTACAAGATTCGATAAAACAATCCAGTAATTCCAAAATACTCAAAGAAATGAACAACAAATCAAGAATTTAACTAGCATTTACATAAATCCAATATCAAAACAAAATCATAATCAAAAGTATAAAACATAAATCCAAAAATAATGAGAAAAGAGAAGAGAAGAGAATAGAAGGGAAAAGAAATGCTCAGCCAAATAACGAGCTTGAATTGATTGATTGCAAACCCGGCATGGAATCCTTACAAATGTTCACTTTAATTCACTCTCTCTTCCTCTAATCTAAATTCTAAT
>JACYFF010010365.1:89217019-89262439 GCA_017589665.1 Selenicereus undatus | reverse complement strand
GATGGTGGGGAAATTGGGCCACAAATTTGGGTTTAGTCACCGTGCTTCTATCTTCTTTTTTCTTTTTGTATCTTCCACTTGATCCAACAACCCTTTTGATACAAAATTTATCCATTTTCTTATAATTTTCAAAATCCTACAAAATAAACAAAAACAGCATTAAAATCCCAAATGAATAATTTATTTTGAGCAATTATTAAATAATAAAAGGGTATAAAATAGCATATGTTCGGGTTTAACAAATACTCCTACATTTAAGTTTTGCTCATATTCGAGTAAAACAAAAACTAAAAATCCTAGAGAAGAAAATAAAACCATAACTCTCTTTCGTAGGAATCACAGTTGCACCTAGCACGTACAACAAGCACTTTAAACCCCTATGTTAGCCCTAGCGGACGAAGAAAGTCTCGTGAGGATTTGCAGAAGATATACCCACAAAATCTATGATAGAAAACATAAATAGAAACTCGAAAATCTCTTCTTTTTTTTGAGGCAATATTGCTACTGGGAAATCTTACCTCCTACGTTAATGAGTCAATAATGAAGTTTGTATCAGTCAAGTGGGATTGAGTTTGATTTTGGTAAGCCTAAGCCGTAGGATGATGATGCACTTACACACGGGCATTGGGATGGATTCAAAGTCTTGATGCATAGTGGGGTGAAACGTTAGTGCTTTGATGTCATTCATGGGGTAGGGAGCCTTGATGAGTACGTTTTGTTTATATATAGGCCAATATCTTTGCTACATGGGTGGTTCAGTTGATTAGAATGTGTATATATCTTTCCCTAATTTTGTTCATATTAATTTTTGAGAAAAAACCAGATGAAGAAGAGAGAAAGTTACAAACTAATCTTCACCCTGCCACTGCTAAAACAGAGCAAGGAGGCAATGAGAAAAGCAAGCCAACTGTAGCTGGGTCAAGATAACCACCACACCACATTAATGTGTAATCCCACAAACAAGAACAACCAACCATTCCACCTCCTTCAATGGAGAAAGCCAAACAACCCCGAAACCCAGATAAAAAACAGAGCAAGAAAAAAAAAAAGAAATAAGGGAATCATAGGATGGAAATAAGGAGTCAAAATTTGTATAAACTAACTTCAAGCCAACCCATACTTGTTGCAATCTTAATCAAAAGTCACTAACTCGATCAATTTCCACTGCAACAAAGCTAAGGATACAAATTCGAGAGTCTAAAAAGAAACTAGATCTGAAAGGAACTGAAAATGAAAAGAACAATAAGAAGCTATTCTTCCCTAATTTGCTACCCTCCTTCTTGCTGCTACTTTGCCCTGATCAACCTCCATTTGAAGACCCTAAAGAACGCCGCCCTCTTCATTGCCCTCAATTATTCCTTGTAACTGTCGCATTTGTGACATTAGAGGTGATGCCATGGTAAGAAACAATTGAGAGGAAGAAGACGAAAAACCAGAGTGGTTTCTGGGCACCGAGGAGACACCAACAGCGTTTGAAGAAGAAGGTGAACAATGCTGTTTTGCTGGGTCTGGGAACGACAATAAGGAAAGAAGATGCAGAGTGGGGGGGGGGGGGGGGAAGAAAACATGAGCCCCACGCGTGAGTCTAAAGTGAAATGGGGAGTCGAGTCTGGGTCGCGGACTGGGCAGCTCTAAAGAGGGAAAAGAAAGGAAAAGACGAAAGTGAGGAAGGATGGGGGGGGGGGGGAAATTGGGTCGTAGATTTGGGTTTAGTCACCAGGCTTCTGTGTTCTCTTTTCTTTTTGTATCTTCCACTTGATCCAACAACCCTTTTGATACAAAATTTATGTATTTTCTTCAAATTTTTAAATTTCTACAAAATAAACAAAAACAACATTAAAATCCTAAATTAATAATTTATTTTGAGCAATTATTAAATAATAAAGGTATAAAATATCATCATTTCTGGTTTAACAAATACCCCCACACCTAAGTTTTACTCGTCCTCGAGTAAAACAAAAAGTAAAAATCCTAGAAAGGAAAATAAAACCCTAACTCACTTTCTTAGGAATCACGGTTGCACTTAGTACGTGTAGTAAGCTCTTTAAACCCCTAGGTTACCCCTAGTGGATAAGGAAGGTCTCGTGAGGGTTTGTAGAAGATATACCTACAAAATCTATAATAGAAAACATAAACAGAAAGTCAAAAATCTCTTTTTTTTGGTTTTTTTTTTCTCAAAAATTAATATGTACAAAACTGGGGAAAGACATATACACATTCTAACCAACTAAAACCACCCATGTAGCAAAGATATTGGCTTGCATATAAACAAAATGTACTTATCAAGGCTCCGTGCCTCATAAATGAAATCAAAGCACTAACGTTTCACCTCACTGCACATCAAGACTTTGAATCCATCCCAATGCTCGTGTGCAAGTGCATCATCATCCTAGGGCTTGGGTTAACCAAAATCAAACTCAGTCCCACTTGACTGACACAAACTTCATTATTGACTTGTTAACATGGGAAGCAAGCTTTTCCAGTTGCAATATTGTCTCAAAGGGTAACATCCTGTAGCACATGCCTCAAAGGGATGCTTGTCATTCCAAATTTTATCTCATTCCTTTTATTTCTTCTTTTTTTTTCATTTTCACTGTTATTTTTTTCTTCTTTTTTTTTCTATATACAAACAAAAAACCAAAGAAACTGTGTCAAAGACAAGTGGGAGAGCCAATCATAGAAAACTAAGACCTTAAGATAATGATGATTTTATAAATAAGGATTGTGTTACACGTCGATAATGAACAATTAGGGTTAGAATTAGGGCTTAGAATGACACACGAGGACAGAGACCTATCATGTACATCACGCTTATATACAAGCTAATGGTCAAAGCACAAGGGATTTAAGCTAATCAGAATAGTACAAAGTTTCCCCAAAAAACAAAACAAAAATCTTTTTGGATTTTTAGAGTTTTTCAATTTTTTTTTCAGTTTTTTCAATTGTTTGTCAAACTTTTTTCAAAGTTTCCCCACCCCCATACCTAAATCTCACAATTTCCTCATTGGGAGTGAAAACAATCACAAAACACAACCAAAGAGAAAAGTAAATATGCAAAAAGAAAAGAAGACTCAAAAAGAAAAAAAATGACAAGACGCTAAACAAAAAGAAGTTAATAACAATAAAATAAAGCAACAACTATATACAAAAGAAAACAAAATAAAAAGAGGAGACAAAGAGGAACATTTATACTAGGTCAGGTGCAAAAAGGTGTTGAGATAGAGGCTTATGGAGCATCAGCCACTCCACATCGAATGAAACATTGCTACTCAAATCAAAACACATTTGCGCACGAAGTAGCTTATCGAACATAGAAGACTAACTCTCAACAACATAGAATAGTAAAAAGTAAAGAGTTGGATCCAGAAAAAGTACATCCACTTGACAATAAAGCACAGGTAAGGGCCCTCTTCAATCTATCAAATTGTTGGGCCCAATCAGGAAATAGATGGATATACTTAACACCAGCCAGCACACAGGTCATTTGCATAGGAATTGTGTCATCTGGTATGAGCAGTCCAGGCAACATAGTGGGTTCTAAATCCACAAGTCTTTTAACATCAAAATGCACAAGAGTCCGATCTAAATCAAATATCTCTGTGACAATGGTCTTAGACTTAACCAATTCAGATCTGTAAGATTCGAAAATGAGGTCAGTTTGGATGGGGTCAAAAGAAAAAAAAATTCATAGTCAGCACACAGATCCATATCCAAACCCACATTAACATCAAGCCCACATGAAAAGATTCATATTCTATAGAAAAAATATCATCATTAAATTCCAATTTAGTGGGCTCAAGTACCTCCTCGCATGACTCCTGTAAAATAACTACTTCTGACCCATCTATCTCATGATGCTCAACGTCAGGTGTGATGCTCATATCTAACTCACAAGTAGTGCCAAATTGTTCACCCACCTCAAACTCACAAGAGGCATTCAAAGTGGTGGGTGGGACGATAGAAATGAGGATATCATCAGTGATATCCTTATGTCAGCTAGTGTGGGGTGCAAGGTCCTGTGATAGAGGCATAGGGAGGTCACTCTCTTGTTCTAGACTAGGCAAAGGCATATCTTTATTCAAGTTAGGCCTAGCAAGATAAGAGGGTTCAAAATCATCATAGAGACTAACTTCAGGTTTAGGAGATCCTAAACTAGAGTTGGGCTCATTACAATTCTCCCTACTTTGATTAAAACATTGAGAATATTAAGCAATTCTCACTTTCATGGTCTCTATCATTTGATTAGTCACATTATTAATCGTCTTTTCCACACTTGCACATTTAGCATCAACGTAAGCATGATATGGACAATTACAAGCATTACGATAAGAAGATTCACAATAATCGTAGAAAACAGGAGACACACAAGAATAAGAGGGGTCATGTGAATTCATAAAGTGATCATGAATAGCATAAAAAACAGACTCATCAGAAGTTGGGTATCTAAAATTATTTTTAGCTTGTTCAAATGCATAGGTATCCCAAGATGTTTTCTCAAAGAAATCCAAAATTTCATCTTGATTTTTAGATAAAATCCTAGTACACCTCCAGGATAAATAGACTCAACATGACCTCAAGTTTCAGAATTTGGATCCACAACAATGACCTCACCAATTTTGCATTTTTGAAAATTCTGATTTAGTTGAACACGATAATCATTAAGTCTTGACAGATAACTCCAAAATGGTCCATGCTTATATTGTACGAAATTAAAAACTGGCATGCCAATTTGAAGATTTTTTCAATTTTTTTGGATTTTCAAGTTTTTAATTTTTTTTATCTTGTTTTTTTTAGGAAAGAAAATGCATCTAGGACAATATTTACAAACTAATGAAGAAAACAAAGAAAAGAGAGACGCTCAAATAAATAAGTGATCTAAACAAAATAAACTAACAAAATAAAGCTACGTTACCAAAATAAAAGAAAGACTCAAACATCAAATAGTAATGTAACACAAAAAACATAAAATAAACACAAACACAAAATAAGAACATTCTATCTTTTTATGAATTTTCTTCTGTTTATGCTACCTGCACAATTAACCAAACTGTTAGTTTAGTAGAAAATAATAACTGAAATTAAAATTGAATAGACTTAAATAAAAACCAAAATATAAACTCTAATCAAAAATCAAAAACAAAAGTAATCGCAAACGAAACAAAATCAATGAAACTAAACTAATTCACCCCAAATCAAAGCAACAAACCTAAGAAATAAAAACTAAAAGCGGCTCAAATTAGTAAACTACAACTCGACGCAACCTAATTTCACAACGACATCGCCGGCAACAACGCCAAAAACTTGTTAGTGATTTCTCGCAAGTACACTATTAATCATTGTAATACTTGAAGGTGTCGATCCTCAGGGATGAATTGTAAATTTATGTCACTTGCTAAGTATAAATATACCATGAAGTAAGCAACAAGAAACAAAAGCCCAAAGAATGAACATTCACTTGCATCTAGTTAACTATGACTAATAACCAAAACACCATAATGAAATGAACATAAATATAACTATGGTTACAAGCACTATCTACTAGACCAACTAATATAAAAATCTAGCGGCAGACTGATGTAAGGCTCAAGGGAAGGAACCACCTAAGCCAACACCAAACAAGAACTCAACTTAAAACCAAGGGAAACTCACGCCCTAAGGGTGGCACGGTCGTCCTCTTAGGCACGGGGTAGTCGTGCTAATTTGCTGAATGCCAAGGCTGAAACTAGTCACCTTGCACGGTTGAATTTGGCTATGTGTTTTGAATGGAAGCTAGGCCAAAGGGGGCTAGTCCTAGCTTTGAATGAATGTGGGAATGGACGTAAGAAAGCTTGATAATGAATTGAAAACGGAAGAGATTCAAAGTTAAGGATTACTAACTCAAAATTAAAGCTAGTAAACTCACTTAGCTTCTCTTGAATCCGTGTGAAGTAACCAAATATAGGATAGACTAAACTCAATGAATGGATATAGAAACACCACCAAACATGAGTCTAGGGCCCTTAATCTTGATTAAGATACAGAATCACCACTTAATCAAGGTTAAGACTTGACTTGAACACCACCTTAATTGGCCTAAGGTTTAAGCTTCAAATGCTCTCTACGGTTTTTTCTCACTAAAAAACTGAAGTGCTTTCAATAATGTCCGAGAGCTCCCTTTTGTACATGCCCAGCAAACTTACTAGCAAACAAGCTCCTCACCTTTCCCTCCTAGGGAGGAAAGGTATTAGTTTAGCCTAAAATACACGGTTTGGACTAACCGGGTTTAAAGCAACCTTAAGGCTAATCTAAGTAAAACCAAAACAGCAAGGAAAGCAAAACAAATGTTCATTACAACTTAATCAACTTGTAATTAAGCCTAATCAACCACAAACCAAGCCTAGAGCATGTGATTTAGCCATAAAGTTGCCTTCCCTTTTCAGCTGTCCAATGGGAGTCGTGAGACACCTTCACTTGCAGCTAGCTTCCCATTGGCTATTCTTCCCAAGGTTGCAGTCAATGATGACAGCCTAGGGATGTGTACCATGCATTGGGCTGTGTGCCACTCTAGCTGGTGAGGAGTAAACACGCGGATGGAGGAAAAAAAAGTCGGGCTCTTCTAAACCGGGTTCACAGGCAGAATTTACCCGGTTTTCAAACCTGAATTAAGCTAAGTAAAAGTAAGCATGATTTGGTTTTCAACCAGGGGGGAACTTTGGGATGTGTATAAAGCCCCCCCATAAAGAAATCAAGGTTATAGCTTGTGTAAGTCGGGTAATTAGGCTCGCACTTTCAGCCGTGCATAATGGAGCCCAATATGACCGGTGAAAACAGCTTGATCTCCCATCCTCTTGTGTGCATGATTTGAAATCAATGCTTGGACCTGAAAGTTAACATCATGAGGATTCCAAAAATGCAAAAATATTAGGCTTAAGCCACAATGTAGCTTAAGAAATGAGGAGCACAAAACCGGGCATTTTCTGGCCGGTTAGCCCGTTTGTGACTGTTTGATCTTCTTGCAAAATGTGAGCCATCTTCTTCACTTGGGAACTTATTCTTGGACGTGTTGGACTTGATTCTTCATGATGAAGGTCTTGGCTAGGTAGCATTCCATCATCCTCCCCTTGTTGAAAAGATTTGGTCTTCAAATCTGTTGGGGAAGTGTCCCGATAGAAGGGGCTCAAATCTGCCACATTGAACGTGGCTGAAACTTCATATTCACCAGGTAGATCAACCTTATAAGCATTGTCATTGATCCTCTCTAAGACTTCAAATGGACCTTCAGCTCGTGGCATGAGTTTATTCTTCCTCTTAGAAGAAAATCTTTCCTTCCTCAAGTGGATCCATACTAAGTCTCCAGGTTGAAATACAATCTTTCTCCTATACTTGTTGGCTTGTGCTTCATAGGCTGCATTGGTCTTCTCAATTCTTATCTTTACCAACTCATGGAGCTTCTGAATTTGTTTTACTCTTGCTGCTGCATCAACATGGGGCTTTTGGTCTTAAGGCCATGGGGTAAGATCATTGGGACTTAAAGGATCAATCCCATACACCACCTTAAATGGTGAAAGACCAGTAGCCTTGCTGGGGGCCCTGTTGTATGCAAACTCAGCATGTGGCAAGAGTAAATCCCAAGCTTTAGCATGAGGTTTAATCAAAGCTCTTAGGAGAGTGCCTAAGGTTCGATTAGTTACCTCAGTTTGGGGGTGACAAGTGGTACTGAATAACAATTTGGTACCAAGTTTCTTCCAAAGAGTAATCCAAAAATGACTTAGAAATTTTGTATCCCTTTCTGAAACAATGGACTTAGGAATACCATGTAGTCTTGTTACCTCCTTGAAATATAGCTCGATAATGTGTGTAGCATCGTTGGTCTTGTTGCGAGGAATGAAATGTGCCATCTTTGAAAACCTGTCTACCACCACAAATATTGAGTCCTTCCCCCTTTGGGTCTTAGGTAGTCCCAAAATAAAGTCCATGCTTACGTCCACCCATGGTAGAGTAGGCATGGGTAGTGGGGTGTATAAACCGTGAGGTAGAGTGTGACTCTTGGTTGCTTGGCACGTCCCACATCTTCTTAGGATGTCTTGAACATCCTTCTCCATCCCTGGCCAGTAATAATGTTCCCTTAACATGGTTAAGGTCTTGGATTCTCCAAAATGTCCTGCCAAGGAATCACCATAAACTTCTCTAACTAGGAGCTCACGGGTGCTACACTTAGGAATATACAACCGTACTCCTTTGAATAGATAGCACTCCTGGACTAAGAAATCTCCCTTGGGGTGCTTGGAATATGTAGAATAAAGGCTCCCAAGGTCTTCATCTTCAGCATACAAACTCTTAAGATGCTCAAAACCAAGAATAAGAGCATCTTGTTGAAACAAAAGGAAATGTCTCCTTGATAATGCATCCGCACCTTGATTTAACTTTCCTGACTTATGCTTGATGGTGAAGTGGAATGACTGAAGGAACTCAACCCATTTAGCATGGCATGAGTTAAGCTTGTGTTGGCCTTGGATGGACTTCAATGCTTCATGATCAGAATGAAGTATAAACTCACTCGCCACTAGATAATGGTTCTAATGCTCAAGACACTGAATGATAGCATGGAGTTCCTTGTCATAAGTGGAATATTTTCTCCTTGAATCACATAGTTTCTCACTAAAGAAGGCTAATGGTTTACCTTCTTGAGTAAGTACTCCACCAATTCCCACTCTAGATGCATCATATTCAACTTCAAAGACCTTCTCAAAGCACGACAAAGTTAGAACTGGTGCTTGAGTTAGTATCTTCTTCACTTCTTGAAAGACAGATTGTGCTTTAGGATTCAATTGGAATGATGCTCCCTTAAGCACTTTAGTCATAGGGGACATGATGGTATTGAAATTTCTAATGAACCTCCTGTAAAAGGAAGCTAAGCCATGGAAACTTCGAACATCATGTATACTTTGTGGTTGAGGCCAAGTCCGAATAGCCTCTATCTTCCCTTCATCTACCTTGATTCCTTCTCCAGAAACAATGTAACCTAAGAATGTAACTTCATGAGTGAAGAAAGTACACTTCTTAAGATTACCATACAGTTGCTCACGTTCCGGGATATGCATAATCTGATTGAGATGATCTTGGTGTGATTGCTCGTCCATGGAATATATTAGAATGTCATCAAAGTAGACCACCACGAACTTGCCAATGTAAGGCTTTAATACTTGATTCATTAGCCTCATGAATGTACTAGGCGCATTAGAAAGACCAAATGGCATAACTAGCCATTCATATAAACCTCCCTTAGTCTTGAATGCAGTCTTCCATTCATCTCCCTCTCTTATCCTGATTTGGTGGTAGCCACTTCGAAGATCAATCTTTGAAAATACCTTAGAGCCATGTAGTTCATCCAGCATATCTTCAAGCCTAGGTATGGGGTACCTATACTTGATTGTGATTTTGTTTATGACTCTACTGTCCACACACATTCGTTGGTTGCCATCCTTCTTAGGAACCAACACGGCAGGTGCAGCACAAGGGCTTAAGGACTCATGTACAAGCCCTTTGGACATTAACTCCTCTACTTGCCTTTGAATCTGCATGGTTTCCTTTGGGTTCATTATATAAGCTGGTTTATTTGGAAGAATAGAACCTAGAATGAGATCAATGTGGTGTTGGATATCCCTTTTGGGGGGTAAACCCGAGGGTATCTCTTCTGGGAATAAGTGACAGAATGTTTGGATGAGTGATTTGGAAATGGGGTGAGTTTGCATGGGGGATTCTGGTTCATCTTGAAGGGTTAAGATCCACTCTTTAAAAGCCTTAAATTCCTGATTAGAAGCCTTTAAGAGAGTTTCACTAAAAGTAAGTAAGCAACCGGAATGTTCATGGCTTTTTGTGGGTTTATTTTTGAGGAGTTCAGATGGTGACAATGGCTTTAAGGTAATATTCTTACCTCCATTAGACAAGGAGTATGTATTCAGGAAACCATCATGCAATACCTTTCGGTCATAAAATCATGGTCTACCCAATAATACATGACAAGCATCCATAGGTATAACATCACACCAAAGCTGATCTGGATAACTCTTACCAATGGACAATGAAATGAGACACCGTGAGTTGACTTGAAGTCCTTTGCTTTCATTTAGCCATTGTATGTTGTATGGATGGGGATGGGTCGTAGCTTGCAAACCTAGTTTCTCAATCATGCTAAGAGAAATAACATTAGCACAACTCCCACCATCAATAATCAACAAACAAACTTTGCCTTGAACCGTGCACCTAGTATGAAAAATGTTCTCTCTTTGTTCATCCTTTGCACTTTTCTGGCCGTTCAGGACTCTCCTCAAAACTAACATCTCACCTTCATCAGCTTCCTCTTCAACCTCTTCTTGACTATTGTTGAGTTATTATATTTAAGTTTTGATGATAACAAATCCAAGTGTAAAAATTTGTCCAAGTAATGTTGCTCCAAACACGATCTCCAAACAGGCCTAACTGGTGTTTGTAATCTTTATTGTATTAACTGGTTTGCTACATGTGAGAACAAGTCTTCAGAATAAGTTTCAATTGGTGATTCTATATTAAGTCAAGAACGCCATCTCGACAGTTGATTGTAAGGCATGTTCCTGAACTCTGGCAATGCAAAGAACAACCCTAGCAAACAAGGTGGCCTTGATGTTCACAGCAGCTCTACAAATCTTGGACAAGATGACTGGTTCAAAACAAGAAGTCTTGGGTATATAGGTTTTATTTATTTAACTCTTGTTAATATGCCAATATTGAAAACGCTTTTTAAACACCTCTTGAATCGGTATTTGCGCTAAGTGCTTCAGAACACCAGTTGCGAACAACCCTGCAAACAGGGTGCCTAGGGTGTTTCTGAACTGAAGTGGCCATACCCGGTTATCTTTGAAAATTCATTTTGGTTGGCCAAGATCTCCAGAATACTTTCTTTAAACTCCAAGATTGCTATTTTTTCTGGAAAGGATATTTCTTGAAAATATTATGGGAGATTTGCGAAAATAGGTTTTGGGAGATTTGCCAAAACTAAAAGATTCCTTTTGCCCATATTTTCGGATATGATAAAGTTTCAAAAGCTGAAGATTTCTGGTTGCTTTTTTTAATCCTCTTCCCGGCTATGGGAAGATAAGGGTTATCTCTTAAGATAACAAATCCCTTATACTTTGGGAAAAATTTATCACTAGCCGTTGGGGAGTATTTTTTCTTGAAAAACGTTTTCCATACTTAGCTGATTCTTTGGTCTTGACCGTTGGATTTTTGTGTATAAAATCTCAGTTTTTTTTCACTCCCAAGATTAAGAAATGAAAGCAAGAGAAAAACTAGAAACACACAACATACGAAAAAAAGAAAAATTTCAAAAGTGGTTTTTCTAGTGAGAAGAATTTTTTGAGCTACACTTGAGAAAAGAAAACCGACACAAGTTGTGTTTAAACTGAGCTTTCAATATATTGGCATACTAGGACTTCATTGTACCTTACATCTGCTTAAGACAGAAGCACCCAGTAAGGTGTTTTGTAACCCTGATCTTGGATCAGAAAAGTGAGTGAGTGGTCCTCAGTCGTGTGGACTTTGGACGTGTCCAATCTGGTGAGATTTGGACGTGGTGTAACCTGTCTTAGGGAAGAAGGTTACGTGGTTGCAAGTTGTAACAAGGTGTGTTGCATTTGTAACGTTTGAAGCCCGATAGTGAAAGTGGTTAAATCCTACACGAGGTAGGTCGTGGTTTTTCACACCTCAGTTGGGCTAGAGGTGTTCCACGTAAAAATTGTGTGTGCTTTATTTTCCGCATTTATCTTGGTGATTTTTGCATTTGCAATATTTGAGAACACCCTCTGCAAACAAGTCACAAGGGTGTTTGCTATTCACAAACGCGCAAATCAGACACCACAATTCACCCCCCTCTTGTGGTAGAATACTCACGATCTCAACAACTATGCTCATGGTCTTCTTCAGTTTCACCTTCAAATTCGTCCTCCTTCTCTTGCTCATCCACGGTTCTCTATTCGGCCAAAGTAATCACCTTGCGGTTAGGGCACTCTGAGGCAATGTCTCCTAGTCCTTGGCACTTAAAACACCTTCTCGTGCCCATAGGATTGGGGCTAGGTCGATTTGGGGGTGCTGGGACCTTTTGTGGTGCTTGGGTTCTTTGTGGATTATAAGGGAAAGGGGTTTAGGGCTTAGGAACCGGTTGGGAGCTCCCCTTGTTAAAGGGTTGGTTCCTTTTTGGGGGCTTCTGATTTAAAGGCTTAAAGGTTTGTCTTGCTTTCTTTTGTTGTTCAACCTTGTGAGCTAGCACGCAAACCTCATCAAAAGAGGTATAAGCTTGTAATTCAACAATATTAGAATACCTAGGATCAAGTCCTCCCAAGTATCTAACTATTTTTTGTTCTTCTGGTTCTTGGAGATCACATTTAATCACAAGCTTTTCAAACTCCCTAGTATATTCTTCAACATTTAGATTGCCTTGGTTCAGATTATGAAGAACATACGTGGGTGGAAGGAATCTAACCCTTAACTTGGTTTTCATCTTTTCCCAAGTTCTGATTTTAGCTTTACGTTCCCTAACTCTTTTAGCACACAAATTGGTCCACCATAAGGAAGCATACTTACGTAGTCTCAATGCCACCAATTTGACTTTTTTGTCTTCTGGAACGTCTTTGTACTTTAATACCCTCTCCACCGTGTGCAACCAATCCAAGAATTCTTTTGGGTCAAGCTTGCCTTCATATTCTGGAATCTCAACTCTAAAGTCATTAGAGTTTGCTTGTACTCTAGGTTCTGGCCGTGGCCTTCTCCATGGTTCCTTATCACTAGAAGAATTAAGGGTATGGATGAAGACTTGCTCTTGTCCGAATAGACCGGTTCTTCATTCATCTTCTGCTTCTGTTTGAGAAAGTACCCAATTGCTTGCGTAGATACTCATTCTGGGCCTTTAACTCTTGATTTGAACTCTTCAACTCTTGATTGGAAGAAGTAATCTCGTGATTACTCTTCAAAACAGCATCAAGTTTCTCTTCTAGACTTAAACTAGAACTCATGTTGTACTTGGTTTAAGTGAAGAACAAAATCCGGTTTGTGTTTGAGAAATGGAGAAGAAAGGAACTTGGATGCGTGGATTGAATGCCAGGCCAAGGAGAAACTCAGCTCTAATACCAAATATGGTGTAAGGCTCAAGGGAAGGAACCACCTAAGCCAACACCAAACAAGAACTCAACTTAAAACCAAGGAAAACTCACGGCCTAAGGGTGGCACGGTCGTACTCTTAGGCACGGGGTGGCCGTGCTAATTTGCTGAATGCAAAGGCCGGAACTAGTCACCTTGCACGGTTGAATTTGGCTATGTGTTTTGAATGGAAGCTAGGCCAAAGCGGGGTAGTCCTAACTTTGAATGAACGTGGGAATGGATGTAAGAAAGCTTGATAATGAATTGAAAATGGAAGAGATTCAAAGTTAAGGATTACCAACTCAAAATTAAAGCTAGTAAACTCACTTAGCTTCTCTTGAATCCGTGTGAAGTAACCAAAGATAGGATAGACTAAACTCAATGAATGGATAGAGAAACACCACCAAACATGAGTCTAGGGCCCTTAATCTTGATTAAGATACAGAATCACCACTTAATCAAGGTTAAGACTTGACTTGAACACCACGTTAATTGGCCTAATTAAGGATAAGCAAGCTAGGTTTGAAAGAAAGCTTCAAATGCTATCTACGGTTTTTTCTTTTTAAAAAACTGAAGTGCTTTCAATAATGTTCGAGAGCTCCCTTTTGTACATGCCCAGCAAACTTACTAGCAAGCAAGTTCCTCACCTTTTCCTCTTAGGGAGGAAAGGTATTAGTTTAGCCTAAAATTCACGGCTAGGACTAATTGGGGTTAAAGCAAACTTAAGGCTAATATAAGTACAACCAAAATAGCAAGGAAAGCAAAACAAATGTTCATTACAACTTAATCAACTTGTACTTAAGCCTAATCAACCAGAAACCAAGCCTAGAGCATGTGCTTCAGCTATAAACTTGCCTTCCCTTTTCAGCTGTCTAATAAGAGCCGTAAGACACCTTCACTTGCAGCTAGCTTCCCATTGGCTAGTCTTCCCAAGGTTGCAACCAATGATGATAGCCTAGGGATGTATACCATGCATTGGGTTGTGTGCCACTCTAGTTGGTGAGGAGTACACCCACGGATGGAGGTAAAAAAGCCGAGCTCTTCTAAACCGGGTTCATAGGCAGAATTTACCCGGTTTTCAAACCTAAATTAAGCTAAGTAAAAGTGAGCCTGATTAGGTTTTCAGCCATGGGGGGGGGGTAACTTTGGGATATAAAGGCCCCCCATAAAGAAATGAAGGTTATAGCTTGTGTAAGTAGGGTAATTAGGCTCAAACTTTCAGCTGTGCATAATGGAGCCCAATATGACCGGTGAGGAAAAATAGCTTGATCTCGCATCCTCTTGTGTGCATGATTTGAAATCAATACTTGGACCTTAAAGTTAACATTATGAGGATTCCAAAAATGCAAAAATATTAGGCTTAAGACACAATGTAGCTTAAGAAATGAGGTGCATAAAACCGAGCATTTTCTGGCCGGTTAGCCCGTTTGTGACTGTTTGATCTTGTTGCAAAATGTGAGCCATCTTCTTCACTTGGGACCTTGTTCTTGGACGTGTTAGACTTGATTCTTCATGATGAAGGTCTTGGCTAGGTAGGATTCCGTCACAGACACAACCTTTACTAGAATTTCATAAGAATGCCTATACAAAGAAATGAGCAAATTAGAAAAATGACACTATACTGCAAATGAAATGATGAAGAAGAGAGAAAGTTACAACCTAATCTTCACCCTACCACAGCTGGAACAGAGGAAGGAGACAACCATAAAAGCAAGCCAACTGTAGCTAGGTCAAGATAACCACCAGACTCCATTAATGTGTAATCCCACGAACAAGAACAACCAACCATTCGACCTCCTTCAATGGCCAAAGTTGAACAGCCCCGAGAACATCCCTGAGACCCATGTCAAAAACAGGGCAGGACAAAAAAATGAAATAAGAGAACCATAGGACTGAAATAAGGAGCCAAAATTTGTATAAACTAACTTAAAGCCAACCTAAACTTCTTGCAATCTTAATCTAAAGTCAACAACTCCATCAAATTCCACCACAGCAAAGCTAAGGATACAAATTTGAGAGTCTAAAAAGAAACTAGATCTGAAAGGAACTAAAAATGAAAAGAATAATAAGAAGATATTCGACCCTAATCTTCTACCCTTCTACTTGCTGCTACTCTGCCCTCATCGACCTCCATTTGAAGACCCTCGAAGAATGCCGCCCTCTTCATTGCCCTCAATTGTTCCTTGTAACCGCCACATTTGTGACATTAAAGGTGATCCTGTGATAAGCAACAGTTGAGAGGAGGAAGACAAGAAAGCAGTGCCATTTCTGGGCATCGAGGAGACACCAGCAACGTTGGAAGAAGAAGGTGAACAATGCTGTTTTGCTGGGTCTGGGAATGGCAACGAAGAGAAGAGGATGAGGAGTGGGGGGAAAAGAAATCACTTGCCCCACGCGTTATTCTTAAGTGAAACGGCGCCGAGTCTGGGCCGGCGCAAAGAGGGAAAAGAAAGGAAAAGAAGAAAGAGAGGAAGGATGGTTTAACATCAATTTATCCATTTTCTTCAAATTTTTAAATTTCTACAAAATAAACAACAACAACATCAAAATCCTAAATTAATAATTTATTTTGAGCAATTATTAAATAATAAAAGGGCATAAAATATCATAATTTCTGGTTTAACATCATTTTGTTTCGTCACATATGTTTTTTTACAAAAAAAATGCAAACGTAAATAGTCAAACAATTTATTAATAGTTAAAATAAAAAATAATTCAAAAAAGCATTATAATTCTAAAATAAAGAAAAACTAAGATGTATTACTTCAAATAATTGAACAATAAAGTCAAAATTTGATTGCTTATTAGCGTTGATCTCCAACAATTTTTAGCTTCTAAGCTATTAGTCTTGCAAAAATCTATTTGACCCAATATTTTGAATTTGTCCTATGTAGTGTCACAAAATTCTTATCCTAATTTAAAAGTCAGGCAATTTAAATCCATGTCCTATTGGAGTTCGTGCCCAATTTGGGTGCAGACAATCTGGACAATGGCTTAGACATTATAGAGATGAGTCTAGGTAAAATTTCAGTTCAAAATTCCTCCATAAGTCTAAATAAACAATTCAGATAATTGTTTGGACAGTGAAATATAAGCCCAAGTCTAGTGACAAATACAATTTTGGTCCGAATTTGCAAAAGTTTGACACTTAAATTGAGTACTCAAATAATTGTACTCAGTCCAAATAGGATATACTAGTAACTAGGTGCTGATCCCAATATGAGATTTTTATCTAAATGTCTAATTTATTTAGACTCGATTTTAAATTTTCACTAGTGCTAAAATAACAAAAAATATTTTCGACAGTATATCAAATCTCTCTCTCTCTCTCTCTCTCACACACACACACACACACACACACACATCTATATAACTATATATAAAATTGAGTGATAGCATATGGAGTTGACATGTGGATAGTTTAGGTGGCAATAAAAGGTGAGATGACGAGTTGTTATTGGTTTAATTTGTCTTTCATTTACTAATAAAATTTATTAGTGATTTTTTTTCACATTTAAAGTGCTTATTATTGTGTGCATTTATATGTACAAAAATATTGATTTCTCATTTAAAAAAAAATACATTCATACCCGACTTTATTCCATTTTTCTATCTGTTAGAAACTTGAAATTAAGGAGTAAGACAAGATTTTTCTTTTTGGTATAATTTTATCATGTGGGTAAAACAAGAGTGAGATCAATGCGTGATATTTTCAAGCTGAATTTTATGTTGAGTTGGCAAAGTGTTATTGGTTAATTTTTTCTTTTTTAATTAAATATTTATACTTATAAAATTGAAAATATTTTTATATTTTTATATTTTAATACTTTCTTTAACATTCTATTTGGAGCGTTTAGTTTTGCTGGAGCTTTTAAAATTGGTTTAAACATAATAATTTCTAAAACGTGTGAGTTACGATCGTTGTCGTAATGCCTTGGTCATTGCTCTATGATTTTTGCAACAAATATTGATTGTTTGGCTTTTAGGACTTGAAACTTACGCAAAAAAGTACTGTTTGCAATGACCATTTAAAAAAACAAGCTATGCAACATTTATATCGTATGGATTCAACAACATATATTTACGTATTACAATATTAGTGAAATACAATTTCTTAGAGAGGTATTTGATTGATAATCCATACGTTCATAACTTTATATCTTGAGCATTGAGTAAAAGGTTGGTTGGTGACCCTTTTTACTTCATCCGAAGAGGGCCGTAATATACAATTAAATATTATTGCAAATTAAAATTTTAAATATCAAATATTAATCTAGATTCTCTCCTTCATTACTTTGTAACCTCTCATTCTTTCATTTTAATGGGCTCACCCTTTTAAATTTTCATGTTATATTTTTCAAAAAATTTGACTTGTAATCTCGCATCATTTTTTTTTTCATTTTCATTATTCTCACCCTTTTAGATTTTCATACCAAAAGCTTCTACTTTAAAAAAAAATTTAATTATCGAGAAAATCTATTTGTTTTGAATATAACATTAAAAAACTAAAACATGTTTGACTATAATGTGGAAATTTTTTTAAAATTCTATGAAAACGTATTATACATCTGTATAAGCTTATAATTTTTTGAGTAATCTAATATTTATAGAAGAAAATTTTAAATAAGTGAGATAATGAAAGACTAAACTCTTCATTGTATTATAGGGTAGAGGTGTTACACATATAAATTTGAAATGTTGAATTACTCTCTTTTGTGCCAATTTTCTTACTCGGATTCATCTTATTTCATTATTCTCATGGTTCTTTTTAATTTTTATTTTATTTTTTAATATTATTCACTTTATTTTTATTAATGAAAGAATTATTAACATATGTACATCAATCGATAAGAAAGGAAAAATAAAAAGTCAATAAATAGATAAATTATGAATCACACAAACACATTCACTAAAAAAGCAAAGCAACAGCCCCTGCATTGCAGGGGTATACCACTAGGTTTAAGAATGATGTAGATGCCCAACACACTGAGGGAAATAGAAATTCACTTGCAAAAGTCACAACCTCCTCCTTCCCTCCCCCTTTAGGGGGGATGACAGTACATAATGAAGATTGAATGAACCACATAGAACATATATGAATATGCAACATAATAACACTAGACAGAGTGGGGGCGAGGGAGAAATTCACTTGTAGAAAATCACAACCTCTTCCTTCTGTCCCCCCTTTAAGGGGGGATGATTGTATATAGTGAGGATTGAATGAACTCCATAGAGAATAATATCTTTAATATTAATCTCCATACTTTATCATTTAATACATGAAACTAATATGATAAAGTATGTACATTAATATTAAGATATTTTTCTCGCCGTAATTTTAAACCAACCACAGGTTTAAAACCTAGCTACTATAGTGAACCAAAAGGAAAAGAATAGGTAAACAAAAATAGAACTTTTTTGCCTCATCCATGATATACAAATTTTTCCTTTAATCTAAAAGCTAATCAATGACGTATGAATTTTCCCTTTAATTTAGACCCAGAAAAAAATTATGACATTCCACATTTCTACTTGTTGGAAACCTTATAAGTCATATTAGCTCATCACACTCTCTTTGTGCTCTCACAGTCTTAGATTATAAGCCCTTTCTTAGCAAACTTCCAGTAACCCCTCCCTCAAAAAAACAAAAAAAAGAAAAAGCGCCTTTTAAACCCAAAAATAATTACTTAAAGGAAAAGGATGGAGACATGTTCAAATAGGAAACAGTAAAAAAGCTCATTTTAGGGTATACTGACTTCCTTAATCATATTCTCTCTCCACGGGAGGCGGCGCTAGGGCTTCCCTATAAACCCTAACACCCCGTTTTCCAGCATGAGAGTCGTTGACCCTTGTGCTCTACGTGGGGTTTTTGCAGGTTGGTTGGCTTCACTCATGAGATTGCTCACTGACGTTTTGTCTGGTTACTAGGTTGCTTGACTGTACTGACTTTTGTCATCATTTTGGGGTGGTTGTGCCGGAGACATGGAGGGCAAACTGGTGGAACACTGGAAAAGCCTTAGTCTCACTGAAGCAGAGGATGAAGAATTGACTTTGAGCTTGACTAAGATGAGGACAAGTCTCACTATGTTTGGTTGGGAAGTTACACAAGCAGAACTCCTTCAACTCAGAGACCTTGAAACAAACTATGAGGAATATATGGAGACCCTCGCAAGGCTTGGTCATTGCTAATTGTTATAACGGATGTGAGAAAGTATGAACAAACTGACAAATACACACAGATTTATCGTGGTTCACTAACAATGTGTTAGCTACATCCACAGGCAGAAGAGAGGGATAGTTTTTATTGATGATGGTGGAACACAAAGATATGCGTGCTAGGTCTGCAAAAGGGGGCTAAAGAAAACAGATTCAAGGCATTCTAACAAACCTCCACCTTGACTTGAATCCTCTCATAGCAACAACAGATGCACCATAACAGCGCCAAATCTTTTCTGCCTCAGATTTTGATCTCTAAGAGGCAAATTAACAGCTTCCAACATTTAACAAGTCCAGACAATGTTGGAACTTGCTAACCGGAACCGGCATAGTGAACATATCGGCAGGATTATGAGCAGTACCTACTTTCTTTACTTGAATTCACTTTTCACTTCTCAGGAAATGATATCGAACATCAATGTGTTTGGTCCTATCATGGTGAACCTGATCCTTGGCTAAACATATTGCACTCAAGCTATTGCAGTATATGGTAACCTGAGCATGGGGTAGACCAAAATCACTAACCAGTCCTTTTAACCAGATTCCCTCCTTGGCTGCTGCTGTCAGTGCCATGTACTCTGCCTCTGTAGTAGGCAAAGTAACCGTGGGCTGCAAAGTTGCCTTCCAGCTTACAACATAACCTCTAAGAGTGAAGACATAACTAGTCATTGATCTCCTGTTGTCCACATCTCCAGCATAATCAGAATCTGAATAACCTGTCAGCAAACACTGGGTATCACCTCCATAGATGAGACCAACATCATACGTACCTCTTAGATAGCGCAAAATCCTCTTCACAGCTTGCCAATGCTCCTTACCAGATTCTCCCATGAACCTACTGACAACACTAACAGCATGTGCAAGGTCAGGTCTTGTACAGGCCATCACATACATCAAACTCCCTACTGCACTAGCATAAGGAACTCCAGACACGCATTCCTTTTCTTCAGTAGTTTTAGGAGCAAATGCAACAGATAGGAGGGCATTTGCAGCACTTGGAGTATCTATAGGTTTTGTTGTAGACATGTCGAATCTTGACAATATCTTCTGAATATAGCCGTTCTGTGATAAGAAAAGCTTCTTTTGACTTTTATCCCTATAGATCTCCATACCCAAATTTTTCTTTATTGGACCCAGATCTTTCATCTCGAACTCAGCACTTAGGAGAGCTTTCAGCTTCTAAACATCAAATTTGTGCTCTGCAGGTATCTGGATATCATCAAAATATAGCACCAAATAGATAAACGAACCATTTGTTGCCTTGTTGTGATATACACAACAGTCATATGGACTTCTGTTATACTCGAGCTGTATCATGTAGGTGTCAAACCTCTTGTACCGTTACCTAGGTGATTGCTTTAGTCCATACAAGGACTTCTTTAGATGGCAGACATATTCTTCTTTCCCAGGAACTTGGAAACCATTTGGCTGAGCCATGTATATATCTTCTTCTAGCTCTCCATGTAAGAAAGCTGTCTTCACATCTAGTTGCTCAAGCTCAAGATGCTGATGTGCCACCAATGCTAATAGTACTCTGATGGAAGTATATCTGACCACTGGTGAGAAAATCTAAGTGTAGTCCACTCCTTTTTCTTGACTGAACCCTCTTGCTACTCGAGCTTTGTATTTGATACCCTCAGTAGGTGATATCCCTACCTTCTCCTCAAAAACCCATTTACAGGTGATGATTTTTCTATCCAACGTTCGTTTTACTAGTTCCCAAGTCTTATTCTTTTGAAGTGACTCCATCTCATATCCCATTACTGTAATCCATTGGGTAGACTCGGAACATATGACTGCTTCTTTATAGGTGGACAGCTTGTGAGGATCCACCTCTTCAGCAACCTGTAGTGCGCAAGCCACCATATCCCCGAAACCACATTTTGTAGGAGGCTTCCCGAAATTAGCCCTTCGAGAGCGACCAAGAGCTAAGCTATGTTGATTAGAAAGCGGTGTGGGCTCAGTTTCTGCACAAGAATGTTGAGCTTCTTCCTGTTGTGGTTCACTCTCATCATGAGTGAATTGGTGCTCCCCCTGCTTCTCAACACTACCAGTTTCTCACACAATAATAGACTTCACAGTAGGGTTAAACATAGAATTTTCATCAAAAACCACATTTCTACTAATAATAACCCTATTTTCTGATGGAGACCAGATTCTGTAACCTTTCACCCCGTCCTCGTAGCCCAAAAATACTCCCTTCGTGGCTTGAGGTTGCAACTTACTCTGATTTATATGACAATAAATAGGACAACCAAAAAATTTCAAGTTTGAGTAATCTGCAAGCTTACCAAACCACATCTCCCATGGAGTTTTGAGATGTATACCTGTGTGAGGTCCACGATTGACCAAATAGCATGCTGCATTAACCGCTTCTTCCCAAAACCTTATAGCCAACCCAACATTAGAGAGCATGCACCTAGCTCTCTCCAGAAGTGTTTGATTCAGACGTTCTGCGACACTGTTCTGCTGTGGTGTATCCCTGACCGTGCGATGTCTAGCAAGCTCTTCACTATGATAGAACTCATCAAACTCAGATGAATAGAATTCCAGCCCATTGTCAGTGCATAGCCGCTTGAACTTCTTCCCAGTTTGATTTTCCACTACTTGAAGTTGTTGAAAGCTTCACTTTTGTGTTTCATCATAAACACCCAAGACATTCTGGAATAATCATCACTAATTGACAGAAAGTACCTATGACCCCCGAAAGATTCAACACAAGAAGGGCCCTAACGATCGGAATGAATGTAATCAAGTGTACCTTTTGTTTTGTGAATTCCTTTCGGAAACTTGGTACGTTGTAGCTTTCCAAAAACACAATGCTCACAGAACCAAAGATCTGTTAGCACCTTGTGACCACAGAGGACATCACTCTTTGCCAAAATTTGCATCCCTCTTTCACTCGTATGACCAAGTCTCATGTGCCATACCTTGGTCAAATTGTCCTTGTGAACCTCTGAGGATGCAAGAGCAGCTGAAACAGATAACATAGTGCCTTGCAGTATATACAAAGTACCTCGCTTGACACCCTTCAGAACCCTATCTGAACCCTTGCTGACATGCAGAAATCCTCCCTCACCTTGAAAACTAAATCCTTTCGTGTCCAACAGACTCAATGACATTAGATTCTTTGTCATATGTGGAACATGCCTGACATTGTTCAACATACAAAATTTACCATTATGTGTTCGTATCTGTACAGAACCAATTCCAGCCAATCTAAAAGCAACACTATTAGCCATAGAAATATTGCCTCTAGTCACCTGCTAGTAAGTGATAAACCCTTCTTTACGCGGACATATGTGGTAAGATGCCCGTGAATCTAGGATCAACACATCAGTATGATGCATAGGTTCATCAGCGACTAGGGCTATGTCGTCTTCGGATCTACTGTCACTTTCTGCGATAGCAGTAGTACTTGCTTGTTTCTCCTTATAGTAGTTACAGCTATCACCAGGTTTAGGACCCTTAGAACCCGACGACCTCGATTTCTTCTTCCCCGGATTCCCAAGCATTTTACCCCCACTGGCTATCAACCCAATAGCCTCGGTACCAGCACCACCTATACCAGCCGTCTTATGACGCAACTCTGTGCTATGAAGAGATGATCTAACCTCTTTGAAAGACACAGTATCTTTCCCAAAAATAAAAGAATGCATGAAATTTTCATATGAGGGTGGGAGAGAGACTAACAGAATTAGGGCAGCATCCTTATCTTCAATTTTGACCTCAATATTATGCAAATGTAATAGGATTGTGTTTAATTGATCTAAGTGATCTCTCAAAGGCATACCTTCTTGCATTCGAAGACCAAACAAACGTTGCTTCAAGAGCAACTTGTTCGTTAAACGCTTCGTCATGTATAAACTCTCAAGCTTTAACCACAACCTAGTCACAGTATCTTGGTCTGCGATCTCAATGAAGACATCATCTGCAGGACACAACATGATCATCATGTGTGCCTTCTCCTCGAGACTGGCTATCTCAGTGGTGTCGGCACCTGGATCTTTCATTGCCAGCAGTGCCCATAACCCTTGTTGCTTCAATAAGGCTCGCATGTTGATCTGCTATGGACTAAAACCCTTAGGCTCTGATACAAGTTTGTTATAACGGATGCGAGAAAGTATGAACAAACTGACAAATACACATTAATATAACGTGGTTCACTAACAATGTGTTAGCTACATCCACAGGCAGAAGAAAAGGATAGTTTTTATTGATGATGGTGGAATACAGAGATATGCATGCTAGGTCTGCAAAAGGGGGCTAAAGAAAACATATTCAAGGCATTCTAACAAATCTCCACCTTGACATGAATCTTCTTATAGCAACAACAGATGCACCATAACACCGCCAGGTCTCTTTTGCCTCGGAATTTGCTCTCCAAGAGGCAAATTAACAGCTTTGAACATTTAACAAGTCAAGATAATGTTGGAACTTGTTAACTAGAACCGGCTTAGTGAACATATCGGCGGGATTGTGAGCAGTACCTACTTTCTTTACTTGAATTCTCTTTTCACTTCTCAGGAAATGATATTGAACATCAATGTGTTTGGTCCTATCATGGTGAACTTGATCCTTGGCTAAACATATTGCACTCAAGCTATCATAGTATATGGTAACCTGAGCATGGGGTAGACCAAAATCACTAACCAGTCCTTTTAACCAGATTCCCTCCTTGGTTACTGCTGTCAATGCCATGTACTCTGCCTCTGTAGTAGGCAAAGTAACCGTGGGCTGCAAAGTTGCCTTCCATCTTACAACATAACCTCTAAGAGTGAAGACATAACTAGTCATTGATCTCCTGTTGTCCACATCTCTAGCATAATCAGAATCTGAATAACCTGTCACCAAACACTAGGTATCACCTCCATAGATGAGACCAACATCATACGTACCTCTTAGATAGCGAAAAATTCTCTTCACAGCTTGCTAATGTTCCTTACCAGATTCTCCCATGAACCTACTAACAACACCAACAACATGTGCAAGGTCATGTCTTGTACAGACCATCGCATACTTCAAACTCCCTACTGCACTAGCATAAGGAGCTCGAGACATGTGTTCCTTTTCTTCAGCGGTTTTAGGAGCAAATGCAACAGATAGGTGGGCATTTGCAACACTGGGAGTATCTATAGGTTTTGCTATAGACATGCCGAATCTTGACAATATCTTCCAAATACAGCGCTTCTGTGATAAGAAAAGCTTATTCGGACTTCTATCCCTATAGATCTCCATACCCAAAATTTTCTTTGTTGGACCCAGATCTTTCATCTCGAACTCAACACTTAGGAGACATTTCAGCTTCTAAACATCAGATTTGTGCTCGACAGCTATCAGCATATCGTCAACATATAGCACCAAATAGATAAATGAACCATTTGTTGCCTTATTGTGATATACGCAACAGTCGTATGGACACCTGTTATACCCGAACTATATCATGTAGGTGTCAAACCTCATGTACCACTGCCTACGTGACTGCTTTAGTCAATACAAGGACTTCTTCAGACGATAGACATATTCTTCTTTCCTAGGAACTCGGAAACCATCTGGCTGAGCCATGTATATATCTGCTTCCAGCTCTCCATGTAAGAAAGTTACCTTCACATCTAGTTGCCTAAGCTTAAGATCCTGATGCGCCACCATTGCTAATAGTACTCCAATGGAAGTATGTTTGACCACTGGTGAGAAAATCTTAGTGTAGTCTACTCCCTTCTCCTAACTCAACCCTCTTGCAACTACTCAAGCTTTGTATTTGATACCCTCAGTAGGTGATATCCCTTCCTTCTTCTTAAAAACCCATTTGCAGGTGATGATTTTTCTGTCCAACAGTCGTTTCACTAGTTCCCAAGTCCTATTCTTTTGAAGTGACTGCATCTTATCTCCCATTGCTGCAGTCCATTGGGTAGACTTGGAACATGTGACTGCTTCTTTATAGGTGGACGGCTCGTGAGGATCCACCTATTCACCAACTTGTAGTGCGTAAGCCACCATATCCTTGAAACCGTATTTCTTACGATGCTTCCCAAAATTAGCCCTCCAAGAGTGGCCAAGAGCTAAGCTATGTTGATTAGAAAGCGGTGTGGGCTCGCTTTTTGCACAAGAATACTCCCTTCCTGGCTCGAGGTTGTAATTTACCCTCATTTATATGATAATAAATTGGACAACCGACAACTTTCAGATTTGAGTAATCTGCAGGCTTACCAGACGACATCTCACATAGAATTTTGAGATGTATACCTGTGTGAGGTCCACGATTGATCAAATACCATGCTGTATTAACCGCTTCTGCCCAAAACCTTCTAGCCAACCCATCATTAGAGAGCATGCACCTAGCTCTATCTCCAGAAGTGTTTGATTCAGACGTTCTGTGACACCGTTTTGCTATGGTGTATCCTTGACCATTCGATGTCTATCAATCTCTTCATTATGAAAGAACTCATCAAACGCAGATGAGCAGAATTCCCTCCCATTGTCAGTGCGCAGCCGCTTGATCTTCTTCCAGGTTCGACTTTCAACTAATGTCTTCCACTGCTTGAAGTTGTTGAAAGCTTCACTTTTGTGTTTCATCATAAACACCTAAAACATTCTGGAATAATCATCAATAATTAACAGAAAATACCTATGACGCCACAAAGATTCAACACAAGAAGGGCCCCTACAATCCGAATGAATGTAATCAAGTGTACCTTTTGTTCTGTGAATTGCTTTCGGAAACTTGGTGCGATGTAGTTTTCCAAAAACACAATGCTCACAGAACCCAAGACCCGTTACCACCTTATGACCACAGAGGAGATCACTCTTTGCCAAAATTTGCATGCCTCTTTCACTCATATGACTAAGTCTTATGTATAGTAACTTGGTCATATCATACTTGTGAACTTCTGAAGATCCAAAAGCAGCTGAAACAGATAATGCAGTGCCTTGCAGTATATACAAAGTAGCTCGCTTGACACCCTTCAGAACCCTATCTGAACCCTTGCAGACATACAGAACTCCTCCTTGACCTTGAAAACTAAATCCTTTTATGCCCAACAGACTCAATGATATTGGATTCTTTGTCATATATGGAACATGCTTGACATTTTTCAATGTACAGAATTTACCACTACATGTCCGTATCTGCATAGAACCAATTCAAGCCACTCTGCAAACAACACTGTTAGCCATAGAAATATTGCCTCCAGTCACCTGCTCGTAAGTGATAAACCCTTCTTTATGCGGACATATATGGTAAGATGCCCCTGAATCTAGGGTCCACACATCAATATGATGCATAGGTTCATCAGCGACTAGGGCTATATCGTCTACGAACCTACTGTCACCTTCTGCGACAGCAGCAATACCTGCTTGTTTCTCCTATTGTTGTTGTTGCTGCCTCTTCTTTTCATGACACTAATTTTTCCAATGTCCCATCTCCTTACAGTAGTTACAGATATCACCAGGTTTAGGACCCTTAGAACCCAACGACTTCGATTTCTTCTTCAACGGATTCCCAAGCCTTTTACCCCTACTGGCTATCATCCCAACAACGTCAGTACCAGCACCACCTGTACCAGCTGCCTTGTGATGCAGGTCTTTGCCACGAAGAGATGATCTAACCTCTTTTAAAGACACAGTATCTTTCCCAACAATAAAAGTTTGCACAAAATTTTCATATGAGGGTGGGAGAGATACTAACAGAATTAGGGTAGCATCCTCAACTTCAATTTTAACCTCAATATTACTCAAATCTAATAGGATTGTGTTTAATTGAACTAAGTGATCTCTAAAAGGCATACCTTCCCATTTTCGCAGACCAAACAGACGTTGCTTTAAGAGCAACTTGTTGGTTAAAGACTTCGTCATGTATAGACTCTCAAGCTTTAACCACAACCTAGCCACAGTATCGTGGTCTGCGATCTTAGTGATGATATCATCTTCAAGACACAGCATGATCATCGTGTGTGCCTTCTCTTCAGGACTGGCCATCTCAGCGGTGTCGGCGCCTTGATCTTTCATTGCCAGCGGCGCCCATAACCCTTGTTGCTTCAACAGGGCTTGCATCTTGATTTGCCATAGACCAACATCAGCCGTACCTCTTAGATAGCGAAAAATCCTCTTTACAGCTTGCCAATGCTCATTTTCAGATTCTCCCATGAACCAACTAACAACACTAACAGCATGTGCAAGGTCACGTCTTGTACAGACCATCACATACATAAAACTCCCGACTGCACTAGGATAAGGAACTTGAGACATGTATTCCTTTTCTTTAGCAGTTTTAGGAGCAAATGCAACAGATAGGTGGGCATTTGCAGCACTTGGAGTATCTATAGGTTTTGCTGTAGACATGCCGAATCTTGCCAATATGTTCTGAATATAGCCCTTTTGTGATAAGAAAAGCTTCTTATGACTTCTATCCCTATAGATCTCCATACCCAAAATTTTCTTTACAGGACCCAGATCTTTCATCTCGAACTTAGCACTTAGGAGACCTTTCAGCTTCTAAACATCAGATTTATGCTCTACAGCTATCAGCATATCATCAACATATAGCACCAAATAGATAAACGAACCATTTGTTGCCTTGTTGTGATATACACAACAGTTATATGGACTCCTGCTATACCCGAGCTGTATCATGTAGGCGTCAAATCTCTTGTACAACTCCTTAGGTGTCTGCTTTAGTCCACACAAGGACTTCTTTAGATGACAAACATATCTTCTTCCCGAGGAACTTGGAAACCATATGACTGAGCCATATAAGAAAGCTGTCTTCAGATCTAGTTGCTCAAGCTCAAGATCCTGATGTGCCACCATTGCTAATAGTACTCCGATGGAAGTATGTCTGACCACTGGTGAGAAAATCTCAGTGTAGTCGACTCCCTTCTCCTGACTGAACCCTCTTGCAACTACTCGAGCATTTTATTTGATACCCTCAGTGGGATATATCCCTTCTTCTTAAAAACCCATTTGTAGGTGATGATTTTTTTGTCCAACAGTCGTTTCACTAGTTTCCAAGTCTTATTCTTTTGAAGTGATTCCATCTCATCTCCCATTGTTGCAATCCATTGGGTAGATTTGAAACATGTGTCTGCTTCTTTATAGGTGGACGGCTCGTGAGGATCCACCTCTTTAGCAATCTATAGTGCGTAAGCCACCATATCCTCGAAACAGCATTTCTTAGGAGGCTTCCTGAAACTAGCCTTCCGAGAGTGACCAAGAGCTAAGCTATGTTGATTAGAAAGCGGTGTCGGCTTGGTTTCTGTAATAGAATGTTGAGCTTCTTCCTATTGTGGTTCACTCTCAACATGAGTGACTTGGTGCTCCACCTGTTTCTCAACACTACCAATTTCTTACACAATAACAGACTTCACAGTATGGTTAAACATAGAATTTTCATCAAAAACCACATTTCTATTAATGATAACCCTATTTTTTGATAGAGACTAGATTCTGTAACCTTTTATTCAATCCCCATAGCCCAAAAATACTCCCTTCCTGGGTCGAGGTTCCAATTTACCCTCATTTATATGATAACAAACAGAACAACCAAAAACTTTCAGATTTGAGTAATCTGCAGGCTTGCCAGACCACATCTCACATTGAGTTTTGAGATATATACCTTTGTAAGGTCCACGATTGATCAAATAGCATGTTGTATTACTTACTTCTGCCCAAAACCTTCTAGCCAACCTAGCATTAGAGAGCATGCACCTCTCTCTCTCCATAAGTGTTTGATTCAGACCTTCTGCGACACCGTTCTGCTGTGGTGTATCCCTGACCGTGCGTTGTCTAGCAATCTCTTCACTATGACAGAACTCATCAAACTCAGATGAACAGAATTCCAGCCCATTGTCAGTGCGCAACCGCTTGATCTTCTTCCTAGTTTGATTTTCCACCAAAGTCTTCCACTGCTTGAAGTTGTTGAAAGCTTCACTTTTGTGTTTCATCATAAACACCCAAGACATTATGGAATAATCATCAATAATTGACAAAAAGTACCTATGACCCCGCAAAGATAAATACAAGAAGGGCCCCAACAATCCGAATGAATATAATCAAGTGTACCTTTTGTTTTGTGAATTGCTTTCAGAAACTTGGTACGATGTACCTTTCCAAAAACACAATGCTCATAGAACCCAAAATCTGTTACTACCTTGTGACCACAAAGGAGATTACTGTTTGCCAAAATTTGCATCCCTCTTTCACTCATATGGCCAAGTCTCATGTGCAATAACTATGTCATATCATCCTTGTGATCTTCTGAGGATGCAATAGCAGCTGAAATAGATAACGTAGTGCATTGCAGTATATACAAAGTACCTGGCTTGACACCCTTCAGAACCCTATATGAACCCTTGCAGTCATACGGAAGTCATACGGAACTCTTCCTTCACCTTGAAAACTAAATCCTTTCGTGTCTAGCAGACTAAATGATATTAGATTCTTTGTCATATGTGGAACATGCCTGACATTGTTCAACGTATAGAATTTACCGTTATGTGCCCGTATCCGTATAAAACCATTTCCAGCCACTCTGCAAGCAGCAGTGTTAGCCATAAAAATATTGCCTCCAGTCACCTGCTCGTAAGTGATAAACCCTTCTTTACGCAGACATATATGGTAAGATGCCATTGAGTCTAGGATCCACACATCAGTATGATGCATAGGTTCATCAGTGACTAGGGTTATATCTTCTTCGGACCTACTGTCACCATTTGCGATAGCAGCACTACCTGCTTGTTTATGCTGTTGTTGTTGTTGCTGCCTCTTCTTTTTGGGGCACTAATTTTTCCAATGTCCCGTATCCTTACAGTAGTTACAGATATCACCAGGTTTAGGACCTTTAGAACCCAATGGCTTCGATTTCTTCTTCCTCGAATTCCAAGGCCTTTTACCCTCACTGGCGGTCAACCCAACAACCTGGGTACCATCACCACTTTTTCCAGCTGCCTTTTGACGCAACCCTCTGCTATAGAGAGGTGATCTAACCTCTTCCAGAGACACAGTATCTTTCCCAACAATAAAGGATTGCACGAAATTTTCATGTGAGGGTGGGAGAGATATTAACAGAATTCGGGCACCATCCACATCTTTAATTTTCACCTCAATATTACGCTAATGTAACAGGATTGTATTTAATTGATCTAAGTGATCTCTCAAAGGCATACCTTTCTGCATTCACAGATGAAACAGACGTTGCTTCAGGAGCAACTTGTTGGTTAAAGACTTTGCTATGTATAGACTCTCAAGCTTTAACCACAACCCAGCCGCAGTATCCTGGTCTTGATATCATCTGTAAGACACAGCATGATCGTCGCGTGCCTTCTCTTCCAGACTGGCCATCTCAGCGGTGTCGGCACCTCGATGTTTCATTGCCAGCGGTGCCCATAACCCTTGTTGCTTCAACAAGGCTCGTATCTTGATCTGCCATAGACTAAAACTGTTCCTCCGTGTAAATTTGTCAATTTTCACGTTCAAAGCGGACATTTTTCTCACCAGAATTCGGGAAACCCTAAGGCTTTGATACCAAGTTGTTATAACGGATGCGAGAAAGTATGAACAAACTGACAAATACACACAAATTTAACGTGGTTCACTAACAATGTGTTAGCTACATCCACAGGCAGAAGAGAGGGATAGTTTTTATTGATGATGGTGGAATAAAGAGATACGCGTGCTAGGTCTGCAAAAGGGGGCTAAAGAAAACATATTCAAGGCATTCTAACAAATCTCCACCTTGACTTGAATCCTCTCATAGCAACAATAGATGCACCATAACACCGTCAGTTCTCTTCTGCCTCGGAATTTGCTCTCCAAGAGGCAAATTAACAGCTTCGAACATTTAACAAGTCCAGACAATGTTGGAACTTGCTAACTAGAACCGGCTTAGTGAACATATCGACGTGATTGTGAGCAGTACCTACTTTCTTTACTTGAATTCTCTTTTCACTTCTCAAGAAATGATATCGAACATCAATGTGTTTGGTCCTCTCATGGTGAACTTTATCCTTGGCTAAACATATTGCACTCAAGTTATCATAGTATATGGTAGCCTGGGCATAGGGTAGACAAAAATCACTGACCAGTCCTTTTAACCAGATTCCCTCCTTGGCTGCTGCTGTCAGTGGCATGTACTCTGCTTCCATAGTAGACAAAGTAACCACGGGCTGCAAAGTTGCCTTCCAGCTTAAAACAGAACCTCCAAGAGTGCAGACATAACCAGTCATTGATCTCCTGCTGCCCACATCTCTATCATTAACAGAATCTGAATAACCTATCACCAAACACTGGTACCACCTCCATAGATGAGACCAACATCAGACGTACCTCTTAGATAGCGAAAAATCCTTTTCACAGCTTGCCAATGCTCCGTACTAGATTCTCCCATGAACCGACTGACAACACTAACACCATGTGCAAGGTCAGGTCTTGTACAAACCATCGCATGCATCAAACTCCCTACTGTACTAGCATAAGGAACTCAAGACATGTATTCCTTTTCTTCAGCACTTTTAGGAGCAAATGCAACAGATAGGTAGGCATTTGCAGCACTTGGAGGATCTATAGGTTTCACTATGGACATGCCGAATCTTGACAATATCTTCTGAATATAGCCCTTCTGTGATAAGAAAAGCTTCTTCTGACTTCTACCCCTATAGATCTCCAAACCTAATTTTTTTTTTGTTGGACTGAGATCTTTCATCTCGAACTCAGCACTTAGCAGACATTTCAGCTTCTAAACATCAGATTTGTGCTCGACAGCTATTAGCATATGATTAACATATAGCACAAAATAGATAAACAAACCATTTGTTGCCTTGTTATGATATACACAAAAGTCATATGGACTCCTGTAATACCCGAACTGTATCATGTAGGTGTCAAACGTTATGTACCACTGCCTAGGTAACTGCTTTAGTCAATACAAGGACTTCTTCAGACGACAGATATATTCTTCTTTCCTAGGAACTTTGAAACCATCTAGCTGAGCCATGTATATATGTGCTTCTAGCTCTCCAAGTAAGAAAGATGTCTTCACATCTGGTTGTTCAAGCTCAAGATCCTGATGTGCCACCATTACTAATAGTACTCCGATGGAAGTGTGTTTGACCACTGGTGAGAAAATCTCAGTGTAGTCTACTCCCTTCTCGTGACTGAACCCTCTTGCAAGTACTCAAGCTTCGTGTTTGATACCCTCAGTAGGTGATATCCCTTCCTTCTTCTCAAAAACCCATTTGCAGGTGATGATTTTACTGTCCAACGGTCGTTTTACTAGTTCCTAAGTCTTATTCTTTTGAAGTGACTCCATCTTATCTCCCATTGCTGCAATCCATTGGGTTGGCTCGGAACATGTGTCTACTTCTTTCTAGGTGGACGGCTCATGAGGATCCACCTCTTCAGCAACCTGTAGTGCATAAGCCACCATATCCTCAAAACCGTATTTCGTAGAAGGCTTCCCGAAATTAGCCCTCCGAGAGCGACTAAGAGCTAAGCTATGTTGATTAGAAAGTGGTGTGGGCTCGATTTCTGCACAAGAATGTTGAGCTTCTTCCTGTTGTGGTTCACTCTCGTCATGAGTGACTTAGTGCTCTACCTGTTTCTCAACACTACCAATTTGTAACACAATAACAGACTTCACAGTAGGGTTAAACATAGAATTTTCATCAAAAACTACATTTCTACTAATAATAACCCTATTTTTTGATGGAGACCAGATTCTACAACCTTTCACTCCATCCCCTTAGCCCAAAAATACTCCCCTCTTGGCTCGAGGTTCCAATTCACCCTTATATAATAATAAACAGAACAACTAAAAACATCCAGATTAGAGTAATCTGCAGGCTTGCTAGACCACATCTCACATGGCGTTTTGAGATGTATACTTGTGCAAGGTCCACGATTGATCAAAAAGCATGTTGTATTAATTGCTTTTGCCCAAAACCTTCTAGCCAACCCAGCATTACAGAGCATGCACCTAGCTCACTCCAGAGGTGTTTGATTCAGACCTTCTGCAACACCGTTCTACTGTGGTGTATCCCTGACCGTGCGAGGTCTAGCAATCTCTTCACTATGACAGAACTCATCAAACTCAGATGAACAGAATTCCAGCTCACTATCAATACGCAGCCGCTTGATCTTCTTCCTAGCTTGATTTCCTACTAATGTCTTCCACTGCTAAGTTGTTGAAAGCTTCACTTTTGTGTTTCATTATAAACACCCGTGACATTATGGAATAGTCATCAATAATTGACAGAAAGTACCTATGACCTCGCAAAGATTCAACACAAGAAGGGCCCCAACAATCCGAATGAACATAATCAAGTGTACCTTTTCTTCTGTGAATTGCTTTGGGAAACTTGGTACAATGTACCTTTCCAGAAACACAATGCTCACAGAACCCAAGATCCGTTACCACCTTGTTACCATAGAGGAGATCCCTCTTTGCCAAAATTTGTATCCCTCTTTCACTCATATGACCAAGTCTCATGTGCAATAACTTCATCATATCATCCTTGTGAACTTCTGAAGATGCAACAACAGCTGAAATAGATAATGTAGTGCCTTGCCATATATACAAAGTACCTCGCTTGACACCCTTTAGAACCCTATCTGAACCCTTGCAGACATACAGAACTCCTCCTTCACCTTGAAAACTAAATCCTTTCGTGTCTAGCAGACTCAATGATATTAGATTCTTTGCCATATGTGGAACATGCCCTACATTGTTCAACGTATAGAATTTACCATTATGTGTTTGTATCTGTATAGAACAAATTCCAGCCTCTCTCAAAACAGCACTGCTAGCCATAGAAATATTGCCTCCAGCCACCTGCTCGTAAGTGATAAACGCTTCTTTACGCGGACATTTATGGTAAGATGCCCTTGAATCTAGGATCCACACATCAGTATGATGCATAGGTTCATCAGCGACTAGGGCTATATCTTCTTCGGACGTACTGTCACCGTTTGCGATAACAGCAGTACCTGCTTGTTTCTGTTGTTGTTGTTGCTGCCTCTTCTTTTTAGGGAACTAATTTTTCCAATGTCCCGTCTCCTTACAATAGTTACAGATATCACCAAGTTTAGGACCCTTAGAACCCAACGGGTTCGATTTCTTCTTCCTAGAATTCCAAGGCCATTAACCCCCACTGGCTATCAACCCAACAGCTTCGGTACCATCACCACTTTTCAGCCGCCTTATGATGCAACTCTCTGGTATAGAGAGATGATCTAACCTCTTCCAGATACACAGTATATTTCCCAACAATAAAGGATTGCACGAAATTTACATGTCAGGGTGTGAGAGATACTAACATAATTAGGGCAGCATCCTTATCTTCAGTTTTGACCTCAATATGATGCAAATGTAATAAGATTGTGTTTAATTGATCTAAGTGAACTCTCAAAGGCATACCTTCTTACATTCGCAGACCAAACAGACGTTGCTTCAGGAGCAACTTGTTGGTTAAAGACTTTGCTATGTATAGACTCTCAACCTTTAACCACAACCCAACTGCAGTATCCTAGTCTGCGATCTCAATGATGATATCATCTGCAAGACACAACATGATCGTCGCGTGTGCCTTCTCCTCCAGACTGGCCATCTCAGTGGTGCCGACGCCTAGATCTTTCATTGCCAGTGGCGCCCATAATCGTTGTTGCTTCAACATGGCTCGCATCTTGATCTGCCATAGACTAAAACTGTTCCTCCCCGTAAATTTGTCAATGTTCACGTTCAAAGCTGACATCTTTCTCACCAGAATTCGAAAAACCCTAAGGCTCTGATACCAATTTGTTATAACGGATGCGAGAAAGTATGAACAAACTGACAAATACACACAGATTTAACGTGGTTCACTAACAATGTGTTAGCTACGTCCACAGGCAGAAGAGAGGGATAGTTTTTATTGGTAATAGTGGAATACAGAGATACGCGTGCTAGGTCTCCAAAAGGGGGCTAAAGAAAACATATTCAAGGCATTCTAACAAATCTCCACCTTGACTTGAATCCTCTCATAGCAACAACAGATACACCATAACAGTGCCAAATCTCTTCTGCCTAAGATTTTGCTCTCCAAGAGGCGAATTAACAGCTTCCAACATTTAACAAGTGCAAACAATGTTAGAGCTTGCTAACTGGAACCGGCTTAGTGAACATATTGGCAGGATTGTGAACAGTACCTACTTTCTTTACTTGGATTCTCTTCTCACCTCTCAAGAAATGATATTGAACATCAATGTGTTTGGTCCTCTCATGGTGAACCTGATCCTTGGCTAAACATATTGCACTCAAGCTATCACGGTATATGGTAGCCTGAGCATGGGGTAGACCAAAATCACTGACCAGTCCATTTAACTAGATTCCCTCCTTGGCTGCTGCTGTCAGTGTCATGTACTCTGGTTTCGTAGTAGACAAAGTAACCGTGGGCCTCAAAGTTACCTTCTAGCTGACAACAGAACCTCTTAGAGTGAAGACATAACCAGTCATTGATCTCCTACTGTCTACATCTCCAACGTAATTGGAATCTGAATAACCTGTCTCCGAACACTGGGTATCACCTCCATAGATGAGACTAACATCAGACGTACCGCTTAGATAGCAAAAAATTCTATTCACAGGTTGCCAATGCTCCTTACCAGATTCTTCCATGAACCAGCTGACAACACTAACAGCATGTGCAACGTCAGGTCTTGTACAGACCATCGCGTACATCAAACTCCCTACTACACTAGGATAAGGAACTCGAGACATGTATTGCTTTTCTTCAGTAGTTTTAGGAGCAAATGCAATAGATAGGTGGGCATTTGCAGCACTTGGAGTATCTATAGGTTTTGCTGTAGACATGCCGAATCTTGACAATATCTTCTGAATATAGCCCTTCTATGATAAGAAAATCTTCTTCTGACTTCTATCCTTTTAGATCTCCATACCCAAAATTTTCTTTACTGGACCCAGATCTTTCATCTCGAACTTAGCACTTAGGAGACCTTTCAGCTTCTAACCATCATATTTGTGCCCTGCAGCTATCAACATATCATCAACATATAGCACCAAATAGATAAACAAACCATTTGTTACCTTGTTGTGATATACACAACAGTCATATGGACTCCTGTTATACCCCAAGCTGTATCATGTAGGTGTCAAACCTCTTGTACAACTGCCTAGGTGACTGCTTTAGTCCATACAAGGACTTTTTCAAACGACACACATATTTTTCTTTCCTAGGAACTTGGAAACCATCTGGCTGAGCCATGTATATATCTTCTTCCTGCTCTCCATGCAAGAAAGTTCTCTTCACATCTAGTTGCTCAAGCTCAAGATCCTGATGTGCCACCATTGCTAATAGTACTCTGATGGAAGTATGTCTGACCACTGGTAAGAAAATCTCAGTGTAGTCTAGTCTCTTCTCCTAACTGAACCCTCTTGCAACTACTTGAGCTTTGTGTTTGATACCCGCAGTAGGTGATATCCCTTCCTTCTTCTTAAAATCCCATTTACAGGTGATGATTTTTTTGTCCAACGGTCGTTTCACTAGTTCTCAAGTCTTATTCCTTTGAAATGACTCCATCATATCTCCTATTGCTGCAATCCATTGGGTAGACTCGAAACATGTGACTGCTTCTTTATAGGTGGATGGCTCATGAGGATCCACCTCTTCAGCAACCTGTAGCGTGTAGGCAACCATATCCTCAAAACCGTGTTTCGTAGGAGGCTTCCCGAAATGAGCCCTCTGAGAGCGACCAAGAGCTAAGCTATATTGATTAGAAAGCGGTGCGGGCTCAGTTTCTGCACAAGAATGTTGAGCTTCTTCCTATTGTAGTTCACTCTCATCACGAGTGACTTGGTGCTGCACCTGCTTCTTAACACTACCAGTTTCTGACACAATAACATACTTCACAATAGGGTTAGACATAGAATTTTCATCAAAAACCATATTTCAACTAATAATAACCCCATTTTCTGGTGGAGACCAGATTCTATAACCTTTCACTCCATCCTCGTAGCCCAAAAATACTCCCTTCCTTGCTCGAGGTTTAGATTTACCCTCATTTATATGATAATAAACTGGACGACCAAAAATTTTATGATTTGAGTAATCTGTAGGCTTACCAGACAACATCTCACATGGAGTTTTGAGAAGTATACCTGTGTGAGGTCCGGCGTTGATCAAATAGCATGTTGTATTAACCGCTTCTGCCCAAAACCTTCTAGCCAACCCAGCATTAGAGAGAATGCACTTAGCTCTCTCCAGAAGTGTTTGATTCAGACGTTCTGCGACATCGTTCTGCTGTGGTGTATCCCTGTCGTACGATGTCCAGCAATCTCTTCAGTATGACAGAAGTCATCTAACTCAGATGAACAGAATTCCAGCCCATTATCATTACGCAGCTGCTCGATCTTCTGCCCAGTTTGATTTTCCAACAATGTCTTCCACTGCTAGAAGTTGTTGACAGCTTCACTTTTGTGTTTCATCACAAACACCCAAGACATTATGGAATAATCATCAATAATTGACAGAAAGTACCTATGGCCCCACAAAGATTCAACACAAGAAGGGCCCTAACAATCCGAATGAATATAATCAAGTGTACCTTTTGTTCTATGAATTGCTTTCGGAAACTTGGTATGATGTAGCTTTCCAAAAACACAATGCTCATAGAACCCAAGATCCGTTACCACCTTGTTACCATAGAGGAGATCACTTTTTGCCAAAATTTGTATCCCTCTTTCACTCATATGACCAAGTCTCATGTGCAATAACTTCGTCATATTATCCTTGTGAACTTCTGAAGATGCAAAAACAGCTGAAATAGATAACATAGTGCCTTGCCGTATATACAAAGTACCTCGCTTGACACCCTTTAGAACCCTATCTAAACCCTTGCAGACGTACAAAACTCCTCCTTCACCATGAAAACTAAATCCTTTCGTGTCTAGCAGACTTAGTGATGTTAGATTCTTTGTCATATGTAGAACATGCCTGACATTGTTCGACGTACAAAATTTACCATTATGTGTCTATATCTGCATAGAACGAATTCCAACCACTCTTGAAACAACACTGTTAGCCATAGAAATATTGCCTCCAGTCACCTGCTCGTAAGTGATAAACGGTTCTTTATGCGGACATATATGGTAAGATGCCCTTGAATCTAGGATCCATATATCAGTATGATGCATAGGTTCATCAGCGACTAGGGCTATATCTTCTTTGGGCCTACTGTCACTGTTTGCAACAGCAGCAGTACCTGCTTGTTTCTGCTGGTGTTGTTGTTGCTGCCTCATCTTTTTAGGGAACTAATTTTTTTAATATCCTATCTCCTTACAGTACTTACAGATATCACTGGGTTTAGGACCCTTAGAACCCAACGGCTTCGATTTCTTCTTCCCAGGATTCCCAGGCCTTTTACCCCCACTGGCTATCAACCCAACAGCCTCGGTACCATCACCACTTCTTCCAGCCGCCTTATGAGGCAGCTCTCTGGTATAGAGAGATGATCTAACCTCTTCCACAGACACAGTATCTTTCCCAACAATAAAGGATCTCACAAAATTTACTTGTGAGGGTGTGAGAGATACGAACAGAATTAGGGCAGCATCCTCATCTTCAATTTTGAGCTCAATATTACGCAACTGTAATAGGATTGTGTGTAATTGATCTAAGTGAACACTCAAAGGCATACCTTCCTGCATTCGCAGACCGAATAGACGTTGCTTCAGGAGCAACTTGTTGGTTAAAGACTTTGTTATGTATAGACTCTCAGCCTTTGACCACAACCCAGCTGCACTATCCTGGTCTGCGATCTCAGTGATGATATCATCTGCAAGACACCGCATAATCGTTGCGTGTGCCTTCTCCTCCAGACTGGCCATCTCAGTGATGCCGACGCCTAGATCTTTCATTGCCAGCAGTGCCCATAGCCATTGTTGCTTCAACAGGGCTCGCATCTTGATCTGCCACAGACTAAAATTGTTCCTTCCCGTAAATTTGTCAATTTTCACGTTCAAAGCTGACATCTTTCTCACCATAACTCGAAAAACCCTAAGGTTCTGATACCAATTTGTTATAACAGATGCGAGAAAGCATGAACAAACTGACAAATACACACAGATTTAACATGGTTCACTAACAATGTGTTAGCTATGTCCACAGGAAGAAGAGAGGGATAATTTTTATTGATAATGGTTGAATACAAAGATATGCGTGCTAGGTCTGCAAATGGGGGCTAAAGAAAACATATTCAAGGCATTCCAACAAATCTCCAGCTTGACTTGAATCCTCTTATAGCAACAACAGATGCACCATAACAGCACCAGATCTCTTCTGCCTAAGATTTTGCTCTCCAAGACGCAAATTAACAACTTCTAACATTTAACAAGTCCAGACAATGTTGGAAGTTGCTAACTGGAACCGGCTTAGTGAACATATTGGCGGGATTGTGAACAGTACCTACTTTCTTTACTTGAATTCTCTTCTCACTTCTTAAGAAATGATATCGAACATCAATGTGTTTGGTCCTCTCATGGTGAACCCAATCCTTGGCTAAACATATTGCACTCAAGCTATCACAGTGTATGGTAGCCTGAGCATGCGGAAGACCAAAATCACTGACCAGTCCAATTAACCAGATTCCCTCGGCTGCTGCTATCAGTGCCATGTACTCTTCTTTCGTAGTAGACAAAGTAACCGTGGGCTGAAAATTTACCTGCTAGTTGACAACAGAACCTCTAAGAGTGAAGACATAACCAGTCATTGATCTCCTACTGTCCACATCTCCAGCATAATCGAAATCTGAATAACCTGTCTCCAAACACTGGGTATCACCTCCATAGGTGAGACCAACATCAGACGTACCCCTTAGATAGCGAAAAATCCTCTTCACAGCTTGCCAATGCTCCTTACCAGATTCTTCCACGAACCTACTGACAACACTAGCAGCATGTGCAAGGTCAGGTCTTGTACAGACCATCGCATTCATCAAACTCCCTACTGCACTAGCATAAGGAGCTCGAAACAAGTATTCCTTTTCTTCAGCAGTTTTAGGAGCAAATGCAACAGATAGGTGGGCATTGCAACACTTGGAGTATCTATAGGTTTTGCTGTAGACAAGCCGACTCTTGACAATATCTTCGGAATATAGCCCTTCTGTGATGAGAAAAGCTTCTTCTGACTTCTATTCCTATAGATCTCCGTACCCAAAATTTTCTTTGTTGGACCCAAATCTTTCATCTCAAACTTAACACTTAGGAGACCTTTCAACTTCTGAACATTAGATTTGTGCTCTGCAGCAGTCAGCATATCATCAACATATAGCACCAAATAGATAAACGAACCATTTGTGGCCTTGTTGTGATATACACAACAGTCATATGGACTCCTGTTATACACGAGCTGTATCATGTAGGTGTTAAACCTCTTGCACAACTGCCTAGGTGACTGCTTTAGTCCATACAAGGACTTCTTCAGACGACAGATGTATTCTTCTTTCCCAGGAACTTGGAAACCATCTGGCTGAGCCATGTATATATCTTCTTCCTGCTCTCCATGCAAGAAAGTTGTCTTCATATCTAGTTGCTCATGCTTAAGATCCTGATGTGCCACCATTGCTAATAGTACTCTGATGGAAGTATGTCTTACCACTGGTGAGAAAATCTCAATGTAGTCTACTCTTTTCTCCTAACTGAACCCTCTTGCAACTACTCTAACTTTGTATTTGATACCCGCAGCAGGTGATATCCCTTCCTTCTTCTTAAAAACCCATTTGCAGGTGATGATTTTTCTGTCCAACGATCGTTTCACTAGTTCCCAAGTTTTATTCCCTTGAATTGACTCCATCTTATCTCCCATTGCTGCAGTCCATTGGGTAGACTCGGAACATGTGACTACTTCTTTATAGGTGGACGGCTTGTGAGGATCCACCTCTTCAGTAACCTGTAGCGCGTAGGCAACCACATCCTCAAAACCGTGTTTTGTAGGAGGCTTCTCGAAATTAGCCCTCCGAGAGCGACCAAGAGCTAAGCTATGTTGATTAGAAAGTGGTGTGGGCTCAGTTTCTGCACAAGAATGTTGAGCTTCTTCCTGTTGTGGTTCACTCTCATCACGAGTGACTTGGTGCTCCATCTGCTTCTTAACACTACCAGTTTTTGACACAATAACAGACTTCACAACAGGGTTAGACATAGAATTCTCATCAAAAACCACATTTCAACTAATAACAACCCCATTTGCTAATGGAGACCAGATTCTATAACCATTCACTCCTTCCCCGTAGCCCAGAAATACTCCCTTCCTGGCTCGAGGTTCCAATTTACCCTTATTTATATGATAATAAACAGAACAACTAAAAACTTTCAGATTTGAGTAATCTGCAGGCTTGCTAGAACACATCTCACATGGAGTTTTGAGATGTATACATGTGTGAGGTCCAACGTTGATCAAATAGCATGCTGTATTAACCGCTTTTGCCCAAAACCTTCTAGCGAACCTAGCATTGGAGAGCATGCACCTAGCTCTCTCAAGAAGTGCTTGATTTAGACGTTCTGCGACACCGTTCTGCCGTGGCGTATCCTTGTCGTACGATGTCCGGCAATCTCTTTACTATGACAGAACTCATCTAACTCAAAAGAATAGAATTCCAGCCCATTGTCATTGCGCACCTGCTTGATCTTCTTCCCAGTTTGATTTTCCACCAATGTCTTCCACTGCTTGAAGTTGTTGACAGCTTCACTTTTGTGTTTCATCACAAACACCCAAGACATTCTGGAATAATCATCAATAATTGACAGAAAGTACTTATGGCCCCATAAAGATTCCACACAAGAAGAGCCCTAACAATCCGAATGAATATAATCAAGTGTACGTTTTGTTCTGTGAAGTGCTTTCGGAAACTTGGTACTATGTAGCTTTCCAAAAACACAATGCCCATAGAACCCAAGATCCGTTACCACCTTGTGCCCATAGAGGAGATCACTCTTTGCCAAAATTTGCATCCCTGTTACACTTATATGACCAAGTCTCATATGCAATAACTTAGTCATATCATCCTTGTGAACTTCTGAAGATGCGACAACAGCTGAAACAGATAACGTAGTGCCTTGCAGTATATACAAAGTACCTCGCTTGACACCCTTCAGAACCCTATCTGAACCCTTGTAGACATCCAGAACTCCTCCTTCACCTTGAAAACTAAATCCTTTCATGTCCAGTACACTCAATGATATTAGATTCTTTGCCATATGTGGAACATGCATGACATTGTTCAACATACAGAATTTACCATTATGTGTCCGTATCTGTATAGAACCAATTCCAGTCACTTTGCAAACAACACTGTTAGCCATAGAAATGTTGCCTCCAGTCACCTGCTCGTAAGTTATAAACCCTTCTTTACGCGGACATATATGGTAAGATGCCCCTGAATCTAGGATCCACACATCAATATAATGCAGAGGTTCATCAGCGACTAGGGTTATCTTTTCTTCGGACCCACTGTCACCATTTGCAATAGCAGCAGTACCTGCTTGTTTCTCCTATTGTTGTTGTTTCTAACATTTGTTTTTACGGCACTAATTTTTCCAATGCCCTATCCTTATAGTAGTTACAGATATGACAAGGTTTAGGTCCCTTAGAACCCAGCGGCTTCGATTTCTTCTTCCCCGGATTCCCAGGCCTTTAACCCCCCACTGGCTATCAACCCAACAACCTCGGTACTAGAACTACCTGTACCAATCGCCTTATGGCGCAGCTCTCTGCTATGAAGAGATGATCTAACCTCTTCAAGAGACACAGTATCTTTCCCAACAATAAAAGATTGCACGAAGTTTTCATATGATGGTGGGAGAGATACTAACAGAATTAGGGCAGCATCCTCATCAATTTTGACCTCAGTAATATGCAAATGTAACAGGATTGTGTTTAATTCATCTAAGTGATTTCTCAAAGCCATACCTCCCTCCATTCGCAGACCAAATCGATGTTGCTTCAAGTGCAACTTGTTGGTTAAAAACTTCGTCATGTATAGACTATCAAGCTCTGACAACAACCCAACCGCAGTATCTTAGTCTGTGATCTCAGTGATGACATCATCTACAAGACACAGCATGATCATCGCGTGTGCCTTCTCCTCGAGACTAGCCATCACAGCGGTGTTGGCGCCTAGATCTTTCACTGCCAGTGGCGCCCATAACCCTTATTTCTTCAACAGGGCTCGCATGTTGATCAGTCATAGACTAAAACTGTTCCTCCATGTAAATTTCCCAATTTTCATTTTCAAAGTGGATATCTTTCTCGCCAGAATTTGGAAAACCCTAAGGCTTTGATACCAATTTTTTCTAACGGACGCAAGAAAGTATGAACGAACTAACAAATACACACAGATTCAACATGGTTCACTAATAATGTGTTAGGTACGTCCACAGGCAGAAGAGAGGGATAGTTTTCATTGATGATGGTGGAATAGAGAGATACGCGTGCTGGGTCTGTAAAAGGGGGCCAAAGAAAACAGATTCAAGGCATTCTAACAGATGTCCACCTTGACCTGAATCCTCTCATAGCAACAACAGATGCACCACAACAGCGCCAGATCTCTTCTTCCTAAGATTTTGCTCTCCAAGAGGAAATTTAACAGCTTCCAACATTTAACAAGTCCAGATATTGTTGGAACTTGCTAACTAGAACCGGCTTAATGAACATATTGGCGTGATTGTGAGCAGCACCTATTTTCTTTACTTGAGTTCACTTTTCACTTCTCAGGAAATGATATTGAACATCAATGTGTTTGGTCCTCTCATGGTGAACCTGATCCTTGGCTAAACATATTGCACCCAAGCTATTACGCTATATGGTAGCCTGAGGATGGGGTAGACCAAAATCACTTACCAATCCTTTTAACTAGATTCCCTCCTTGGCTGCTGCTTTCAGTGACACGTACTCTGGTTCCGTAGCAGACAAAGTAACCGTAGGCAACAAAGTTGCCTTCCAGCTTACGACAGAACCTCCAAGAGCAAAGTCATAGCCAGTCATTGATCTCCTATAGTCCATATCTCCAGCATAATCAGAATCTGAATAACCTATCACCAAACACTGGGTATCACCTCCATAGATGAGACCAACATCAGACGTACCTCTTAGATAGTGAAAAATCCTCTTCACAGCTTGCCAATTGTCCTTACCAGATTCTCCCATGAACCTACTAACAACACTTACAGCATGTGCAAGGTCACGTCTTTTGAAGACCATCGCATACATCAAACCGCCTACTACACCAGCATAAGCAACTCGAGACATATTTCCTTTTTTCCAGCAGTTTTAAGAGCAAATGCAACACATAGGTGGGCATTAGCAGCACTTGGAGTATCTATAGGTTTTGCTATAGGCATGTCGAATCTTGACAATATCTTCTGAACATAGCCCTTCTGTGATAAGAAAAGCTTCTTCTGACTTCTATCCCTATAGATCTCCACACCCAAAATTTTCTTTACTGGACCCAGATCTTTCATCTCGAACTCAACACTTAGGAGACCTTTCAGCTTCTGAACATCAGATTTGTGCTCAGCAGCTGTCAGTATATCATCAATATATAGCACCAAATACATAAACGAACCATTTGTTGCCTTGTTGTGATAAACACAACAGTCATATGGGCTCCAGTTATACCCGAGTTGTATCATGTAGGTGTCAATGCTCATCTTCAAGTGCCTAGGTGACTGCTTCAGTCCATACAAGGACTTCTTCACACGACATACATATTCTTCTTTCCTAGCAACTTGGAAACCATCTGGCTTAGCCAGGTATATATCTTCTTCCACCTCTCCACGTAAGAAAGCTGTCTTCACATCTAGGTACTCAACTCAAGATCCTGATGTGCCACCATTGCTAATAGTACTCTGATGGAAGTATGTCTGACCATTGGTGAGAAAAACTCAGTGTAGTCTACTCCCTTCTCCTAACTAAACCCTCTTGCAACTACTCGAGCTTTATATTTGATATGCACAATAGGTGATATCCCTTCCTTCTTCTTAAAAACCCATTTACAGGTGATGATTTTTCTGTCCAACGGTCG
>JACYFF010010365.1:89103787-89202019 GCA_017589665.1 Selenicereus undatus | reverse complement strand
TGGGAAAGATACTAACAGAATTAGGGCAGCATCCTCATCTTATATTTTGACCTCAATATTACGCAAATCTAAAAAGATTGTGTTTAATTGATCTAAGTGATCTCTCAAAGGCATACCTTCATGCATTCGCAGAACAAACAGACGTTGCTTCAAGAGCAACTCGTTTGTTAAAGACTTCATCATGTATAGACTCTTAAGCTTTAACCAGAACCCAGCCACAGTATCCTTGTCTGCGATCTCAATGATGATATCATCTGCAAGACACAACATGATTGTCGCATGTGTGTTCTCCTCCAGACTGGCCATCTCAGTGGTCTCAGCGCTTAGATCTTTCTTTCCCAGTAGCGCCCATAACCCTTGTTGCTTTGACAAGGCTCGCATCTTGATCTGCCATAGACTAAAACTGTTCCTCCCCGTAAATTTGTCAATTTTCACATTCAACGCGAACATCTTTCTCACCAGAATTTGGAAGACCCTAAGGCTCTGATACCAATTTGTTATAACAGATGCGAGAAAGTATGAACAAATTGACAAATACACAGATTTAACGTGGTCAACTAACAATGTGTTGGCTACGTCCACAGGCAGAAGAGAGGGATAGTTTTTATTAATAATGGCGGAATACAGAGATATGCGAGCTAGGTCTGTAAAAGGGGGCTAAAGAAAACATATTCAAGGCATTCTAACAAATCTCCACCTTGACTTGAATCCTCTCATAGCAGAAACAAATGCACTATAACAGTATCAGAACTCTTCTGCCTCTGATTTTGCTCTCTAAGAGGCAAATTGAAAGCTTCCAACATTTAACAAGTCCAGTCAATGTTAGAACTCGCTAACTGGAACCGGCTTAGTAAACATATCGGCGGGATTGTCAGCAGTACCCACTTTCTTTACTTGAATTCTCTTTTCACTTCTCCGAAAATTATATTGAACATCAATGTGTTTGGTCCTGTCATGGTGAACCTGATCCTTGGCTAAACACATATTGCACTCAAGCTATCATAGTATATGGGAGCCTGAGCATGGGGTAGACAAAATCACTAACCAATCCTTTTAACCAGATTCCCTCCTTGGTTGCTGCTGTTAGTGCCACGTACTCTGCTTCTGTAGTAGACAAAGTAACCGTGGGCTACAAAGTTGCCTTCCAGCTTACAATAGAACCTCCAAGAGTGAAGACATAACCAGTCAATGATCTCCTGCTGTCCACATCTCTAGCATAATCAGAATCTGAATAACCTGTCACCAAACATTGGGTATCACCTCCATAGATGAGACCAACATGAGACGTACCTCTTAGATAGTGAAAAATCCTCTTCACAGCTTGCCAATGCTCCTTACCAGGTTCTCCGATGAACCTACTGATAACACTAACACCATGTCCAAGGTCAGGTCTTGTACAGACCATCGCATACATCAAACTCCGTATTGCACTAGCATAAGGAACTCGAGACATGTATTCCTCTTCTTCAGCAGTTTTAGGAGAAAATGCAACAAATAGGTGGGCATTCACAGCACTTGGATTATCTATAGGTTTTGCTGTAGACAAACCGAATCTTGGTAATATCTTCTGAATATAGCCTTTCTATGACAAGAAAAGCTTCTTCTGACTTCTATCCCTATAGATCCCCATACCTAAAATTTTCTTTGCTGGACCAAAATCTTTCATATCAAAATCAGTACTTAGGAGACCTTTCAGCTTATAAACATCAAATTTGTGTTGTGCTGCTATCAACATATCATCAACATCTAGCACCAAATAGATAAACGAACCATTCATTGCCTTGTTGTGATATACACAACAGTCAAATGAACTTTTGTTATATCCGAGTTGTATCATGTAGGTGTCAAACCTCTTGTACCACTACCTAGGTGACTGCTTTAGTCCATACAAGGACTTCTTTAGACGACAGATATATTCTTCTTTCCCAGGAACTTGGAAACAATCTGGCTGAGCCATGTATATATCTTCTTCTAGCTCTCCATGTAAGAAAGTTGACTTCACATCTAGTTGCTCAAGCTCAAGATCCTGATGTGCCACCATTGATAATAGTACTCTGATGGAAGTATGTCTGACTACTGGTGAGAAAATCTCAGTGTAGTCTACTCCCTTCTCCTAACTAAACCCTCTTGCAACTACTCGAGCTTTGTATTTGATAACCTCAGTAGGTGATATCCCTTCCTTCTTCTTAAAACCCCATTTGCAGGTGATGATTTTTCTATCCAACGGTCGTTTCACTAGTTCCCAAGTCCTTTTCTTTTGAAGTGACTCCATCTCATCCCCCATTGCTGCAATCCATTGGGCAGACTCGGAATATGTGACTCCTTCTTTATATGTGGACAGCTCGTAAGGATCCACCTCTTCAGCAACCTGTGGTGCATAACCCAACATATCCTCGAAATCGTATTTCGTAGGAGGCTTCCCGAAATTAGCCCTTTGAGAGCAACCAAGAGCTAAGCTATGTTGATTAGAAAGCGGTGTGGGCTCGGTTTCTACACAAGAATGTTGAGCTTCTTCTTGTTGTGGTTCACTCTCATCACGAGTGACTCCATCCCCGTTAAACATAATAACCCTATTTCCAGATGGAGACCAGATTCTATAACTGTTGACTCCATCCTCGTAGCCCAAAAATGCTCTCTTCCTTACTTGTGGTTCCAATTTACCCTCTTTTATATGATAATAAATAGGACAATAAAAAACTTTCAGATTTGAGTAAACTGCAGGCTTACCAGGCAACATCTCACACGGAGTTTTGAGATGTATACCTATGTGAGGTCCACGATTGATCAAATAACATGCTATATTAACCGCTTCTGCCCAAAACCTTCTCACCAACCCAGTATTGAAGATCATGCACCCAGCTCTCTCCAGAAATGTTTGATTCAAACGTTTTGCGACACCGTTCTGCTGTGGTGTATCCCTGACCGTGCGATGTCTAGCAATCCCTTCACTATGACAGAACTCATCAAACTTCGGTGAACAGAATTCCAGCATATTGTCCATGCGCAGCCACTTGATCTTATTCCCAGTTTAATTTTCCACCAATGTGTTCCACTTCTTGAAGTTGTTGAAAGCTTCACATTTGTGTTTCATCATAAACACCTAAGACATTCTGGAATCTAGGATCCACACATTAGTATGATGCATAGGTTCATCAGCGACTAGGGCTATATCTTCTTCGGACCTACTACCACCTTCTGCGACAGCAGCAGTACCTGCTTGTTTCTCCTGTTGTTGTTGTTGCTGCCTCTTCTTTTTAGGGCACTGATTTTTCTAATGTCTCGTCTCCTTACAGTAGTTAAAGATACCACCAGGTTTAGGACCCTTAGAACCCGACGGCTTCGATTTCTTCTTCCCCTGATTACCAGGTCTTTTACCCCTACTGGCTATCAACCCAACAGCGTCGGTATGAGCACCACCTGCACCAGCCGCCTTATGATGCAGCTCTATGCTATTAAGAGATTATCTAACCTCTTCCAGAGAAACACTACCTTTCCCAACAATAAAAGATTGCGCAAAATTTTCATATGAGGGTGGGAGAGATACTAACAGAATTAGGGCAGCATCCTCATCTTCAATTTTGACCTCAATATTACGCAAATCTAACAAGATTGTGTTTAATTGATTTAGGTGATCTCTAAAAGGCATACCTTCCTACATTCGCAGACCAAACAGACGTTGCTTCACGAGTAACTTGTTGGTTAAAGACTTCGTCATGTATAGACTCTCAAGCTTTAACCACAACCCAGCCGCAGTATCTTGGTCTGTGATCTCAGTGGTGATATCATCTGCAGGACACAACATGATCGTCGTGTGTGCCTTCTCCTCCAGACTAGCCATCTTAGCGGTGTCGGTGCGTGGATCTTTCTTTGCCAGCGGTGCCCATAAACCCTGTTGCTTCAACAGGGCTCGCATCTTAATCTGCGATAGACTAAAACTTCTCCTCCCCATAAATTTGTCAATTTTCACGTTCAAAGCAGACATCTTTCTCACCAGAATTTGGAAAACCCTAACGCTCTGATACCAATTTGTTATAACGGATGTGAGAAAGTATGAACAAACTAACAAATACACACATATTTAATGTGGTTCACTAACAATGTGATTGCTACGTCCACAAGGAGAAGTGAGGGATAGTTTTTATTGATGATGGTGGAACACAGAGACACGCATGCTAGGTCTGCAAAAGGGGGCTAAAGAAAACAGATTCAAGGCATTCTATCAAATCTCCACCTTGACTTGAATCCTCTCACAGTAACAACAAATGCACCACAACAGTGTCGAATCTCTTCTGCCTCAGATTTTGCTCTCCAAGAGGCAAATTAACCGCTTCCAACATTTAACAAGTCCAGACAATGTTAGAACTTGCTAACTAGAACCGGCGTAGTGAACATATCGGCGGGATTTTCAGTAGTACCTACATTCTTTACTTGAATTCTCTTTTCACTTCTTAGGAAATGATGTCGAACGTCAATGTGTTTGGTCCTCTCATGGCGAACCTGATCCTTGGCTAAACATATTGCACTCAAGCTATCACAGTATATGGTAGCCTGAGCATGGGGTAGACCAAAATCAGTGACCAGTCCTTTTAACCAGATTCCCTCACTTTAACCATGGGCCACAATGTTGCCTTCCAGCTTACAACAGAACCTCCAAGAGTGAAGACATAATCAGTCATTGATCTCCTACTGTCCACATCTGTAACATAATTAGAATCTGAATAACCTGTCACCAAACACTGCGTATCACCTCCATAGATGAGACCAACATCAGACATACCTCTTAGATAGCGAAAAATCCTCTTCACAACTTGCCAATGCTCCTTTCCAAATTCTCCCAGGAACCTACTGACAATACTAACAACATATGCAAGGTCAGGTCTTGTATAGACCATCAAACTCCCTACTGCACTAGCATAAGGAACTCGAGACATGTATTCCCTTTTTTCTGCAGTTTTAGGAGCAAATGCAACAGATAGGTGGGCATTTGCGGCACTTGGACTATCTATAGGTTTTGCGGTAGACATAACGAATCTTGACAATATCTCCTGAATATAGTCCTTCAGTGATAAGAAAAGCTTCTTCTGACTTCTATCCCTATAGGTCTCCATACCCAAAATTTTCTTCGTCGGACCCAGATCTTTCATCTCGAAATCAGCACTTAAGAGACCTTTCAGCTTCTGAACATCATATTTGTGCTCTGCATCTATCAGCATATCATCAACATATAGCACCAAATAGATAAACGAACCACTTGCTGCCTTGTTGTGATATACACAACAATCATATGAACTCTTGTTATACCCGAGTTGTATCATGTAGGTGTCAAACCTCTTGTACCACTACCTAGGTGATTGCTTTACTCCATACAAGGACTTCTTCAGACGACAGACATATTCTCCTTTCCCAGGAACTTGGAAACAATCTAGCTGAACCATGTATATATCTTCTTTGAGCCCTCCAAGTAAGAAAGTTGTCTTCACATTTAGTTGCTCAAGCTTAAGATCCTGACGTGCCACCATTGCTAATAGTACTCTGATGGAAGTGTGTCTAACCACTGGTGAGAAAATCTTAGTGTAGTCTACTCCCTTGTTCTAACAGAGCCCTCTTGCAACTACTCGAGCTTTGTATTTGCTACCCTCAGTAGGTGATATCCCTTCCTTCTTCTTAAAAACCCATTTGCAGGTGATGATTTTTCTGTCCAACGGTCGTTTCACTAGTTTTCAAGTCTTATTCTTTTGAAGTGACTCCATCTCATCTCCCATTGCTGCAATGCATTGAGTAGACTCGAAACATATGACTGCTTCTTTATATGTGGACGGCTCGTGAGGATCCACCTCTTCAGCAACCTATAGTGCGTAAGCCATCATATCCTCAAAATCGTATTTCGTATGAGGCTTCCTGAAATTAGCCCTCTGAGAGCGACCAAGACCAAAGCTATGTTGATTAGAAAGCGGTGTGGGCTCGATTTCTGCACAAGAATGTTGAGCTTCTTCCAGTAGTGGTTCACTCTCATCACGAGTAACTTGGTGCTTCACCTGTTTCTCAACACTACCAGTTTCTGACACAATAACAGGCTTCACAGTAGGGTTAAACATAGAATTTTTATCAAAAACCACATTTCTACTAATAATAACCCTATTTTCTTACGGAGACCATATTTTGTAACCTTTCACTCCATCCCCGTAGCCCAAAAATACTCTCTTCCTTGGTCGAGGTTCCAATTTGCCCTTATTTATATGATAATAAACAGGACAACCAAAAACTTTCAGATTTGAGTAATGTGCAGGCTTACCAGACCACATCTCACATGGAGTTTTGAGATGTACACCTGTGTTAGGTCCACGATTGATCAAATAGTGTGTTGTATTAAGCACTTCTGCCCAAAACCTTCTAGCCAACCCAACATTAGAGAGCATGCACCTAGCTCTCTCCAGAAGTGTTTGACTCAGACGTTCTGCGACACCATTCTGCTGTGGGACATGCCTTGAAAACTGAATCCTTTCGTACCCAACAGACTCAATGATATTAGATTCTTTGTCATATGTGGGACATGCCAGACATTGTTTAACGAACAGAATTTACCATTATGTGTCCGTATCTGTATAGAACCAATTCCAACCACTATGCAAACAACACCGTTAACCATAGAAATATTACCTCCAGTCACCTGCTCGGAAGTGATAAACCATTCTTCACGCGAACATATGTGTAAGATGCCCCTGAATCTAGGATCCACACATTAGTATCATGCATAGGTTCATTAGCGACTAGGGCTATATCTTCTTCGGACCTACTGCTACCTTCTGCGACAGCAGCAGTACCTGCTTGTTTCTCCTGTTGTTGTTGGTGCTGCTTCTTCTTTTTAGGGCACTGATTTTTCCAATGTCTCGTCTCCTTACAGTAGTTAAAGATATCACCAGGTTTAGGACCCTTAGAACACGACGGCTTCGATTTCTTCTTCCCCTTATTATCAGGTCTTTTACCCCCACTGGCTATCAACCTAACCGCCTCGGTACGAGCACCACCTATACCAGCCGCCTTATGATGCAGTTCTCTGCTTTGAAGAGATTATCTAACCTCTTCCAGAGACACAGTATCTTTCCCAACAATAAAAGATTACATGAAATTTTCATATGAGGGTGGGAGAGATACTAACAGAATTAGGGCAGCATCATCTTCAATTTTGACCTCAATAATACGCAAATCTAATAGGATTGTGTTTAATTGATCTAAGTGATCTCTCAAAGCCATACCTTCCTACATTCGCATACCAAACAGACGTTGCTTCACGAGTAACTTGTTGGTTAAAGACTTCGTCATGTATAGACTCTCAAGCTTTAACCACAACCCAGCAGTAGTATCCTGGTCTGCGATCTCAGTGATGATATCATCTGCAAGACACAACATGATCATCGGTGTGCCTTCACCTCGAGGCTAGCCATCTCAGCTGTGTCAGCGCCTGGATCTTTCTTTGCCAACGGTGTCCATAACTCTTGTTGCTTCAACAGGGCTCGCATCTTGATCTGCCATAGACTAAAACTACTCCTCCCCGTGAATTTGTCAATTTTCACGTTCAAAGCGGACATCTTTCTCACCAGAATTCGAAAAACCCTAAGGCTCTGATACCAATTTGTTATCATAAGGCTCTGATACCAATTTGTTATCACGAATGCGAGAAAGTATGAACAAACTAACAAATACACATATTTTAACGTGGTTCATTAACAACGTGTTAGCTACGTCCACAGCCAAAACAGATGGATAGTTTTTGTCGGTGATAGTGGAACACAGAGATACGCGTGCTAGGTCTGCAAAAGGGGGCTAAAGAAAACTGATTCAAGGCATTCTAACAAATCTCCACCTTGACTTGAATCCTCTCATAGTAACAACAGTGCCAGATCTCTTTTTCCTCAGATTTTGCTCTCCAAGAGGCAAATTAACAGCTTCCAACATTTAACAAGTCGAGACAATGTTGGACCTTGCTAACTGGAACCGGCTTAGTGAACATATCGATGAGATTATCAGCAGTACCTACTTTCTTTACTTGAATTCTCTTTTCACTTCTCAGGAAATGATATCGAACATCAATGTGTTTGGTCCTCTCTTGGTGAACCTGATCCTTGGCTAAACATATTGCACTCATGGTGAACCTCCATAGATGAGACCAACATCAGACGCACCTCTTAGATAGCGAGAAATCCTCTTCACAGCTCGCCAATGCTCCTTATAAGGTTCTCCTCCCATGAACCTTCTGACAACACTAATAGCATGTGCAAGGTCAGGTCTTGTACAGACCATCGCATACATCAAACTCCCTACTACACTAGCATAAGGAACTCGAGACATGTATTCGTTTTTTTCAGCAGTTTTAGGAGCAAATGCAACAGATAGGTGGGCGTTTGTAGCACTCAGAGTATCTACAGGTTTTACTGTAGACATGCCGAATCTTGACAATATCTCGTGAATATAGCCCTTCTGTGATAAGAAAGGTTCTTCTTACTTCTATCCCTATAAATCTCCATACCCAAAATTTTCCTTACTGGACCCAGATCTTTCATCTCCAAATAACCACTTAGGAGACCTTTTAGCTTCTAAACATCATATGTGTGCTCTACAGTTATCAGCATATCATCAACAAATAGCACCAAATAGATAAACGAACCATTTGTTGCCTTGTTGTAATATACACAACAGTCATATGGACTCTTGTTATACCCGAGCTGTATTATGCAGCTGTCAAACCTCTTGTACAACTACCTAGGTGACTACTTTAGTCCATATAAGGACTTCTTCAAACGAAAGACATATTCATCTTTCCCAGGAACTTGGAAACCATCTGGCTGAGACATGTATATATCTTGTTCTAGCTCTTGTTGGAAGAAAGTTGTCTTCACATCTAGTTGCTCAAGCTCAAGATCCTAATGTGCCACCATTCCTAATAGTACTCTTATGGAAGTATGTCTAACCGTTGGTGAGAAAATCTTAGTGTAGTCTACTCCCTTCTCCTGACTGAACCCTCTTGCAACTACTCGAGCTTTGTAATTGATACCCTCAGTAGGTGATATCCCTTCCTTCTTCTTAAAAACCCATTTACATGTGATAATCTCTCTATCCAACGGTCATTTCACTAGTTCCCAAGTCTTGTTCTTTTGAAGTGACTCCATCTCATCTCCCATTGCTGCAATCCATTGGGTAGACTAAGAACATGTGACTGCTTCTTTATAGTTGGACTGTTCATGAGCATCCACCTCTTCAGCAACCTGTAGTGCATAAGCCACCATATCTTCGAAACCGTATTTCATAGGAGGCTTCCCAAAATTAACCCTCTGAGAGCGACCAAGAGCTAAGATTTGTTGATTAGAAAGCGGTGTCGGCTAAGTTTCAGCACAAGAATGTTGAGCTTCTTCCTGTTATGGTTCACTCTCATCACGAGTGACTTGGTGCTGCACCTATTTCTCAACACTACCAACTTCTGACACAATAACAGACTTCACAGTGGGGTTAAACATAGAATTTTAATCAAAAACCACATTTCTACTAATAATAACCCTATTTTCTGATCGAGACAAGATTTCACAACCTTTCACTCCATCCCTGTAGCCCAAAAATACTCCCTTCCTGGCTCGAGGTTCCAATTTACCCTCATTTATATAATAATAAATAGGACGACCAAAAACTTTCAGATTTGAGTAATCTGTAGGTTTACCAGACAACATCTTACATGGAGTTTTGAGATGTATACCTGTGTGAGGCCCACGATTAATCAAACAGCATGCTGTATTAACCACTTCCGCCCAAAACCTTCGAGCCAACCCAGCATTAGATAGCATGCACCTAGCTCTATCCAGAAGTGTTTGATTCAGATGTTCTACGACATCGTTCTGCTGTGGTGTACACCTGACGGTGCGATGTCTAGCAATCTCTTCACTATGATAGAACTCATCAAACTTAGATGAACAGAATTCCAGCCCATTGTCAGTGCGCAGCCACTTGATCTTCTTCCCAGTTTGATTTTCCACTAATGTCTTCCACTGCTTAAAGTTATTGAAAGCTTCACTTTTGTGTTTCATCATAAGCACCCAAAACATTCTGGAATAATCATCAATAATTGACAGAAAGTACCTATGACCCCCCAAAGATTCAACACAAGAAGGGCCCCAACAATCCGAATGAATATAATCAAGTGTACCTTTTGTTCTGTGAATTGCTTTCGGAAACATGGTACGATGTAGCTTTCCAAAAACACAATGCCCACAGAACCCAAGATCTGTTACCACCTTGTGACCATAGAGCAGATCACTCTTTGCAAAAATTTTGAATCCCTCTTTCACTCATATGACCAAGTCTCAGGTGCCATAACTTGGTCATATCATCCTTGTGAACTTCTGAAAATGCAATAGCAGCTGAAACAGATAACGTAGTGCCTTAGAGTATATACAAAATTCCTCGCTTGACACCTTTCAGAACCCGATCTAAACCCTTGCAGACATATAGAACTCCTCCTTCACCTTAAAAACTGAATCATTTCCTGTCCAACAGACTCAATGATGTTAGATTCTTTGTCATATGTGGAACATGTCTGACATTGTTCAATGCACAGAATTTTCTATTATGTGTCCGTATCTGTATAAAACAAATTCTAGTCACTCTGCAAAAAGCACTGTTGGCCATAGAAATATTTCCTCCAGTCACCTGCTTGTAAGTGATAAACCATTCTCTACGTGGACATATATGGTAAGATGCCCCTGAATCTGGGATCCACACATCAGTATGATGCATAGGTTCATCAGCAACTACAGTTATATCTTCTTCGGACCTACTGTCACCTTCTACGAAAGCAGCAGTACCTCCTTGTTTCTCCTATTGTTGTTGTTGTTGCTGCCTTTTCTTTTTAGGGTACTGATTTTTCCAATGTCCCGTCTCCTTACAATAGTTGCAGGTATCACTAGGTTTAGGGCCCTTAGAAACTGACGACTTTGATTTCTTCTTCCCCGGATTCCTAGGCCTTTAACCCCCACTGGCTATCAACCCAATAGCCTTGGTACCAGCACCACCTTTACCAGTCGCCTTATGACGCAGCTCTCTTCTATGAAGAGCTGATCTAACCTCTTCCAAACACACAGTATCTTTCCTAACAATAAAAGATTGCCCGAAATTTTCATATGAGTGTGGGAGAGATACTAACACGGTTAGGCCAGCATCCTCATCTTCAATTTTGACCTCAATATTACGCAAATCTAACAGGATTCTATTTATTTGATCTAAGTGATCTCTCAAAGGCATACCTTCCTGCATTTGCAGACCAAACAGATGTTGTTTCAAAAGCAACTTGTTGGTTAAAGACTTCATCATGTATAGACTCTCAAGCTTTAACCACAACCCAGCTGCAGTATCCTGGTCTGCGATCTCAATGATGAAATCATCTGTAAGACACAGCATGATCATCGCGTGTGCCTTTTCCTCCAGACTGGCCATCTCAGCAGGGGCAACGCCTAGATCTTTCTTTGCTAACAGCACCCATAACCCTTGTTGCTTCAACAGGGCTAGCATCTTGATCTGTCATAGACTAAAACTGTTCCTCCCCATAAATTTGTGAATTTTCACGTTCAAAGCGGAAATCTTTCTCGCCAGAATTCGGAAAACCCTAAGGTTACGATACCAATTTGTTACAACAGACGCGAGAAAGTATGAACAAACTGCCAAATACATACAGATTTAACGTGGTTCACTAACAATGTGTTAGCTACGTCCACAGGCGGAAGAGAGGGATAGTTTTTGTTGGTGATGGTGGAATAGAGAGATATGCATGCTAGGTCTGCAAAAGGGGGCTAAAGAAAACAGATTCAAGGTCGGTTCTCTTCTGCCTCAGATTTTTCCCTCCAAGAGGCAAATTAACAACTTCCAACATTTAACAAGTCCATACAATGTTAGAACTTGCTAACTGGAACCGGCTTAGTGAACATATCGGCGGCATTATCAGCAGTACCTACTTTCTTTACTTGAATTCTTTTTTCACTTCTTAGGAAATGATATCGAACATCAATGTGTTTGGTCCTCTCATGGTGAACCTCATCCTTGGCTAAACATACTGCACTCAAGCTATCACAGTATATGGTAGCCTGAGCATGGGGTAGACCAAAATCGTTGACTAGTCCTTCTAACCAGATTCCCTCCTTGGCTTCTACTGCTAGTGCCATGTACTCTGCTTTTATAGTAGACAAAGTAACAGAGGGCTACAAAGTTGCCTTCCAGCTTACAACAGAACCTCCAAGAGTGAAGACATAACCAATCATTGATCTCCTGCTATCCAAATCTCCTGCTTAATTAGAATCTGAATAACATTTCACCAAACACTAGGTATCACCTCCATAGATGAGACCAACATCAGACGTACCTCTTAGATAGAAAAAATCATCTTCACAGCTTGCCAATGCTCCTTATCAGATTCTCCAAGGATCCTACTGACAACACTAACAACATGTGCAAGTCATGTCCTGTACAGACCATCGCATACATCAAACTCCCTATTGCACTACCATAAGGAGCTCGAGACGTGTATTCCTTTTCTTCAGCAGTTTTAGGAGCAAATGCAATAGATAGGTGGGCATTTGTAGCACTTGGAGTATTGATAGGTTTTGTTGTAGACATGCAGAATCTTGACAATATCTTCTGATTATAGCCCTTTTGTGATAAGAAAAGCGTCTTCTGACTTCTATCCCCAAAGATGTCCATACCCAAAATTTTCTCTGTTAAACCGAGATCTTTCATCTCGAACTCAGCTCTTAGAAGACCTTTTAGCTTCTGAACATCATATTTGTGCTCTACGGCTATCAGCATATCATCAACATATAACACCAAATAGATAAACGAACCATTTGTTGCCTTGGAATAATCATCAATAATTTACATAAAGTACCTATGAAACACCAAAGATTCAACACAAGAAGGGCCCGAACAATCCGAATGAATATAATCAAGTGTACCTTTTGTTCTGTGAATTGCTTTTGGAAACTTGGTACGATGTAGCTTTCCAAAAACACAATGCTCATAGAACCCAAGATCCGTTACCACCTTGTGATCATAGAGGAGATCACTCTTTGCCAAAATTTGCATTCGTCTTTCACTCGTATGACCAAGTCTCATGTGCCAGAACTTGGTCACATCATCCTTGTGAACTTCTGAAGGTGCAACAGCAGCTGAAATAGAAAACGTAGTACCTTGCAGTATATACAAAATACCTCGCTTGATACTCTTCAGACCCTATCTGAACCCTTGCAGACATACAGAACTCCTCCTTCACCTTGAAAACTGAATCCTTTCATGTCCAACAAACTCAATGATATTAGATTTTTTGTCATATGTGGAACATGCCTGACATTGTTCAACGTACAGAATTTTTCATTATGTGTCCATATCTATATAGAACCAATTCCAGCCACTCTGCAAACAGCATTGTTAGTCATAAAAATATTACCTCCAGTCACCTACTCGTAAGTGATAAACCATTCTTTAGGCGGACATATATGGTAAGATGCCCCTGAATCTAACATCCACACATTAGTATGATGCATAGGTTCATCGGCAACAAGGCCTATATCTTCTTCAGACCTACTGTCACCTTCTGCGACAGCAGTAGTACCTACTTGTTTCTCCTGTTGTTGTTGTTGTCGTTGCCTCTTTTTTTTAGGGCACTGATTTTTCCAATGTCCCGTCTCCTTACAGTAGTTATAGATATCACCAGGCTTAGGACCCTTAGAACCCGACGGCTTCGATTTCTTCTTCCCCGGATTCCCAGGCCTTTTACCCCTACTGGCTATCAACCCAACAGCCTCGGTACCAGTACCACATGTACCAGCTGCCTTATGAAACAGCTCTCTGCTATGAAGAGATGATCTAACCTCTTCTAGAGACACAATATCTTTCCCAACAATAAAAGATTGCATGAAATTTTCATATGAGGGTGGGAGAGATACTAACAGAATTAGGGCAGCATCCTCATCTTCAATTTTGACCTCAATATTACGCAAATCTAACAGGATTATGTTTAATTGATGTAAGTGATCTCTCAGCAGTGTCGGCGCCTGGATCTTTCTTTGTCAACGGCGCCCATAACCCTTGTTGCTTCAACAGGGCTCACATCTTGATCTGCCATACACTAAAACTCTTCCTCCCCGTAAATTTGTCAATTTTCACATTCAAAGCGGACACCCTTCTCACCAGAATTCGAAAAAGCCTAAGGCTCCAATACCAATTTTTTATAACATATGCGAAAAAGTATGAACAAACTGACAAATACACACAGATTTAACGTGGTTCACTAACAATTTGTTAGCTACGTCCACAGGCATAAGAGATAGATAGTTTTTATTGATGATGGTGGAATACAGAGATACGCGTGCTAGGTCTGTAAAAGAGGGTTAAAGAAAATAGATTCAAGGCATTCTAACAAATCTCCACCTTCACTTGAATCCTCTCATAGCAACAACAGAGGCACCATAATTGATGCATATTTCCATAAGCATCATTTTCATTCCTTAAGCTCAACTTCAAGGGAGGGAAAGGCCAAACAAGATCATGCATGGAAACACTTATATTTGGTCCCATTATTTGAGTTCCATGACACAAGACACTTTGTGGAGTTTGTTTTGAACTTCAAAGTGCCTTATTGAAAGGGGTTTCCCAAATGGGGATCAAGAGCATCATGCTCCTTGCCCGTAAACTCCGCTACTCCTAATAAGCTCAAGGAAGATCTCTAGCAGCCAAAAGAAGTCAAGCAGATTGCCATCATACACAGAAATGCCGTGAACATTCCTTGTGAGTTCATGCCTAGTTCATCCTCCTCACATCTGGTTTTTATTACCCTTTTGCAGCAAAATGTAATGGGATAAAATTCTAATGGTCCTTACATTATTCAAGCCTAAGAAATAAGCTTTCTAACAAGACCAACCACACCTAAATTGGAGTTCATTTGGTTGGTCAAATTAGGCCCACAAGCACACGGTATTTTAGCCCAGGGCAGTTTGGACAGCCTCCACTATTTAGGCCATAACTTTTGATCGGCTGGTCCAATTGCAGTAAACAAACATTCCCGGAAAACTAGACATCTAGAGCTTTCCAGAAAGCCCAAGATCATCGAATTTGGCTAAGTATTCTGAGAGATATGCCTTCTGGGAGTTGGGCTTGCTGCAAGTGTGAACACACTTATTGCCAAACGTGTGAACATGGTTCTTCCTCCCTCATTTCGGCCTTGGTGCATTGTTCCTCCTAAAAAGATGAATTCCTACTTCCCTAGCAAGGCTTGAATGTGTGAATTAAGAGGTGTATGGATCCCTTTTTGCTGCTACATCCTTTTCACACCAGGAGACATCAAGAGACACACCTTTTCACCCTTGGTGCATCCAATCTATTTTTCAGCTTTGTTTCTTTGTTTTTTTTCCTCATCCCTTTTCGTGTATTTCATGCCTTTTCGTGTGTAAGGACTCTTCTATATAAGGGCCGTAGTTAGAATCATTTCAGAATCAATCAACTTTTGGATTAAGCAATACAAATTCAGCATTTGAGTGGATTCTCATTTGTGTGTTCAAAACCTAGTTCTATATCTTGAGTGTTGGCAATCTCAAGTGGTGTTCTAGGTCCCTTCTTCTCATCTAGGTGGTGATTAACTTCTGTATCCTAGATTGGGTTAAGGGATTGCCCATGTCCTTGGCTTGAGTGGCTCCATTTGGATTATCTCTTGTTGAGTCCTTGAACTATCATATCCTTTCCTTGTTTTGAAATTACAAAAAAACACAAACCTAGCCTTGCTTGGTCGTTTGGGTGCAAAAATATACATCAATAATAGTGCCAGATCTCTTCTGCCTTAGATTTTGCTCTCCAAGAGGCAAATTAACAGCTTCCAACATTTAACAAGTCTAGACAATGTTGGAACTTGCCAAGTAGAACCGGATTATCAGCAGTACCTACTTTCTTTACTTGAATTCTCTTTTCACTTCTCAGGAAATGATATCGAACATCAATGTGTTTGGTCCTCTCATGGTGAACCTGATCCTTGGCTAAACATATTGCACTCAAGCTATCACAGTATATGGTAGCCTGAGCATGGGGTAGACCAAAATCACTGACCAGTCTTTTTAACCAGATTCCCTCCTTAGCTGCTGCTGTCTGCGCCATGTACTCTGCCTTCGTAGTAGACAAAGTAACCGTGGGCTACAAAGTTACCTTCCAGCTTACAACGGAACCTCCAAGAGTGAAGACATAATCGTTTATGGATCTCCTGCTGTCCACATCTCCAGATAATCAGAATCTGAATAACTTGTCACCGAACACTAGGTATCACCTCCATCGATGAGACCAACATCAGACGTACCTCTTAGATAGCGAAAAATCCTCTTCACAGCTTGCCAATGCTCCTTACCAGATTCTCCCATGAACCTACTGACAACACTAACAGCATGTGTAAGGTCAGGTCTTGTACAGACCATCACATACATCAAACTCCCTACTGCACTAGCATAAGGAACTCGAGACATGTTTTCCTTTTCTTCAGCAGTTTTAGGAGCAAATGAAACTGATAGGTGGGCATGTGCAGCACTTGGAGTGTCTATAGGTTTTGCTGTAGACATGCTGAATCCTGACAATATCTTCTGAATATAGCCCTTCTGTAATAAGAAAAGCTTCTTCTGACTTCTATCCCTATAGATCTCCATACCCAAAATTTTCTTTGCTGGACCCAGATCTTTCATCTCGAACTCAGCACTTAGGAGACCTTTCAGCTTCTAAACATCAGATTTGTGCTCTGCAGCTATCATCATATCATCAACATATAGCACCAAATACATAAACGAACCATTTGTTTCCTTGTCGTGATATACACAACACTCGTATGAACTGTTGTTATGCCCGCTCTACAAAAAATAATGCATCCTCCTGCATTGATATCACCACACTTAATTAAAGTGTGGGGAGAAAAATAATAAGATTTAAGTTGTTTTCTCGATTCCACATTTAACAAGTGTGGGTAAATTATGAATTTATTCCTATACTTATTAAGTGTGGACAATTAAAAAGAGCTTTTATAATTACTTCTTATATACTAATAAGGTGATTTGTATATCTAAATATATCAGCCAAAAAAATAGAACAAATAATTAAACAATACAAAAATATTTAACAAAATAATTAAAATCAGGCTATGAAAGATACCTTGCCCACCTACCCCTCACAACCAAAAATCTCAGCTTTAGTTTGGCGCCCCAAAACCAAAAAACTCAGCGGTCATATTAATCCCTAGAAAGTCACTCAATCCTCAATTCATTCTTCATAAATGTAGCCGGTGGTAGCTTAGTGAATTCGATTTGTGCTACAAAACTCCTTAATTCCTAGAAATCGAACTCCTTAATTCAAATTCGGGGTAGCAAATCCCTCCCCAGAAGTCTGGAATTCTGGGCAATTTGTTCATCTGGTTGGGGCAAGTGAATTCCAGGCGTTCTTCATCTGAGCAGAGCAAGTGAAGCCCTGAATTCGTTCTTCATATGGGTGCCCTGTTTTGGGCAACAAACACTCCTGGGCAGCGATCGATATATAGCATCTTCGTAAGGTAAGCCTAGCCTCAACTGTTAATCTGAATGTACTCAGAGTATGGGAAATTAGAATAATGTTTGTTTTCTGGAAGGCTTTGAATGTGTGAAGTATGGTTGTGAATTTGGATTTTTTATGGTGCTTGGAAATTTTGCTGGTGAGAATTTGCTTGAGCTCTTCATGAAGTAGATTTTCTTGTGATTGAGAATTCTAATTTGGGCTAATTTGGGATGATGAACATGTCAAAAAGCCTATAGGAAATATTGCGTTGTTGAAGATGTCAATAGCAGAATAGTCCTTTTTCAATGGGAAAAATTAGGATCAATGAATATGTCAAAAAGCCAGTGAGCATCTCAGGTTACTGATTTTCACCTTTTAAGCTTCATATTTTTTGATAAAGTGCCCCACTTTGAGGGCCATAATGTATAGAACATTTTTGTCAACAAAAAAGGATTGAGTTTGCCACTCCTAAAACTTTAGGGTGGTGAATTATTATTTTAACAAAATAGTGAGCTAACTTACTAAGTGAGTAAGTGGCCAGACCTCTATGTATAAGTGTCAAAAGTTCTCTTGTTGTCTCATCTCTTCTTCTCTCGCTAGATATATCAACGAGATGTAGATGAAGTGCACCTAGTGCCTGGGCCTGAATTGTCTTATTATCTCCTTCCACAGTTCTGCAAGAATTCAAGCCTTGGCCCTCAGTGATTAGGTGCCTGGGAGCCATGTTTTCCAAAATTAAGGTTGGTAATAATGGCAATAGACACTATGAATGTTTAGGCGGAAAATATTCGTAGTTGATTTGAGTAGGACATGAATACGCCATAAAGGGTATTGGATACTAAGTCCATTTATCCTGAGAAGAGCATGAGGAGTGGAGATATTGTTTTATGATACCACTGTATTAGTAAAGGGTAATTAAGGTGTGATTAATTCTAACTTTTTAATTATGACATCTTGGTGTACTTTATTTTAACATTGTGGGTACTGCAATTGTTTACCTGGCACCCATTTATTAACTAGCATGAAAGAGCCTGATATACTTTATAGGCACTCAGACCACATTTATGAGTTGTTTCTAGGGTGGGGTGTCATTATCTTCTGCAATGCTTATTGGTCTTGTCTATTTGCCTAAATTTCTTTCCTTAGAATACAAAAGTTGTTTTCACTTTCCTTAGCTTTTCTTTCCTTAAAAGAGAATCTCCTTTGCTTGTATAAGTGTAAAAATTGTTATGAAATTTTCCTCTTTTTTTTTTCAATTTACTCAGTGATTTTTATGCCTTGAAGAATGTCTAAATGCATATTATTAAGATGAAGAACTATTTTCATCTTCGGCTTGTTAATATGATTGAATTTGTAGCTAGTGGTTTAAATTTGCTTAGTTCTTATAGCGTAGTATACTATAAGCACATGAATTTGATGTGTTGTTGTGACCCTTGTGATTCTTTTCCCTTTGTCCTTTGTTGATTGCCAATGCTTAGTTATAATGCTTATATTGACTTATGTGATGACCTTGTAGGTGGGTTGGTAGAAATTATAATGGACAAAAGTTGGATTCATATGCATAGAACTTCTCTTGAATATAGGAATGGGGTTGAGTCATTTCACTTGGTCACATTCAACAGCAGCATGATCCAACCCAGTACACGTACTACAAAAGATAGATTGCCATTCAAATTAAACGTTCTGTCTGATTGTGGTACACTTCTTATCATAATATAAATTAGAAAGATTATTTAGATGTAAAAATAGAGTTTATAATTTGAAAATAGTCTGCCTGCATACAACTTTCAAACGCATCAAAATCATAATATAAATTAGAAATAGCTGTAGATATAATGATATATCCATGAAATAAAAAAGCAAAATTTACCCTTGGAGTTTTTTTTGGGGGGGGGGGGAATATGCTTCTTTCATGTCTTGTAATTGGTTATTCACTAATTCACTTCCTCAAGAATGAGATTTCCATATCAAGAATACAACAACAACAAGAAGGGAATGGTGGTGGAGGATCATGAAAGTTTTGTAATTCAGCTCCTATGATCTGTTCAATCAACTGGATTACAAAAATATGCATATCGAAATTCAAGGAAAATAATGTAGAAGAAACTAAAATAATAGTATACAGCCATAAGCAAACACACTAAGTGGCAAGAATTTCCATCCAAGCTCTACCGAAGAATAATACAAATACACATTGTGGATCTTGCTTGCAGTTATAGACCCTTCTAAAGCAAGATCTAGTTATCCACAACAAGGAGCGAATCATACATGTCAGATAGAGCAAGCAAATAGGTTTTTTTTAGGGCGGAGTGGGGGGAGGGAATTTGCAAACATGAAAGTAGTAATACAAGTTCTGCAAATGCATGTCTGATAGTATTATTTTTCTTCCCTTTTCTTATCATACATCTCATGAAGCACCTTCATTAGCCACCTTACTTGCGTTAGTGACCTTCTATAACCATGATTCATAAAAATGTTTTGTTTGCCAGAATGACTTCAAGAAAATCAAAACTTTGATAGACTAAAACAGACATTACTAGTTCAGAACCAAAGCCTCATCAAGGACTCACATGGGCAGTTGTCTCATCTAGCCATTTTCTGAGGAGCATTCCTGGGTCAGTAGAGATAGGAATAGTAGATAGTGATGTCGTTGCAAGTGCTGCCAGTAACTGAGCTGCTCCGTATTTGCAATATTTATGTCAAACTCCAAATAAGCTGGTTTATGAATAAGTTTCAGGGATATGTTGATTAATGTTCTGAATCAGTTCTTATGGGGTAGTATACTCTAAGCGTATAATTTTGATCTGTTGGTGTGATGTTTGTGATTCTTTTCCCCCCTTCCTTTAGTGATTGTTAATGTTTAAATTTGCTTATTTCTTATGGCGTAGGATGCTCTAAGCACATGAATTTGATGTGCTGTTGTGACCCTCATGATTCTGTTCCCCTCGTCCTTTATTGATTGCCAATGCTTAGTTATAATGTTTATATTGACTTATGTGATGACCTTGTAGGTGGGTTGGTAGAGATTATAATGGACAAAAGTTGGATTCATATGCATAGAACTTCTCTTGAATATCGGAATAGGGTTGAGTCATTTTTGAAATTTTCTTTTTGCAATTCTGGAGTTAGTAAACTGATCGTATGCCCTTGTAATAAATGCAAAGTTGGGCACAATCATTGCTTGACAAAAGAAGAAGTGGCACATCATCTCATGTTTAATGGTTTTTGGCCATACTATAAAGAGTTGGTGCATCACGGGGAGGAAATTTCTGAACCTTCTTCATTGTTTTGTGACAAAGGCCACAATACTACTAATACCCAATCAGAAAGTAGTTTTGGTGACATTAATACTATGAGAATACTTATTGATATTTTTGGGATGCGTGAAAATTGTGGTAATGACATGTTTCATCAAGAGGGTGATATGGATGAAGAAGACAATGGTGAGCTAGGGATTGAGGGACATGAGGGTGATACTTCCATGGTAGACAAAGATGATGGATATGAAAGGCTACTAGAACAAGTTGAACAGGAGCTATATGAGGGTTCAAAATTTTCAAAACACTCTTTTCTGTTGCACTTACTCCACTTGAAATGCATGTATGGTTGGTCTATTAAATCATTTAATATGCTGCTCTGACTTTTGAGTTATGTTTTTCCCCATATAGACCCCATCCCATCATCATGGAGTGATTGCAAGCAATTACTTAAGGACTTAGGCCTTGAATATAAGAAAATACATGCTTGTCCTAATGATTGCATATTGTATTGGGGTGAAAAGGAACGTTAAGAATCATGTGACAATGGTGGTTCTTCACGATGGAAAAATAGTGAAAAGAAATTGCGAGCTAAGGTATTACGCTATTTCCCTCTCATTCCCATATTGCTTAGGCTTTACAAATCATCGAAGATAGCTGAAGATATGATTTGGCATGATAAGTATCGTACAATGATGCAAAGGCATGGAAGGAATTTGATGAACAATATCCTGATTTTGCATCTGATCCTCGAAACATAAGGCTTGGGCTAGCTAGTGATGGGTTTAATCCCTTTCGCGTTATGAGTAGCACACATAGTACTTGGCCAATCTTACTAATTCCATATAATTTGCCTCCCTTGCTATGCATGAAACAATCCTCAATTATACCATCGATGATTATTCCAGGTGAAAAGGGCCCTGGTATGGATATCGATGTATATCTTCAACCATTAATTAAAGAGTTAGTGCGGTTATGGCACGGTGTAGATGCATATGATGCATACACAAACGCAAGATTTACATTGTGGGGTGCTCTTCACTTTACTATAAATGACTTTCCTACATATGCTAATTTGTCTGGGTGGAGTACAAAGGGTCGTTTCGCATGTCCATCTTATGGGAAAGCAACTCAATCACTTTGGCTGGAGAATGGACATAAGTTCTGTTATATGGGTCATCGTAGATGGTTAGCAGAAGACCATCATTTTCGATACGATAAGGATGGATTTGATGGAAATATAGAGTTTCGTAACACTCCAACTTCAATAACAGGGAGTCAGGTACTTACAGAATTAGAGGGAAGTATTTTTACATATAGAAAAGCCAAACCAATATAGACGTTGATGAAAGGGATGAAGAGCAAATATAGAAGAAGCGAAGCATTTTCTTTGATCTTCAATATTGGCAGTTTAACCGTCTTTGTTATAATTTGGATGTCATGCATATCGAAAAGAACATTTGTGATAATTTGTTAGGAACTTTATTGAATTTGGAAGGGAAGAGCAAGGATAATTTGAAGGCTCGCCAAGATCTTCAACAAATGCAGATAAGGCCTAAGCTCCACCCAATTTTGTTACCAAATGGCAAATATCATTTACCCATAGCTCCTTATAATTTGTTTGTCGCTGAGAAAACCTCCTTCCTAAAGTCTTGAAGCACATCAAGGTGCCAGATGGACACGCAAGTAATATCTCTCGATATGTGAATATGAAGGAGCGCAAGTTGTTCAATTTGAAGAGCCATGATTGTCATATTCTAATGCAAGATTTACTTCCAATTGCATTGCGAGCGGTTAAGGATGATAATCTTGTAGCTTTGGTGTGTGAGTTGTCTGATTTTTTTTTAAGGGATTATGTGTGAAAGAGCTGAATGTTGATAAATTGGATGAGTCACAAAGTAATGTGGTTCTCACGTTATGTAGTATGGAGAAAATGTTCCCACCTGGTTTTTTCACCATTATGGTGCATCTGATTGTTCACTTGACGGAGGAAGCAAAGCTTGGAGGGCCCTTTTTTATAGATGGATGTACCCTATTGAGCGGCAAAACCTTAAATTTCACGGGTTTCTATTTATTGTTTTTCCCCTAGAAATCATATATTGGTGGCAAATTGTAGGTACTTGGCACGGTTAAAAGAATATGTCTGTAATCGAGCACAACCAGAGGGATCAATGGCGGAAGGATACATTGCACAAGAGTGCATAACCTTTTGCTCAAGATACTTTGAAGGGGTAGAAACTGTATTCAATCGTCCACAAAGAAATGATGACTCTATTCCTAATGAAGAAATGTATTTATTTGACACTGGTGACAACCTAAAGGTCAGGTTGTAATGGTGGAACTGGATGAGTTGAGCCTTAAGCAAGCCCATCGATATGTGCTGCTACATGTTCACAAGATGGACTTTTATCGCAGGTTAGTAAACTTAGCTTCACCGCCTTTTGTGGTAAACGTGTGAAGTTTACTAAAATTCATTTAATTTGATAAAATTCATTACTTGCACATCTTTCCTTGAGGAACGCCTTGCATTTTGTTCAGAAGAGCCTAGTGATAAGCTTAAGCAAAAATGGTTACTTGAGGACTTTCCAAGTTGGTTGTAACAAATGGTAACTTCAAAACTTTATGATGAGTGCTTTAGTAGTATAACTCTATTAATTACTAACGTGAGTGCTCAATTGTTTAGGTTACTGATAGTGATGATAATAACCCTGAGTCAAAGTGTTAAAAGTTGTGGCTTAGGGTCCGAGCTGCATAGTAAAAAGAATGAAGGCTTTCAATATCAATGGGTATAGATTCCACACTCAAGCCCAAGATGAGACAAAGAAAACTCAAAACTATGGGGTTATGGTAGAAGTTGATGGAAAGCCTTGCTATGGACAGATCACCGACATCATTGAGTTGGACTACTTTTCTGAATGTAAGGTAGGTCTATTTCGTTGTGATTGGGTGGACGTAAACTCAAGTCGGGGAAGAAAAGTGGACAAAAGGGGATTCACTCTCTTGAATTTCTCACATAAGATACATAAAGAAAATTCCTTGAAGGATGATCCATATATTCTTTCATCGCAAGCCAATCAGGTATTTTACGTTGAAGATTAGAAAGACAAAGGTTGGGCTCATGTTGTGAGAGTGAAGACAAGAGATAGTTATCAATTAGGAGCAGCCATGGTAGATGAGGATGAATTGTATCCTCAATGCATGCCTCCTAATATATCATAAGAGGATGCATTCAGAGATCCAATAAATTGGGATACTGTTGGTTGTAAGGAATAGGAACAATTTTATTTTTTTCATTATCATTTGTTGGCAGTTACAGATCTTTGTATTTTGTTCTTATTTCGAAATTAGCTATCATATTACTTCTAATCGATGTAATAGTTCAAGCTTCTAATATTATTATGTTTTGTTTTAAATTTATGCTATTTTCGAGCTTTGATTAATAACCTTACAGGTCAAGTAAGTAAAAAGAAGGAATATCAATACACAGGTGTATGTGATTATTTTGCTTACATTGTTTCCCTTAGTAGATAATGTTTGATTTTTGTAATATAGCTTGCATTTTACTTTTAACCATTTTTCCCTAAATTGCATCATAAACTAACACGAGTTTTCCTTGTAAGTTTTGAAGCGTCATAATCATGTTCTAATCCAGGATTACCTTAGAAGAGTATCTTAAGTTTGTTCAACATGAAGATGCAGCAGGTGAAGATGTGTCTTTAGATGATATTGATATGATTCCTGATTTAGAAGAAGAAGAAGTCGAACATGTTGGAGAGAATATTTTCGAAACAAGAGTTTCGATTAACATGAATCCCTCTCTTATCAACATACCTGATAATTTTAAAGATGACAAAGAGGTGTTAATCATTGGTAAATGAATCCTTAATACCTATTTAATCATCTTACTTGCACAATGGTTTAAGTAGTTGCAGTTTATTTACTAATATGATGATCATATTCTTTTTTAAACAGATGAACATGGAAATGCTAGAAAGTTCGGAGGGAGAATAAATCTGAACTTGGCTTATAAATTGGTTGCTCTGGAGAGGATTATGGTACCTTTAAACAACTTGTTGCAACCAATAAAGAAAGCAGGGAGTTTATTTAATAGATTCCTTACCGATGTTACTAAGAGAGCTAGCCTATGTCCTCTTAACTATAAGGATTGGCGCTTAATGCCACAGTACTTTAGAGGTCAGATCATAATGTTTATTAGGGTAAGTAGTTATTTATGTCTAAGTTGGTTGGTGCATGTTATCTAAATGTAACTACTTCGAATACTTACTTGAACTTTTGCTGTGAAAGGGGAAGTTTTTGTTGCCAGATGGGGTATAAGTCAATCTGAAAATTCTAAAGTCAGTTGGGGAGAGGGTTCGAGGTTTCAAGTATTCCTTGAGATGTAAGTATGTTAAAGCAGATACCACAAAATAGGCGTTATATAATTTGGAAAAGAGTAAGCGGCCATCTGCTGTAGGTGATCAGATGTGGGTTGGTTTGGTCAATTATTTCTTTTCGCAGAAGTTTCAGGTAAGTTTAAAAACTATCGTTTTCATCATGTCTAGCTGTCGTATGTTTAGAGATGCTTTGGTGAAGCTATATGGTTTATGGTATTCTTCATAGAAATCACGAGCTTAATCTCATTTGCATTCAAGGACCGTGCTTTGGGGAAGCTATATGTTTGTGGTGTAACACATATTCAGGACCGTGCTTTGGGTGCATTCTTAATTGCCTTGCTGACTATTTGGCTTCTTCACCCATATAGCAATACCTCTTATAACAAAATAATAATTTTTGTTATGCAGAAGTGGTCTACTAATTGAAAAAGAGCAAGAGGGAAGCAACTACATGCACATACAAGTACGGTGTAGGCTTACTTTATTTATATTAAGTACGGTGTGACTGTCATAAGGTAGAAAGTTTGTGGGAAGTCTAGGTTCTGCATGACCATGTGGGCTAACCTACTGAATAGTCTAGACTCTGCATGACCATGTGGGCTAAACCTTCATGACTGTGACATTTTATTTGCTTTAGAAAGTTGCAATTAGCTACTTGAAGTCTTTATGTTAATAATTCTCTAAGATCCAAAATTGCCATAATGTTATTGTTATTCTGGTTGCTTGTAGCAGAAATCAGGACGACTTGGTATTATGACAAGAAACAAATCGTAGTAACACTTGAGGAATGGTGGTGTCATAAAGTTGCTTAGTTCTCACTGTTCATGATAGTGTTCAAGCAAAGGACTTGTTTACATATTATAGTATCATTTTGCTTTATATTGTTGGTACTCCAGCCGTGTCGGTTATGGAGTTATGATCTCCGGTGTGTAGCTGTCGAGCCTGGTGAACATATTGATTATATTCTATTGTTACAGGTACTTATTGTAAGGCTATAAGCCTAAGTTATGATCAGTTTTTAGGAGAAACTCTATCCATTTATTTCCAAAATTCTAGAAATGACTAACATCACTGGCCCCGGGGTTAGGGCGTTACATTGTATTTAAATTGGTCCGTTTCTTACATTGTATTTGAATTTAGGTAGTGTTATTTACTTACTTGGTATCTGCTGTTACTTGGTATTCTGACTTTGACTGGCTATTGTGGGAATTATACTGCGGGTCTCTGGAGATAATTGATAGGTTATATTTACTTAATTTCATGCATTTTCAATGTAACTAGACTAGTTTGTCTGTGTGTTCTTTGGACAACAAGAATTTAACTAGGTTTTAATATTAAATAAAAGTTCTCTGTAAATTTGGGTTTTGAATTTGGATGTTATCCAAATTTGATTGTATTTATGACTGGATTTCACATCCCTTCTACTGTCACATTTATTCATATCCTGCTTAGTTCCTCTTCAAACTGCTGAAGGCTTTCTTTCACTACTCTGGCCCACCTCTTCTCTTAATGTCAATTACGACTTGTCTGATATTGTTTATGAGCTTTGCTTAGCATCTGTTCCCTCTCAACTCAGACTTGTGCATTCGAAAATTGAGAAAGAAAAAAAGATATATTAAGAAAACGATTTCTCAAAAAAAATCATCACTGGGTCTCTTTTGCCTCTTTAAGTTTCTTGCTTGGACTATCAAGTTCATATTGCTTATATGGGGAAGTTGAGGAGCATATGGATTTGGTGGAGCTGCAACATTGTATTTTATGATCTTGCTGTTGAAGTGCACATGTTTCGCAGATTCTTTGATACTACTTTATAATTTACATTATTATTCAAAAAAAGAAATTTGGTTTGCCTTTGTGTTTGCAATAACCTAGGAAGGGTATTACTCCTATTTTAGTGGCAATCATTTCTGAAAGCATTTGATAGAGAGGCGTTTTCTTTATTGGCATATCCATGTTTTTAAGTCTTACGGTCTATTATACACTTTGTAGTTGACAAGAAACAAATATTATGTGATTTACCATCAAGGATGTCCTCAAGTTATTTTCTTGGTTTTCTGCAGCACATATTTGTGGTTTCTTATTCAGTTCATTGTCGTAGCCCCCCCCCCCCAAATTGCCATAATGTTATTGTTATTCTGGTTGCTTGTAGCAGAAATCAGGGCAACTTGGTATTATGACAAGAAACAAATAGTAGTAATACTTGAGGAATGGTGGTGTAATGAAGTTGCTTAGTTCTCATTGTTCATGATAGTGTTCAATCAAAGGACTTGTTTACATATTATAGAATCATTTTGCTTTATATTGTTAGTACTCCAGCCATGTGGGCTATGGAGTTGTGATCTCCGGCGTGTAGCCGCCGAGCCTGGTGGACATATTGATTATATTCTCTTGTTGCAGGTACTTATTGTAAGGCTATAAGCCTAAGTTATGGTCAGTTTTTAGGGAAAACTCTATCCGTTTATTTCCAAAATTCTGAAAATGACTAACATCACTGGCTTGGGGTTAGTGTGTTACACTGTATATACTTTGCTATGTATAGAATTCTTTGTTTATTCCTATACAATAATTTATAGGAGAAGGAGCATCAAAGAGAACCTGGTCCCTTGGAATGGTTTATGAAGACTCATCAGGGTAAAGAAGGATCTTACCATGAACCGGCAACTAAGAAATTTGTGGAATATATATTTATATACTTATTGTAATTTGCATAGAGTGTGTCATTAATTAATACATACGTAGACAACATAATGATAAATGCTCGTACCTATGACCAATAATTTATATAGGATATTGTTGTTGATATTGTCAAACGAAAGACGGGTGCTTCAGAAGTGGTATTCTCTGAAGCAACAGTGTCGATTGAGACTTTTGCTTATCATAAGTTGATGGGACCTGAAAGTAGTGGGAGGGTTAGAGGAGTTGGATCTGGAGTAACCTCTACTCAACTTAATGCCAAACGTAATTGTCAAAATAGAATTGAACCTTCAGATTCTAGCATAGTGAGTCTATTGCTAAAAGAGGCTCAATCCTTACGCCAAGAGGTCACTTACTTGAAGTCTTAATGAACTGATGATGCACGTGTTCTATCTCAGGTCATTTTTATTACTTTGTATTGAGTTGCCATAATTAAAAATAGATAATGAATACATGTACACTTTGGGTAAGGTTGATGTTAATTTCTTTACTTGGTTTGTGATTAGGGCGATGATGTTGAAGAGAATCATAGGAATAACACGCCCTTAGTTGGTGAACCCATAAGAGATAATTTGACAACCATGCCTAAATTAGCTAAGAATAATGAGGTGTATATTAAGGATGCAAGTCAAATTGAAAATACCACTGTATTAAGGGATAAAGGTAGAGCTGCTCATACATCTAGGTCTCCTCATGTTCTAAACCAAGTGAGTTCCCATTCTGTATGTGTATAAATGTGGTCTTCTCGTATAAAATCTTGTGTTTGGCCTTTTTTTTAAACATTGTCACACTTGATTTTGGTTATTTGTAGGTCAGTCAGCAAAGACAAAGTGCTGGATGCAAAGAGAACATACAGGTGTGCATGAAACAAAACCACCACTTGTTTTTTATTTTCTTGCATTAGTTTCATGTTGGACCACTTGGGTAAAGATGACATTTACAATCATGACAGGTACAATTATGTTCTTATTAGCTGTTTCATCTTACAAAATCATATCATTATCTAACGACGAGTTTTATTTAGCCAAATTCTCTTCAAGGACTTAACAAGTCATGTATAACTCAAATTGGCAAGAAACATATAAGTGCGACAAATAGGATGGAAAATTCCACAATTGGCATGCCACGACCTCATAATTTTGTAAATCAAGTCCTATTATTTTCAGCACATAAACATAACATTATAGTATAATGTAAAAACCTTGCACAATTAACCTTTCGTCATTGAAGTTTCTTTTCAATTTGTAACTTTATGTAGTCGTATGATCAAAACACATCTATGGGGGAAAATATGAATACTTCTGGTTGCTCAAATCAATCGAACATCGCTCAAAGGTTGAATTTTGACCAAAGAGAGCAGGTAAGACGTTAAGTAATTTTCATTTGAGCACTTTAAAGAGTAGACTTGGAAGTGAAATACTTCTAGTGCCTATTATTTTAGCAATTCGTTGCGTTTGGTAATTATTTGAATGTTGTTTTCATTCAGCTGAAATGCATCCAGGAAGTTAGTAAGGGTGATCGCTTAACTTCTACGCCTTCACCTCTTTCAAGAGAACTTATGTGCTCTAAGGTAATTAATCCATATGCAACAACACAAGTGCCTGTTTTTTTTTCCAATATGATATTTGTTAAATTGAAATAGATTATTCAACTTATTTGGCTATTATTATTATTTTAAGGACAACTTTACTCACTGTAATCACTCATCATCTGAGGAGATGAATCGTCTGCCTCGTAGCCTTACAAACTCGAAGAGCACTCTAGTTGAATTCGGGAATTGTAATGATGGTGTCACCCCGAATGATGAGATTTCTGGAGATGGTTGTCGGAGACTTGTAGGAACTACACATAATCAACAAGCACAAAATCCGATCAACGGAAAAAAGAGGAAGGAAGTAGATACTTCTAATTTTCAGCCAAGTATCAATTTGTCTAAAAAGCAAGCAAATAAGACACTGAATAATCAGGTAAATAATTGTTGAAAGATACTATAGTTCGGACTCTATACTTCCAGTGTATTTCTACTCGTGTATGCATGTGATTTTCTATGTTTTTCTTACTTCAAGTATCCTCACCAAATTGTTTTATTTGAATGAAACTCAAGTGTAGTCGTGTTGAGATAGAAAACTCAGTTGATAAGGTGATCGCCAAAAATCCGGACACGGTGAGAAGTTTCAAGAATCCAAAGAGAAGAGAATTTGCTCATTGTTTTCTAGGCGACATGGTATATGAATGCTTGTATATTCAGACATTTAATGTCTGATTTGTCGTTTACTTTGAGTTAACTAAGTCTAAAATTAAAACATCATTTATTGTAGGCCTATATTGAGGGTAAAAAGAAGGTAGACAAGGACTTATTGAGTAGATTCTTTACGAAAAGTTGTTCGCTACTATTCAGCAACCTGCAGGTAAGAGTATGCTATTCATTTTAATTTAGGATTTTGTGCGTCTTTAGACTTGATTCTGTTGAGTCTACATCTTAGTTAATCTCGTTGGTTATCTTTTCTAACAGTTGATTTTTTTTCTGTGTTTCAATTGTCTAACAGGTTGCATTTCTGGAGCTAATTAACATCTCTTAGCTAGTGAAGAAAACAAAGATGAAGATTTTTTTATACATTTTTGGACGTTCGTCATGTTTCCTAAGTGTAGTGTTACGGAGTATATAGAGCACTAAAATATTCAATCAGCTATGTCTGCAATTAATTTTTGATTACGTTAGTCTTTGTTGCTGTGTCTAGAATTAATTTTTTTCAGGCACTAATGTACGTATAATTTATTTAATTGATGTTTGATCTACTTTAATTTGTTGCGGTTTATTAATTTTATTCATTTATGTAGCGTGATGTGTGCTAGTACGTAATTGGTATAAAACTTGTTAATTAAAAAAAGAACCATTGTTTACAATTATTCTATTTTTAACTTAATAAGTTTTATATTAATTACCAGCATTTTTCAAAAAAAACTTAGATAATTCTAGTAACACTTTTAAGTGTGGGGAAAATTATGAATTCTTGCATCTTCCAGAGTTGGCATAGCGTATAATGGCCACACATAAATTGTGGATAATTAATTCTTACTCCGCATTTAGAAGTGTGGGAAATATAGCTCTACCCGCATTTTCATTAAGTGTGGAGAACACTTCCACACACTTACCTTCCCCACACTTAGCCTAAGTGTGGGCAACTGCTGTTTCTACACTTATCAGTGTGGTTATCAGCAAAATTAAATGTGGAGGGAAGCAATCTTTTTTGCAGTGCCGAGCTATATCATGTTGGTGTCAAACTTCTTATACGACTACCTAGGAGAGTGTTTTAGTCCATACAAGGACTTCTTCACATGACATATATATTCTTCTTTCCCAGGAACTTGGAAATCATCTGCCTGAGCCATGTATATATCTTCTTCCAGCTCTCCATGTAAGAAAGTTGTCTTCACATCTAGTTGCTCAAGCTCAAGATCCTGAAGTGCCACCATTGCTAATAGTACTCTGATGGAAGTATGCATGACCACTGGTGAGAAAATCTCAGTGTAGTCTACTCCATTCTCCTGACTGAACCCTCTTATAACTACTGAAGCTTTCTATTTCATACCCTCAGTAGGTGATATCCCTTCCTTCTTCTTAAACACCCATTTGCAGGTGATGATTTTTCTGTCCAGCAGTCGTTTCACTAGTTCCCAAGTCCTATTCTTTTGAAGTGACTCTATCTCATCTCCCATTGCTGCAATCCATTGGGTAGACTCGGAACATGTGACTGCTTCTTTATAGGTGGACGACTTGTGCGGATCCACCTTTTCAGCAACCTGTAGTGCGTAAGCCACCATATCCTCTAAACCGTATTTCGTAGGAGGCTTCCCGAAATTAGCCCTCCGAGAGCGACCAAGAGCTAAGCTATGTTGATTAGAAAGCGGTGTGGGCTCGGTTTCTGCACAAGAATGTTGAGCTTCTTCCAGTTGTGGTTCACTCTCATCATGAGTGACTTGGTGCTCCACCTGTTTCTCAACACTACCAGTTTCTGACATAATAACAAACTTCACAGTAGGGTTAAACATAGAATTTTCATCAAAAACCACATTTCTACTAATAGTAACCCCATTTTCTGATGGAGACCAGATTCTGTAACCTTTCACTCCATCCCCATAGCCCAAAAATACTCTCTTCCTGGTTCGAGGATCCAATTTACCCTCATTTATATGATAATAAATTGGACAACCAACAACTTTCAGATTTGAGTAATCTGCAGGCTTACCAGACCACATCTCACATGGAGTTTTGAGATGTATACCTGTGTGAGGTCCACGATTGATTAAATACCATGTTGTATTAATCGCTTCTGCCCAAAATCTTCTAGCCAACCCAACATTAGAGAGCATGCACTTAGCTCTATCTCCAGAAGTGTTTGATTCAGACGTTCTGCGACACCATTATGCTATGGTGTATCCCTGACCGTGCGATGTCTAGCAATCTCTTCACTATGACAGAACTCATCAAACTCACACGAACAGAATTCCAACCCATTGTCATTGCGCAGCCGCTTGATCTTCTTCCCTGTTTGATTTTCTACTAATGTCTTCCATTGCTTGAAGTTGTTGGAAGCTTCACTTTTGTGTTTCATCATAAACACCCAAGACATTCTGGAATAATCATCAATAATTAGCATAAAGTACCTATGACCCCCAAAAGATTCAACACGAGAAGGGCCCCAACAATCCGAATGAATATAATCAAGTGTACCTTTAGTTCTGTAAATTGCTTTTAGAGACTTGGTACGATATAGCTTTCCAAAAACACAATGCTCACAGAACCCAACATCCGTTACCACCTTGTGACCACATAGGAGATCACTCTTTGCCAGAATTTGCATCCCTCTTTCATCATATGACCAAGTTTCATGTGCCATAACTTGGTCATATCATCCTGTGAACTTCTGAAGATGCAACAGAAGCTAAAACAGATAACGTAGTGCCTTGCAGTATGTATAATGTACCTCGTTTGACACCCTTTAGAACCTTATCTGAACCCTTGCAGACATACAGAACTCCTCCTTTACCTTGAAAACTGAATCCTTTCGTGTCCAACAAACTTAATCATATTAGATTCTTTGTCATATGTGGAACATGCCTGACATTGTTCAACGTACAGAATTTACCATTATGTGTCTGTATCTGCATAGAACCAATTCCAGCCACTCTGAAAAGAGCACTGTTAGCCACAAAAATATTCCCTCCAGTCACCTGCTCATAAGTGATAAACCATTCTTTACACGGACATATATGGTAAGATGCCCCTGAATCTAGGATCCACACATCAGTATGATGCATATGTTCATCAGTGACTAGGGCTATATCTTCTTCGGACCTACTGTCATCTTCTACGACTGCAGCAGTAACTGCTTGTTCCTCCTGTTGTTTTTGTTGCTGCCTCTTCTTTTTATGGCACTTACTTTTCCAATGTCCCGCCTCCTTACAGTAGTTACAGATATCACCAGGCTTAGGACCCTTAGAACCCGACGGCTTCGATTTCTTCTTCCCCGGATTCCCAGGCCTTTTACCCCCACTGGCTATCAACCCAACAGCCTCGGTACCAGCACCACCTGTACCAGCTGCCTTATGACACAGCTCTCTGCTATGAAGAGATGATCTAACCTCTTCTAGAGACACAATATCTTTCCCAACAATAAAAGATTGCATGAAATTTTCATATGAGGGTGGGAGAGATACTAACAGAATTAGGGCAGCATACTCATGTTTAATTTTGACCTCAATATTACGCAAATCTAACTGGATTGTGTTTAATTGATCTAAGTGATCTCTCAAAGGCATACCTTCCTGCATTCGCAGACCAAACAGACGTTGCTTCAAGAGCAACTTGTTGGTTAAAGACTTCGTCATGTATAGACTCTCAAGCTTTAACCGCAACCCAGCCGCAGTATACTAGTCTACGATCTCAGTGATGATATTATCTGCAAGACACACCATGATCGTCGCATGTGCCTTCTCCTCTAGACTGGCCATCTCAGCGGTGTCGGCGCCTGGATCTTTCTTTGCCAGCGGCACCCATAACCCTTGTTGCTTCAACAGGGCTCGCATCTTGATCTGCCATAGACTAAAATTGTTCCTCCCTGTAAATTTGTCAATTTTCACATTCATAGCGGACATCTTTCTCACCAGAATTCGGAAAACCCTAAGGCTCTGATATCAATTTGTTATAACGGATGCGAGAAAGTATTAACAAACTGAAAAATACACACAGATTTAACGTAGTTCACTAACAATAGATTAGTTGGGCCCACAAGCAGAAGAGATGGATAGTTTTTATTAATGATGGTGGAATACAGACATACGCATGCTAGGTCTGCAAAAGGGGGCTAAAGAAAACAGATTCAAGGCATTTTAACAAATCTCCACCTTGACTTGAATCCTCTCATAGCAACAACAGATGCACCATAAGAGTGCCAGATCTCTTTTGCCTCAAATTTTGCTCTACAAGAGGAAAATTAACAGCTTCCAACATTTAACAAGTCCAAACAATGTTGGAACTTCCTAACTGGAACCAGCTTACTGAGCATCTCGGCGGGATTGTGAGCAGTACCGGCTTTCTTTACTTGAATTCTCTTTTCACTTCTCAGGAAATTATATCGAACATCAATGTGCTTGGCCCTATGATGGTGAACCTGATCCTTGGCTAAACATATTGCACTCAAGCTATCATAGTATATGGTAGCCTGAGCATGGGGTAGACCAAAATCACTGACCAATCCTTTTAACCAGATTCCCTCCTTGGCTGCTGCTGTTAGTGCCATGTACTCTGCTTCCATAGTAGACAAAGTAACCGTGGGCTGCAAAGTTGCCTTCCAGCTTGCAACAGAACCTCCAAGAGTGAAGACATAACATGTCATTGATCTTTTGCTGTCTACATCTCCAGCATAATCAGAATCTGAATAACCTATCACCAAACACTGGGTATCACCTCTATAGATGAGACCAACACCAGACGTGCCCCTCTTAGATAGCGAAAACTCCTCTTCACAGATTGCCAATGCTCCTTACCAGATTCTCCCATGAACCTACTGACAACACTAACAGCATGTGCAAGGTCAGGTCTTGTACAGACCATCGCATACATCAAACTCCCTACTGCACTAGCATAAGGAACTCGATACATGTATTCCTTTTCTTCAGTAGTTTTAGGAGTAAATGCAACAGATAGGTGGGCATTTGTAGCACTTGGAGTATCTATAGGTTTTGCTGTAAACATGCCAAATCTTGATAATATCTTCTGAATATAGCCCTTCTGTGATAAGAAAAGCTTCTTCTGACTTCTATCCCTATAGATGTCCATACCCAAAATTTTCTTTGCTATACCCAGATCTTTCATCTCAAACTCAGCACTTATGAGACCTTTCAGCTTCTGAACATCAGATTTGTGGTCTGCAGCTATCAGCATATCATCAACATATAGCACCAAATAGATAAACGAACCATTTGTTGCCTTGTTGTGATATACACAACAGTCATATGGACTACTGTTATACCCGAGCTGTATCATGTAGGTGTCAAACCTCTTATACCACTGGTAGAGCCATGTGTATATCTGCTTCCAACTCTCCATGCAAGAAAGTTGTCTTCATATCTAGTTGCTCAAGCTTAAGATCCTGATGTGCCACCATTGCTAATAGTACTCTGATGGAAGTATGTCTGACCACTGGTGAGAAAATCTAAGTGTAGTCTACTCCCTTCTCCTGACTGAACCCTCTTGCAACTACTTGAGCTTTGTATTTCATATCCTCAGTAAGTGATATCCCTTCCTTCTTTATAAAAACCCATTTACAGGTGATGATTTTTCTGTCCAACGGTCGTTTCACTAGTTCCCAAGTCTTATTCTTTTGAAGTGACTCCATCTCATCTCCCATTGCTGTAATCCATTGGGTAGACTTGGAACATGTGACTGCTTCTTTATAGGTGGATGGCTCGTGAGGATCCACCTTTTCAGCAACCTGTAGTGCGTAAGCCACTATATCCTCGAAACTGTATTTCGTAGGAGGCTTCCCGAAATTAGCCCTCCGAGAGCGACCAAGAGCTAAGCTATGTTGATTAGAAAGCGGTGTGGGCTCAGTTTCTGCACAAGAATGTTGAGCTTCTTCCTATTATGGTTCACTCTCATCATGAGTGACTTGGTGCTCCACCTGTTTCTCAACACTACCAGTTTCTGACAAAATAACAGACTTCACAGTAGGGTTAAACATAGAATTTTCATCAAAAACCACATTTCTACTAATAATAACCCTATTTTCTGATGGAGACCAGATTCTGTAACCTTTCACTCCATCCCCATAGCCCAAAAATACTCCCTTCCTGGCTCGAGGTTCCAATTTACCCTCATTTATATGATAATAAATTGGATAACCAACAACTTTCAGATTTGAGTAATCTGCAGGCTTACCAGACCACATCTCACATGGAGTTTTGAGATGTATACCTGTGTGAGGTCCACGATTGATTAAATACCATCCTGTATTAATCGCTTCTGCCCAAAACCTTCTAGCCAACCCAACATTAGAGAGCATGCACCTAGCTCTATCTCCAGAAGTGCTTGATTCAGACGTTCTGCGACACTGTTCTGCTATGGTGTATCCCTAACCGTTCGATGTCTAGCAATCTCTTCACTATGACAGAACTCATCAAACTCAGATGAACAAAATTCCAGCCCATTGTCAATGCGCAGCCGCTTGATCTTCTTCCCATTTTGATTTTCCACTAATGTCTTCCACTGCTTGAAGTTGTTGGAAGCTTCACTTTTGTGTTTCATCATAAACACCCAAGACATTCTGGAATAATCATCAATAATTAACATAAAGTACCTATGACCCCCAAAAGATTCAACACGAGAAGGGCCCCAACAATCTGAATGAATATAATCAAGTGAACCTTTTGTTCTGTAAATTGCTTTCAGAGACTTGGTACGATATAGCTTTCCAAAAACACAATGCTCACAGAACCCAACATCCGTTACCACCTTGTGACCACAGAGGAGATCACTCTTTGCCAGAATTTGCATCCCTCTTTCATCATATGACCAAGTTTCATGTGCCATAACTTGGTCATATCATCCTTGTGAACTTCTGAAGACGCAACAGCAGCTGAAACAGATAACATAGTGCCATGCAGTATATACAAAGTACCTTGCTTGACACCCTTCAGAACCCTATCTGAACCCTTGCAGACATACAGAACTCCTCCTTTACCTTGAAAATTGAATCCTTTCGTGTCCAGCAGACTCAATGATATTAGATTCTTTGTCATATGTGGAACATGCCTGACATTGTTCAACGCGCAGAATTTAGCATTATATGTCCGTATCTGCATAGAACTAATTCCAGCCACTCTCCAAACAGCACTGTTAGCCATAGAAATACTGCCTCCAGTCACCTGCTTGTAAGTGATAAACCATTCTCTACGCGGATATATATGGTAAGATGCCCCTGAATCTAGGATCCACACATCAGTATGATGCGTAGGTTCATCAGCGACTAGGGCTATATCTTCTTCAGACCTACTGTCACCTTCTACGACAACAGCAGTACTTGCTTGTTTCTCCTGTTGGTATTGTTGCTGCCTCTTCTTTTTGGGGCACTTATTTTTCCAATGTGCCGTCTCCTTAGAGTAGTTACAGATATCACCAGGTTTAGGACCCTTAGAACCCAACGATGTTGATTTCTTCTTCCCTGGATTCCCAAGTCTTTTACCCCCACTGGCTATCAACCCAACAGCCTCGGTACCAGCATCACCTATACTAGCCACCTTATGATGCAGCTCTCTGCTATGAACAGATGATCTAACCTCTTCCAAAGACACAATATCTTTCCCAACAATAAAAGATTGCACGAAATTTTCATATGAGGGTGGGAGAGATACTAACAGAATTAGGGCAGCATTTTCATCTTCAATTTTGACCTCAATATTACGCAAATCTAACAGGATTGTGTTTAATTAATCTAAGTGATTTCTCAAAGGCATACCTTCCTGCATTCGCAAACCAAACAGACGTTCCTTCAAGAGCAACTTGTTGGTTAAAGACTTCGTCATGTATAGACTCTCAAGCTTTAACCACAACCCAGTCGCAGTATCCTGGTATGCGATCTCAATGATCAAATCATCTGCAGGACACACCATGATCGTCGTGTGTGCCTTCTCCTCCAGACTGGCCATCTCAGCGGTGTCGGCGCCTGGATCTTTCTTTGCCAGCGGCACCCGTAACCCTTGTTGCCTCAACAAGGCTCGCATCTTGATCTGTCGTAGGCTAAAACTTTTCCTCCCCGTAAATTTATCAGTTTTCACGTTCAAAGCGGACATCTTTCTCACCAGCATTCGAAAAACCCTAAGGGTCTGATACCAATTTGTTATAACAGATGTAAGAAAGTATGAACAAACTGATAAATACACACAGATTTAACGTGGTTCACTAACAATGTGTTAGCTACGTCCACAAGCAGAAGAGAGGGATAGTTTTTATTGGTGATGGTGGATTATAGAGATAAGCATTACATATATAGGGTTTTGGTTTTAGGGCTAACCCTAACCCATACATCACATACGCAAAACCCTAGGTCTGTAAAAGGGGGCTAAAGAAATCAGATTCAAGGCATTCTAACACTAACCTTGATCAAAACTTATTTGCATCCCAATTCACTTCGTTGGGAGACAAGGATTTTGTTCTCGAGGAAGGACCATGGGCTTTTGAAGGACATACACTCCTGCTGAAGGAACTCGACGCCAACGTCCAACTGTCAAAAATAGACTTCTCCACAGCCTGACTCTGGCTTAAAATCTATGATCTCCCCATGGACATGAGAAACCTTAAGTTTGCTGAACATTTTGGGAATAAAATTGGGGCGTTTGTCGAGCTAGATCAATCTAACTTCCTTGTACCCTCCAAGACTCTCAAATTACAAGTGGATTATGATTTAAGCAAACCCTTACATAGAGGCCTTATGCTCAAGCTGGGGGAGCTGAACCTACTTAATTCAAGATGAAACACGTCAGGATCCCTGATTTCTGCTATGCCTGTGGTATGCTTAGTCAGGCGTATAGCAGGTGCGACCTCTATGATAGTAATGTGCCAAAGACAGAACTGCAATACGGGGCATGGATTAGAGCCTCCCCTGTGAAGAAAAAAACCAAAGAGCTTGAGAAGGAAATCCTATAAGAAAGTCGATGTCTGCTGAAACTTCAATCTAACAATAGTAATAATAGAGCAAGGCTGACATTAAAATTTGAAAAGGTATAGGCAGCTAATGAATATTGACCAAATTCCCATAACTATTAGTGAGGACCTAACCAAAAGGAAAACCAAGTCTTCATTGGACACTTCATCTTAGCCAAGTGAGTGTCCTATGCCTCAACTGTTGAGGTCTTCGCAAGCCCCAAGTAGTAGACATCTCGGGCGCATCTTTCGAGGCTTTAAACCCAACCTGGTTTTTTTCTCCGAAACCAAGTGGACTAGCCTTATTATGGAGTGTAATGGCCCAAACCTAAGATTCATGCTAATCACTTCAAATTATCCAAATCATAAATTAATCAAGTGGGTGCCGCATTTCAATTTAGAATTTTATGTATATGTATATATATTTGTGCATCGCAAGTTAAAACGATGACGTGACCTCAACATGCATCCCGTAATGCTCTTAAATAATTCATTCAAGTGCTAATAAATATTTGAATGCCCGCAGAATAAAAAAAAATAAATTAGCCTAATTATCAAAGGGCTAATTTGTAAAGTAGTAATAATAATACTAAGCAAACAAGTATAATAACAATTCTAATAATAATAATAATAGGGTGAGTTATGGATATAAAAAAGGGTTAAGTAATAATCAAAAATGAAAATGTTTCACCCAAATTTGTCACCCAACAAATGTACAATTTTATTTATTAATTTTAGCCAAACCTATTACTTCAATTATCTATATATGTATATATATATAATAAATGAAATAATAAATAAATAAAAGAGTTAGGATAAATGTGAGAATTATCTAGAAAGGATTATGTGCCAATAAATTAAAATGGAAAAAGCAAGGGAAAAAAATTAATTAAAATTAAAATAACCAAACCAAAACAAACCAAACCAAAAATCACAAAACAAAAACAAAAAAAAACCCCAAAACCCAACTCCTCTGCTTCTCCCCTACACAACAGACCCCCTTGTTTTTCACTACCTTTGTCCCGCCATCGCCAACCAACCAACGCCACCCCACTGTCGTCCCGACCGTCCCCTTCTTAAGCTCCTTATGTGTATGTTTGAGTTGTTTGAGTGGGCAAGAGGTGAGAACCCTAACTCGCCTTAACTCGATTTTTGATTTTTTGAATTTGAACTTTTGCAATGAATGGTATAATTGATATTGATGAGTATTTATTTGTACATATCTTGAATTATTGTGGATGATTGAATTGAGCAGTCAATGGGGGAATTAGGACGAGTGTGGTGAGTGAGGGTTACGGAAATTATGCTTGAATATTAGCTGTTCATGGTGACGTTGAGATTGATCGTAATGCCTATTAGACTGAGATTAACGTGAAATACAAGTTGGGTTGATGAGTTGTGGCCATGAACTTGAGGGATTAGGGTTTATGGCTCAAATGATGTTTAAACTGATTATGTGAATTATTAGTGTTTAAGTGAGTTAATTGATCATTAAATAGAGAAATATATGTATATATGTATGAAGTTAATGGGTGTATTATGTTTGGATCATGGCTTGTTGATTAGAGTTTGTGATTCAAATAAAGATACAAGCTTGATTGTGGTATATTTGGTGGTTTGAGTGAATTATAATAAATCTTTAAATAAAATTAATGAGAATTTGATGCTAAAATTTTGGGTATTGGGTGTGTGTGCCATTGTCATGAGTTGGTGATTTAGGAGTAGCGATGTTAACGAGCTTTCCATAGTAATTCTAATGGTACTGGTGATAACGCCATTAATAACAAGCTCAAGACGAGTTACACCATTACGTTGCTTGAACATTCACTAAACGATCGTTGGCGCTAAGAGGGAGATGAACAAAAACAAAAATAAAAGGTAGCCAAACTAACGCTAATAATAAAAAGAAAAGTCAAGTGAATTTAAATTATTCATTAAGTCAATAAATGTGAATTTCTTAATCTTGCACTAATCAAGAAAATTACATATTTGGAGTAGAAGTGAGGCCACCTCTGTCGCTTCAAGCTACCAGTAAACAATTTTCAATACAACGGAGAAAGATTCGTAAAAATTAGATATGTAAATTGCTTGTGCTCTTCGAAAACTCACATGTTTCTCAAGCTATGTCAAAATCACTATGATATTCATATAATGAATCATTTTATGCAATGCATTGTCACTTAAGTGAGTGGCCCCATCAATTATCAATCATTAGGGCTTATGCCCTTCAATTTACCCGCGCGGCTGCAACTCAGGCTTTTCGATCGGCCTGAGAGGTGTGCACCTATTTCAATATCGTTGCAGATGTTAACAGGGGTTCACTTTCAGATAATAACCGGCAAATCAACTTTAGTTACACATTCTCTCTCTCCTATTTGCAAAATAAAATATTTTGAAATGCGGGTGCCCAACTAATTAAACTCAAAGCTTATTTTACTGCATAGAGATGTACGTGATGAGCTTCGGCTCATACTTCAAATGTTTTTATATTTTCTGTTTTAGGTAAGGAATCGGTAAATAGTCCTCCTTCTGGCAAACCAGAGGGTAGCAAGAAATGAAATAGCGTTACAATTCCTTTTGTTGAGGATTCGGTAGCCAAACGCTCACAGTGATTTATAGGCTAGCACCCTAAGAACCTAATGGTTCTGTATTCTTTTGGACTTTGCAGTTACTAGTATTTTGTAATCATACATTGAGTTATTAGGTGCATCATAACTTGTATAAATGGATGAATGTATGTTATTTCAATTATGTGGTGAGTCAGGTAATTAAATGAGTAATATACTCATACAGGTAAATTTAGTTAGCCTTATTCCATTATAGAACGGCGTTAATGCCTCCAATCAACAGACTTCCGCTGCCAATCGCTGCCAATCAATAGTAAATGACTAATTAAGTTAGAATCATCAGGCATAAGGAATTAGGGGCGTTACATGGAGGAAGGATCTCGTTATCCATCTATTATCCTGTGCATCTAATCATATCGATGCCGCTGTCAAATGGAAGCAAGATGGAGAAGAATGGAGGTTCATAGGTATTTACGGTTTGGCCAAAGCCCACAACAAGCTTAAGACATGAAAGCTACTCCTAGACCCAAAGTCTCATTCAGACTTGTCAGGACTATTGGGGGCTGACTTAAATCAGATCCTTTCTAATTCTGAGAAACAAGGAGGCCCTATGAAGCCCCAAGCTATTTCAAATGCTTTCTGAGATGCACTGGACATGTGTGACCTATTAGATTTGGGCTTCTCGGGGCATCGGCTCACTTGGTGGAACTGCCAAGAAGATGATGATTCTGTAGAGGAAAGATTGGACCATTTATTTGCCGATTCGGATTGGAGTGCCATGTTCCCCCAGGCTAAAGTCACACATTTGGATGACGACTTCTCGGACCATCTCCCAATTCTTCTATGGATCATTGAAAGTCACCACCATCGAAAGAAGGCCTGAAGGAGACGCTTTGAAAATTTTGGGTTGTTAGATGCTTACTGTAAGAGCATTGTTCTAGGCGCTTGGCAGCATAGTATTGAGGTTGACCCAATTCGGCATTGCACGGAAAAGGTGCAACGATGCATGAAGGACTTAATCATATGGAGATCTCACATCTTTTTCAATATTCAGGCTGAGATTAGAAAGTTGCAAAATAAGTTAAAAGCTATCATAGGTGCAAGTGCTAGACGTTCTATCTTTGCAGAAATTAGTGAGGGGCAAAAAAAGCAAGAAGTGTTGTGGAGTTAATTGTGGAACTAAATATCAAAATGGCACTATTTGCACTTAACCGAGCGATTTGGAGTTAATTGTGGTTGGATACTCTCAGAAACATTTTAGTTCCAAAGGCACCAACCACATTTATCAAGTCATGGAAAAAGTTCAGTCGAGAATCACAACCGAAATGAACACTTTTTTATACAGACCCTACCACTTGTTTGAGCTATTTGTAACACTTAATCAAACGCACCCCGAGAAAGCCCCAAATCTTGATGGTATGAACCCATATTTTTATCAAAAGTTTTGGTCGTCGGTGGGCAATGACGTTACCCAGGTTGTGCTAAACGTCCCCAATGGTGGTGATTTGGTGTCCTCCCTCAATCACACGCATGTGCTTTTGATCCCAAAGAACCAATCCCCCAATGAAATTAGCGACTTCAGGCCGATTAGCCTATGTAATGTTATTTACAAGCTTATTACAAAAGTCATTGCCAATAGACTAAAGGTCTATCTTCCTAATGTCATTACGAAAAATCAAAGCACTTTCCTCCCGAGTTGAATGATTACTGATAATATTATGCTCGCTTTCAAAATCTTTTATGACATGAATTTAAAGCCTAGAGCTAACGGTGGCCTGACTCTTAAATTAGACATGTCAAAAGCCTTTGATAGAGTCAAATGACCTTTCTTAGGTGCTATTATGTTGAAGTTGGCTTTCAAAATGATTGGGTCAATCTTATGATGAAGTGTGTAGAAACGACTACGTTCTCTTTTATTATCAACAGCAAACCTAAGGGTTTTGTGAAGCCCTCGAGAGGAATCAGACAGGGTGATCCTATTAGCCCTTACCTCTTCCTATTATGTGCGGAAGGTCTCTCCTATGTGCTGCACAATGCTATACATACTAGCTATCTTAAGGGCCACCAAATATGTCAAGAAGCTCCCTCGGTATCCCATCTCCTAATTGCTTATGACTCTATAAACTTTTGTGGGGCAGACTGTTAGACATTTGCTTCAAGACATGCTGTAATATGCTGATTATTTTTCATATTCTTTTCTAAGTTGTGCTCCTAGTTTCTAGGATTAGTTGTGCTTCTATTTTTAGGCATTTGTTTTTCTATTGTTATTTTGTTGAGATCATGCTTTGGTAGTGGCTGGATTTTAGCCCATGATATTAGGTTACAATTTGTTTTTGCTATTTAAGTTGTTGTTATCTGATCATAAATATAGTATCTATTTTTTAATGCAATCAGCCATAGCCTGCAACTCGTTCTCTATTGTCAGTCCTTTTTATTTTTTTTAAAAAAAACCCAACAAAGTGGTATCACAGCTCTCTTCTTAAGGAACCTGTGAAAGAAACAAAACACTGAGGAAAAATGAATTCAGAAACTAGCCTATCATCAATAGCTCCACCTATTTTCGATGGAGAAAACTACCAGCTTTGGGTAGTGAGAATGGAGGCTTACTTAGAGGCTTTGGATCTTTAGGAAGCTATGGAAGAGGATTACGAAATACCTCCGTTGCCAGGCAATCCCACCATGGCTCAGATCAAAAGCAACAAAAAGAAAAGAACCAAGAAGTCAAAGGCAAAAGCATGTCTGTTTGCTGCTGTTTCAACAACCATTTTCACAAGAATCATGTCCCTTAAAACAGCAAAAGCTGTTTGGGATTATCTCAAAGATGAATATGCTGGAAATAAAAGAATCAGGCATGCAAGTGCTCAATTTGATAAGGGAATTTGAGTTGCAGAAGATGAATGAATCTGAGACAATCAAAGAATACTCAGATAAGTTGTTGAGCATTGCCAACAGGGTGAGGCTACTAGGTACTACATTTGCAGATTCTCGAATTATAGAGAAGATACTCATGACTGTGCCTGAGCGCTATGAAGCTCCAATAAGTGCCTTGGAAAACACAAAGGATTTGTCCAAGATCACTTTGGCAGAGTTGTTACATGCCCTACAAGCTCAAGACCAATGAAGGCTTATGAGACAAAATGGTACTGTAAAAGGAGCGTTGCCAGCAAAGCACCAAGATGCAGGGAAGGGCAAGAAAAGCTTCAAAAAGAATCAGGCACCAACCAGTGAAATATATTCAAACAACCAGGCCCAAAGCAAGGGAAACGACATGAAGATGAACTATCCACCATGTCGACACTGTGGCAAAAAAGGACATCCACCATTTAAGTGCTGGAAGCAACCAGATGCAAAGTGTAGCAAGTGCAATCAGCTCGGACATGAAGCTGTCATTTGTAGCAGAAAACTCCAAAAGCATGAACCAGATTCTTCAGTTCATGCTCAAGTTGCTCATGAAGATGATAAAGATTACATCTTTGTGGCAAAGTGTTTTTCAAGCAATACTTGCACCTCTGAGAGTTGGCTTATTGACAGCGGTTGCACAAATCACATGACCTATGATAAGACTCTTTTTAAGGAGTTAAAATCTCCCGTCACTACAAAGATCAGAATTGGAGATGGGAGATACATCCTCGCTAAAGGAAAAGGGACAATGGTAATTACAACAAGTTCAGGTACAAAAACAATTTCGGATGTTTTTTATGTACCTCAGATAGATCAAAATTTACTGAGTGTAGGCCAATTACTTGAAAAAGGATTCAAGTTGTTCTTTGAAAACCCATATTGCCACATTTATGATGTCCCTGGGAACGAGATTTTGCGGGTAAAAATGAAAAGCAAAAGTTTTTCATTTGATCCAACGGAGGGTGAACATATAGCATACGCTGTAAAACCTGATGTTACTGAAATTTGGCACAAGAGGCTAGGTCATTGTCATATTCAAAGAATGTTAAAATTGACAGAGAAGGATATGACGATGGGGCTACCGAGTTTTGCTGATTATTTGCCGAATTGCAGTGCTTGTCAATTTGGTAAACAATGTAGGAGGTCGTTTCCTAAGTCAACATGGAGAACTTCACAAAAGCTACAGCTAATACACACTGATGTTGCAGGACCTCAAAGAACTCCATCCCTGCAAGGTAGCCTTTACTATATTCTTTTCATTGATGATCTTACGCGAATGTGCTGGATTTTCTTGTTAAGGTTCAAATCAGAAGTTGCTGGTGTATTCTAGAAATTCAAGAATATGGTGGAAAATCATAGTGGACGCAAAATTCAGTTTTTAAGATCTAATAATGGAAAGGAGTACACATCAACAGAATTCAATCTGTTCTGTGACGAAGCAGGCATTGAGCACCAACCTCCAACTCCTTACACACCACAACAAAATGGAGTAAGTGAGAGGAGAAACAGATCAATCAATGAAATAGCTAGGTGCATGCTACATGAGAAGGATTTGCCTAAGAGTTTATGGGCAGAAGCAATAAATACTGCTGTCTTTCTCCAAAATCGACTTCTAACAAAGGCTTTGGAAGAAAAAACTCCATTTAAGGCTTGGTATGGTTATTAACCTTCATTAAGCTTTTTGAAAGTATTTGGTTGCTTGTGCTTTGTCTATGTTCCGTAGGTCAAGCGTGACAAACTTGACAAAAAAGCCATTCTGGGAATCTTTGTGGACTATAGCACGGTGTCTAAAGCCTACAGAGTGTATCATCCTCAAACTGGGAAGATGATAATCACTCGAGATGTCCACTTCATTGAGAATGAGCAATGGGATTGGAGCAATTCTTCCAATTCATAAAAAACCAGTGGATTCTTACAGGAAGTAAACAATGTCCCTGAAGATGAAGTACAAGAGCAGGAAGGGCAGCAACCTAAACAGTGGCTTGATGTAGTGGAAGATGATCCACCAGTTAGAGGAAGAAGGCTACTTTCATAAATCTATGAAAGGTGCAACGTGGCAATATATGAACTAAGGCAGAAGCCAGATTACTGCGAGTTGGTGACCTGATTGATTGGGTGAAGTCCAATTGGAACCACACTTTGATTAATTATGTTCCTCCATATTGACGTGGAAGTTGTTCTAGCTATCCCCCTCTGTCCATCCTGGCCTAGAAATAAGATCACAAGGCATTTTTCCAGCTCGGGAGAACTAACTGTGAAGTCCACCTACCACTTGATCTTACAGACTCATGGCTTAGCTGAACCCATTTTCAGTGGCAATGCTATGAGTTCATTTTGGAAGGAATTACGGCATCCGAAAATTCCCTCAAGGAAGAATATGTTTGTGTGGAGAGCCTGTTTAAATGCATTATCGTCTAAGGTTGTCTTGGCCCGTCGAGTTCCAGACCTCAGTGCAAGATGCAAACTATGCGGTGATTTCCAGGAATCTGATATACACGCCCTCTTCGATTTCCCCCATGCGGTCAAATATGGTCCGAATCCACTTTTGCAGAGAACTTAACCAACAACTACTTCAGGTCCATTCTCGAAGCCATTAGCACGATAAAGGAAATAAGCAACGATAAACTCGGTGAGTTCATTGCAATATTATGGGCTTGTTGGAACTCACGAAATGATTGCCTATTTCATAATCCCGCTCCTAACCCAAGAAAAGCTGTAACCAAATTTCTTGACTTTTTCAAAGAGCACCGGGAAGTAGTTGAGCACTTACAAATACCGAGAACTGCGGCTCTCTCCCAATGGACTGCCCCTAGCATAGGACTAGTTAAGATCAACTTTGATGGTGCAAAGCTTGGCAACTGGGGAAGAGGTTGGGCATGGTGGGACATAAGTCTGGGGGAGGAATCCTCTTCTGTTAACAGAATAGCGGGTTCAAGGGAGTAGAGTTTGGAGGAGGCAAATGCATGCCTATTCGCCCGTCAGCAAGCTTGGTAGCAAGGTCCAAGGAAAATAGTTGTGGAAGGGGGTTGTTCCAGCGTCATCTCCAAGTTGTATTCCAAGTCTTGCTCAACATTTCTATTGGTCTTGTTTTGAATTGCCTTTTAAATTTAGCTAGTCGTTTTGATTTATGTGTCTTTTCTCATGTTTCTAGGATGGGGAACAGGGTGGCTCATGACTGCGCCCATCTTCAACCCTATAGCTCGTCTTGTCATGAGTGGGTAGGGGATGGCCGAGATCACGTCGTTGATCTAGCCTTGAATAATATTTGCACTGATCACACTTCGAATTTATAGGAAATAAATTCAGGACTAACCTGGATGCGGAATTGCACTGTCGGTAATAGTCCACAATAAGAATACCAGTTCTTCAATCATAATAAATCCAAGCGGCTACTAGAGTCGCTTTATAGATGTCCACGTCCTAAACCCGAATACCCGGTAGCGATGGTAGGGTCACCGTGAGGAGAGAGAGAGGAGTGTTATCAATATGTTTCATCCATGCGGCTAACCCCCTTAAACCTCTTTATATAGTTTAGGGGGTAGCTAGGGTTGTCGCCCTAGGCGACTCAAGTGGTCGTCGGGCCTAATCTAATCAGGCCCATCCAACAGCTCCCACTCGGCCACTTAGGCCGTAAAACACGTATTCTCCATATATCACAACTCCTCACGCTTCATACCAGGAATAGGACGTGCAACCAAAAATAACTAGTGTTATATTAAGTTACCATTCAACTAACATAACACTTTCACGAAATACAATACCCCAAAAATATCCCAAGACATCACCAATAGCATCTTTAGTCCCTTATGCCTAATATATCATATGATTATGTTCTCAACATAATCGCCCGGGCTGATATGGTGATGGTGGATAAATTTTCCTTAAACACTCATGAAATCTCATCTTAGCTTAATTTCTTTCCTAACGTGTTCTCGCTGAACCGTATACATCGTGGCTCTTGAGAATCACATTAAAGTAGCATCATTAAGCTTTGACTTAATATCATAGCTTTAAGTCAAAGGGTCATCGTCCATAGGGTCACACAATGACAAGTGAAAGGGAATTCAATCGTCACCCCACATATGGGTCATCTTACAAGCACACACAGTATGAGATGTGTGTCACGGCATAGCTCCCACTTAGCTGGGTTCGTCACTCTTTATGCCATGCGAATCGTCAGTCTAGATTTTCACTCAAAAATCTAACTTGAGCCACTAGATCAACATACTGAATGTTGGTCTTGACACTCAAGATTCGGCTTTTAAGGCTTCAATATAAAAACTTATTTCATACTCGACTCCCTTGAGTCTCATCTTAGTCTTACTAAGGCGACTATTTCTCATTCATACACTTCTAGTATGAGTTATCGATATTGCACACCTAGTGCCAATACGATTACGTCTCATCCTGCCCGCTACTCAAGCGTCAGGGCGATTGCCTGTGTGACTAGGCCAATCAGAAGCCTGTGACATTTCAATATGCCTAACGTACAACAATGAGCATCTTTCTATAAAAGAAACGTGTCCATCATGTAACAGAATATGTCTAGGTACCAAACCTTATGAAATCCAAGACTCAACCAATGAGCTTTGGACACTTCACTAGGAATGGGTTTGGTTAAGGGAACATAATCACCTTATTAGTCTATATATATATACCCAATGGCAATGCTTTTTGTCTCTATGGTACAAGATACACAATCTACCTCCATAGACGACATTGTTGTGCAGCTGTGCTTCTTTGCTGCACCATGACATGGCTCTCCCACTCAGGGTGAAGACATGTCCTGAGGTTAACTTAGACTTATCTGAGTTACTACCCCAATCAAAATTTGAGCATCCTCTCAATTTGAGGTTTGCTCCTTGATAGCAAAACGCTGAGTTATCAATACCACGAAGGTAGCATTTGATTCTCCTGATGACTTGTCAATCAGGAAGTCTTGGGTTACTTTGATAACGACTTATCAAATTATCCGCAACGCAATATCAGGTCATGTACATAACATGACTTTCATTAAGCTTACTATGATACTAGGGTTAAGGACATTTGCTCATTATCTATATTTTGTCATCTGTTTTAGAACATTGAGCAAGACTCAGGGCTGGACCCTTCTCAACTGGAGTATCTACGGGGTAAGAATTATAAACTCAAAAATCGTTCCAAGTCATTTCGACGCATGCTTCCTGGGACGGCTTTGGATTATTTTCACTCCTAGGACATACCTAGTTTCACCCGTGTCCTTTGTCTCAAAGACATGGGATAACTACCTTTTAGTAGCTTTGATCATCTCCAAGTTATTCCCTAGTTAATAGTATGTTATCAATATAAGGAACGTAATCCCCAGGTTGATCTTTCAACATACGCAATGGTCACATGTGGACCTTTTAAGATGACACACATTGTCCTCTTATCCCTTTGATACAAAATCAATGGGTTGGTCCATGTAAATCTCTTTCTCAAGATCACCATTGAGAAAGACAACCTTCACGTCCATTTCGAACAACTCAAAGTCCAAATGGGCAACCAGGGCTAGGAGTATCCAGGCCTAAACTTATCAATTGAACTATCCACCCGATGTTTTATCTCGAAGATTTACATCAGGGTGGAGTTTCAATGAGTTCTCAAACCCTGTCAGTGAGTCCATCTCATCCCTTATCGCATCCAATCACTCTTTGTAATTTGGTGAACCAATCGTCTCTTGACAAGAGGTAGATCGCTCAACTCCCAAGGGATGTGCATAGGATCATTTCCTCTTCGATTTCAAAATATCGTCGAAGAATTCATCCACGCTCAGTCCTTGGGATCCTGGGACCTCCATTATTTGTCTGCCTAGGTGGGAAATCCCTCCCCCTTTCTCTAAGAGGTAAGGGACCAGGTGTTCCTAACCTTTTCTCTAAGAGGTATGGAACCCTGAGTAGGGAGAGAATATTACTCCCACTAGCCATTGGAGGTGGGATCCTAAACGTGAGGACTAACTACATGTTCAGGAATGAATCTCCTCAACATTTGGAGATTGAGGACAAATCTCATTCTCCTTAATAGACAAACCTTCACCATTCCTATCAAATAAGGAAGGTGTACTATCCTCAGTGACTTAGTGAGAATTCAAATCCTCCCCTTCACCGAGAGGTGGTTGAAGGTCTTATTGTAACGTATACAAATTGAGGCCCTTTTAAATTTCACCAAATGCTAAGAAACTACATCCTTAAGGAAATCAATATTGCGGGATTTTGTTTCACGAAGAAAATATTCATGATCTCAATTGGTTCGAAGAGTTTTTAATATTTCGTCCCAATTGAGTCCTACTACCGCTATAAAGTATATGAACACATCGAGCACTTAATAACGGTGAGATAGTAGATACACATACTTATATCATGAATATATATGGCTCCATGATTTGCTTTCATATTCATGGACCCGAAAATGTCTAAAGTGAATGAATGCTAAGGGATTCGATGCCCTTGAAATCTTACAAGAGGATTTTCTATTGCTTTACTAGCTAGACATAACTCACATTTTGCACCTTAAGCCTAGTGAGTTGGTCTTAAAAGACCATGTTTAGCTAGTTATCTCTATCTTGACCCTTATGGTCAAAATGAGCACGTCTAAAACAGATTTAAAAATGAGACAAGGATGGAAGATGTTCTATTTCATCCATTAAAAACATCTTTTAATTTGACATGGCCAAACAAATCACCATGCCATATGATGTCTAAGACAACTAGACGCAAAAAAGAAACTAATCTTAAGAACAGAAGACACAAGGAAACATCGCACCTCAGGTGCATAGAGAGCATTGTGAAGAGACAACGTAGTCCCTTCAAGGAGCCTCGAATGATTCGTCTTTAATTCAAGAACACCTTTTTCATCGTCGTTACCTAAAACGACAATTTGTGAATCCACCGGGTTGTGGTGAAAGTTCACAAGGATTAACTCGTTCCTGAACTATGCACTTGGTTGCTTCCGTATCTGCGATCCACTAAGGATCCTAGTTGGCAACAAATTCTTGGGAGCGCACATATTATTCAGGAGGGGCTGTGGAAGGGGGTACCTTAATCGACTTAGGACAATCCTGAGCATAAGATGCCTAATTTCCACAATCATAGTACTCACACGTTCTATATGCTTCTCTTTATTTCCTTAGCCTTTTTCCCTTTCACAATACCAATATTAGGTCCAGAACCTTTTGAGGAAATGGATCTGGACGAACCTGATGTTAAGCTAATCCCACGCGTACTCAACAGTGGGATGACATTTAATTCCCCCACTAGATCGACATTGATGCAATGCGACAAAGTATGACATCTTGATCGATCTATTCTCGAACCACTTTTGGTATGCTTTTAAGTTTTCTACATACTGTTCACTAACAGTACCATCTTTGCTATCCTATGAGACCTAGAACCTAATGAGTGTCCTAACATTTCACGTTCATTCAGAAGAAAATGAATTTTCTAGCATTATGTATCATAGTCAGCGCTATCAAGTTCTTTATTGGTAAACCAATTACCAACCTTATTTTAATTGCCATATCTAAAGGTATATATTCTGTAAAGTGGTCATTAGGCATATTTTCAAATAAATAAATTATCAATAAACTCCGTTATTCATGTTGTATGATCGAAAATTTCGCTAAGCTCATAATCATCTCATACAAGTATCAATTAGAAGGTTTTATAACTTATTTATCACAATCTTCTATAAAATCAAATTTATGGAGAACATTATGGTTAAACATATTAATATTCCAAAAATATCACGAAGATATCCAACTTTATGTAACTAAATTTATATGAAGTTATCTCATTATATATAACTTCTAATATGTCATCTAGAACTTTATCAATGACATATCAAACATGAAATTCATATTATTATATAAAACGCATCTATATAATAAAATGAATCTATATTGCCAAACATATTCGAATAATAATATGTTACAAAAGAATTTCATAAAATGCCCAAATAGCAATATATAAAACACATTTATATAATTATATGAAACTTATTCAAATGTTATTCGCAAAATATAAACACATCTATAATATTACGAATTTTAAATTTCATGAAACCAATTCATAAAATACCACTAAGTTACATAATTAACAGGTAACATGAAAATGAATCTACATTCATTAATTTGGACAAGGAGCAAATGCTAAAACAATTAGCAAAGTTTACTACAACCCATGTAGTTCATATATATAATACGCATTTATATAATACTACTAATTGGCAATTGGTATGAAACATATTCACATAATCAAATGTAACATTTTTGTAACATGAAATATATTCAAATAGTAATCGCAATTAACTATATATAGAACAGATCTATATAACAGTAAAGTTTGGATGAAACGAATTCATAGTAAGACTTGCAAATTATATAAAACGTATTCATATAATATTGCAAATTTAAAATTTATGAAACAAACTCATAATAAGATCAAATATCTTATATATCCAAATAATAGCATGAAGTAACCACAAGAATGATAGAACATTTAACTAATTCATAATTGCTCATATTTTTGCATAAAGTTGCTAAAATATGAAACATAGTCATGTAACTAAGTATTATATAAAACATATTTATATAATGTAACTTATGAAACATATTCATTTATCGACTAAGGGGATCCTCATATCACATAGATATTTATCGAATTCAAGTAAAACAAATTTACATCTTACGTACTAATCATATATATGAAACAAATTCATATAACTTCAACCCAATTGATTGATAACAAGTTACTTAACATGAAAATTTTAAATCGTCACATATATAAAACGAATTTATATAGGACATTAAACATATTAATGTAACTTATGGAACACATTCATTTACTGACCAAGGGGATCCTCATATTTATCGAGTTTGAGTAAAACAAATTTACGTCATTCATACTAATTTCATATATGAAACAAATTCATATAACTTTAATTCCAAGGAATCGATAACAAGTTACTTGGTCAAGCAAATGTCAAGTTGATGCATATATAAAACGAATTTGTATATGGCTTTAAACATATTAATGTTTTTATAACGAAATCATGCACCTAGGATTAAGACTAATTCAAAATCTTAATTCAACAAATGAATTAACTGCATGAAACTTTATCAACTTGAATATCATTATTATTCAATTAAAATCATGCCACGACTAATGATAATAATTAAACAATAATGACTGAAAAATAATTCGATCCAAAACAGTCAAAAATAGTCTGACTCATATCGTTGAAATATGACAAGAAGCAAATAAACCGGCCTAAAACGACTTAATGAACCGGAAAGGGGGGGGGAAGAAAGACCGGCCCAATCACCCATAAAAAACCGACCCAAACCGGTTTAACGAACCGAGGGGGGTCTTTATGAGTGAATTACTTCAAACCCCCTCCCCCCTTTCTCCCAAACCCTAAAACCGAGCCTTCACCCTCTTCGGTGTCCCTCTGCCTGAAAATCTCTCTCCACTCTCTTCGACTTCTCTACCCATCTCTGTTGCTCTGGTTTTCTATCATGTCGTGGCCATGGGAATGGAGCACCAAGCTCCCTCCCCACCACCACAAGCACGGCTGTCGTGACCACCATTGGCAATTTCCCCCAAAAATTCCCAGATGATGCAATAACCACCGCCGCCCCATGAGCCTAGGTCTACGCAAATCCGGCAAGAACTGAAGCAACTACGGTGTAGATCGGCCCAATCTTAGTCTGAGGAAGACACCAACGCGCCAAACGCGCCTCTGAGGCGGTGGCGCGTGGTCTCACGTGCCTCCCAAAATGGTGTTCTTGTGGCTTCCCCTTTCTTAAGGTTGCTTAGATCGGCCAAATCTATGCCTGAAAGAGATGCCCACGTGCCAGACACGCCACTAAGGCGGTGGCGCATGATCTCACGCGCCTGCTTTAACGGTGATTGTCGACTTCTTTTTGTTCAAGTTTGCGTAGATCGACGATGACCATGGGCTTTGGGAGGAAGAAGATCGTGAAACGACCTTCGTTGGCGGCGCGTGACGGTCACGCGCCACCCCTCCACGGTGGTTTCTGATGGGTATGGTTTTAGTCCTCAATCTCTTTTACCCTTATCTTTTTATTAGTCGAGGTCGAGAGCTAGGCAGAGTGGCTTTCGGTTTGGGGTTTGGATGTGAAGGGGCTAGGGTTTCATGTCTGTGCTTCGTTGCATGTTTATTGGCTTTGAACGAAGAAAACATGCTTGTATATTTACTCACATGTTCAATTTTATTCATGGGTTATGAATCGAGTTAATATGTCATAACTTCTTGGTTTTCATGTTGATGCATATGAACCCATAAAATCGCATAAAGAACCATGCTTTCTCGTTTTAATAGCATGATAGCATAATAGCGGTTATGTTTTGGCATGCTAATCTAAAATTAACACATAATCTCATGAAATCATGCTTGTCAAACATGTTTAAACGATTTGGGCATAGATTGATGCACGTACGGTGGGGTCTGTTTTATCAATTAAGATGTAGATTGACAAAACAAAAATATTCAACTAAAGATGCAATTTATAAGTTAATCCTGGGTGCCATAATTACGAAAATTAAGCAATTTAAACGAATAAACGAGCATGATTTGAACAAATCAGGTTTAGCAGACTATTAATTAATCAATCGGGACTAATCCAGACAGTTTAGCTCTGATACCACTGTAGGAAATAAATTCAGGACTAACCTGGATGCGGAATTGTACTGTCGGTAATAGTCCACAATAAGAATACTAGTTCTTCAATAATAATAAATCCAAGCGGCTACTAGAGTCGCTTTATAGATGTCAACGTCCTAAACCCGAATACCCGGTAGCGATGGTAGGGTCACCGTGAGGAGAGAGAGAGGAGTGTTATCAATATGTTTCATCCATGCGGCTAACCCCGTTAAACCCTTTTATATAGTTTAGGGGGCAGCTAGGGTTGTCGCCCTAGGCGACTTAAGTGGGCGTCGGGCCTAATCTAATCAGGCCCGTCCAACAGAATTAATGCTACTCCCCATTTTTTTCGATAAAAAAAAGGAAACGGCAACTTCATACCTGCTGGCGCGGCCCTTCTTTTCCCCAAAGAAATGGAAATAAAATTGGTTTGTCATACACGTTCTTTGACAGACAATATGCAAGAATTGTTGAAGAAGCCTTTTGCTACAACATTGTGACTCACAAGTCACAAAAGTTGAATCTGGCTTAACAAAAATATTATTAATGAGCTAAATAATTAACAAAAATTTAGAATGTAACATCAGTCATAGTCGTAAATTGGAAAACTCAAAATTTCACAATTCTAATCATTTAGCGCATTTCTAAATTCACAAATTGGGGTACCATGGTATTACATATGGCAGATGCAAACGCACATTAATGCTCAAACTCAAGAAGAACATGATGAACCCTGACAATGATCTCAAACACCAGTTTCCCAACACAATCATTTGGGCGGGGGGGGGGGGGGTCTATGAAAACTACAAGACAGAATCATATACTCGATTTCTTGAACAAAAAATTAAAAAAACCAAGAAATCTTTTAATGATTCAAACATGGGCTACAACAGCTGAAATGAGTTTCTTCAAAGACTATATGTAATATATATCACACAATACAGCATCATTACAGTTGAGAACACCTTATTACTCCATTTTGAACGAATAAAGAATGCTAAAAAACTGAAAAAGCACCAACCCAAATCACAACTGTTGTAAAATCCCCTATAATAAAAAGAACAAAAGAATCACACAATCATGCCATATATGTACATAAACATTACAGTTTTACCAAATCAATGGTGGCTTTTCTCAGCAGGTTCCTCAGTGGGTAATTCAGCAGCCATTGTGGGGTTGATCTCTTCAAGCTGCCGAAGAACTTGCTGAGCATCTGGCCTTGAATCAGGCGACTGATCAACCAAGTGCAAGGCGAGCTTCAAAGTGTTCAGCATCTCATCCCCAGTAGAGGAAACATCCCTCATCAGATCCAAATCGAGCACCTCGTTAGTCCATTCTTCCTTAACTGTTGATGCCACCCACTGGGGCAAGTCTGATCCATCCATGGTCTCACTAGGGGACTTCCCTGTTAGGAGTTCCAAGATGATCACTCCGAGACTGTAAATATCTGTCTTTGTAGTGGGTTTCTTGGTCTTGGGTAGCTCAGGTGCTCGGTAGCCTGTTGAGCCAGCAGTGGCAATCGCGTTGGTGTTTGCTGAGTCTGTCATTAGCCTGTGGATGCCGTAATCTGCTATCTTGGGGTTGTTTTGCTCGTCTAGGTAGATGTCGCTCGATGTGAGGTTTCCGTGGATTAGGTTCTCTTGGGTGTGGAGGTGGTTTAGCCCTCGAGTTATGCCCATTGCAATCTTCATCCTTGTTGGCCAATCGACTGTGGTTTCTTGTCCCCGGGCTGCAAAAATTTGAATGTACAGCTTCATGACATGGGCTTCAACATAATAGTTACAGTAGCTAACAGGTTCTGATCTGAACTTAGCAATTTACCCATCGCACTCAAAATGAAAACTAGGCAATGCAACATTTAAGTGCAAACCCAAATCGATGCAATGTATACTAAACGGTACTACATTCCAATGTCCAGATTCCTGACATGACCATGAATACAAAACTTATACGAGGTGAAAGGTCCAAATCTGAAGTTGACAAATCTTTAACACCCCCACCAAAATCTAAAATGAGTATAAAGCAACCGGAATTTGACTTGAACTCAAATCGACAAAAATTAAACTACAGCAATGCGAAAATTTCATTTATTCAATCTCAGTCCATACGAAATTAACTAGATTCTCAACTAAACTCCAAAGGGGCCTATTCATTTAGTCTAATCAAATCATGAAATGGCTAAAGACGGTGGTTAAATCACTTACCATGAAGGAAAGAGGAAAGACTTCCCTTAGAGAGGTGATCAGACACAAGCAACTTCTCCCCTTTAGGACCCAAGTAATAGGCTCTAAGGGGAAGAAGGTTTGGGTGGCGAAATCTTCCAAGGGCAGCAACCTCAATCTCAAACTCCTTGGGGCTCTTAGCGAGCTTCTCCCTGAGCCTCTTGACGGTGACTTGTGTTCCATCTTCTAGTGTTGCCTTGTAGACAGTTCCAAACGGGCTCTTGCCCATGATCTCCGCAGTGGCACACAACAAGTCATCAGCCGTGAACACAAAAGGCCCATCAAACAGCACCAGTTTCCCTCCATTGGTTCCAGCTTCACCACTAGCTGCTCCTCCTCCGGCTCCTGCTCCGGCTGTGGCCAAGCCCTTTTCAATGCCACCCCTCTTGCCGTTCTTTGTCTTAGAAGCTGTCCTTTTCCTGATCAAACAGCACAACAAAACACAGAAAAGTACAAGCAAAATAACAAGTAGTGATCCCACAACTATGAGTATTATGTCTTTGGTGCTCAATCTCCTATGGTGGGTGGGTTTCGGCTCAAATGATGGAGAAGGTGCTTGAGACATAACAGGTGGGGGAGAAGGGCAAGGGCTTGAAGTGCTAAACCCACACAGTTGAAGGTTCCCAACAAAGGACGATGAGTTGAATTTCTTAGAAAGGCGGGGCGGGACTTGCCCTGAGAGATGGTTGTAGGATACATTGAAAGAGGTTAAATTTGAGAGGTTTTCGAGGGAGGTTGGGATTTCACCAGTGAAGTTGTTTTGTGACAAATCAATGAGGGCAATTGAGGAAAGGTTCCCAATGGAACGAGGGATAGGTCCACTAAGGTGATTAGCCTTGAGATTAAGTGTTGAGAGATTCTTCAAACTATCAAACCCTTTTGGGAAACTCCCATTGATGCCATTGGCAGACAAGTCCAAAACCCTAAGATCCATAAGCCTAGTAATCTCATCTGGGATTGTCCCGTTAAGCTTGTTATGACTCAAGGACAACTCCTCAAGCTTACCCAACTTACCCAAAGAATGTGGGACAGTCCCAGAAAGAGAGTTATAATCAAGGGTCAATGACCTCAATTGGTAAACCGCATTGCCCCCTTTCTTTGACGGGGTACCCCAAGAATCCGGGACCAAACCGGAGAAGTTGTTGTGCTCAAGGGCAAGGAACGTGAGAGAAGGAGAGCCTGAAAAGCTAGGAGGGATCAAACCCGATAGCGAATTGAAGCTCAAATTGAGCCTATAAATCCTGGGAGAGCTAATAAGGGTAGAAGGCACAGACCCAACAAGAAAATTGTTGCTAAGATCAAGAGCTTGAAGCTGAGGGGAGCTCCCAATAGAAGGAGGAATCAAACCCGAAAGGCGATTGTTGAAGAGATAAAGCCCTCTAAGATTAGGAAGCGACCCTATAGATGAAGGGATAGCTCCCCTAATGAGATTGTCGTGAAGGCTGAGCTTCCTGAGCTCTTTTAGGAGCCCGATTTTTGGAGAAATCCTACCACCTAAGGCTTTGAAAGGCAGTTGCAGGGCAACAACCTGTCCCTTGATACACTTGATTCCTGCCCAGCTGCCTGAACAGGCTGAATTTCTACTTCCATTCCAGCTTTTTAGGGTTCCACGTTGATCGATGAGCTCACGCTTGACTGCTAGAAGGGCTTGGAAATCGGAGAGGGTGATTGAAACTCCATCCCCTTGCTGGGCTATAGCTAATTTAGGAGAGAGAAATAGAAGATGAGCAAATGAGAAAAACAGGGCATATATGACCAAAATTGATGCAGATTCATGAAATTGGTAACTACCCATCAATTAAAATAGAGAAAATAAAATTAAAAAAAAAGCAAATTAAAGAACAAATTGACACAAATTATGGACAAATTGAATCAAATCAACGCAATTTACAGCAAGTAAAGGGGGAGGGAAAAGACAAAGAGATTGTTGTATTCACTGTTTCTTGTTTGCAGAAGCAGCACTGAAGCAGAGAGAGAGAGAGAGACTGAGGGGGTAGTGAAGGTGAGAGGGGGGATAAGGAGAGGGGGAATTTAGGTTTGATTGCAACGGCTAGTTTTGTTGTTTTTAGCAGCTATGAAAATAAAAATGGAGGATTTCTTTGACTGGACACTGGGATTAACGGGCCTTTGCGTTGAATTTCTGGGGAGTAGTTTTGTTTAATCGTTGCGGTTTGATGGGACAACGTTTCCGTGCTCGCAACGGCTATATTCGTATGGGCACTTAAGGCATGTTCTTTTTCGTTGGTAAATAGAATGGGTAAAATATTAAAGTAAGTTGAGATTAATTGAGATGATTTAAAGTTAGTATTTTTTAAGTAGATGAAAATTGATTAAAATTGATTGAAATTGATATATTTTTTTGTGGTGGGTTGAAGTTGATTAAATAATGAGAATGTAATTATGTGTGATAATTTATGAAATTATTGTAATTTTTAGTGCATTTTTTCGCTGAATGGTCATTTTACAATTTTGTAACTGTTTTTCTGGAAGTTTGAGACCGGTACAACTTATCAATTATTTTTAACGATTTGGGTTATAAAATTTATTGATGACAACTTTTTATATACATGCCTTTTTTTTATAGGTAAATTTGAAAATACCAACCTAAACCCACTTCAACCTATTTCAACTCACTTCCACTATCAACTAAAGTTCAATTTATGACATTAAAAAAATTCAACCTACTTCAACTGACCTCAGCCTTATTCAACCCATCTCAACTTACTTCAACCCACCCCACCTTTTACCCGCTTGAATTTACCGACGACAATAACACATATTCAAAAAATTCAGATGTACTTACTTCAACCCACCCCACCCCACCTTTTACCCGCCTCAATTGACCGACGATAATAACACGTATTCGAAAAATTAGATGTAACAAAAGAAAATAGTGTGATGATAAGTGTTACAAAATATATCGGTAATATAGATTTGTTGTTAATTTTTAATTGTAGGAGTTGGTTGAAATTATAACAATAGCTTTTTTCTAATTTTATAAAATACGAAAAATCAGGTTGTGAAAAATAATAAAAATATGATGTAATTTGAAAAGCATGTGACAGCAAAAGATGATGATGATAATTTGAAAATTAAAATGGAATCGTATCTAATCAATACTGCCTGATGTATCATGATAATCAACAAAATGGAGAATTTCAAAATATCAACTTCAACCCAGTTCAACTTTCTTTCATTAGTTTAACCAAGTTTAATTTATCACATCAATAAAATTCAACCCACTTCAATGTACTTCAACCTACGTCAACCTACTTCAACCCACCTCAACCTACTTCACCCTTTTACCCACCCTAAGTTACTTATAAATTTTCACCATTTTCAAATCACACTACTTTGCAAAAATAATTAAATCTCACATGACACTTTACAAATTATTAAATTTATGAAGAGATTGGTTGAAGTTGATTGAAGTGGGTTGAGATAGGTTGATGTTGGTTGAAGTGGGTTGAAGTAGGTTGAGGTTGGTATTTTTTTTTCAAGTGGGTTAAAGTTAGTTGAAGTAGGTTGAAATGGGTTGAGATTAGTAAATCTAAAATAACCTACGAAAAGAACAAGGCCTAAAGCCCTATATTTTTTCGTGATCATGTGAGCATTTAGAATGCATCTTACATTTAATTACAATTTTTTGACAACTTTTTACTGTTTCTAATATTTTTAATAAAGTTTTTACAATTGCTTATATCTCTTTACACTTTTTTATATCTTCTTTCATTTTCTTACCCCTCATTGTATATTTTTTATAACATTCAATTTATTATCTATTTTTTTCTCAAATTTATATAATATGTATATAGTTTTTTATACACCACCGATACGAAAAATTTGTATATATTTTTATAAACATAATATTTCTTTCTATAAACATAAAAACAAAATTTAAAAAGGAATTATATACGTCATTATAGAGAGAATAAGTTACCTTACTTTCAAAATTATAATAGAAAAATTGTATTCATGCTTGGGTTTTGACATGAATCATATACGAAAAAAGTCGAAATGTAGGTGATGAAAGCATTCTACCTATTTCATCCATAAGTTTATCCATAACAATTTGATTGCTATTATTGTACAATTGAACATTGGGTGACCCATCCATATTTGGATCCTTTGCTGAGATTTTTATGTTCTTTTTCTGCAGAATAATAAAACTATCAAGAGTACAACAAGTAACGATTATCTCAAATTGTTACTCCTGTCTCATTTGAGGCATTATTTTAAAGATATTAATTTAAAATTATTTAATTTAAAAAGGATTTCATTTTAAGAGTTATATTCAATTTTCTTAAGAAAATTGTCCTTTTTTTTTAATTTGTTTTAGGAATGTGAAACTCATGTTTATTAAAAAAACACCTCAAGTGTAGAACATATTTGGTTTTTATAAGTTTGTGGGCTTGAATTTATTTTATTGTTATTTAATTTATTTATTTATAGGTTTACTTTCATTAATTATGTTATCTATATATCATTTCTTTTCATCCAAATCGATAAAAAACAATTTGCTTAGTGATGACATAAATTTCTTAAATTTTACTAACATATTACATGTGATTTTCTTTTATGAAATAATTTATTTACAAGTCATATATTAAAGACAAACAATTATGTAAACATATCTAAAAGATATATTTATACAACTTTTTAATAACTCAACAAATGATTATATCTATCTTTACTTCTTACAATTTCTTATAGCTCCTCGCAACTTCTCGTAACTTCTTATAGCTTCTTTACAGCTTTTACAACTCTTTACAACTTATCACTGTATCTTGTTGTAAAAAATAACAGATCCTAAAACTGAAATCTTACAATGAAACAAAAAAAAGATAACAAAAAGGATTACCTACCTTATTTACGATAACGCCACTGCCTGGTGGCTAGAATCCCAAAGCGCCAAGAGGAACTTTTTGAACTTGTGCTTTCCCTTTTTTTATTTTTTTGGTTTAAATGAAATGGGAAATCATCATAGGTTGGGTCATTTCCATTTTGCAATGATTATTTTCGAAAATTCGTTGAAATAAATTACAGATAAAAAATGGCCACCCCCATTATTGACATCGAATCTAACTAGAAAATTAGACCATTTTACTCTATCACACTAATTGGATTATATTCAAGTAGAAAATTTCTATTAAAAAAATACTTATTTGACTAAATAAGTTAAAACGGTCAACTTGGATACCAATTTATCCATCTATACGTTTGGCAGGAAGTGGAGAAATTGAAAACAAAAAAAAGAATAAATTACAAAAAAAAAAGAAGCCTGGCTAATTATCTCAAACAAATATTTAGATTTATGTTAAGCCATTTAAAATTAAAACAGATTTAGGTTGAGATTTTCTAAACAATTTATTAACTGGATCAAATTCAAATTAGGATTTTTTTGGGATCTGAAATTAGGATATTTAAAGTCAATATAAATATAAACCTAGCACTTGGGGGGGGGGGGGGGGCATAGCACAACCTGACCTATTTGCAAGTTCCAATCAAAATGTCACATAGAACGAAGTATTCCTACCCCCCTCCAAAAAAAAACCTATTTATCTTAACAAACCTTCCCAAAAGTGTAGGTAGAAAGCTTGCAATTGATATTAACCAAAGTAACCATTGTACTATGGTGATTAGGGGTGTGCAAAAAAGCCGAAATCGAAAATTGAACTAAAAAATCGAAAAAATTGAACTGAAAAACTTGTTAACCAAACAAATTTTTTAAAAAATTAGTTTGGTAAATCGAACCAAAAAAGAATTTTGGTTTTTGGTTCGATTATGGTTCGACTGGTTAGAAAATTCGATTAACCAGCTGTTAACAGAAAATAATTTTGTTTTCTAAAAAATTATACATAAAAAATGCAAAATTTAGGTAAGAAAGTGCATGTTTTAATTATTTATGAATGGTAACCAAAATTTATTTTTTTATAAAAAAAATTAAACATAAAAAATGAAAACTTTAGGTGAGAAAGTATACTTTTTTTAAATTATTTGTGCATGGTTACCGGGTAACAGAAACAAAAAATCAGTTAACCGAACCAAAAAATCAGTTAACTAACTTTTTTTGGTTTGGTTACGGTTCGGGTTACGGATAAATCGAAAATTTCGGTTCGATTATGGCTCGGAATTTTCTTGAACTGAAAAACCGGTTAACCGATTTTCAATTAACCAAAACTCCGCCCAATCAATTTTGGACACCCTAATGGTGATGAATATGAGACTATCTTCTTATTTAGCCAATGAAATGTAGACCTATTAGTTACGACTAAAGTTTTCGAGTATATGAAATTTTATTTTCAGTTCTTTTTCCCTTTGTGTAGTTCTTCTGTCAGTCTGAAACGTAATTACTGTTTGGTTCTAGGAAAAATATACTGTAAAGGTAAATCTATTTCACGATGGATGAGCAGCAATTAATTTTGAAAGAAAGAAGTCTTCCTCTCTAATAGATTTAGCAATATTCAGTAAATAATGTTTACAATGAACTAGACTAAAGACCTTTTGCTCCAATGGTATGTGTGGCTTTTATTATTCATCCACACCCAGGGGCGGAGCCATAGTGGGATCACGTGGGGTCAAGCGACCCGGCTTAAAAAAAATATCATCAGTTATGTTAAAAATAAACAAATACAGTATATGTATAATGTTTGATGTATTTAATAGCATTAAGAGAAGTTTGGTCCAGTGGTTTGATGGGTGTGCAAGGGCGGTGCATAGCGCTAATGTTGTAGGTTAGAACATTGCTACTAACGTTTTCACTCAATAACTCTCTCCTTTTATTTTTTCGCCCCAAGTTTTCAAATTAGAGCCTAGCACATAGCTCGACTCCACCCGCACCCCTCATTCTCAATTTCGCCTCACTGCCCACACACCCAGTCACCCACAGTTGCACACGCACTCACGATAGTTGGCAGCCACTCTCAACTAGCAAGGCACACCCCTCCGTTGCCACCCAGTCGGTGCCGCTACCTCACCACCACCATCAAAACTGCATTCGAAGATACAAACCCCAAAATCCTAGATCTAATTTTGAGTATTTAATTTTAATTTTAGCTATTAATTGTTAGATTTCAATTGTTTGGCCTTTAATTATTTAGATGGTTAGGCTATTTGTTTAAACTTTAAATCATTTGTCAATTGTGATTGTACGTGTTGTTCATTACTTAGATTTGCCACTAGTTAGTTACAATTATTGAATATCTTTTACTTGGCTAAATTGAATTTTTTTGGTCCAGTTGAAAATGCATAGATACTTCAAAAGTTGGCTACTAAATTATCGTTTCCAAGACATGAAGACTCGACGAGGACAATTGCCTTAATTGCATTAGCTTTGTAATTTTGTTTCTGTGACTATTGATAAATTTAAAATTTCAAATCCCATGTGCATTTGAACCTGATCCTACTTGATTTAATCAATGGATTCGCCACCATCTACACCGCCAGGGTTTAAATCTCGGTGGCTTTCAATTTGCTTAATTGAAGAAGTGACTAACAAGCTTTTGGACTTATTCACTCCGAGATGCAGAGGAAGCTTTCTTGATTTGTGAATATTGGACCTAGAGAAGAGATTTGCCCAGTAAAAGAACCTACAAAGAATTCAATAAGGAGTACAGTGATTTTTCTCCCTTAATGAGTCTCTAACACGCTAGTAAGAAACAGAATTATAAAAAGAGAAACTAGAAAAGAGAAAATCTTAGGTTGTTTTTCCCCCTTGCCTTTGATGTTGATCCTAGTGTTGCTTATGCAAAAGTTCAGAGGAAATCTATTATAGATTTTGTATTAGGATTATACTCCTTGTTGGAGTATGTTTGTTTCCTAAATACTTTATCTCCTAGAAATTTCCCTCTTCACTACAAAAATACATCTAATCTGCGACGGAAATACCGACGGAAAAAGTTTCTTTTTCCGACGGGAAAAGTGATTTCCGACGGAAACTCCGACGGGATTGGGCTCGACGGGATTGGGCTCGTCGCAGAATTTATCCCGACGGAATCCGACGGGTGTCCGACGGAATTTCCGACGGAAATATCCCGTCGGAAATCCCGTCGGACAGGCCTGCAGCATCGGAGGAAGCGAAATCGAAAAAAGGGGGGAGGGAATTTCCGACGGAATTTCCGACGGAATTTCCGACGGAAATTCCCGTCGGAATTCCCGTCGGAATTCCATTTTTTTTAAAAAAAAAAATTTTTTTTTTAAAAACAATTTTGTTTAAAAAAGAAATTGTCGGATGAAATTGTTTTGTTATTTAAAGAATTGAGAATCCGATAGAGAAGCTAATTTGTAGGAAATTTTTCTTGAAAACCCAAAAAAAAAAAATTACGCAAAATTAATATGCGCGTAACAATATAGTTACCACGATAACATTGTATAGATATTTCTGTCAAAAGAAACATGCTGAATTAAATATGAAGTACGACATATATAGGAAATTGTCTAAAATGTACACAAATTACTAAACTATTCGGAGTCGGATAAATTTGTGGGATCATCATCGTTGTCATCTTCAGAGTCCTCTTCATCGTCGGGATTCAAGTTGATCTGGCTGGAGGAGCCTGCACTTTGACCTTTGAAAAATCTTAAAACTTTTTTCAGCATTCGCTTGTCTTCCCCTGCTTCTTGGCTATTTGAGTTATAGCCTCTGCTTGCTTGGTTATGCTCTCATTGAAGAGTTGTGCTTGCTGTCTTGGATCAAAATGCTCAGCTGATGAGTGACGTGCAGCTGCAATAGTAGCCGATTTTTTCAACTTCACCCCCTCTGCGCCAAAACCGTATACACGGCCCTTCTTGTCGAGATTTTCTTTAATCCAGAACTCCTCTTGGGTCATAGGTGGCAGTTGAGAACCCCCTTGAGATGCAGTTTGGGAGTACTCCTGCCATTTGTTCTGATGATCCTCCTGAAAATATACAACATAAAACTATTTTAAATCAAACCTGCAATTGTCACATATGAATTATCTGTAAATAGAATGTGTGAAACGTACATATTTTTTGGCAGATTTTTTGTCCACAAAAGCTTTGTCTTTCACCTTGCAGTGAGTGTCCTTGAATAATTCCTCACACGTGGGCTCCCTACCTAATATTTGGGTCTGAAAAACAAAAGTAAATCGCAATTAAATATAAGCGATGATGATGAACGAGGACCTCAACCCATATAATATTAATAATCAAATTTCTTACCAGACGCCTTTTCCTTTCACTAATCGGAATTGAGCCACATGTATGCAACGAAGGACCAAAACCTTCAACATCACTCAATCTATTCTTCTTGTTTCGTTCACTCAATTTCTTGAAGTTGTCACTGTCACTCCAATGTTTGAGCATATCATTCCAAACACTAGGCGGTAACCACTTCGGTTTTTTGTTGTACTTCCTAGCGTATCCCAGAATGTCCCTGAGTCGAGTGGCACCTCTGTACTCAAAGTTACGCCGTATCTGACTTTCGTTGTCTGGATGCCAGTAGTAGTGTTTCTGCGGCAAAATAGAAGTATACATATTAGTAATCAAACATTCCAAATTAACAATCTAATCACGACTTTGAAATTTATTGCACAGATAATTATGAACCTTGAACTCATTGAACCAAATGTCTCTTTGAGATTGTGGAACTTCCCCCCACGTCGTCCAAGGACGTGGGTACTTACCTGCAAAGCTTTCGACTATTTTCTGAACTACACCCTGATATGGAACAAAACTGAGAACACAAAAAGAATTGGTTAGTAATAAAGATTACACGTATGAAGAGAATATGAGACGTGAAGAAGTTGCAAAGTTCATAATAAACTTACGTGTCACCATCAGGTTGTAAATATATCTTATTGTTGGTGGTCGATGTGTCACTTTCAGGTGTAGGACTGTGTCTATCTCTTCCTCCCCCTTCATTGCGGACCCCTTCGTTGTGTACTGACTGACTTGGCATTCTAGGTTGTCCCATAAAATGACTACTGTTGAAATGCGGACTGACAGTACCGAACTGTTGATAAACTAATGGAGTAGATGAACCACCACCCATGTAAGGAATATTTGGTTGAATTGGTGTTTGCATACCCGCACCAAAGAAAGGTGGTTGCAGGTGGGATTGCTCATTCATACTACCAAAATAATTTCCGAATGGTTGACTTGGATCAAGAAACCCTCCAAACATTCCACTAAAGGTGTTCGGCTCATAAGTTTGATCTGCAGGATCATACTGTGGAGTCGGTTGTGGTACTCCTCTACCGGCATCACTCCTGGCCGTTCGACCACGACCACGTCCACCATTGTTTCCAGACATCTAAAAAATAAGAACAAAAAAATAAAACCGCGCCATTTTTGATACTATTGTTAGTGAAAAGTTACAGTACATACAGACAATTTTTTTTGAGTTTGCAATAAAAGAACGTTTTATATACATATGCATAAATACCCATATATACAACAAAACAATTCAATCAATCATGGTTGGACGCATTGTCATCGTCATCGTCATCATCACCACTTTGCACTGCCGTATTTTCATCATGACCCTCATCAGTGTCTTCTTCTTCATCCTCCCATTCACCTTCTTCATCCTCTTCATCACCATCATCATGTTCACCATTCCCATCATCATCATCACCCCAATCATGTTCATCAACATCATCAGCCTCTGCAGTTTCATCGACTAATGTGCCTACTATGACATTGTCCACGTTCATGTTTGTCATTCCAAACTGTTGATAGGCAAGTTCTAGGTTTTCTTTATCTTTAGGAGCACCGCGAGGTTTGTTTGGTATAGCTACCCACCAATTCGTTTTTCCTGATATCCCCTCAGGGTACTTAACATATACCACTTGGGTTGCAACATCAGCAAATATGAATGGGTCATACTTTCTGTAACGTCTGGTATGATTCACCTCAGGATATGGGGTGAATTTAGGGTAACGTAACCCCCGAGGAACATCCGGGTCAAACCACTCACAATTGAAAAGCACACATTTTTTAATTGGCTCACCCGTGAATTCAACACGAACAATTTCGTGAAGTACACCATAATAATCCCCTGGGACTTCGTCACCTTCCCCAACTCCTTTGACACAGACGCCACAGTTATATGTTGCTTTACCTTCATTTCTGGCCTTGGTATGAAACCGATAACCATTAATTTTATATCCAGAGAAACACTCCACCACCGTAAGCGGCCCATGAGATAAGTTCACCAAAAAATCTTGCCTCTCATCATTAAACACCCGATAAGAATTGACCTACGGACAGAAAAAGAAGGCAACCCTCTTCAGAATTACACAAATGTGTTTTGGAAGTTCAAGATTACTTACGACAAATTACTTACATTACACTCGAACCACTGTGCGAAATTTGCCTCGATGAACAAGTCCACTTCCGCATCACTCGCACTTGGATTATGACCGCGAAACTGATGTTTGAACCAACTGTAATGTTTAAGAAATGAAACTATTTACTTATTATTCGACAATTATTAAGTATTTAAATGAAACTTTCAGTAACTGATGTACTTACTCCAGATATGGTTGCACTTCACCACAGTTCAGTAAAATGTGAAGGCGAGCGACACGGTACTCCGCCTCAGTGAGATATCTTCGGCCTCGATTCCCAAATGGAGTACCCTTATGGTTGAACACCGATAGCGTTGGCATTTGTGATTCAGGCTGTTGCATACCCTCGTTACGCCCTATACTTGGGCTATCCAAACTTGACTGAAAATAGTACTCAGCGAAATGTTTTATCTCAAACGCCAAGTATGCGTGAACCATAGATGCTTCAACATGGGCTTTATTCTTTGCCGTCGGTTTCAACCAACCAAAGTACCTCTCAAAAGGATACATCCATCGATATTGAACAGGGCCACCCAACAAAGCTTCTTCGGCTAAGTGAATAGGCAAATGTTCCATGACATTCCAAAACCCGGGAGGGAACACAGTCTCCAATTTACACAGAATTACAGCAATATTCTTGTGCATCTCTTCCAGCATGCTTACTTGCAGCTCACTAGAGCATAGGTTTCTGAAAAATTCACTCAATTCGACCAAGGGTCCCAATACATCATCCGGAAGAGCAGCAAAAGCTACCGGAAGAAGATTCTCCAAAAACACATGATGGTCATGGCTTTTCATATTTTGCAACTTTGTGTTAGATGGATCCACCCAGTTGCCCACATTTGAGCAATAACCATCAGGTACATGAACCTCCCGCAACCATTGACATACAGCCCTTTTTTGAGGTAGCGATAGTGCAAACTTGGCTTTTGGCTTACACAATCTATCACTTGACCCTCTTGTAGCCAAGTCCAACTCTTGCCTGCTACACAAAATGGACATATCCATCCTTGCTTTGATGTCATCCTTCGTTTTTCCCGGAATATCCATGACTGTGTTTATAATATTTTCACAGAAATTTTTCTCAATATGCATCACATCAAGGTTATGCCTCAGAAGTTGATGCTTCCAATACGGCAACTCCCAAAAGATACTTTGCTTTGTCCAATTATGTTCATTCTCCTCAAATCCCGAAATTTGGAAATTGATATCTGTAGTCACTTTAGGCAAAGTGGATACAGTATCAGACAACATCTCACCAGGAATCCTTCGGGGAGGGCCAGTGTGTATGCTCTTCCCTTTACGAAAAGCAACTTTGTTAGCTCTAAAACAATGATTCCGAGGCAAGAACCGACGATGGCAATCAAACCAGGATGGCTTTCGGCCATACTGTAACTGAAATGCACAATTCTGATGCATACAAACCGGACATGCTAGCAGCCCATGAGTACTCCATCCAGATAACATACCATATGCGGTAAAATCATTGATAGTCCACATCAATGCGGCATGCAATCTAAAAGTTGCACCGCTTGATACATCAAATGTTTCAACCCCAACATCCCACAGCAATTTCAACTCATCAATTAAGGGTTGTAAGTACACATCAATCCTGTTCTTCGGATTTGCTGGACCTGGAATAATGCAACTTAAAAACATGTATGGGGTAGTCATACACATTTCGGGAGGTAAATTGTAAGGTGTTACCACAACTGGCCACACCGAATACGACCTTCCAGATATGGAAAATGGTGTGAAACCATCAGCACAAAGACCTAACCTCACATTCCGAGATTCTGCAGCGAAGTTTGGATACTTTTGGTCGAAATGCTTCCAAGCTAAACCATCTGAGGGATGGCGGAGAACACCCGACTCTTGGCGGTGCTCATCATGCCATCTCATATGGACGACAGTCTTTTTGGAGGCATACATTCGTTGCAATCTTGGAATTAAAGACAGGTACTGCATTTTTGCATATGGTACATCCTTACGACCTCGTTGGTTGGAGTTCTTCGGTAAGTGTCTTGCATGTCCACAAAATTTGCATGCGGACAAACTCTCATCTTCTTTATAGTAAAGCATGCAACCAGTTGGACAACAATCAATTTCCTGAACATCCATACCCAAGTCTCTCACTTTTTTCATTTGCTGATGATAATTTTTGGGAATGCCACTTTCAGAAGGGCACACATCTCTCATCAGGCCAACAACTTCATTGAAACAACGTTGAGACATATTGTGTCCCGATTTAATGCTCAGTAGCCTCACAGATGTTTCAAGTTCAGTTATATCACACCCTTCATACAAAGGTCTCTGAGCAGATTCAAGCATAGTGTAAAAGGCCTCAGGATTTACGTCATGCGGACTACTCATGTTCATTTCATTAGCTTGGAACGCAGCATGCACCATATTTTCCATATCATTATGATCGTTGTGATCATAATCAAAATTCATAGAATGTGAACTACTTGCACCCCCAACTTCCGAAGTATCTTCTTCTCCATGACTCGTCCAAAACCAATAACTCTTCACAAATCCCTTTCTATACAAATGTGACTTTACAACGTCAGGTGTAAAATATTGCATGTTCTTACACTTGACACATGGACATCTATAAACTCCATTAATTTGATATTCCTCCTGATTTCGTGCAAATTCATCAAACATATTAACTCCCTCCAACCACTCCTCTCTAAGTCCATGTCCATTAGGATTTCTTCTTCTATACATCCATTGACGATGCAACGGCCCATCCATATGTTCCTAATATGAATTCCTTAATTGTTATGTACACTACATTTAATTGTAATTAAATTCTTGCACAAATGAATTCAACGTGTTTATAATACATGTACGAATTACATTAAAATATATTTAACAAAATTAAACATACTTAACATACTTAAACAATTCAACGAAAAATTAAAGACAGTACGTATTATTTGGAAAAATAAATGTCATCGAATATCAAACATGAAACACCAAACCAAAAAAATCACGCAGTTAACATTATTAAACCATTTATGAAAACGAAATACACATAATACACACACTGTTTAATTATTCAAAACAATACACGTCCCATATTCAATTAGAACACATTCAAAAAAAAACTATTTAACATATCATAACACACCTAATTAAGCATAACACTTCATATACCTATATAATAAAAATTACACACAAATGCAATTATTACTTCGTACTTCATTGAAATAAATAAATCCCAACCAATTTAATTACATATATTACAATTCACATACTTACAAAACGTAAATATATATATCACAAACCAAAGAAAATATTCATGTACTTATGAAATTTAAAGTATTTCCTAAACCAAAACACATTACACATGTGTAACATACTTCAACATTTCGTAACAATTTAATTACATATGTGAGCAACAAATAAATTTTGTATTAAACCAAAAAAATGATTTCATGATGGAAAATCCGATGGAAAATGACTGTAGGAAAAAGTCCCCTAGACCCGCTGGTTTCGATGGAATCTCCTGTTTGTCGGACACATTCCGACAGAGAGAGACAGCCATCGGGAAGCGGGCCAACGGAGTAGGCGACGGAAGCCGACGGATATCTGGAACGAAACATTTAATGTAGCACCAAGAAAATCACCATCTTTTAATGGCAATTCAATGTTCTCTCCAATAACATTGGGTTCGGTTACTCATTTCAAAGATGATGATTTTCTTAGTGCTACACCGAATGCAGCGACCAATTGAGGCAGTGAAGGGGCTAATTTCGAGGGAGGAGCGAAGGATGTCGGACGACCGCAGAGCGCGGCGATAGTGGCTAGAAGAGGGCGACACTAGGTAAGGTGTAGACAGAAAAAGGTTTGTGTGTGTGTGTGGAGTGTCCCATTGCTCGAACAATCGGGTTTTTGAAGACAGTGGACCACTAAAAAAATTCAGGAAAAAGTGTCATCTGACGGAAAATTTCGTCCGGTCACTTATTTCTAAGAAAAACGCAAAACAAAAAAGTAAGACACCGACATTCCAAATAAGTTCAAAATTACACATTTTCAACGTTAATGCGTGTCAGTTGGAAAATCCGCCGTACAATTCCGTCGGAATATTCCTTCCAACAGGCATTTCGTAAAAAAAACCTACCACTTCTATCCGGCAAAGAGAAGTTTCGAAAATTGGATCCATCGAACAGTCCGTCAATGTAATTTTCCTTCGCCATTTTCCGTCGAACAAAGCAAATTTTTTAGCATGTGCACGACTCAGAAAACGCACATTATTCACATATTCACCAAAATTTAATGCACACCACAATTCAAACAAAACACGCACTTAACATTATTAAACCATTTACTACAACGAAACTTATATTAAATTAGGATTTCATAAAATTAGAATTATTTCACATGCTGTTTAATTATTCAGAACAATATACGCTAAATATGAAATCAGAAAAATATAGTACTTTTTCCTTATCATAAAAAAATCTCACAACACTTCAAACAAAACACTTAATGTAACTACACATGAATGCTATAATTGTTTAATTATTCAGAACAATATACGCTAAATATGAAATCAGAAAAATATAGTACTTTTTCCTTATCATAAAAAAATCTCACAACACTTCAAACAAAACACTTAATGTAACTACACATGAATGCTATAAATAATTAATTTCACATAACAATATTATTTTTCTACATAAATCTTATTAAATAACAATAACACATGACACCATCGATTACCCACCTCATCTAATTAAACAAACCAAACGAAATAATTACTATTCACATACTTACTAAACTTATATTAATATACAGTCAACATACATACATAAATTCAAAAGAGGAACAAAAAATGCAAACATACTTTAAAATTCATACATCTTTAACGTACTTAACTTTTTTGTGACATAACTTACATCCATATATATGTTACGAACAAATAAATTTTACACTAAACCAATCGCATCATTTTAAAAATTAACTAACATTCAAGAAAAAGCATATTATTCGCATAACCACCCAAAAATACATAAATTCACAAAAATAACAACAAAATCAAACATACTTTAAAATTCATACATGTTTAACGTATTTAACCTTTATGGTGACATGTACATATTTATTATATAATATTTCACTTATTCAAATAAATACACTTCAGAAATGAAATAGAAATTTAAGTAAACAATTAACTACGTTTCAAAAATTTTATAATATTCGCATATTCACCAAAACATACATACTTTCAGTAAAATAACAATAACATTAAACATACATTAAAAAACATACCAACAACTACATTTCATATCAAACCAACCAAATCATGTAAAAAATGAATTACGTCTCAAAAAGGCATAATATTCGCATATTCACTAAAACATACATACTTTTAGTAAAATAACAACAACATTAAACATAAAAAAACATACGAACAACTAAATTTCATATTAAACCAAGCAAATCATGTAAAAAATTAACTACGTCTCAAAAAAAGAATAATATTCGCATATTTACCAAACATACATACTTTCAGTAAAATAACAACAACATTAAACATATCTCAAAAAACATACATGGTTAACATATTTAACGTTTTATAATAACGGAACACATTTTATTTAAATTATTTACAAAAACATATTAAACACGCTTGAAATACTTAATTTAAAATAACAAACATAAATATAACTTTAAAATTTTAAAACGAAACAATTTCGACTAACCTTCAAACACGGAATATCAAACGGATTACCGGCGTGAATAGTCACGGGCGGCGGCGACGGCGGTGGGGCGCGGCGGCGACGGCGGCGGGACGGAGGCGGCGGCGCGGCGGCGACGGCGGCAGGACGGAGGCGGCGGCGCGGCGGCAATGAACAGTAACGGCGGCAACAGAAATCTGACACGGTCACAATTGACAAATTTACAACATAGAAAATACCAAATAACTAAACTAATTTAATTTTAAACAACTTACTAACGAAACAAAAAACTTACCGATTACAAAAATCTTCAACCTTCACTTTCTCTCTCTTCCCTCTCTTTCTCTTTGAGACCTTCTCTCTCTAAATTTCACAAACTACCGAACGCAAACACCCCCTCCCCAAATTTATAAACGCACGCGAACGGCCGCCTCGAGATCTGCGCGACATATGCGACGGATTCCGACGGGATTTCCGACGGAGTCCGACGGAATCCCGTCGGAAATTCCGACGGAATTTCCGACGGAAAATGCTTCCGTCGGAAATTCCGTCGGAATTTGGCTTTTCCGTCGGGCCCCGCTTGATTTCCCGTCGGTCCCCTCTGACATTTCCCGACGTCTGTCTAGCCCGTCGCATTTTCCGTCGGAGATTAACTGCGTTTTTGTATTACTATGAGATCTCATCTCCTTTTGCCTTCTCTAAGTTTCACAATGAATTTAAGCTTTCTTATTGGACTTCACTTGTGGATTATCCAGGGCTCAAACTTCTAAATACTACCTACTTTAAGACTTAAACTTCTATGTAACTCCCTCGGTCTATGAGCTTATAAAGGCATACTAACTAGATCTTTGTGATACAAAGAAGTCTCATTTATCTGCGTGTTGCACTCACGAAGATAGGACCTTAAGTATCCAAGACATGACGGTAATTCTAGGGATTATGGTGAACCGGTGATAGTATAACTCTCTTGATCATGCCCATCAAGGCATCCCATTCATATGCCATCATGTCAATATTTATAGAGATATCATGCCTCTTCATGAAAGGATAACATCCTTTCATAAATACCATTTCAAAAGGAACATATCTCTTCGCAAATGCATCCTTTCATTAAAAGACATAAGTTAGTTAACCATCCAAACTAACTTGTACCCCTTCATAAATAATTAGTCAAATCAATTATTTTCCAAAAGGTGCATTACAATAATTAATTATTATGTAGGCATAATTCAAAAATATATTTCCATAACCATTTTTGTGGAAATAATTATTTTATTAAATTTCCATTTTTATGGAAATTATTCCAACAATCCCCCACCATTTCTATAACAAATGGTTTTCCAATTTCCAGAGGTCTTGTGTATAAATGGAAGTGTCTTGCAATTGAACCCCCATTTTAGTGACTTGTCTGTCAAATGATCAGTATAATATGGCAGGTTATACATTGAACCAGCTATCCTCACTGACCACTTGTAACTAAGTCACACACAAAACTTCCATCTCATATCACTTTGTAATTTGACACTATTAACGGCCATGTGTTCCGTATCCATTTCGTAAGTACTCTAGAGCCAAGCCCAAGCTCGACAGAAGAAGCCAAACTTGACACTTACGAGGTGGACCTCATCAATGCCCCTATAAAGTATTAATAGAAACATCTGAGGAATGAAACAAGTCACACCATTGATTAAGCACAAACAACTTAATCAAATACTTATTTCTTACCCCCACTCAAATGTTCTTTGTTGAGGTTCATTAAGAGCAAAAGCTCACCCTTCGTCGAATATATGGGTAACCCAGCACTCCATTTGGATGATAATTATGATACTGAGTGCTAACAAGTCACACAAATGGTGTAGTTTAGGTCAATGAACTTAAGACTTGATGATTCCACCGGCGTTAAGCTGAGGTTCCACCATGGGTGACTTAGTGCGGGCTTTACACCATCCATTCCAAAGTCATTAGATGCATTCTATGACTTTGATGACAATAACTTTGTAAACGCCTCAAGACTTGAAGTTATTATATTAAACACACGTGTATATTTTATTTGTCCATCCAGATCCATTGTCATTGTAAGCGTTAATTATGCGCACAAAAGACTTACAAAATCAACTGAAATGATAACAAATTCTAGTTTTAAACTTTGACATTTCAACCTCTCTAGCAAGGTTTAATACATGAAAGTAATTTCATATTTACATCTAAGTCCAACTTGAATTTATAATCATAATTTCAATTAACGGACTTAAAAACATATCATATCACCATATAAGTATAAATTAACTCCACCATTTACTCAAAACTAGAGTAAATAACTGTAGGATCATCATGTGTATGTTCATGGATTAATGTAAATATATACTCATTTACATTCCATCAGTATGCATTCAATTCTTTTGACCATACTAAGAATCTCATGGTCGTAAACAAGTGCATTTATATCCATGGACTTAAAATTAATCATACTAAAATATTGTCACAAGTCCTCATGAACTTCTAATATTTTAGTATATATATAAAATCTCATGAAAAAAATAAAATATTATATTTATTTCCATCAAGGATAAAACTTTTATCCTATTTAACATCCATTCACATCAAAGTATTTAATCATAATAGCCTTATAAATCATTAATACCATGTGAATAATTTCAAAACTAGAAGAAATAACATCCAAATGTCCATAATAAAAACAGAGGCATTTAAAACCATGCCAACAAATGCATTAACAAGTCCAACAATGCATCCATGAACTTATACATATTTTAGCAAATTAGAATTACATAGAAATAAATAAATTATATTTCACGTTTATTTATATGAGGGATGAATCATTTATCCTTACATTCACATTAATTATCGATTCATAAACACCGTTTTATGAATCATAAATATCATACGAATATTTTGTCCAAAAGACATTTAAACATCCAACTAAATACATGGACATCTATTTTTCAAGAAAACATGAAAATACCATACTCCCATCAAGGATAAAAGTATTTATCCTTGAAGCATATTAAGTTAATTAGGGTATACATAATAGTAAATTTTCATACATAATGCAAATCTTTATAGAATTACTCTTAAATTCCCATCATATGAACCATATGACAGTAATTCTTATCATGATAGCAAAATTACATTGATTGTGAACATGCTCAAGCCACTGGATTAGCAATATCAATGGCATAGAAAATATAATTTCGCTCTCATCATCTTTAGTGACCATCTCATGCAACACTATGAAAATTATGCATAATTTTACTTCCTAAATTACTTCCACCATAAGAATATTTAATGATGTTATAATTTATCATCTCAATCCCGAGTCTCATGGGCTTGATTTTCATATTTCATAACAAATATTGCATTTTTGCCATCACGACATGCATTATCATGATAATCATGATCAATATTTGATCACTTGATAAATCCCATACGATTGCTGACACTCCACCATAGATTCACAATCTAATGGTAAGATGATAATAATCAAGGGTTGACAATTAAGAAAATAATAAACAATGAGATTAAATTCTTTTCAATTGCCTACTCACAAGATATTACATGCTATTTTAAGAGTATTAAACTAAGCCAAATTGAGGACAAAACAGAAGAAATTTGAAAGCAACAAAGTCAAAGACACTTTTCTTGTATTCAATTTGGCTCCAACTTGTAATGCATAAATTCATCCATCAAGACAGCGTCAAAAATAAAGTTGAATGCATTCATGGTTATTTCGGGATAATTTTCATACTATAACCATCAAGTCCAAATAAACAACTTATCTTCATGGACCTCACAATTTATTCACTACATAAACACAAGGCTATAATACATCATTTTGATATCATATCAAAATTTTTCCATACAATAACCATTATAAATATATACGATTATAGATCTCTTTAGATCTCATAATCAAAATTATTCATACAATAGCCTCAAGACTATTACCGTACTTTATTGTACAACAAATCAACATAATGTTGATTACATCAAGAGAAACAACTATACTAATCCAAGAAACTCATCTCTTCACGAACATGTCTTTGTTTCCATCAAACCTTCAATTTGACACATAGAATTATCGGCTTCTTTGTATCAGATGACCTAGAGTATTTATATTGTTGGTGTAAACATTTGGTTTGATGGATATAGATATCCGTTTGTAATAGGCAAACTCAGTGTCAAATTACTGAGGCTTCTAGGTAGGTGTAAAGATGATTTTTCCAATGACTCTATTCGCCCTCATGTGCAATAGGGCTACCTGAATATGTCTTTAGGATGCAAAGAAGTCTCCCTTATCTGCATGTTGCACTCACAAAGATAGAACTCTAAGTGTCCAAGACATGACAGAAATTCTAGGGATTATGGTAATAGTATAACTCTCTTGATCATGCCCATCAAGACATTCCATTCATATGCCATCATGTCAATATTTATAGAGATACCATGTCTCTTCATGAAAGGATAACATCCTTTCATAAATACCATTTCAAAAGGAACATATCTTTTCACAAATGCAGCCTTTCATTAGAAGACATAAGTTAATTAACCATCCAAACTAACTTGTACCCCTTCATAAATAATTAACCAAATCAATTATTTGCCAAAAGGTGCATTACAAGATAATTGATTATTATTTAGGCATAATTCAAAAATATATTTCCATAACCATTTTTATGGAAATAATTATTTTATTAAATTTTCATTTTTGTGAAAATTACTCCAACAATCCCCCACCATTTCCATAACAAATGGTTTTTTGAATTTTCGGATGTCTCATGCATAAATGGAGGTGTCTTGCAATTAAACCCCCATTTTTGTCACCAGTCTGTCAAATAATTAGGATAATATGATAGGCTATACTTTGAACCAGGTATTCTCTTTGGCCACTTGCATCTAAGCCACACACAAAACTTCCGTCTCAGATCACTTAGTAATTTGACACTATTAACGTCCATGTATCCCATATCCATTTCGAAAGTGCTATAGAGTCAAGCCCTTAGAAATCTCTAAATTTCTGGTTATTTTCAACCGCCAAAAGTAACTCAGTGTTTATTATGGATTTCTTCAAACAATCGGAAATGTTTTAAAAAAGGCAAACACATAGCATACAAAGATCAGTCCATGCCCTTCTTTACCACTTCAAATAGGTCAGATTTCTAATGTAAATTTTAAATTTGGGTGCAAACTTTTTGAGCAATTCTATTACTCGAATCCTATTTTGAATCAAATTAAGAGTTATCAAATTTATTCAACTCAAAATAAAGTAAGACATTAAACAAAACAGTTCACCCAAATTCTTTGTGATATTTGATTTATCTTGGTTAAATGGAACTCAGATATGAATTTTGGTACCCGCATTTTTGTCACTAGTGAGAGGAAGCACTTGGGAGCAAGCAATGTCATTATTCATGCGCATAGGTTTTATTTTAGCCACTACTACACGACATCCCCCTTTCAGGGCTTGTACTTTTAGTGGGTAAATGAAAAACCCTCATTCTCCGTCAGTATTTTCATTTCTTACCATCATCTTTTTCACTTTCTCTCAAATATTCATTTTCTATTCCTTATCACTGCATTCCATTCCTTCAGCAATAATTCTTTCCTATTCCTCCCCCCTTTCCTTGTCAATGAAAGCAAGCAAGCAACGCGCCTAACTGGATTTTTTAACCGAACTAATATCATTTACACTCCAACTTTCAACCTTCAACATCGACAATCTTCCTAATTCCACCACGAACCTGCCCGGTTTCCGTGCAAATTTCCAGAGCCACAACACAATCCTTCATATTCTAACCCTTTCTATAAAAAAATCAGTATTTGTATGGCTTTTTATTGCAACTCAATCATTTCAAATATGTATCGAAGTATGAGAAATAATCCGAGAAAAATATAATAATGCACAAGAAAAATGCAAACAAAAATACAACAAAAGGTTTCACTTGTAACTGTTCACAAAAGTATGTAGCATACAAGACAGAGAGAGAGAGAGAGAGAGAGATAAGGGTGATCAAGAGAAATCCTTACAACGAAATTAAACAACATTTTCAAATACAAATTCTTTCTACTAATCTCCAAACTCCACACCCCCCCCCCCAATTTCACAAATCTATGCTCCAGATCAAAGGAAGACAACCCTAATCGATTGAACTAAAACATCATTATTTGTTTCCATCTGTACCAAAAATCATCGAATTGTAAGATACGATTCAGAAATTTTCGATCAATCGCCCATAAAGATCCACCCAGAACCGATCGAATTAACTCGATCCTCAGACGCGATTAGCGACGGAAGCCGCGGCGGCGGCTGCGGCGGCGTTGGTGCTGGTGGCGCCGAGGAAGGTGAGCAAGCTGTTTGAAGCTCCGGCTGAATCTTGATCATCAAGAAACAGATCCTCCGGAACCCTAAAAGCTCCATGAACAGCAACAATGGCCAATCCAACAACAAGGGCAGACATGATGACAGATCCAACGCTGGTGAGGAAGATCACAAAGACGCTGAAGACAACGAGCAGGCCTAGGGTTTCCTTATCGGAGAATTCACGGCCGAAGAGGAAGAGAGGCTGATCGGAGGGTTTGAAGAGGTACAGGAAACCCCACGCGGCGAAAAGGGCGGCGAGGGTGATGAGAGAGAATGGGTGTGAGAGGAGAGAGAAAGCAAGCACGGCGGCGACAACGGCGAGGTAGTTGACGCGGAAGTAGGAGTAATTCTTGCGCAGGCGGGTGGTGGCATCGGAGATCGAGTCTGGCTTGGCAAAGGCGGAGCGGTCGACGAGCTCGGCCCAGGGGCGGCGCTGGGAGAAGCCGTCCTTGATCTGGTCGTGGAGGCGGGTAACAAAGGCCCGGAAGGCTGTGTTGGGAGTGGCGGCGGCGGCGGCGGTTGTGGTGGTGCTAGCAGTGGTGATGGGGGGTTGAGGGTTGGTAACGGGAAGGATTGGCGGCGCTGCGGAAGCCATTGGAGAGGGAGGAGAGAGAATTCGATAGGGTTAGATGAGAAGGTTTATCTAAGATTTGAAGGAGAAACGCGAGATCTGAGAAAGGAATGCTTGCAAAGGGGGTTAATGAGAGAGGTTGGCGACTTGGCGTTGTGATTGTATTGTCAATTTGTTATTTGCTGGTTAAATAAATATTGGCGTTTTTTGGAATGCCCAGGCACCAACGAAATTTCCTATGCGGATGAAAATAGACGCGCTTCTATTAAATAATCAACCCGGTATATGCAAGTCATCTCTTTCTTTTTTTTAAAAAAACTTTATTTGTTTATTAAATATGTAGTCCTGCTTTTCGCTTCTCTCGCTCTTTTTTTAAAATAAAAAATATGTTCTTAACTTAACTATTAAGTTTTTTTTTTTCTAACAAAGAAGTTTAGTAGCGAAAAGTCACATAACATCTACATTGATAATTTTCTTATAAGAATAAATCTAAGATATCAGAATAAATCTCTATTTCAACAAAGTTACTAACCACCTTTTTACTTGGAGCATCATTTTAGCCACAAACCAAATTGTTCGACTCTAGTTTGTATTTTCTTAACATCGAAGAGGTATTGTATAATTCCGCAGAACAAATATTTATATGATACAATAGATCTAATTTGAAAAAACTCATCTTGATCGACCTATATAGACTTACATTATTGAATCATTCTTAACCCAATGAAATGAATTGATTAACCAGAAAAATACTCTCTAGTTGAATTAAAAACCCTGATACAATTTGGACAACAATAGCAAAAGAAAGAACTTGGACAACAATACACGCACGCACGCACACACGCACATATACATACAAATACACACACACACACACACACACACACACACACACACACATATATGTGTGTGTGTGTGTGTGTGTGTGTGTGTGTGTGTGTGTGTGTAAAGAGCATAAATATGTTGAGAAAGTTTGTCCTTGTTGCTGTGCCCAGCTTTAGGATTTCATTGCATTTAAATACTGATTGCCTTGTATGTACAGGGATTAGTACATGATTAGGAAAGAAATAAATACAAATATTACATAAGTACAAAGGTTAGGAAAGTGTGAACTCTAGAATGATTACATTATGATACATTCCTCCCTAATACTACCCCTCAAGTTGACGCATGAGGATTAAGAATGCCCAACTTGCCCTTCAAATAATGAAGTTGGCGTTGACCCAGAGCTTTTGTAAAGATGCCGATCGGTTGTTTAGTAGTCGGAGTATAGCATGGATAAATAGCGGCAAACATAATATGTTCACAAATGAAATAACAATCCACCTTAATATGTTTAGTACGTTCATGAAACACAGGGTTATTAGCAATGTGAATAGTCGTCTGATTGTCATAGTAGAGGTGAGCAGGAGGAACTGGAAGACCAAGAAAACATAACAGGTTCCGTGTCCAAATAACCTCATTAGCAGCGTTAGCCATGGCTTAGTACTCAGCCTCTGCTAAAGAATGAGACACTGTAGCTTGCTTCTTAGTTTTCCACAAGATGGGCGCGTCGCCCAATTTGAGAAAGTAACTAGTGACAGATCTGCGAGTCATAGGACAACTAGCCTAATCGGAATCACAATAGACCTAGAGCCCAAGTGCATTATGAGCAGGAAAAAGAATTCCTTGCCCGGGGCAAGACTTTAAGTAGCATAACAAATGCATGGCTCCCAATGTCTTTGACGAGGATCTTGCATGAATTGGCTTAAAATATGAACCGGATAGGTAATATCAGGACGAGTGATTGTAAGATAAAGAAGATGACCAACAAACCAACGAAAGTGAGGAGGATCCCCAATAGGCTTGCCAGAGGTGGAAGTTAATTTGAGATTCTGCTCCATGGGAAAAGATGCTGGTTTTGCGCCTAACATACCACTTTCAGATAAAATGTCCAAAGCATATTTACGTTGACAAAGGAACAACCCCTTTGGAAAGCAAGCCACTTCAATGCCTAAGAAATACTTCAAAGGGTCAAGATCTTTCAACTTGAAACAATGATGTAAATATTGCTTGAAGCAATGACATGATGTGGGGCTGCTTCCTGTGAGGACCAAATCGTCAACATAAATGCACAGAGCCAAGAAGACATCACCTTTCCAATAAACAAACAAGGAATGATCTAATGGAGGCTGGTGGAAGCCATAGTGTTGCAATGTAGTGGCCAGTTTAAAAAACGACTGCCCGGGTGCTTGACGAAGTCCATATAGTGGCTTTTCGAAACTTGCACACAAGATTTGGTCTAGGAGGATAAAATCCAAGTAGGTGTTTCATATGAATGTCTTCACGAAGATCTCCATGAAGAAAGGCGTTGTGGACATCTATATGATGAAGTTCCCATCCTTTAGCAACTGTAATAGACAATGGACACTTAACAGTAGTCATTTTAGCAATAGGGGCAAATGTCTCATGAAAATCCTCCCCATCGAGTTGTGTGTTACCAAGAACAACGAGACGAGCTTTATATCGTTCGATGCTGCCATCGACATGATATTTGATTTTGTAAACCCATTACCAAGGACCTTTTTTCCAGGAGGCAAGACGGCATATTCCCAAGTGTTGTTGTCTTCTAAAGCTGATATTTCATTTGAAATAGCGGCACGCCAATTGGGGTCATGAACAGAATGGGAATAATGTCAGGGCTCATCATGAGACGTGACAGATGTAAGAAAGGCCCGATGATTTGCAGAAAAATTATCATAATAGATATAGTGAGCTGAAGGATGGGACGTACCTAAGGAAGCCGACAGTGTAGGCTCTGAGAAGGGTGTCTCTATAGCAGGACAAACATAATATTGGAGCCGTGCAGGAGGTCGTTGATCTCGTTGTGGTCGAGTAGAGATATTATGTGCGGGGCCAGTATTCTCCCCCTGACTATACGCAGTGGGCTCATCATTGGTCAACCCACCAAATTGAGGGGCATGGCCCTTGGACTTACATATAATGGAGTGCTCAGTGGGTTGTGAGGCACCTTCTGACTGGACTCAACGCGTTGATGGGGGTTCACCTGTATTCTATGCTTCAGTGGGTTGTTGCTCATCCGACTCAATTATGGGTAGTGATGCTTCCACATGATCGGACCCGATGCTGTCACGGAGTGGGATGGGGCTGGGTTCTAAGAGATTATGGACAGATTCCTCGACATAGGGATTTAGCAATGACCCAACACCACAACTAGGGTTCTCAGTGGCAGAGGTTCTAAAGTATTGCAAGTGTGAGGAGCAAATGGGAACTTATCTTCATAAAATCTGACATCATGTGATGTGAATATTTTTTAGTGTTCCAAGTCATAAACACGCCACCCCTTTTGTCCATAGGATTATCCCAAAAAGATGCATGTAATGGCTCGAGGAGCAAAGTTGTCTCGATGGGGTTCATGATTGTGGGCATGCCACAAGCAGCCGACAACTTTAATATGTTCATAATTGGGTTGCACTCCATGCAATACCTCATAAGGAGTCTTCCCACTAAGTAGTTTTGTAGGAGTTCTATTAATGAGATATGCAATGCTCAGCACACAATCACCCCAAAACTTCAAGGGTAACCTTGAAATCTCAAAGATCGTGCAACATTTAAAATGTGTCGATTCTTACATTCTACTTTGCCGTTTTGTTGAGGGTATCCACACAAAATGTTTCGACCAAGATGCCTCTCTGCCTAAAGAAAGCACGCAAAGGTCTATTTGTGAATTCTATTCCATTATCACTGCGCACTCGTTGAACCATCCCCCCAAATTGAGTCTTAATCATGGCACAAAATTCTATGATTCTATTGTAAGTTTCAGTTTTATCTTTCAAGCGGTTAACCTAAAAAGATCTATTGAAGTCCTCCACAATGCATAGAAAATAATGACACCCACTTAACGAAGGAGTGTGATATTGACCCCACAAGTCGCAGTGAATGAAAGAAAATGGTTTTTCACCTCGACTAGTACTAGTGGGAACAAATTTCTTGTTTGTTTTTGTAACGCCCCAAATTAAACATGTTTCACTGTTTATATTCTCCTTAATTAAAATCTAGACAACCCAATGATAGGGGCATTACCGCCGTCCAAAAGGACAAGGCTTAAAACATGAGTGCTAAACATAACACAGTTAAGCATAACCTCCACTGTACACATTCACATATAATTATCCATTCACAATCAAGTGTTAACTAATGTAAAGTTTATAAACCGTAGTGAAATAATTCACCATGTAATCTACATCTTCATCCACAGAAGAATTCAAAATACAACGTTAGAGTATGCATATACGGCATTACTTCTGATCCATATGGATTTCCTTGCTTCACTTATTCTCTTCGGCTAATTTGCTGGCATGAGGGCAATACTCTAAGCATTTGCCTAAAACAAAACATGAAAAACATTTCGAACTGTGAGCCGAAGCTCAGTACATGCATTCCTGAATTGTTAAATGATCATTGAACACTGATTGGGCCCGCTTTGCAATTCATTTTAAGTTAAAACAGTGAATGAAATAAATGTAAAGCTGTATTGCTAGTTATTATCTGATAGTGAACCCCTTGATACTTTTACAATCTATGGATAGGTGTACACCTGCCAAGCCGATCGGGGACCTGGCCTGAAGCCGCGCGGGTAACTGAAGGGCGAATGCCCTATAGATAATAACTGACGGGGTCACTAATTAACTGATAAATCACTGTGTAAACTGATTCATTGATGTACTTACCAAAACATGATAACGTTGATAAATACACTCTGATTTCTAAAGATACAGGCAATGGACGTACCTGAAGTCTTTAAAATGATATTTCACTTGATAATACTTATGCACAATGAAAATGATAGACTAGGCCTCAACTCTGTTTCATAAATGTCACTGTAAGTATGTGTAGTTAGTAAATGATCCTTACTCGCATAACCGAGTAGGTAAAAGTATGTGTAACAGAAATTGAGTAATGAAATGGGATACATAACTTGTGCATTTCAATATAATAAACTGATTTTAATTGAATATAAGACAAGTTAAACCAAAATGAACTTATTTAAATCAGTTATGGTTATTGAACTTGAAATACAATAAACTGAAGCAAAAAAAAGGCCAGATGGAAATGATTGAGGTGATAATGAAAAGATTTTAATTGATATAACTGACACATGGTTTGCTGATATTTCTGAAATGGATAAAGGAAAGAGTGAAGCTTCTGAAAAGGATAATAAAATGGTTAATGCCTCTGAAATGCGTGACAAATGGTTTATGCCATAAAGGGTGCTGCAAGGTTCATAAAAGCTCATATAACACCCTAACTTGGTCCAAAGGACACTGATTTTGAGTTAATAATCTGCTCACTTCCCAAATTTCATTTTCATACTCATGTAACTCAGTTTTCAACCCAAGTAAGATTTTGTACACTAACAAACTTGTTGAACTCACTACACTTTGTAATTTCCTTGCAATACCCATAATTATATAGAAATTTCTGAAAATATTTTCAAATGTCTCAATTTCTGCATTCACTCATGTTACCGATAGATGGTCTGCATTAGAAAATCCATATCTTTCACTCCCAACCTCCAAATGAGATATAAAACCCCAATATGAAAACTTCACAGTGTCCTCTAAAACTCTTATTTAGGACACAAAGCATGATTGACATAATAAGGTCCCTAAAAGTAGGGTAGAACACAGACGTGCACAATTTCTGATCAATCTGCGCAGTCACAGTAAAATGACCATAACGTTTTCCACAGAACTCGGATTAAGGCAATTCAAGAGGCATTTTAAAGATAACTCATTGATATATCCACACACCAAAAATCACAATTTTTCAGTGACCCAATCAATACCAGTTTTTCCGTGAAGTTACTGTTCCAGTTCAGTTCCCAGTTTCGATACATTCTGCACAGTCTTGAGTAAATTGGTCATAACTTTGTCCACACAACTCGAAATTGAGTAATTCCAAATCCTATTGAAAGATAACACATCAAAATATCACTACACCAAAAATCATGAATTTTGGATGTGCCAAACAGTACCAGTTAATTCCCAAAGTAGCCCCTGTTTTAGGTCTGTTTCCCAGCTTTAACTCACATGATTGCAATCTTTTCTTCACATAACCACCCACTAAAATCACTCTTTAACTTATATAAATCAGCATAAACATCTTGATATTCATTACCAATGCTAAAGATCAAAAAATCTCATTTAAAACGATCAAAATTCAACACTTGAACATGAAGCTTGCATGATTAACATAAAACCCTAACCCTAGCTTCAACTCCAACATGATCCATCACCAAGATAACCAAAACAAGAAGCAAGAACCAAAAGTTCAAAGAACAAGATTGAAGTCACTTACTTTGAGCTTGAAATAAGTGGAGATGGAGATGATATTGGGTGATTTTGAGGATGGGAAATGGTAGCCAATGGAGGGAGGTTGTTTGGGGATTGAAATTCTTGCCGGAGAGTGGCCGGAAAGTGGTCGGAAAACACCATAATAGGGCTGGGAGGGGGCTGCCATGGAGGTTGAGAGGAAGAGAGTGCCATGGAGGTTGAGAGGAAGAGAGAGAAAGGAGAGCTTTGATGTTTTGCCACTTGGTGTAAATACTTGGTGCAAAATGACCTTAAATACTTGGCTAAAAATTGCCCTCCCAAAAAAAAATATCTTTACTCATTATCATTAGGAGTTAATCATGGTAATTAGCTAAACAAATGAATTAGAAACTTGTTGGGCCGGAGTTGGGCTTAAATGAGCTCGGGTTTGGAAAAGAACTAAAACCGAGCGCGTTTGATTTATTTATTTATTTTTGTTGGAAGCTCGGGATTAAAATGTAATATCATGAAAAATAATTTAATCTTTTAAATCATAAATATCATGAAAAATAATTTAATCTTTTAAATCATAATATCGAGGCCTACTATCAATTTTTCTCGAAATTGTCCGGTAAATGAAACTAGAATTGCAAAGTGGGACCCGAAATGAATTTTTCCCAACTGGGATGATTCAATGAGATAAATAAACGTGAAAAATGAGTTACATGGCTTTATTAAATAAATAAATATGAGTTAAGGTCGGGCTATTATAGTTTTGCTCTATGACAGACATCACAACACCTTAAATCATCTTTATTCAATCGAAAACCACAACTTTCTGAAAAAGTTGGTAGCCTACTAAAAAGAAGGATGACCGAGTCGCTGATGCCAAATACTTGACTCCTTGGTGCTGATTGTTACATAGCTTGTTCCTCCTACGCTTGTCTTCAAGAAGTACATCTCGCTCCTCATTTCAGCCATACCAATCGGCTTCCTTGAGATGAGGTCCTGCAAAACACAAAAATCAGTGCCATAAACAACAATATAGTTTTTATCTTTGGCTAATTTTTGTACCGATATTAGGTTGCACTTGAAAGTAGGAGTCTGAAGAACCTCCTTCAAAGTCAATCCACCACCAAGATATACGGTTCTTGTCTTCTTAACTACAACAATTTTACCATCAGGTTGATTGCTGCAAATGGGGTCAAGTAAATCATGTATATTGTCAAGATTATTTATATTAGGATTCATATGATGGGAAGCCCCACTATCAATAACCGATTTATAAAGATTGAGCGTTGGGTGACTTAACACTAATCTTTTCTTGTTTTTCTCTCTCCTTGAAAAGATTAAATAAGGCCTCTACCTAACTTGAACTCAAACCGGTGCCTTTCTCAATTCCTTGCTCCACTGTGACTCCATTCCGATGCTTGGTCATGGTGAACACCTCCCCCTGAAATCCCGCCAGTCCTGCATTGCTGGAGGTTTTTATTCCAAATCTGGCCCGCCCATTCGCATCCCCATCGTGTCTGGTGTCTTCGGCAACCCTTCCTCCAGCGCCTCTTCGAATTTCTCCTGGATATGCACGATTCGACCGGTGACTTGGCCAAATTGGTGGATAACCAACAAGTTCGAAGCATTGGCTTCGCTCATGGCCGGACTTGTGACAGTGCATGCATCTGGGTCGATTTGTTGGTCTGGATCTGTTCATTGTCACAACCTTGAAGGCTGATGCTTCCACCATGAACTTGTTCTCCATCCCCTTTATTAGAGACTGCTACCTTTCATCTCTAAGAACAGCAGCATAAACCTTGTTCAGGGAAGGCAAGGGCCCTATAGCAAGCAAGTTCGATCTTACGATTCCAAATTTATCCGTGTCCAAGCCCATAAAAAATTGGTGCACACTTTCTCCTTCAAAATGTTTGTTCATATTGAATTCCTTAGTGCACTTACAGTTTGGTAGTGCCAGGTATGCATTGAGTTCATCCTAAAGTGTCTTTAATTTAGTGAAATCCTCAGTAATTGTTTGATTCCCTATTACGTTAAAAATTACCGCAAGTGCACGGCGTAGCTGTAACTAGCAACCGGTGAGTACGGGTCGTATTCTGTAGGGAGTTGTGTTTCAAGCACCAAGGTTAACTCGAGCGTATCAATCTAGGCAAGATACAGGGTGAAGGAAAGAGGAACTAAACTACTGAAACAAGCAAACAAAAAGGACTTGGGTTGTGATCGAATCTAAGAAGAACCAACTAATCAAATCAAACGTTCTCCTTCCCAAGTTATGCTAGGATTTAGAGATGATTGGTTGTATCATTAAAGACCAATCAAGCTCTCTCTCAAGGGTCATGAGCTAGTCTAATTATTCTAACCTCATATTTTCATGGGTTTAGCTCAATTAGACTACAAGATTGACAACCCTTGACCTAGCTAGCGACTGAGACTATTTTCATGTCCGAATCCCAACTATTCTCTCTACCCACACTTGACAATCAATCTCACCTCTCAGCACAAGTCGATTGCCCCAAAATATGGATGAAAGCACTTTCACGCATTTCATTGAACACTTGGCGGGCATGAAAAAAAACTCTAAATTCATGCATAAACAAGGTGGGTAAGGGCCTAAACAAGATCAATTAGTCATTAAGAAGCTAATCACCATTCAAATCAACACTAACTAACAACTAAACATCACAAACACAATTAAACTTAATTACAACTAAACACACAAACACGACCACAAACATGAAGTAGCAAGGAAATAAAAGCAATACAAAATCTAACAAACTAATAAGCATGAATTAACAACAAAAAATAAATATTTAACTAAACAATATCAAGCAAAACAACAAGTCAAATATAATCAAAACAAGAACAAGACATACAAAAATACAGAGAGAAAGAGAAGAGGAAACTTATGTTGATTGAATAAACTTGAGAATCTATAAGTTTGAATCCAAACAACCAAAACAAATCATAACCTTCCCAATCTAATTCCCCTAAATGGGGTTTTTATTGGCTAAACCTAAGCTAAGAACTCCCAAAAAGTCACGGAAGGAGCTGTCGAAGAAACAAGAGCCTGTCGCTCATAAAGGCCGAAGAAAATTAAGTCACGCGAACGGAGGGGGGCACGACCGTGCCAGGAAGCACGGGCACCCCATGCCAACTTTCTGGCATGGCAGCAAGGCCATGCTTCCTTGTGCACAGCCGTGCACTCCTCTGTTTCCTTAAGCTCTCCTTCCCTTGGTGCTCGGGCCTTCGCCAGACCTCTATTCTTCTTGAATTCATTCCCAATAACTTCTTTTCTACCAAAATGTGAGGATTTCTCCTGAAAGTTAGGCAAAACACATTATAAACACAATATGAATCGAAGGAAGTGAATTTGACCCTTCCTCTTATAAATTCAACATAAAAACTATGAGAAAAAGTGATCAAATAGGGGCTAAAATCGGGAAAAATAAAGGTTTATCATTCCCTTGATTTGCAAGGATAGTTTCTTTTTTCAATTGGTGTATCCGTATTTCATTGCTCTGTGAGTAGCGATCTTTCAGATCAGACCATAATTCTATTGCAGTTTCTGCATATGTAACAGATCCGTGTAGACTCTAGTCTATCACGTTATGTTGCCCAGCTATAACCATTGAATTACATCTCTCCTGGGCATGTCCTTCTGGGGAGTTTGCATTGGGTTTGATAAGGGATCCATCGACAAAGGCAAGTTTATTCTTTGATTTAAATCCATTGATCACTACCCGACTCCAATTCGCGTAATTCTCTCCTGTAAATATTGTGGGGTAAATTATGTTGCCCGGACTATCTGATGCACACAAGTAATAGGGTGATTGTGGATCGTTGATGTTAACCTATAGTGTTACGTCTTGGTTCTTGCCATTGTCACTCATTGTGGGGAAGGTCCTTGCTACTCTGCCCAACTTTAGGATTTCATTGCATTTATTGTATGTACAGGGATGGTACATGTTTAGGAAAGAAATAAATACAAATATTACATAGGTACAATGGTTAGGAAAGTGTGAACTCTAGGATGATTGTTCGTACCAAAAATGTGTTATTTTTACGATACTTTTATACCCGATTTATACTCGTTATAATTGTTATTTTTAGGTTTTTATTTGATCTGATTTTGTTTTGTAGGTCTTGAATATTTCGCAAAAATGAGAGAAAAATGAGGAAAAAATACCGAAAATGGAAGAATTGGGCCAAATTGACTCGAACCCAACCCAAATGCCCGTTATAACCCAAAACAACAATAAAAGGAAATTAAATTGAAAATAAAACAACCTTTCCCACGTGTTGTGCACGTGCTACTCACTTCCCCCCAACCCCATGTGCCGTGCGCATGACCTCTTGACCCCCCTTTTATTTCACTTACTCTTGCTTTCTCTTTCTTCTCTCTCGGCCAAACAGGCCCCAAAACCCAGAGAACACGAAACCCCCCTCACTCCATCATTTTCATCCTCTCTCCTTCGATCCCATCCCCCCCCCCTCTCTGTCGCTCTCTCTCTCACCAAGGCACCACAAGCACCATCAACACTCCACAGCATGCCCGCTTGCATCATTTTCACCATCCACGCGTGCCTAGATCGACGGCCAAGATCAAAGGGAGACGAGCTTGAAGGACTATAAATGAAGGCTACGCGCGTGAAAGCTGGGTAATTTAGGTTAGGTTTACGTTTTTAGTTTTAATTGTAGGATTCTTTGTTAGTTTAATTTGAGTTTTAGAAATCTAGGGTTTACATTCAAGTATCATTTTAGATTCTAGGGTTTGATTTTCGTTTGTAATTGCTATGTTTTTCATCCTTAATCTATGCGTGTTAGCAAAAATTAGTGGATTAAGTTTCATTTTTGTTAATTTTTGAGTAAGGATTGCGATTTCTTTGGTTTCGAATTTCATGAATCTGGTTCATCTCGGAAGATGGTTATCTGCCACTAGTTCGACTTTATGGGTTTTTGCTCTTCACCATTAATGTAGATCATAGAATTTGGGTTTGAATGGTTCAATTTATGCTCTTATTTGTAATGAATCGATTTCCTTTTTCTTTAATTTCTCTATTTTCGGTTCTGCCTCCACCAGTTGCACTGTTTCACTTCCAATGTTAGTCTACCATGCATTTTCTATCTCCAAATTCTACTTTGATTGATGCAAAATGAGCAGAGTAATTCGATCCCCTTGCCCTCTTCTTCTCTGTGTCATGTGTCGATTTGCAGCTCTGTTTCGCGTTTGGTTGAAGGGTGCCATAGTGAAGACACCCTTGCTCTGTCTCGGCCCTCATTTCTATTTCTTGTTCTGGGATTAATTTGAGTTCTAAGTCAAGGAGTGGATTTGAAGAGGTGTGTTGTGAGCTTGCTAAAACTGGTGTGAATGTGTCCTGAGCCTCTTTCTTAGCTACAGTAAGGTAAACGACTTGTTTCTCTTCCAGCTCTTGTACTACATCTCTTAATTTACTGTGTTTCATCTTAGACAATTTATGTCAATTATAAAAAGGTTAGATTCAAACTTTAGATAATGGTTGCTACAATTGTGCCCTGAATATATGTTAAGAAGTTCCTCTTTGATTTAGTTAAATAGCTTTGAGCATCATTAGTTCATTAGATGTCATTTAGTCTAATTAATTTATTTTAGTAATTTTCTAGTGACTTAATTTTATGCCTCGTCCTTGAGGAGACGACCCTCAAGTACTACAGTGAAAGCTGTATACTTGTGGCACTTTAATGTACATTGAAATTCATCTAACAAGTTTTTGGCGCCATTGCCAGGGACGACGACATGAAATTAGGTCATATTTTCATTTTTTTAGCTACTTTCTTTTTAGTTGCATATGTGCTATCTTCCTTTGTTTATTTCATTATGAATTGTTACTTAGCTTGGTCATTTCATGAAAAAATTCCAAAAAATGAAAAAAGTCTAAAAATGAAAAAAAAAAGAAAAACTTGAAAACCACAAAAAAATTGAAAAATTTTAAAAACCTCAAAACCAAAGTGGCAAGTTTATGTCTCCCTCAGTTTAAGCACTTTTCGTTTCTTAGTTTCATTCTTATTAGTTGCTTATACTTTGACTTACTTTATTAGTTGTGATTTATTTAGTTCATTTCTTGAAAAAAAATCCCAAAACCCATAAAAATTTAGAAAAACTTGAAAACCACTAAAAATTGAAAAACTTAAAAAAGCTTTAAAAGCTTCAAATGCCAGTTTTTCATTTCCCGCAATATGAGCATGAACCTTTTTGGAGTTATCTTTTAAGGCTTAATGATTATCGTGCTCAACTAAATCATAATTTTGAAAAAATGAAAAATTTGGGAGGTCATTGCTGTGGATCTAAATGTTAAGTTGAGGTGCTATGTTGAGTTAATTTGTCCTGGAGGTTTAATAGAATTACTATCTAAAACTTAAGATGAAGTTTGGGATTTGTTTGAAAAACTAGCTTGGGAAACCTATATGTTTGAACAAGCTAACGAGACTTTTAGATACCCAACTTATAGAGAGTATGATTTTCAAGCTAATTCTTATCCTTCAAACCTCTTTATGAATTCATATGGTCCATCTTACTATTATATGCCTCCTGTTTTGTGCGATTATTGTGAATCTCCTGATCATGATGCTCATACTTGTCGTTATCGTGCTTATGTTGATACTGCATGTTCAAGTTTTGAAACAAAGATTAATGAAATGACTGATCAAATGATAGAGACCATGAAAGTAAGAATTGCTGCATGTTCTCAATGTTTTAATCAAAATAGGGAGACTTATAGTGAGCTTGATTCTAGTTTAGGATCTCCTAAACCTAACATTAGTCTATATGATGATTTTGAACCCTCTTATTCTGCTAGGCCTGACTTGAATGAAGACATGTATTTGTCATCAAGAGAGTGACCTCCCTATGCCTCAAAAACTTGTTAAGTGAATTTCAATGTAAATTAAAGTGCTGCAAGTATACAACTTTCGCTGTAGTACTTGAGGGTCGTCTCCTTAGGGACGAGGCATAAAATTAAGTCACTAGAAAATTACTAAAATGAATTAATTAGACTAAATGACATCTAATTAACTAATGATGCTCAAAGCTATTTAACTAAATCGAAGAGGAACTTCTTGACATATATTCATGGCACAATTGTAGCAACCATTATCTAAAGTTTAAATCTAACCTTTTTATAATTGACATAAATTGTCTAAGATGAAACACAATAAATTAAGAGATAGAGTACAAGAGCTGGAAGAGAAATGAGTCGTTTACCTTACTGTGGCGTAGAAAGAGGCTCAGGACACATTCACACCAGTTTTAACAAGCTCACAACCCACCTCTTCAAATCCACCCTTTGACTTAGAACTCAAATTAATCCCAGAACAAGAAATAGAAATGAGGGCAGAGACAAAGCAGGGGTGTCTTGGCTATGACACCCTTCAACCAAACCAGAAACAGAGCAGCAAATCGACACATGACACAGAGAAGAAGAGGGCAAGGGGATCGAATTACTCAGCTCATTATGCATCAATCAAAGCAGAATTTGGAGACAGAAAATGCATGGTAGACTATCATTGGAAGTGAAACAGTGCAATTGGAGGAGGTAGAACTGAACACAGAGAAAAAAAAAGGAAATCAATTCATTACAAATCAAAGCATAAATTGAACCATTCAAACCCAGATCCTATGATCTACATTAATGGTAAAGAACCAAAACCCAGAAAGTTGAACTAGTAGCAGATAACAATCTTCTGAGATGAACCAGATTCATGAAATTCGAAACTAAAGAAATTACAATCCTTACTCAGAAATTAACAAAACTGAAACTTAATCCACTAATTTTTGGCTAAAACGCATAGATTAAGGACGAAAAACACAGCAATTTAAACGGAAATCAAACCCTAGAATCTAAAACGATACTTGAATTCTAAACCCTAGATTTCTAAAACTCAAATTAAAATAACAAAGAATCCTAAAATTAAACCTAAAAACGTAAACCTAACCTAGATTACCCAACTTTCATGCCGTAGCCTTCATTAATAGCCCTTCAAGCTCGTCCCCCTTTAACCTTGACCATCGATCTGGGCACGCGTGGATGGTAAGGATGATGCAAGTTGGCGTGCTGTGGAGTGTTGATGGTGCTCGTGGTGCCTTGGTGTTCGAGAGAGAGAGAGAGAGAGAGAGAGAGAGAGAGAGGGACAGGGATGGGATCGAAGGAGAGAGGATGAAGATGATGGAGTGAGGGGGGCTTCGGGTTCTTTGGTTTTTGGGGCTTGTTTGGCTGAGAGAGAGGAGAGAGAAAGTGAGAGTAAGTGAAATAAAGGGGGGGGTTAAGAGGTCATGTGTACGGCATGTGGGGCTAGGGGGAAGTGAGTAGCATGTGCATGACACGTGGGAGATTTAATTTCCTTTTATTATTGTTTTGGGTTATAATGGGCATTTGGGTTGGGTTCGAGTCAATTTGGCCCAATTCTTCCATTTTTGGTATTTTTTGCATCATTTTCCTCGCATTTTTTTCAAAATATTCAAAACCTACGAAACAAAATAAAATCAAATAAAAACCTAAAAGTAACAATTATAACGAGCATAAATGGGATATAAAAGTATCGTAAAAGTAACATATTTTTGGCACAAACAAATACTCTCACACCAAGATTTTGCTCGTCTTGAGTAAAACGACTAAACTAACTAAAAAGAAATAGAAAATAAGAAAAAGAAAATCCTAACTCATTGTCGTATGAATCACAGTTGCATTTAGCGCATGCAATAAGCCCTTAAAACCCCTCGGTTTCCCAAGTGGACGAGTGAGATCTTGTGAAGGTTTTCAAGTAAAATACCCACAAAATTATTTCAAAAATAAAAGAAAATCTTTTTGGGTTTTTTCTTAAATCTAATATGTACAAAATTAGGGAAAGATATGCACACGTTCTAATCAATTAAATCACCCATGTAACCAATTTATTGACCTGCATATATACAAAATGTACTTCAAAGCCCTATACCCCATAGATGACATCAGAGCACTAATTTTTCACCCCATAGTACATCAAGATTTTGAATCCATCGCAGTACTCGTATGCAAGTGTATCATCATTTCGAGGCTTAGATTTACCAGAATTAGACTCAATCCCGCTTGACTGGCACAACTACATTATTAACATATTAACATTGGAAGCAAGCTTTTTCAGCAGCAATATTGCCTCCAAGGATAACACCCAGTAGCATCATCTTCATCCTCTCTCCTTCAATCCCATCCCTGTCCCTGTCTCTCTCTCTCTCTTTTGAACACCAGGGCACCACGAGCACCATCAACACTCCACAACACGCCAGCTTGCATCATCTTTACCATCCACGCGTGCCCATATCGACAATTAAGATCAAGGGGAGACGAGCTTGAAGGACTATAAATGAAGGCTACGCGCGTGAAAGCTGGGTAATCTAGGTTAGGTTTACATTTTTAGGTTTAATTTTAGGATTCTTTGTTAGTTTAATTTAAGTTTTAGAAATCTAGGGTTTACATTCAAGTATTGTTTTAAATTCTAGGGTTTGATCTTCGTTTAAATTGCTCTGTTTTTCATCCTTAATCTATGCGTGTTAGCCAAAAATTAGTGGATTAAGTTTCATTTTTGTTAATTTTTTAGTAGTAATTGCGATTTCTTTGGTTTCGAATTTCATGAATCTAGTTCATCTCAGAAGATGGTTATCTGCCACTAGTTCGACTTTCTGGGTTTTTGCTCTTCACCATTAATGTAGATCATAGAATTTGGGTTTGAATGGTTCAATTTATGCTCTTATCTGTAATGAATCAATTTCCTTTTTTTTCTCTATTTTCGGTTCTGCCTCCTCCAGTTGCACTGCTTCACTTCCAATGTTAGTCTACCATGCATTTTTTGTCTCCAAATTCTGCTTTGATTGATGCAAAATGAGCAAAGTAATTCAATCCCCTTGCCCTCTTTTTCTCTGTGTCATGTGTCGCTTTTACAGCTCTGTTTCTCATTTGGTTGAAGGGTGCCATAGCGAAGACACCCTTCCTCTGTCTCTGCCCTCATTTCTATTTCTTGTTCTGGGATTAATTTGAGTTCTAAGTCAAGGAGTGGATTTGAAGAGGTGTGTTGTGAGCTTGCTAAAACTGGTGTGAATGTGTCCCGAGCCTCTTTCTTAGCTACAGTAAGGTAAACATTAGATAATGGTTGCTACAATTGTGCCCTGAATATATGTCAAGAAGTTCCTTTTCGATTTAGTTAAGTAGCTTTGAGCATCATTAGTTAATTAGATGTCATTTAGTCTAATTAATTCATTTTAGTAATTTTCTAGTGACTTAATTTTATGCCTCGTCCCTGAGGAGACGACCCTCAAGTACTCCCGCAAAAGCTGTATACTTGCAGCACTTTAATTTACATTGAAATTCACCTAATTATGATTACACTATGATACATTCCTTCCTAATATATATATATATATATATATATATATATATATATATATATATATCTGGATATATAT
>JACYFF010010365.1:89008494-89038366 GCA_017589665.1 Selenicereus undatus | reverse complement strand
CACACACACACACACACACACATAGACACACACATGCACAAACACATACGTGCACATGTATTGGTTCATTTCTCAAGGGTATATGCTCCAAGGAGTGTACACTTCTAAGAATATAAAATAATAATTTACGCAATTTAATGGTACAGTAGAAAGGACTTAAAGAAACATATCATTCATATAGAAGCCAACATTTATGTCTCGTGAAGTTATATAAATATATGTAAAATTTAGACAATTATATTTTGCAATTTATTTTTCTTCGAATGTGAAAGTTAAAAAACACAATGAAAACAAATATAAATAAACACTAGAATACGTGAATGCCCCCAAACAATTAGGTTTTTGTGAATTAAAACCATCTCTGTACTCATGAGATCTCTATGATTTTTATGTCAAAAACTTTGCTTAGTCTTGACAAAAGAAACTCAGTGTAGCCCAATAAACTCTTTCGGAATTCAACATTTCCAAATGTGATGTAGTTGTATGTGTTTATGTGTTCTTTAATTGTATCATACCCTAAAAAAAGAATAAGTAAAATGACAAGAATTACTCTAAGCCGTTTTAAAATTAAAAACAAAGGGCAATAGTTAAGAGTAGTTATTTTATTTTTAAAAAGAGAGCAGCAATAAACTTATAATGTAGGGAAAGACTGAACTTGATAAATTCATATTTGCTCTTTGATATAAAATAATCAAAGAAAATTAGATGCTTATTAACTGTACTTTGGTGGTTTGGATGATAATGCACTGTACTATAAACGTGGATTCTAGTAGGTTGTATAATTGACATATCTAGTGATGTTATAGAGGATAGTGGCAAATGTAGTGAAAACATGACATGGCAGGTGGAATTGCAACGAAATTTGTTTTTTAATAAATTAGTGCCCATAATACCACTGTGATGGCAATTGACCTAGTAAATTTGCTTTTAAAAAAATAAAATTGCTTTCATCCTTTCTCACTTGATAAACAGCTTGGCCTACTCACACCCCCCCTTTTTTATCTCTCTCAACTCTGACCTCATGAGGGTGAAGCACTTTTTCCTTGTTCAAATCAGGGCAAAGCATATCTAGAGAGGGAGGGATAGTCATATTATAGTAAGGTAAGTCGAATATGATTTGAAAAGGGACACTAATGATGGCCTGATCTAACTCCGGCAAAATGCTGAATCCAACAAAGCAAATTGAACAGAAAGCAACATCAACGCCATCATGGAATGCCTGTAAGTCATCAGAGGTGTAAATGACCTCCAACAAAGGGGAGGAAGTTCTATGGATGTGCGTTAATGTGAAAATGAAATTAGGGTTAGGAGTTTATTTGTAGCTTAAAATTCAAAATATGTTGAAACTTTTTGTTTGATTTATGGGGAGTTCCTAGCCAAAAATACCATCAAACTTTCAATTTTATTCAAAAATTCCATTGAAATTTTTTAACACCTAAGCATGCTATTAAACTTCGTTATTAGGCATTAACATACCACTTGTGTGAAAACTAACCGATTACAACTAGTTTTAACATATTTTTGAGTTATTTTGGAGCAATTAGTTGAAAATAAAGAAAAATAGAAGATGGAATAATAAAAACTAAAACCAAGTCGATAAAAGGAGAGAAATACTATAGATGGCTAGAATTCATCTTTTCCCCTTTCTTTAATTCACTTGAAAAGTGATGTGTGCATTTTGTTTCTCACATGATTTCAATCCATATTTACATATTTAATTTTGTCAAACAATTCAAACAATGAATTAGCCCTAAATTGTGCATCTTGAATGATTTATGAAACCCAACAAACCCAAAAAAAAGATTTCACACTACATTCAAAGCTGCAATTCAGATTTTACATCTTTGAAACCCTAAAGATTACCAGATGATCAAGAAAATTATCTTCCACAATTAACTCCTCTAACAATCGAACCCTTGTGAGATCTTCATAGTTGAAGTTGACTTCCTCATTAAGCTCCCAAATGTAATAGCCGAGGAATTTTGATTAGAGTTAATTATCAATGTTACAACTTTATTTGCTCTATTTTATTGTATTAGCTATATTAGATTAATTTTGCAAGCTAATCGAGTGTAATAACTCATGTGAATTAATATTTGGCATTTTCTTGATTTGTTATGTGATTGCATGAAATTAGTTTGCTAGTTGAAAATAGGCTGACACGAGATTAGTGAGAACCAATTGGACTTGGTGTATTTCGGCCCAAATATATTTTGGGTCTAGCAAAAAAAAGGGATTTGAGCTAAAAAGGTAAGCAAGCATGGCATTAGGAGTTTTCTTGAGTAGCTATAATGGACTCAACCCCCAAAAATTTCCAAAACTTCTTCTCACCCCCTAACAAAAAATCTATCCATTCTTTTTGAGCCCCCATATCCACCACCAATCCCACCAATCTAGAGAGAGAAAAGAGCGAGTAGAAAGAAAGAGTGAAGGAGAAGAAGAAAAGGGAAATAGTAGCCACAACAACATCAGGAAGGCTGAAGCAACGCTGAGCAAGGGAAACCAGAATAGAGAAAACGAGGAAGGAGGGGGGCAACAACCAGCCCGCAACCACCCAATTAACCCATAAGTGGGATCCTTAGGCTTGGATTGAGGTGGGTAGTTCTCTTTCCCTAAAATAACTACTTTATATTAAAATTGTTTTGTGTTTGGTCATGACAGTGGTGATGGATTTGTGAATGTTGAATAATGGTGGTTGAGTTAATTTTGGTGAATTTGAGATAGATATTGATTTAATTGATGAGATTTTGAGGATTTGCGGCGGTGCTAATGAGGGAGACCCGAAAATTGAATTATGAACCGTGGGTGGTTGTGCTTCTGTTATTGTTGTGCTATTCTTACCGTTGTTGCTTGTATACATGTTGTGATGTGAGTGATGTAGCTTAACTAAATTGCCCTAGTAAAATAATTATTGCATATGTATCTTGTTTGGGACATAGTTGAGAGAAGAAGGGGATACTGCTCGATTCAAGAACCTAGTTTAGCTTGGGACTAGTTCTATGAACCGGGCAATAACTCCACTCCAATTCAATTCTGCCCCTTTTATGTGATTTGTGTGTTGCGCATGGTGTACGAGACCTATTAAATGTGATGAATTGAACTGATTTCGTCAACCAAATTGACTGACTTGTAAGCCTATCATATCTGATCTGAAAACTTCCTCACTGAAGTGATCTAATGTGAGTTTGCGGACTTGAAAGTGTTAATTTGGCACTTAAACAAGATCAAGCCAAATCGAAATGGGTAATTTGGCCCAGTTGATTTTCCCAAAATTGATTTGCTCAAACCCCTATTTTTACTAAGGTGTAAGCTCATGATTTATATTAGGAAAGAAGTGAAAATGGATTCAATTGGCAAAAGCATTATCTTGCTTTATTCAATGAAGTCGACCCAAGTTTGAAAGTTATTTAAATTGCGTTTCATGATCTAAATCGAACCTAAAGGTGCCTGCCTGACTAAGTATATTTTATAGCTATTTGTTAATAATCCAAATGGCCATGACCTTTCTTGATCAACAATTGTTACCCAATTACTTTTTGACGAGTGTGGATCCAAATGAACCCCTTGAAACATTTAGCTCCATTGGACTAGGAGCCTGCTTACAACTTCAGGTCTTGTTGCTCTAATATGATTCTAAATCAATTTTCATGATAACATGTGTAACAATCTGCCTATGCAGTTGTTCGTGATTGTATTGATAAGATTTTAATAAGTAAGCTTTTAATCAAAGTCACGTTGCTAATTTAGTGTTATACTGATTTAGTCGCTTCTGAGAAATGTTTAATAGGCCAGAATCTAGTAGTTTCCATTATGTGAACTGAATCTTCTTAGTGAAGCTTCTTTATTAAAGTGAGTTTAAAAAGGATTGGAATTTTGGAATTGTGCGATTTCTTCAGGCCTCCATTTCAAGCAAGTTGGGCGGTTTCAAATGGTTTACCATAATGTTTTTGATAAATTGGGTATAGGTTGTATTTGCTTGCATGTGAAACCAAGTGTGAAAGAGTTGTTTTATCAACAAAATTGTCTTGTGCCACTCAAACAGGCCAATTTGAGTTTAAAAGTGTTTCCCGGACTACATGTTTTAACGACCATTTTAATTAACCAAGCTTCAGCAGCTTGCTTATTGAACTAAACGAAACCAAATGTTTGAGATTGCTTATATGTGACTGTAACACTTTTAAAAGATTTCAACGGTACTTGAGGAAAAAAAAGGTGCAAATTTGTGACACTCTTGACTTAAATGCTACTCGTTGTCCTGGTGATTGAAACTTGCTATCCTACGGTTCATTTTAATGAACATGATATTTTCGTGTGTGCTGAAAACAAGATTTCGCTTGAGATGTCTTGGGCTATGAGGATAGTGCTAATTGTATGGACACAATTTAGGGAACGGACCCAGTACGTGGGAACCCTAATTCCTAAGGAGCAGACACAGAAGTAGAAATCCTGGTAGAACTTGGCGAGTGTAAACGTCCAGTGATTGTGAAAGGCCCCAGGGACACCACAAGTCGTGAGTTATGAGACTCACTTGAAGAGACCACTAACATGTGAATTCGATGCCCAGAAAGTGATTTCTTACCTATGATGAGTTGGAAACTACTCTTTTTGACTTGCGAGCGCAAAAGTTTTGAAAAGTGGAAGTACTTTTTGAAAAGGCTTTTATTAAATAAAAAAATGGGCTTCTTTGTTTGGAATGACTTTTGCAAGAGTCCAATTTGGTTTAAATAAGAGCTTTCACTCCTTTTCAGTCATTATTTTCACTTTCAAGCTAAAAGAGCTCACGCCGATCATCCAAATAAACCCCTTTGATTTTAAATGCTCAATAAGGAGCCGAATGGGCTACTTCCTTCCTGCTCTTGGGTCGTAGTAAAGATTAGCTACTTGTGGGTTGATCGTGAATGCTTAATATGCTATATTATGTAAGAATTCGATGTGATTACTCCTTATTGTGTTGTATGTAACTGTTTTCGTTTTCGGGATTGTGAATTATCTACTGAGCGTGTGGTAGCTCATCTCGTCTCTATTTCCCCTTGTTACCTAGGTTCTTACAAACCATGTGGATACTATCGAACTTCATGAGATTATCTGTTTTGTCGAAGGTGTTCTTAGCAATTGGTGTTAAGGAACTTCAAATGTGTGTATTTTAATTCAGGAGATGGAATGATGTATCATGTTAGATTTTAAGCTCCTCTGAGCACATGTAAGCTTAACGTTTGCATTTATACATTTCATGGCATCTAATTATCACTCTAAATGGCAGCGTGAGCCAACCATCCGCGTAGATTCTCATTTTTTGGTCATTATAATTGAATGGTTCCGGGATGTAAACCCCATTATTTTGAATGTGTGATCCATTTAGTCGTATTTTTTAGTTTTTTTCTCTATTTAATTTTTCAGCTATGTATTCCAGCCACATGGTTCGTAGAGTTGTGGTCTTCAGTGTGTAGCCATTGAGCTTGTTTAAATATATCTTTTACACTTTTCATTATTGTAGGCACCTAATGTAAAGCCTAGGTTATGGTTAATTTTTAGGCAGAATTTTTCCATTTCGCTCCAAAAATTAAGAAATCACTAACACTTCTAGCCTAGGGTAGGGGTGTTCAAGATAGTATCAGAGTGTGACCATAGGTCGCAACTATGTCTTGCATTTCATATAGCTGTTTAAGCACTTCTTGAATGAAAATATGGCATATGGTGTATCTTTAAGTGTAAATGTTTTTTTGATGTGCTAACTGATGTGTCTGATTGATTGTTATGTTGTTGGAGTAGACTGTTTAATTAAAAAAGTGATATGTGTGTTAGACCATGAGCTAAATGACTTGTGCTCTGTTGAGTTAGCTAAGCGTTAGCTCTATTAGTAAATGTTTTTATGCATGCATATTTGATGACATAGTAGAAGGTATGCTTGGTTTTGAACTCAAAAGTTGAAAATGGTTAATCCTAAGGCCATTATTTGCCCCTAGCATGGTTTGCTCCATGGGCCCTACAATAAGGAGAACAGTCGTACTCAAAAGTTGGTAGAGAAGAGGCTAGAAGTACTTAAACTGCTTTGCATTCTCGAAACCCAAATATTTTGAAGTGTTAAAGCCTATTCTAACTATTGAATTAGGTTTTGCCTCGCATTTGAAAATTGGCATCCATTCTTTGATAATGCATGGGCTTAGACTTATAAGCACGTGTTCCTATGTGTGGTTGGATGCTATTTGTAGGTGTATGCACGCTAAGATATATACATCATGGATCTGTTAATGATGAACCATTAAGAAATGGACTATAGCTTACCTTCTATGTTTGAAAACCCTGCTAGATGGTACCTTCTTCCTGTAAACTCAGAATTGCTTAAGTGGATTGAGATTTTCATAGGCATGCCTGCAAATCTAGGTGATAGTGGTGGAACCTACTAACCCTTGCATAAGTGTGTTTTCGCCATTTTGTACTATTGTTGTTGATTAATCGTATGCTATCATTGTTGTTCTATGCATGGTCAGTGCTGCTTATACGATGTATTTTCCGCTTCCCTATGCATTGTTATTACTATCAAGTCGATTATGTGCTATTTTCATGTGGGCTTGTAGCATTTTGAGTTGTCTAAGCCTTAATACACCTAGAAAGAAAAAGGGAGGAAGAACCTGCATACTTTAGAATTGTCAACCACGTACGTCCCCTATTAGGGTAAATGTCCCATATGTTACTAGTGCTTTTTGAAGTACTAATGTACAATCCGATAGTTAGAGATTCCTATAACTCTACAAGTGAACCTCCCTTTCATGTTGTGAGTTCTTACAGTTCATATGACCACCTTTGAAATAGAAGTGTCTTATAGGCATGTGGGCATATCTATAAGGCTATCAATGCAGATATCCTTAGCTTGAAATCATTGCTAGTGGTAGAAGCCTACCTTTTCGATGCATTATGTGCCAGCATAACTACCACCTAAGTAAGCCTAATCTTTGGCGTTCCCCTACGATTGTCTAAACACGCTATCTCGTTCATAGAACTATTTCATATAGCGATACAAGCTGGGAGTTATACCTGAGAACGTAGAGTTGTTCATGGTGACCAACTTCTAAAGACTTTTGAGGAAAGCCTCTAGGCTTATCCTTGATCATAGGTTGCAAAGTGGGTTCACACTCGCCTATACTCATGTAGATGTCTTCCTGGGTGGTTGTACCATGACACTATATGTTAGAGGGTAAATATGGCATTATGTGCAATGTAAAGCTCATAGAAGCTTATATGGTTATTTAGATTCATTTTAGAGCAACCCTAGACAAGTTATATGAATGAATTGCCAAGTAATTTGATATCTTATTATCTGCTAACCTTTAAGTGTGTTTGTGCATATCATTGAGTTGGATGAATTACTCAAGCTGATTTGTTGGGTGGAGTAATGGGATTGCTTATTTGCAATTTGAACTAAACTATCTGTGGTTCCTCATATATTGTTTTAGTGACCATTTACTCATGTATTTAGTAACATGATGATGTGACCATAGAAGCTTGCATTTGCATGCTATTGCCTTTCTGTATTCTAAGCGCGGTTGGATGGCATGCTGGGTAGCCATAACTATAGTTAAATTATAGAATCTAAGGTTTATGTATGAGAATGTTTGTAAATGGACCACTGGCGTAACTCAACTGAGTGGCTTGGCATGACATGACTGAGCTATCTTGTTTTGTGTTTTACATGATAAGTTTCATGTACTCTGTGGTAATTCTCATAGGAAATTCTAGAGTTGTGCTTTGTTAGTCATTATTCTTACTGCCATTTCTACTTTGCTATATCGTGGTTATTGTGTGTGGCTTTGCTCCATTCTATTTGCCATGTTTTGGGATCATCATGCTGTTATTTTGCGTGTTGCCACTACCATTCTTCGAACCAAGGATTAACATTTACATGTCTATGAGCGTCTCCATTTATTTACATGTTCCCACGATTTAGAGACAACAAGTTCCATATAGAGAGCGTAGGGAGGACTTCCCATTAGCTAAACTATCGTGATTACCTTGTCTGCTTGTTCTGTTAGCTACGTATTCTGGCCGGATATTTTCCATTTTATTAAATATAGCTGCAAGTATAACCTAGGCATTAGTTTGGGAGTTCGAGGTAACTACTCCACTAATGAGTTGTGAAATATGAATGTTGTCATGCTTGATTATAACGCAGGATATGATGTGACTGAGTTGTCATGCATTACATACTTCCTGATTTCACTTTATGTGGTGTAATTAGTTGCAAAAAAATCTGTTCTAAAAATGATAGCTGAGCGTCATATGTATAAGTGTGTTATTTTATTTGCCTGTGCATATGATTTACGTATGTCCAGTTTCATATAAAGGTCACAAGCTTGAGCTTAAGTTTCATAAAAGGGAAGAATGATCGATACTTTGTTAGCTACTGTGTCAATGTCACCATTAGTTTAGGATTGTTGTTGCTTGGACTAGTGTTGTGCAACATTCTCATTACTCTGGGTGCTGTCTTGCCCTGCTTGGTTCTATCTGCTACTTTTGTGTTTCCATGTACTACACCTAGCGATTTGCTCATTACATACATGTAATATTGTTTGATGCTATGATTATTCTTGACTCTTGGAGTGTTAAGTTTTGTTTAATGTTATGTCGTTACAATCAAGGATGTCCTTTAAGTGTTGTTATTATTGGTTTGATACTATGTGATGCTATGTGATGCCCTTATTATTTTGCTGTGATTTGGGAGCCCTTTTCGATTGATTGCATTCTAAAATGATTGGATTTCTTCGTACCTTAGAATGAAACTGAATCATTTTCCTGTGACATTGATGGTTATGAATGCAAAATTCTTTAGACATCAACTCATATCGAGGCATGAATAAGCATCTTTGTGCCAGATGTTTGGGGCCTAAGATTGAAATTTGGTGTTCATTTAAAATAAGTTTAATGTGGATATCCACGCTGACTCATTTTCCCATCTTATACGCCATTTTGCCCTCGACGCCTTAATAGAGTTAGTAGACGCTTTAGGAGGATTGGCGAGGAGGAGGTTGGATACCATAACTTTTTCTTTATGATTTGAAGTGTATATTTAATTATAAAGTAAGGGTTTGGACTCTTCGATTGAGTTTGTGTGGACTGTGCCATGTTTATGTGAATCTCATGTCTTGCTGTACCATAAACTTTGGAATCTCGAGGACGAAATTCATTTAAAGGGGGGAGAGTGTAATAGCTAAGGAATTTTGATAAGAGTTTATTATTAGCGTTACAATTTTATTTGCTCTATTTTATTATATTAACTATATTAGACTAATTTTGCGTGCTAATCAAGTGTAACATTCACATGAATTAATATTTGGGATATTTTATTGATTACATGAAATTAGTATGCTAGTTGAAAATAGGCCGAGGTGCGACTAGATAAGATTAGTGAAGTTGTATTAGACTATTTGATGTTGGAACCAATTAGGCTTGGTGTGTTTAGGCCCAAATATATTTTTGGTCTAGCACAAAAAAAGGGATTTGAGCTAAAAAGGTCAGCAAGCATCAAGCGTTTTCTTGAGTAGCCACAATAGACTCAGCCCCAAAAAATTTCCAAAACTTCTTCTTAACCTCTAACAAAAGATCTATCCATTCTTCTTAAGCCCCCCATATCCACCACCAATCCCACCAATCTAGAGAGAGAAGAGAGTGAGTAGAGAGAGTGAATGAGGACGAAGAAGAAAGGGGAATTGAACAACAGCCGCAGAAAACATTAGGAAGGTTGAAGTAGTGTCGAGGCAAGAGCAGGCCAGAACAAAGTAGTCGGGGAATTGAATTATGAACCATGGGTGGTTGTGGTTCTATTATTGTTGCGTTGCTTTTGCTGATGTTGCTTGCGTACATGTTGTGATGTGAGTGATGTAGCTAGGATGAATAGCCTTAATAAAATAATTGTTGCATATATTTCTTGTTTGGGAGAGAGATGAGAGAAAAAGGGCCTGCTGCTCGGTTCAGTAGTCTGGTTCATCTTGGGACCGGTTCTCTAAACAGGGAAACAACTCCACTCTAATTGAATTCTACCCCTTTTATGTAATTTGTGTGTTGCATGTGGTGTGTGAGACAGTTTAAATGTGATCACTTGAACTGATTTTGTCAATCTAGTTGACTAAACAGTAAGCCTACTCTATTTGATCTGAAAACTTTTGGACAAAAGCAATCCAATGTGAGTTTGTGAACTTGAAAGAGTCAATTTGATACTTATAGAAGTCCAAGCCAAAAATGGGTAATTTGGGCTATTTGGCCCAGTTGATTTTCCCAAAATTGATTTACTCAAACCCCCATTGTTACTAAGGTGTAAGCTTCATGGTTTATGCAAGGAAACAAGCAAAAAAGGATTCAATTAGCAAAAGCATTATCTTGCTTTATTCAATCAAGCCGGCCCAAGTTTAAAGCGGTTTAAACAATGTTTAATGTTGTAAATCAAACCTGAAGGTGCATGTCTGGCTAAGCATATTTTGCAACCCTTTTCTAGCAACACAAATGGTTGTGAGCTTTCTTGATCAACAATTATTACCTAATAACTTTTTAACAAGAGTGGATCCAAATGAACCTCCTGAAGCATTTAGGCCCTTTAGACCAGGAGCTTGTTTACTGCTTCAGGCCTTGTTGCTCCAATCTGATTCCAAATCAATTTTTATGATAACATGTGTACCTATTTGGTCGTGTAGTTCATCATTGAATTGATAAGATTTTAATATGTAAACCTTTTATCAAAGTCACCTTGCCAAATTAGTGTTATACTAATACAGTGTGTCTAGAAATGTTTAACTTGACATAATCTTGTAATTTCCATTATATGAAGTGAATCTTCGAAGTGAAGCTACTTTATTGTTCAACCATAAATTATGATATTTTATGCCCTTTTATTGTCTGATATTTGCTCAAAATAAATTATTAAATTAGAATCTTAATAATGTTTTATTTATTTTGTAGGAATTGAAAATGCATTGAAAAATTAATTAAACTCCCTCGAACAAGTGAAGGAGTTGGATCAGATTGAAGATAACAAGGAAGAAGAAAAAAAGAGACAAGGACCAAGCTAGTCATCACCAAAACTCGGTTTGGGCTGCTTTTCCTTTCCAGCTCGGACCCCCGACCCCATCTTTCTCCTAACTCCCAAATCTCTTCTTCCCTCTTCCCCTCTTCTTTCCCTCTCGTGGGCCGGCCCAAATGTGTGACTGGACCCCCCAAGTTCCAATCCAGCAGCACCCCTCTTCCCCTTAGCTCGCATCTCTCTCTTTCCTACTTAAAAGATCACGCACAACGCACGTGATTCCAACGCAGCGACCCCCTTTCTTCTTCCTCCTCAATGATTCCACTACCTAGCAAAACCCAAAAACAGAGCAGGGCCCCCACACCTTGCTTTCCACCCGTTACTCTCTCTCTCTCTCTTCACGATCAATTGCTATCATTATCACCATCATAAATCCAACGGTTTCAAGGTGTGAATGGAGGCCATTATTTGGGGGCAATGAAGGGGCTGAAGGCTGCAGGGTTAGGGGGCTTTAATGGAGGTCGAAAAGCAGAGCAGTGGAGGAGGGTAGCAGTAGTCTAGTTTACGAATTTTTGGGTGTTTCATTCCACTTTCGAATCTCAGATCTTGCTTAAGGTTTTCTGTAACTGAATTTTGGTTCGCTAAATTTGAGTGCATTTTACCTTAATTTTCAGTCAAGATTAAAGTGAGCTAAAAAAGAACTGGAATTTTGGAATTGCGAGATTTTTTGGGGCTTTCGTTTTGAGCAAGTTGGGCGGTTTTGAATGGTTTTGCTTAATGTTTTTAATGAATTGGGTATAGGTTGTATTTGCTTGTGTGTGAAACCAAGTGTGAAAGAGTTCTTTTATCAACAACATTGTCTTGTGCCATTTGAACAAGCTAATTTGAGTTTAAAAGTCCTGGACTACATGTTTTGACGACCATTTTGTTAACCAAGCTTAAGTAGCTTGCTTATCAAACTAAATGAAACAAAATGTTTGAGATTGCTTATATGTGACTGTAACACTTTTCATGGGTGTCTTAAGGAAAAATAGGGTGCCGATTTATGACACTTTCGAGTCAAATGCTACTGGCTTTCCTTTTGATTGATTCTTACTATCTTAGGGTTCATTTTAATAAACATGACATTTTCGTATATGTTGAAAACAAGATTTCACTTAGGATGTTTAGGGCTATGAAGATAGTTCTAATTGTATGGGCACGGTACAGGGAATAGACCCGGTATGTGGGAACCCTAATTCCTAAGAAGCAGACCTAGAAGTAGGAATCCTAGTAAACCTTGACGAGGGTAAAATTCCAATGATTATGAAAGGCCTCAGGGGCCTCGTGAGTCGTGAGTCATAAGACTCACTTGAAGAGAGCACTAACATGTGAATTCGATGCCTAGAAAGTGTTTTGTTACCTATTATGAGTTGGGAACTACTTTTTCTAACTTATATCAGTGCAGAAGTTTTGAAAAGTGGAAGTACACTTTGAAAAGGTGTTTATTAAATCAAAAATAGCCTTCTGATGATGGATAGGATTTCATGAGTGTTTGACGGTCATTTTATGGCATTAGTGTGCTTAATTGTATGATTTATGCCCTTATTTCTAATGTTACGCTTGGTTTTGCTTGTTTTGAAATTGTTTGCAAATTTTGACTTTGTGAGCCAAGTTATATGAGTAGAATTATGATTTTAAGGCCTTGTGAATCAAAGAAGGTACCAAAAAAAGGCCTAAAGACACCCAACATGGGTGTACCGTGACCAATATCAAGACGAAGGAGGATCCATGAAGAAGCAATGAGGCAAACAAGAGAGTACGACCTGACCAGTGGGCACCATAATCTGTGGTGTGCCCCCACGGTCTGACCATGGTGGCCCCCTTCCGCCGAGCCTGCTAGTTTTCTTCGCGGCTATTCGACTTCTAGGTATTTTGATGTTCGGTTGATATGTTTTCCATGATAAAAACCTACTTTCAGTCATCATTCATTATTCCATTCCATCCACGTTCACATTCATCGTCTAGATTAGGATTTAGAATTATATCAGATTGGGAGAGAATGAATTAAAGTAAAGAATCTTACAAGGATTCTATGTCGCGTTTGTAATAAACGGATTCAAGCGCGTTCTTTGGCTGAGCATTTGTTTTCTCTTCTCTTCCCTTTTCTCATTTTAGGATTTATATTTTGTAATTTGGATTAGCTTTTGTTGTTTCGATCTTGGATTTGTCCAAATACTTGTTAATTTTTCATATCTTGTGTTAATCTCCTTAGTATTTTGGAATCTACTTGTTTCATTGAATCCTACTTGTTTTTGTCTTATGAAAAATCTGATCACTTTGTTGCATGTTTTTGGCATTGAGTGATAAACTAAAATGTGAAATTTGATACTAGAACCCTAAGATTTGACTTGATTATGTGGATTCTTAAGAAAGTCACACCAATTGAGAAACCACGAATTTGATAATCGCATGCTTGATGAACCAATCTGAAACCCATCGACCCAAACAATTAAAAACTTGAGCAATTTAAAAACTTGAGTCAATTTAACCTAAAAATAAGTCACACAAAAGTTCAGGAAAAGATAATAATATTCAGCAGTTGAGCTAATGAGAGAGCAATTTAAAAACTTGAGTCAATTTAACCTAAAAATCCAAACCTTTACAATGTGAAATAAGCAAAGCCGTGCAGTGTTAGCCGCTAGAGACTAGAAATTATTGGAGATGTTGTTCCCAGCTTCTGTTGGTGACTAGAAGTAAAACTGTATGTTTTAGAGAAAGAGGGGAGAACAACGAAAAGTGAAAGGAAGAAAGATAAAGAAACATGAAGACCAACCTCAAAAATACCTGAAGCTCCGATGAGACGTTGAGTAGAGCTCCAATGAGACATTGAGTGGAGCTCCGATGAGACGTCGTGGTTCAATATGGTTTTTGAGGAGGAAAGAGAGAGATGCGACCACGTTGCTCAATTGGAAGAAAGGACAGAAGAATCCAAGCTTTAATTACTCTTGTGTTGCTCTGAGAAGAAGGAAGCACAACAGAACTGATCGCATGCTCAATTGGAAGCTGAGAAGAATTGAAGGAGGAGGAGATGATCGAATGTTTGGAGATAAGTAGGGAAGAATTAGAGGAGGAGAATGAATTCCTGATATACGCATGATTCAAAATTAAGAAAAAACAAACAAAAACTTTAAACTAAAATCAGAAAAAATAAAGGAGGGATTCCAAACTGGAATCAACAAATCTCCTCCCACCCCAAAAAGTCCCGCCAATTAAACAAAAAAAATTACATGTTTTTTGTGGCAGCCACATAAAATTGCCACTATTGTCTAGTATTTTGTAGCAATAACTATTTTGCAATGAATTTTTTTAGATTTTTATATTATTGTAGCAGTTTAAAATTTGCCACAAAAAATTTGCTACAAAACACTACTTGTAGTGTCATAATGATTATAATTATCTTAAACTTTTTGATTTATTTTTCTAGGATATTTTGTAAGTCTCCTATTGGACCATTTGTCCTACTAATGTACAGATAATTCCCTCTCTGGTTGAGTATTTATAGGCCTAATTACCTCCATAAAACTCATATTTGATGAATGATATGAGAGTTTGAAGCTTGGTTTTCCTCAAAATCTCAAACTTTATATCTCTCTTAGGAGGGTGGTGATTTGAATATTCCCTTTAATCTAATACTTAGTGCTAAGGCTTTAAAGGGTTAGAGGGTAGGTTGATTTATCTTCTTGCTATCTATTTCAAGTGTTGAATCTACTCCATTAGAGGCTTTCTTTATTTGGGAATTCTCTCTCTCTTGGTTCATCTTTAGAGAGATTGGTCTTCAACATCCATTAGGCTCATCTACATGCATTTCATACCTTTATTTGGACAAATGAAATTCACCATACATTAATTGGCCTAGTCCTTATGGGGAACGACCTTGATTTGGTTCAACGCCATCATGCGCTTGCAGCTCTATCAGGTTTTGGGCACCGTTGTCAGTCACTAGTGTTGAATATTGGGTTTTTTCTGATAGGTTTGACTAAGTATTTTGTTTTTCTTTGAAAAAAAAACCCAAAAAATTTGAAAATTACAAAAATTAAAATTTTGAGGAAAAAAAACAATGGCAAGTTTTCATATCTCCCCAGTTTGAGCATGAATTATTTTAGAGGAATTTTAAGCCGTTGCATGCTTTTCTTGCTCAAAGTGGTTATTCTACAAGTAAATAGGAAAATGTGAACATTATTGATGAGGATATGAATAGCAACACCCGTGCTCTTTCAGAGTATTGGAGTTTTCTTGGTAAAAATGTTGATAAGGCATGATATTTGCTTGAGTGGATTGCCTAGGATTAATTTGAATTTGAGAAGGCTTCTCTGATCCTTGTGTGTTACTATCCTAGATCTTATTATGCCCGTTTTTGGTGTGACTTGTGTAATTCTTATGACCAAGTTATAAATTCGTGTCCTTGTAATGCATGTTATGCTCAACCAGACTTCGCATTACCCAGGGACAATACTGATGTTGTTCTGGCCTTACCTGATTCATCCTTCCCTTCAGCTTAGTGCACGAGCCTCTAGGAGGGTGAGCCTTTAGGAGGTAGTTGATAGGTTTAGTGTTGTTGATGCATGTTTTGAGTTAGAAGATACTTTAGATGTGGTGCATGATCTAGCTAAGACTCCTTTCGAAGGGTCATGTGATGTATTTGTATATGAGGACTTTCCTACCCTTGGTTTTGATGATAGTGTTCTCCTCAATCCCTTTGATCATTCACATTCTTCCCCTCTTCGTTCATTACCCTGTCCTTCCCCCAAGCATTACATTGATGTGCCCACTAATAATCCTATGATTTGTTATGCTAATGTTGCTTTGGGCTATGAGGACAACATGCTTCATGTGCTTGGTGGAAATGTTGATAATTTTGTTTCCCTAGTTACTTTGGTGGGTATAATGCCTCCCTTGACCCATATTGTATGTACCTAGTAACTGAGCCTAGAAAAATCACGTGGAATACTTTCTTTGATTTCTCTCTTGATTTTTCTATGGCATTTGATTTGTTGAAGAAAGCGATCACTTTGTTTGCTACGATTATCTTGATTCTCTCTTACTGTCATGCTTGTGAATCTCATGTTGTGTCATTTGACAAGCTTCCACGTGCATTAACGACTTCTGATTTGATGAGCCAAGTCTTGAGCTCCAGATGGACTGGCCAATGCTCCATGTGCCTCGGTTATTAGGGGCCTTAGCTTAGGTGTAACCAACACCTAATCTGGTGAGATTGGTCTATTTTGTTTCCCCTTTCCCTTCTCCTCATTTATTTCTTTTGAATAATGCTTTATCTAAGCATGGGGGTTTTATGTTTTCCATTTTGGTTTTTAGTTTGCATATTAGTTAGAGCATATAGGTTTAGGTTTCCTTTCTTTTGTAATAGTGTGATGCATTTTAGGTTTGCATATAGGATTGTATGTAAGGATGGTGTAGATTGGTTTAAGTTGCCCTCCGTTGATGCTTTTGCTAGGGAAAATAGTTTGCATGAGCTTGAGTGACTTTTAATGGGTGACCCTTTTTGGTGTGAAAATTTTTCAAGGTTTTGTGACTGTATCTTGTTTTAGCCCTTGTCTTGATTGAGAACTTTGTTACCTATTGGAGTCCTTAGCACTATTGCTAGTATATGAGCTTAATTTTAAGACCTAGATGGGACCATGGTAGATATCCCCGCGAGATTTTGAACCTTATTTGGGCTAATAATTATATTTAGTCTCACGTTGTTTCATGTGTGTGACTCTTCCATGTTACATCTCTAAAACTTCCTTGACTCTTGTTCAAAATCACATTAGCATGTGTATAGTTAATGATATGATAGAGACATTCTTTCTTTAGTAATTTTAGCCACATAGCCAAATAGCCTACCCTTGAGTACATGTTAATCCATTTGCTAGCCCCATTGAGCTTATGACCCTTCTCTTGTTGTGATCCCTTCCATTTTAGCCCTTGGTTGTACTTATATTCCTATCTTTAAGCCAATTCTATAGAACATCACTTCAAGTTTATTTATGGGGAGCTTATGGGGTCAATTGAGGTTATGGTTTCCTAGTATGTTGGCTTGATGAGGGTATTGTAGATTTGGAGTGTTCTCCTTATGTTGATATGGGTTGTGTATCTATTTATTAAGTTGTGAGTTGACAATTGGTGGTCCTATGCCCTTCTCAGTTAAATTCCATTTCATCTTCCCAAAGCAAAAAGGGGGGAAAAAGAGAAAAGAAGAAAAATCATGTTGAAAAAAAGAAGAAAGGAAAAAACAAAGAGAGAAAAGAATGAATGAGCGATTAGCATTGGATATGTAAATAGCTTGTGTTCCTTATTGGTTAGCTCATTTCCTACTTAATTCGTGAAGGATGTTCAATGTTTCGATGGGGTTTGGAGTGTTGGTGAACTTCGTTACTTGGTGCTTTGTTAGTTGCTCCCTAGCTACTTGACTAATAGCTCCACATTGCCCAAATTCGTTAATCCATTCCTTTCCCTTAACCCTTTTTAGCTCACGTTACAACCTCAGTAAAGTCCTCTTGACTGTCTTGTACACATTGCATTTTTCGTGCTAGAGAATTTGAGAGTCTTAAAAAGCATATGACAGTATGGAATGAGTCTTGAGTGAACCTATGCTATATTTCAAACACACGAGTGGGAATGACCTAAGTTTCCCTAAAAGTGAGGTTCTACAAGTCTATTTAGCTCTACAATTCCTTGTACTTGCATGATGTGCTTCGTAGTTCTTTGGGGGTCATCAAGTTTGATATCTATCTTATGGTCGTATATTTCTTTGAAAACATCCACCTTCTTCTAATTTTGAAATGTATTGTGTACTATTTGGGATTGCCATTGATTGATATTCTTGCTTATGATGTGATATGAGTTGCCTAGTTTGAGAAGGTTGCTATATTTTTGAGTCCCAGATGCATCTCCCCTTATTAGTTTTATCTAGTGTTTTCTTAAGGATAAGCAAAGGTTTAAGTGTGGGGAAGTAATGTCATATTTTCATAGGATTTCATGAGTGTTTGGGAGTCATTTTATGGCATTAGTGTGCTTAATTGTACAGTTTATTCCCTTATTTCTACGATTACACTTAGTTTTACTTGTTTTCAGAGTGTTTGTACATTTTGATTTTGTGAGCCAGGTTATGTGAGCATAATGAAGATTTTGAGACCTTTTGGGTCAAAGAAGGTAGCAAAAGAGGCCCAAAGACACCCAATACAGACATACCATGGTCAATATCATAGTCTAGTAGGATCTAGGAAGAAGCAATGAGGCAAACAAGAGAGCACGACCTGGCCAGTGTGCACCACGGCCAGGCCATGGTGGGGACCATGGTCGGTGGTGTGACCCACAGTCTGACCTTGGTGGCCCGCATCCTCTGAGCCTGGTAGTTTTCTTTGTGGTTGTTCGATTTCCAAGAGTTTTTATGTCTGGCTGTGTGTTTTCCACGATAAATACCTATTTTCAGCCATCATTCCATTCCATCCACTTTCACACTCATCATCAAGATTAGGATTTAGAATTAGATTAGAGGGAAAGAGAGTGAATTGAAGTGGAGAATCGTGCAAGGATTCCATGTCGGATTTACAATCGACGGATTCAAGCGCATTATTTAGCTGAGCATTTCTCTTTTCTTCTCCTCTTTTTTCTCATTTTAGGATTTATGTTTTGTAATTTGGATTAGTTTTTGTTGTTTTGATCTTGGATTTGCAAATACTTGTTCATTTTCCCAATATTGTGTTGATCTCATTGGTATTTGGAATATATTGAATTGTTTTATTGAATCCTAGATGTTTATTATCTTTTGAGAAATCTGATAACTTTCTTGCATGTTTTGGGTGTTGAATGAAAAGCTGAAAGGTGAAATTCAATATCTAAGATTTGACTTGATTGTGTGGAGTCTTGAGAAAGTCACACCAATTGATAAATCACAAATTTGACAATCGCATACTTAATGAACCTAAACAAATCAAGCGCTCTTGAGAAAGGGTAATTGGTTACATTTGGATATTTCGCTTCACCTTGAAAGAGGGCTATGATACTTCAATTGTCAAGTTTTAAAATAGGTCATTGAGGAAGAAGTGCTTGGTTGATACATGAATTGAGAGATTGGTCTTTTTTTTTGTATAATTCCTTGAGCATGTATCCACTAGATTAGATAGTACATTAATCTAATTTCAACCTCAAATAATCCGCTTGGCCTATCTTGAGTGAATAAAGCCTAGTAGATTTACCTAGTCCTAGTGGGAGAGGATCTTAATTTGCTTCAACGCCACCCTGCGCTTACAGCCCTACACCTTTTCTACGTGGAATGAGTTTTATAAGAGTCTAATTTGGTTTAAATAAGAGTGTTCACTCCTTTTCAATCACTATTTTCACTTTTATGCTAAAAGAGCTCACACGAATCATCCAAATATACCCCTTTGATGTTAAATGCTCACTTAGGAGCCGAATAGGCTACCTCTTCCCTGCTCTTGGGTCATAGTGAAGATTAACTAGTTGTTATTTGATCGTGAATGCTTAGTATGCTACATTAAGTAAGAACTTGGTGTGATTGCTACTAATTGTATTGTATGTAACTATTTTGGTTTTCAAGATTATGGATTATCCACTGAGCACGTGGTAGCTCATCCCCTGCCTCTTTCCCCTTTTCCCTAGGTTCTTACAAAGTATGTGGACATTACAAGACTTTACGAGATTATCTGTTTTCTCTTAGGTGTTCTTGTTAGTTGGTGTTAAGGAACTATAAATGTGTATAATTTAATTTATGAGTTAGAATGATGTATCATGTTAGATTGTAAGCTCCTCTGAGCAAATGTAAGCCTAACGTTTTAATTTATGCATTTTATGTCATCTAATTGTCACCGTGAATGGCCATGTGACCCAACCATCTGAGTAGATGCTTATTTTTCGGTCTTTACAGTTGAATGGTTTTGAGATGTAAAACCCATTACTCCGGGTGTGTGATCCGTGAGGTTGTACTTTTCAGGTTTTTTTCTCTATTTAATTTCTCAATTGTGTGTTCCGATGATGTGGCCGGTGGCGTTGTGGTCTCCGGTGTGTAGCCGTTGGACTTGTTTAGATAAATCTTTTATACTTTTCATTATTACAGGTACCAATGTAGGGCTTTGAGCTTAGGTAATAGTCATTTTTTAGGCAGAACTCTAGTTTCGCTCCAAAATTTAAGAAATCATTAACACTTCTAGCCTTTGGATAGGCGTGTTTCAGATAGTATCAGAGTGCGACCATAGGTCGCAACCTAAGTCTTGCATTTTGTATAACTATCTAGGTAGTTCTTGAATGACGACATGGCACATGGTTTACCTCTGAATGTAAATGTGCTTTTGATGTGCTGACTAATGTGACGAGTTGATTGTTGCATGATTAGAGTAGACTGATTGATTGAAAAGTGAGTTGTGTGTTAGAGCATGAGCTAAATGACTTGTGCTTTCTTGAGTTAGCTAAGTGTTGGCTCTATTAGTAGATGTTTTTATGCATGCATCTTTGACGACTTAGTTGAGGGTATTCTTGGTTTTGAACTCAAAAAGTTTAGAATGGTTAACCCTAAGGCCATTTTTCACCCCTATGTACGGTTTGCTCCTCGGGCCCTATAACAAAAAGAACAGACATACTCAAAAGTTGGCAAAGAAGAGGACAGAAGCAGTTAAACTACTTTTCATTCTCGAAATCCATAGATTTTGAAGTGATATGGTCTTTTCCAACTAATGGATTTGAAAACTTGCATCCATTCTTCGATAATGCATGGGCTTAAACTTATGAGTATGTGCTACTATGCATGGTTGGATGCTATTTATAGATGTATGCACGCTGAGATATCTGCATCACGGATGGTACCATTGGGAAATTGACTAGAGCTTGCCTTCTATGTTTGAAAACCATGCTAAAAGGTACTTTCTTCTCGTAAACTCATAATTGCTTAAGGGGATTGAGATTTTCATAGGCTTGCATGCAAATCTAGGTCATAGTGGTGGAACCTACGAACCTTTACATAGTGCGTTTCTGCCATTTCATACAATTGTTGTTGATTAATTGTATGCTACCATTGTTGTTCTATGCATGGTAAGTGCTGCTTTTATGATGTATTTTCTGCTTCCCTATGCAATTGTTATTACAACCAAGCCGTTTATATGCTACATTTATGGGGCTTATAGCATTTGAAGTTGGCTAAGCCCCGACACACCTAGAAAGAAAAAGGGAGTAAGAACCTTCAGACTTTGGAATTGTCACCACGTACGTTACCTACTATGCTAAATGGCCCATACATTACTAGTGCTTTTCAAAGTATTAATGAAGAGTCCGGTGGTCATAGCTTCCTATAACTCTACAAGTGAACCTCCCTTTCGTGTTGTGACTCCTTAAAGTTCTTACGACCACCTATGAAATAGAAGTGTCTTATAAGCATGTAGGCATATCTATTAGGCTATTGATGATCTTAGCTTGAAATCATTGCTAGTGGTGGAAGCCTACCTTTTCGATGCATTAAGTGCCAGCATAACTACCACCTAAGTAAGCCTAAGCTTTGGCACTCCCCTACAATCTAAAGACGCTATCTTGGTCATAGATCTATTTCATATAGCGATACAAGCTGGGAGTTATAACTGAGAATGTAGAGTTGCTCATGGTGACCAACTTCTAAAGACTTTTAAGGAAAGCCTCCAGGATTACCCTTGACCATAGGTTTCAAGGTTGGCTCGCACTCTCCTATACTTGTCTAGATATCTTCCTTGGTGACAATACCATGACATTGTGTAGTTTCGAGTGTAAATATGTCGTTATGTGCAAGGTAAAGCTCATAGAAGCCTATACTGTTGTTTAGATTCATTTTAGAGCAACCATTGATAAGCTATGTGAATGAATTGCCAAGTAATTAGATATCCTATTATTTGCTGACCTTTAAGTATTGTTGTGCATATGATTGAGTTGGATGAATTACTCGAATTGATTAGTTGGGCAGAGTGATGGGATTGCTGGTTTGCTATTAGAACTAAAATACCTCTGTTTCCTCATATGTTGTTTTAGTGGCCATTTACTCATGTATTTTGTGAAATGATCATGTGACCATAGAAGCTTGCATTTGCATACTCTTGCTTTTGTGTTTTATAAGCTCGATCAGATGCCATGCTAGGGTACCCATAACTATAGTTAAATTCCCGACTCTAAGGTTTATTAATGAAAGTGTAACTCAACTAAGTGCCTTCGAATGACAAGACTGAGTTATCTTGTCTTTGTTTTACGTGATAAGCTTCATGTACTCCGTGGTAATTCTCAACGGAAATTCTAGAGTTGTGCTTTGCTAGCCATTATGCTTACTGCCATTGCTATTTTGCTATTTCTTGGTTCCTGTGTCTAGCTCTGGTCTATTATGGTTGCCTTGTTATGGGGTCATTGTGCTATCATTTTACATATTACCACTACCATTCTTCAAATTAAGCATAACATTTACATGTCTATGAGCATATCCATTTATTTATATATTTCCACAATTTAAAGATAATCAATTCCATATGGAGACCATAAGTTAGGACTTCCATTCAGCTGACCTATCATGAATTCATGATTACCTTGTCTACTTGTTCTTTTAGCTACGCATTCTAGCTGAAGATCATCCGTTTTATTAACTATAGTTGCAAGTATAACCTGAGGCATTAGTTTAGGAGTTTGGGGTATGTACTGGACTAATGAGTTGTGAAATATCAATGTTGTCAGGCCTGATCTTAATGTTTGATATGATGTCACTGAGCTGCATATATCACATACTTTCTGATTTCATTTTGTGTGGTTTAATTAGTTGTAAACGACATCTATTCCTAAAATGATAGTTGAGCATCATATCCATGAGTGTGTTATTATATGTACGTGCGCATGTGATTTACATATGTCCAATTTCATATAAAGGTCACAAGCTTGGGCTTAAGTTTCATAAAGGGAAGAATAGATCTAGACTTTCTTAGCTACTGTGTTAGTGTCACCATTAGTTTACGATTGTTGTTGCTTGGACTAGTGTTGTGTAACGTTCTCATTATTCTGGGTGTTGCCTTGGCCTGCTTGGTTCTATGTGCTACTTCCGTGTTTCCATGTACTGCTCCCAGCGATTTGCTCATTACATACATGTATTCTTGTTTGATGCTATGATTATTCTTAACTTTCGGAATGTTGGGTGTTGTTCTAGTTGTAGCCTAGGATGTCATTTAAGTGTTGTTATTATTTGTATGATGTTATGTGATACGGCATGATGCCCTTATTGTTCTGATGCGATTTGGGAGCCCTTGTCGGTTGATTGGATTCTAAAATGATCGATTTCTTCGTACATTGGAATGCAATTGAATCAGTTGTCTATGACATTGATTGTTATGAAAGAAAAATTCTTCAGATGTCGACTCATATTGATGCATGAAGAAACATCTTCATGCCAGATTGTTAGTGTAAGATTGAAAATTGGTGTTTGTTAAAATACGTTTAATATGGTTATCCACACAAACTCATTTGCTCGTCTTATAGACGACTTGTCCTCGATACCTTAATAGAGTGAGATGATGCTTAAGGAGGATTGGCGAGAAGGAGGTTGGATACCATAAATTTTTTCTTTCTGATTTGAAATATATATTTAATTGTAAAGTAAGGGTTTGGACTTTGGAGTTTGGACCCTCTTGTTGAGTTTCTGGACTATGCTACATGCATGTGAATCTTGTGTTTTACTGTACTATAGACTTTGGAGTTTCGACGACAAAATCCTTTTAGAGGTGGGAGTGTAATGGCCAAGGAATTCTGGTTAGAGTTAATTATTAATGATACAACTTTTTTTGCTCTATTTTATTATATTAGCTATACTAGACTAATTTTGCATCCTACTCGAGTGTAATAATTCATGCGAATTAATATTTTGGGTTTTCTTGATTTATTATATATGTGATTGTACGAAATTAGTGTGCTAGTTGAAAATAGTCCTAGATGTGATTAGACGAGATTAGCAAAGTTTTATTGGACTATTTGATGTCGAAACAAATTAAGCTTGGTGTATTTAGGCCAAAATATATTTTTGGTCTAGCAAAAAAAAGATATTTGAGCTAAAATGGTAAGCAACCGTCAGGCGTTTTCTTGAGTAGCCACGATAGACTCAGCAACCCCCCTCCCCCAAAAATTTCCAAAAATTATTCTCACCCCCTAATAAACACATATGTCCATTCTTCTTAAGCCCCCCATGTCCACCACGGATCCCACCAAGCTAGAGAAAGAAGAGAGTGAATAGAGAAAGAGAGTGAGGGCGAAGAAGAAAGGGGACCTGAACACCAGTCATAGCAACACTAGGAAGGTTGAAGTAGCACCAAGCAAGGGCAAGCCAGAACAGAGTAGCCAAGGGAAAGAGGGGGCAACAACCAGCCTAGACCGCCCAATCAACCCATAAGTGGGGTCCTTAGGATTGGATCAAGGGGGTAGTTCTATTTCCTTAAAATTACTACCTTAAATTGAAATTATTTTGTGTTTAGCCATGAAAGTAGTGATGGATTTATGAATTTTGAATTATGCCAGTTGAGTAAATTTTGGAGAATGATGATGGATGGATCGAATTTGAAATGGATATTGGTTTAATTGACGAGATTTTGAGGATTTACATGGGTGCTACAGTGAGGGAGACCAGGGAATTGAATTGTGATTCATGTGTGGTTGTGGTTCTATTATTGTCTTGTTGTTTTTACTGTTATTGCATGTATACGTGCTATGATGTGAGCGACGTAGCTATGCCAAATAGCCTTAGTAAAATAATTGTTGCATATATCTCTTGTTTGGGGCAAAGTTGAGAGGAGAAGGGGCTGCTACTCAGTTAAGCTTGGGACCGACTTTATAAACCGGGTAACAACTCCACTCTGGGTTCAATTGTTCCCCTTTTATGTGATTTGCGTGTTGCATGTGGTGCATGAGACATATTGAATGTGATGAATTGAACTGATTTTGTCAATATAGCTGACTAAATAGCAAGCCTACTCTATTCGATTTGAAAACTTCCTTACCGAAGAGATCTAATGCGAGTTGGACAACTTGAAAGTGTTAATTTCATACTTAAGGAAGACCAAGCCAAATTAAAATGGGTAATTTGGCCTGATTGATTTTCCTAAAATTGATTTGCTCAAACACTCATTTTTACAAAGGTGTAAGCTTCATGGTTTACGTTAGGAAACAAGTGAAAAAGAATTCAATTAGCAAAAGCATTATCTCTTGCTTTACTCTATCAAGTTGACCCAAGTTCGAAAGTGATTTAAATCGCGTTTAATGATCCAAATCGAACCTAAAGATGCATGTCTGGCTAAGTATATTTTATAGCAGTTTTCTAGCAATGCAGTTAGCGACGAGATTTCTTACTCAACAATTGTTGCTAGATAACATTGTGACAAGAGTGGATCTAAATGAACCTCCTGAAGCATTTAGCCCCTTTGGACCAGGAGCTTGCTTACTATTCAGGCCATGTTGCTCCATTCCGATTCCAAATCAATTTTCATGATAACATGTGTAATTATATGCACGTATACCTATTCATCATTGAATTGATAAGATCTTTATTGAGCAAGCTTCTGATCAAAGTTGAGTGTTACACTGATTCAGTCGCATCTTAGAAATGTTTAACAGGCGAGAATCATGTAGTTTCCATTCTGTGAAGTGAATCTTCTTAGTGAATCAACTTTACTAAAGTGAGTTTTAAACGAATTGGAAATTTGGAATTGCAAGATTTATTCGAACCTCCATTTTAAGCAAGTTGGGTGGTTTCGAATGGTTTAGTGTAATGTTTTTCATGAATTGGGTATAGGTTGTATTTTCTTGTGTGTGAAACCAAGCATAAAAGAGTTCTTTTATTAACAACAATGTCTTGTGATACTTGAGCAGGCTTATTTGAGTTTAAAAGTGTTTCCTAGACAACACATTTTGACAACCATTTTAATTAACCAAGCTCCCCTAGCTTGCTTATCGAACTAAACGAAACCAAATGTTTGAGATGACTTATGTGTGACTATAACAATTTTAAAGGATTTCAAGGGTGCCTTGAGGAAAAAAAGGGTGATGATTTATGACCCTCATGAGTCAAATGCTACTCGTGTTCCTGATTATTGATACTTGCTATCCTGTAGTGCATTTTAACGAACAGATCTTTTCTTATGTGCTGGAAACAAGATTTCACTTGAGATGTTTTGGGCTAGGAGGATAGTGCTAATTGTATGGGCACGATTTAGGGAATGAACTCAACACGCGGGAACCCTAATTCTTATGGAGCAGACCCAGAAGTAAGAACACTGGTAGACCCTGACAAGGGTAAAAGTCCAGTGATTATGAAAGGCCTCAGGGATACCGTGAGTCGTGGTTATGAGACTCATTTGAAGAGAGTACTAACATGTAAATTCGATGCCAGAATGTGATTTCTTACCTATTATGAGCTGGAAACTACTCTTTCTGACTTATGCCAGTGCAGAAGTTTTGAAAAGTGGAAGTACTATTTGAAAATGCTTTTATTAAATAAAAATGGCCCTCTTTATGTGCAATGAGTTGTATAAGAGTCCAATTTGGTTTAAATAAGAATTTTCATTCCTCGATCAGTATTTTTAATTTCATGCTGAAAGAGCTCACGCCGATCATCCAAATAAACCCCTTTGATGCAAATGCTCACTTATGAGCCAAATGGGATACCTCTTCCATGCTCTTGGGTCGTAGTGAAGATTAACTAGTCGCTATTTGATCGTGAATGGTTAATATGCTCTATGAAGTAAGAATTCGGTGTGATTGCTACTTATTGTATTGTATGTAATTGTTTTGTTTTCAGGATTGTGGATTATCTATTGAGCATGTGGTAGCTTATCCCCTCTCTATTTCCCTTTTTTCCACATGTTCTTACAAAGCATGCGGACAATACCAAACTTTATGAGATTATCTGTTTTCTCTTAGGTGTTCTTATCAGTTGGTGTTACAGAACCCCAAATGTGTGTATTTTAATTCAGGAGTTAGAATGATGTATCATGTTAGATTGTAAGCTCCTCTAAGCACATGTAAGCCTAATGTTTGAATTTATGTATTTCATGTCATCTAGTTGTTGCTCTGAATGGCCGTGTCAGCCAACCATCCTAGCAGAAACTCATTTTTCACTCACTACAGTTGAATCGTTTTGGGATATTTTCCCATTACTCTGGATTTGTGATATGTTGAGTTATACTTTTCAGTTTTCTTTTTCTGGATTTAATTTTTCAGTTGTGTATTCTGACCGTGTGGCTTGTTTAGATATATCTTTTATGTTTTTCATTGTTGCAAGTGCCTAATGTACGACTTCAAGCCTAGTTTATGGACAACTTTTAAGCGGAATTATGTCCGTTTCGCTTCAAAATTTAAGAAATCCCTAACACTTCTAGCCTATGGGTAGGGGTGCCCCATATGGTATCAAAGTGTGACCATAGGACGCAACCTAAGTCTTGCATTTCATATAGCTGTCTAGGTACTTCTTGAATGAGGACATGGCATACGATGTACCTCTAACTGTAAATGTGTTTTTGATGTGCTAACTGATGTGACTAATTGATTGTTGTGTGACTGTAGTAGACTGATTGATTGAAATAGTGATTTGTGCGTTAAGCATGAGCTAAATAACTTGCGCTCTCTTGATTTAGCAAAGTGTTAGCCCTATTAGTAAATGCTTTTATGCCTGCATCTTTAACGACATAGTTGAAGCTATGCTTGGTTTTGAACTCAAAAGATTAAAAATGGTTAATCCTAAGGCCATGTTTTGCCCCTATGTATGATTTGCTCCTCGGGCCCTATAATAGAGAAAGCAGACGTACTTAAAAGTTGGTAGAGAAGAGGCCAAAAGTAGTTAAGCTATTTTTCATTATGGAAATCCAACGATTTTAAGTGTTAAAGTCTTTTCTAAGTATTGAATTCGGTTTTGCCTTGCATTTGAAAACTGCATCGATTCTTCGATAATGCATAGGCTTAGACTTATGGATATGTGTTCCTATGTGTGGTTGGAAGCTATTTGTAACTGTATGCATGCTGAGATATGTACATCCCCGATCTGTTAATCATGAACCATTAGGAAATGGCTTAGAGCTTCCCTTCTATGTTTGAAAACCCTGCTAGATGGTAACTTCTTCCTGTAAACTCAGAATTGTTTAAGGGGATTGAGATTTTCATAGGCATGCATGCAAATCTAGGAGATAGTGGTGGAACTTACTAACCCTTAAATAAGTGTGTTTCTGCTATTTTGTATTGTTGTTGCTAATTAATTACACGCTACCATTACTATTCTATGCATGGTCAGTGCTGATTGTATGATGTATTTTCTGCTTCCTTACACAATTGTTATTGCTGCTGAGTCAGCTATATGCTACGCTTATGTGGGCTTGTAGCATTCTGAGTTGACTACGCCCCAACACACCTGGAAAGAAAAGGGGATGAAGAACCTACAAACTTTGGAATTGTCACGTACATCACCTGTTAGGGTAAATGACCCATATGTTGCTAGTGCTTCCTAAAGGATTGATGCAGAGTCTGGCACTCAGAGCTTCCTATAACTCAACAAGTGAACCTCCCTTTTGTGTTGTGAGTCCTCAAAGTTCTTACTACCACCTATAGAATAGAAATGTCTTATTAGACATGTAGACATATCTACATTTCTATTGATGAAGATACCATTAGCTTGAAATCATTGCTAGTGTTGGAAACCTACCTTTTTGATGCATTAAGTGCCAACATAACTACCACCTAAGTAAGCCTTAGCTTTGGCGCTCCCCTTCAATTTTCTAATACATGCTCTCCTAGTCCTAGAACTATTTCATATAGTGAGACAAGCTGGGAGTTATACATGATTACATAGAGTTGTTAATAGCAACTAACTTCCAAACACCTTTAAAGAAAGCCTCCAGGCTTATCCTTGGCCATAGGTTGCAAAGTGGGTTCGCACTTGCCTATACTCATCTAGATATCCTCATGGGTGACAATACCATGACATTGTGTATTTTAGAGAGTAAATATGGTGTTATGTACAAGGTAAAGCTCATAGAAGTTTATATATGTTGAAACAAAACAAACCCCTTTAGATTTTTGACACATGTCAGTCTCACAAAATTTCTATAATAATTAATAGTTTTTAAATGCAAATTAGCTAATTATGTACGGAAAACTTTCCTTCCAAAAAACGATTTTATAAAGTTAACTACAACTTAGAAGATCTTCTTTTAAAAAAGAAAAACAGACAATGTTCAATCATGATAAATCATTATATTATATTACTAATATCACTCCCAATATTACCAAAATAATGCATTGTATGATTATGAAATGAATGCATCGATTGGAAAAGAGCTATTGTACAAGTTTGGTTTCCGATTTTCGCATCCACATTTTTTAAGCATGTCACTGCCACAAATTTTTAAACTAGTTAATATATTTTTTTTAAACACACGTTAGATAATTATGTATGAAATGTTTTATTTCCCAAAAAAAGATTTTATAAAGTTTATTACAATTCAGAAGATTTCTTTCCTAGAAAAAAAAGAGTGATAATGTTCAATTATGATAATTCATTGTATTATGTTACTAACGCCACTCCAAATACTATCAAAAGCAATGCATCATACTATAACAAAATAAATGCATAAATTATTGATAATCTATTGTGCATATTTGATTTTCAATTTTTACCCAAAGTTTAGCAACCGATATTGAATATTATAAACACACATAGTGGCATACTCATATTTTATGTCTTATTTACCATAAGGATGCAATTATTATTATCAAGAAATAACAAATGATGTTGGATTTCATTATTATTATTATTATTATTATTATTATTATTATTATTATTATTAT
>JACYFF010010365.1:88962959-89008484 GCA_017589665.1 Selenicereus undatus | reverse complement strand
ATTATTATTATTATTATTATTATTATTATTATTATTATTATTATTATTATTTACTATATATTTGGTCATAAATATAAATATAAATTTATATGTATATGTACATACAAAAAATCTTCCTCCCTGAAGCTCTCTGATGCTCTCTGTCGAGGGCAGCCATGGCAAGAGGTGGAAAGCGAGGAAGGCCGTGATTAACAGCACAAATTAGTCCAATGATAACACCAGGCATGGACTCGGGGGAGTGTACAACAATCGAAGGCACGGAATCATCTCAGTTTAGGAATGCCATCAAGAAGACTAATGAAACAGTGATTGAGCAAGTTGAAGAGCAGACGGCCGCAAGTGCACAATGTCGTTGTAGCAATCAAGGTTGAATTTTGAGTGTACAACAATCGAAGGCACGGAATCATCTCAGGTTAGGAATGCCATCAAGAAGACTAATGAAACAGTGATTGAGCAAGTTGAAGAGCAGATGGACACCTAGGTAAAACCTTACAGCTCCTATGTGATACGGCCGCAAGTGCACAATGTCGTTGTAGCAATCAAGGTTGAATCCCACAGAGACTAGGTTGATCTATTAGGCTATATCCCCTCAAGATATGCTAAGCAAAATTCTAATTCAAATAGTTTTGATTAACAACTGCAAATAAACTTTTCTAAATCAAATATGGAAAAAACGCCTACAAATTTTCGTAGTTGTGAAAGGGAATTGAATCAAAATGATAAACATGTGCCTTTCTGTAATCGGTTAATTTCGAGGAATTGCAATCTATACAGAAATTCAGTCTATTCTTTCGAAATCAACTAAATTTGCCTAAACTAAGCAAATGTCCGTCTTTCAAGCTAATTTGACTTAATCCAAGTTTAATATTTTTGATTACTCAATTCGAGTCCTCCCAACTTGACAATCTCTCTTTCGAGACGATGCAACGATAGGTTCCAACAAGAAGTCAAACAACCAAATGTCGTCTTTCAAATGCTCACTCAATTGTTTCAAGTGTGTGAGCAAATTTTGGCCAAAAATCAACTCACAACATAATAATCACTTGATAGAATGTAATCAAACCAATCATGAAAATAACACAATTGAATAAACTAAAACATGATACAATAACAATTCCACAAACTAATGAATTCCTAGACAAAAATTAACTACTCAAGCATGATTAAATTAAACATCTAAAACGATTAATCTAATGAGAAGAGAAGATAAGAGAGAAGAGAATAGAGATGCTCAGCCAAGATCACGCTTGAACCGTCGTGCAAACTCGAGGTGGAATCCTTGCAAGATCTTCCCTTCAACTCTATCTCTCTCTCTCTCTAATTTAAACTAAAATCCTAATCTACTTGAAAAGAGGAAAAGAATGGAATGCGATGGATGGGATTATTGCATTCTGCTGCAGAACGAGGCTATTTATAGGAGAGCTTGATTGATCTCAACCACACGATGAGGAAAAACGAAGAGGCCAGCTGTTACAGACTTGCCACGGACCGTGGCATCAACCACCAGCTAACCGTGGTCTGGGCTGGTTCATCATTCTTCTATTCTTCCTCTCTTCCATGGGCAAGGCAACTCAAGGGCATCCGTGATAAGTCAAAATACACCTACATAGGGTCAAATGCTGGGTAAAAAGGCCTAAAATCCTGTAAAACATATCAAACAACCATACCCAAGCATAAATCAAGAATACGAGTATAAATAATAACTCAATGCACAATATCGTCCTAAAAACGACACAAAATAGCCCTAAAATGATATACATATTGAGCACTTATCAAACTCCCCCATGCTTAAACCGTTGCTTGTCCCCAAGCAAACACTATAGAAAACCGACAAGGGAAGATGCATCTAAGACTCAAAACATAACAACCTCCTAAAAGTAGGCAAGTCACAGCATGTCACAAACAAGAATACCAATCAGCGGTAACCTCAAATAGTGCGCAAAACATTTCAAAATTAGAAGGAAAATAAGGCTTTCGAAAAAAGTACAAGACCACAAGCTCGACATCAAAATTGATCACCCCCAAAGAACCATAAAGCATGTCATGCAAGCACATGGAATTGATTAGAGCCAAATGGACCGGTAGAACCTCACTTTGGGAAATGTGGAACACTCTCGCTCATGTGTTTGAAATATAGCATAGGTTCACTCAAGACTCATTCCAAAGATGCAATCTATCGTAGGCTTGACAAGACTCTTAAATTCTCCACCACTAAAATGCAATGTGCACAAGACAATCAAGAGGACTTTACTTGGATTGTAATGTGGGCTAGAAGGGTTAAGGGTAAAAAGTACAAACAAATTTGGATAATGTGGAGTAATTTAACCAAGTGACCACAGAGCAACCAACAAACCACGAATTAACCAATAAGTTCACCAACACTCCAAACTCCAACAACATAATGAACATATCCCAACAAATCATGTAGGAAATAAGTTGACAAAGAAGGAATACAAGCTATGTACATATCCAATGCCAAACACTTTAGTTTTTTTTTTTTTTGCTTTTTTTTCCTTCTTTAACATGTCTTTTTTTCCTTTTTCTTTTTATTGTTATGGGAAATGAAATGAAAATTGCAATTATTGAAAGGCATAGGGTCACTAACTATCAACTCATAACCGAATATATAAATGTACACAACCCAAATAAGAGGGAACTAAAGCAAAATGCTCAATATCATCAATCCCTCAAAAAACCAACGTACCAAACCCACATTAAACTTAATTATCCCCAAAACTACCCACTACATAGATAAAGTGATGCTCCATAGACTTGGCTTAAAGGTAGGAATATGTTTTGGCTAATGGCTCAGATAAAGGGATCACAACAAAAACAGATATAAGCTCAAAGGGGCTAGCAAAGGGAAATAAACATGCAAAGGGTAGGCTATTTGGATATGTGGCTAAAATGATCGACAACAAAGAAGGCATCTATCATATCATCAAATATGTACATGCTAATGTGATTTTGAACAAGAATCTAGGCAAGTTCTAGAGATGCAACATGGAAGAGTCACACAAATGAAAGAAACATGAGACTAAATATAATGAATTAGTCCAAATAAGGCTCAAAATCTCATGGGATATCTACTAAAGTTGCATTAAGCTCATAAAATGACTCTATGTACAAACATTAGTGCTAAAGACTCCACGGGATAACAAAGTTCTCAATCAAGACAAGGATCAAAACAAGAAGCATTTACAAAACCTTCAAAAATTTTAGCACCAAAAGGGATTACACACTAAAAGATACTCAAGCTCATGAAAGCTAACAAAAGTATCATTGGAGGTTATCTCAAACCAATCCACACCATCCCTATATGCAAACCTAAAAATCAACTAAATGCGAAACACTAATGCAAACAAAGTTCTCAATCAAGACAAGGGTCAAAACAAGAAGTATTACTTGAGGGTCGTCTCCTCAGGGACGATGGTAGAGATTAAGATCACTAAGCAGAAAACTAATCTAAATTGCAAACTCTAATGTTCTTTAACTTTTATAAAACGTCAAAACCCAACTTCAACCACATCAAAGGAAAAAGAACACTAATACTCAAGACTTTCATAATCCAAGGATCAACTCTATCCATAATCCAATGCTACTAGAAACGAAAACGATTGCAACCAAAAACATAATCAAGCTTATAAATCCTATGAAAACAATTAAGCCAAGCTGGAGATGGTCATTATAGGTGCATCAAATCAAATCACAGAACACCAAACTCCACTAAAACTCCAACAAAGATCAAAACGGGGGAGGGCAAGCTGAGAGCAAATCACAACCATCAACCATCACCAATCCTAATTAAAACATTATCTCATCTCCATCATCATCATTACTAGATTCAAAATCATAGAGCATCGCCAATTAGCAAGCAACATCACTTCAACCAACGTTTAATCCAGCAACACCCAGGATAATCAAGTACAATGAAACTAAGCAAGCTTGAATTAAAATCCAACAATAACCGAGAACAACAACCGTAGCTGTTGACGAATTCAAACCAAACCAGAGAAACCAATAGCAGAATCTCAGGCTTTATATACCATAAATTGAAATGAGCATTACCTAAATCAGATCATAATCGAAATTAACCAAACCAAGAGTAGAACATGAGAATTGAGCAGCAGGGGAAGGGGATTCCGAACCTAGCCTCAATTCAGCTTTAATGGCCACCAAGAAAATTAACAAAACCACCATAAATACTCCAAAACAGGGCGAGACAGGGGAGGAGAAGAGCACGAACAGCCACAACAGTCCCAGCCATGGAGAATTCGTGGCCTAGAAATCGTAAAATTCAACTAATCGAAAGCCAAACTAAAAACAACCCTCAATTTCATGAAATACAACCAAGAAACATGTAAATGAGGCGTAATTATAAGGTTTCGAAACCCAGAATTTACCAAACACAAAAACCCTAATGCTTAAAATTGAAAAAGAACATCTGAATTTTGAGAGCAAAATTGCCAAAATTAAACTAACTAAAACCTAAGATTGTCTAATCTCCCTCCTGGAACTCGCCTTCGTGATTTATACCGGTGCTCCTTCATTCTTCACCGTTCGTCTTCAAGACGCATGGGCAAAGAATACAAGGCTTCGCTGGCGTTCGTTGCGTGGAATGCGGGTGGACGAGGATGGGGTGGTGTGCTGGCTCACTTGATGGTTAAAGATGATGAGCTGTTGAAGAGAGAGAAAGGACAAGATGAGAATAAGGGAAAATGCAGAGGAGGGTCGAGTTTCAGGGTCTGGGTTTCGGGCTGAATGTCGAGAGAAAGGAGAGAGAAAGTGAGAATTAAAAGAGGGGGTAACGGGTCAAGCGAGGCACACGTGGGGCGACTAGTTCTAGGTTTTATTTTTTTTTTTCTTTGCGCTAAACAACCAGGATTTTGGGATTGGGTTGGGTAAATTTGGCCTAGTTCTTCATTTCCGATATTTTTCATCATTTTCTTGCATTTTATTTATTCTCATTTTGTTCAAAACCTATAAAACAAAATAAAATCAAATAAAATCCTGAAAATAACAATTATAACGAGCATAAAATAGGTGTAAAAGTACCGTAAAAATAACACATTTTTTGCTCGAACAAATACTCCAACACCAAGATTTTGCTAGTCCTCGAGTAAAGTAACTAAACTAACTAAAAGAAAATGAAAAACAAGAAAGAGAAAATCCTAACTCACTATCGTAGGAATCACGATTGCATTTAGCGTATGCAACAGATCCTTTAAACCCCTTGATCTCCCAAGTAGACGAGTGAGGTCTCGTGAGGGTTTTCAATTGAACTACCCATAAAAATTATTTCAAAAATAAAAGAAAATCTTTTTGGTTTTTTCTCAAAGCTAATATGTACAGAATTTGAAAAAAATCTGTACACATTCTAATCAACTAAATCACCCATGTAACCAAGTTATTGACCTGCATATATACATAATGTACTTCAAAGCTCTTTACCCCATTAATGACATCAGAGCAGTGCAGTAATTTTTCACCCCATTTGAACCAAGATTCTGAATCCATCCCGGTGCTCGTGTGCAAGTGTATCATCAGCCCAAGGCTTAGATTTACCTGAATTAGACTCAATCCCACTTGGCCAACACAACTACATTATTATCATACTAACATTGGAAGCAAGTTTTCCCAGTAGCAATGTTGCCTCAAAGGGTAACACTCAGTAGCATGTGCCTCAAAGGGTAAAGCCTAGTAGCGCTTGCCTCAAAGGAATACTTGTCATTCCAAATTTTATTCCATCTCTTTTTCTTTTTCTCCTCTTTATTCAAAATATTCATTCATTATTTTCTTCAAAGTAATCGTGTCACAAGCAAGTAGGAGAACCATTCATGGAAGCCTAAGACCTTAAGATAATGATGAAGAGATAAACAAGGTTTGGATTACTCATCTATAATGAACAACTGGAGTTAGAATTAGGACTTAGAATGACACACTGAGGTCAGAGACTTTTTCACGCACATCCTATTTACATACAAGCTAATAATCAAAGCACAGGGGATTTAAGTCAATCAGATATAGTACAAACGTCCCCAAAAACAAAAAAATCTTCAAATTTTTTTTTTAAATGGGCACCTCACCCCCACACTAAAACTTCACAATGTCCTTATTGTGGGAACTAAAGTGCTAAAAAGCGATCACATCAGCTATGCAACCATAAAATCATATGAAACCAGAAATATATACAAACTAGGACACCACCAAAATAAAATCAAAACCAAAAACCAAGCAAAACCAAATACACACATATTTACAAAAGCCAAAACAAAATCACAAAAGAAAAGTAAAAAACAAAACCCTCTAAAACAAGCCAAACCTCAAAATAACCAAAATCAAAACCAAACCTAAACAAAATAAGACCCCAAACACAAAATTCACAAAGTAAAATAACTAAATAAAGAAAAATAAAAACCAAAACCTAAAAGAAAACAAAACCAATCAAGACCAAAATAAACATAATCACCCAAAATAAAAACAAAACCAAACCAAGGTCTTACTAAACACCAACCTAAATCAAAAGAAACCTAAAACAAAACAAAATACAAAAGAAAGAAAAGCTAAATATAAAACAAAAAAAACAAAAACACTGAAACACCAAAAAGGAAACAAAAAGAAACTATTAAACAAAACAAAACCAATGAAAAACCAAAACTTGCTAAACTAAAGAAACAAAACACCAAACCAAGAAAACAAAACACAAATTCAAAGAAACTAAACAATAAAACTAGAACATTCACAAGGATAATCCTAGATATTCACAACTAGCAAGTATTCGCAAAATCAGAACACAACTAAGGGTGATCATAGCCCACACGGCTCAACATATCCCAAATCGCTTCTCAAGATTGATCACCCGTATATTTACAATTCTAAATATCCACAACTAAGTACAAAAAAGAAAGAAAATAAAAGAAAAAGAGAAGAAGGGCGGAATAATCATACCAAGTTGGATACAGGTTATACCCAAACTATGCCTCATGAAGATAATGCAACATTAGGCTTATGGAGCATCAGCTACTCCATATTGTTCACCCAAACTCATCTAAATCATGACGCTCAGCTTCAGGTGTGACACTTATGTCTAACTCACTAACAGTAACAGATTGTTCACCTACATCAAACTCATAAAAGCCGTTCAAAGTGGAGGGTGAGTTGGCAGAAACTAGGACATCATCAGTGATGCCCTTAAGTGAGCTAGTTCGGGGTGCAAGGTCAAGTGATAGAGACATAGGAAGGTCACTCTCTTGATCTAGACTAGGCAAATACATGTCTTCATTCAAGTCAGGCCTAGCAGAATGAGAGGGTTCAAAATCATCATACAGACTAATGTCAGGTTTAGGAACTAGAATCAATCTGACTATAAGTCTCCTTATTTTGGTTAAAACATTGAGAATATTCAGTAATTCTCGCTTTCGTTGTCTCTATCATTTGATCAGTCATTTCATTAATCTTCGTTTCAAAACTTGCACATGTAGCATCAACATAAGCACGATAAGAACAAGTATGAGCGTCATGATCAAAAGACTCACAATAATCTTATAAAACAGGACGCCTAAAATAGTCATATGAGTCATTTGAATTCATAAAGTGACCTGAAGGCTAAGAATTAGTCTAAAAATCATACTTTCCATGAGTTGGGTATTTAAGAGTCTCGTTAGCTTATTCAAACGCATAGGTTTTCTAAACCTATATCCAACCTGGCATGATCGTTCCACCCTCTCTTCGTCTTTTTTTCTTTTCTTTTCTTTCTTTTTGTACTTACTTGTGGATATTTAGGACTGTGAATATACGGGTGATCAATATTTAGGAGCAGTTTGGGATATGTTGAGCCATGTAGGCTATGATCACCTTCGGTTGTGTTCTGATTTTGTGAATATTTGTTAGTTGTGGATATCTAGGATTGTTTTTATGTTTCAATTTGTTTTATTTCTTTATTTTTGTGAGTTTTGGTCTTTACTAGTTTTTGTTTAATCTTTTGTCTTTGTTTCCTTTTTAGTGTCTTAATGGGTGTGTTTTCATTTTGTGTTTTGTTTCTTTTCTTTTGAGTCTTGTTTTGTTTTGTTTATGGTTAGTCTATTTAGTTTGATATTGTTTTCTAGTTTGATATTTTGTAGCCCCTTAGTCTTATTGTGTTTTTATTTTGGTGATTATGTGTGTTTTGGTCTTGTTTTGTTTTGTTTTGTTTTGTTTTGTTTTGATTTTGTTTTTGGTTTTGGCTTTGTTCTTGTTTTAGAATTAGTTTTTAGTTTTGTCTTTTGTGATTTTAGTGTTGACTTTGATTTTGGTTTTTGGTTTTTGTAAATATATCTGTTTATTTTTGTTTTGGTTTTAGTTGTAGCTTTAATGTTGACTTTGGCTCTTTTTATGTTTTTGGTTTTATTTTTTTTATTTTCATCGTGTCTAAGTTTGTATATATTTGTGGTTTTGTGTTGGTGTTACGGTTGTATAGCTAATGTGATTGTTTTTTAGCGCCTTAGTTTCCACAATGAGGACATTGTGAGGTTTTGGTGCGAAGGTGAGGTGCCCATTTTTGAAAATTTTGTAGATTTTTTGTTTTTGGGGACATCTGTACTATTTCTGATTAGCTTAAATCCCCTGTGCTTTGGTTATTAGCTTATATATAAGTAGAATGTGCATGATGAGTTTTCGACCTCAGTATGTCATTCTAAGCACTAATTCTAACTCCAGTTGTTCATTATAGATGAGTAATCCAATCCTTGTTTATCCTTTCATTATTACCTTTAGGTCTTAGACTTCCATGAATGATTCTCCCACTAGCTTGTGAAATAATGAATGAATATATTGAATAATGAAGAGAAAAAGAAAGAGATTGAATAAAATTTGGAATGACAAATATCCATTTGAGGCATGCGCTACTGGATATTACCCTTTGAGGCACGTGCTACTGGATGTTACCCTTTGAGGCAATATTGGTACTAGGAAAGCTTGCTTCCAAAGTTAGTACATTAATAATGTAGTTGTATCAGTAAACTCGGATTGAGTCTAATTCTGGTAAATCTAAGCCCTGGGATGATGATACACTTACACACGAGCACCAGGATGGATTCAGAATCTTGATGTTGAATGGGGTGAAAAATTAGTGCTCCGATGCCATTTAGGAGGTAGAGGGCTTTGAAGTACATTCTGTATATATGCAAGTCAATAACTTGGTTACATAGGCGATTTAGTTTATTAGAACGTGTGCATATCTTTCCCTAATTCTGTACATATTAGTTTTGAGAAAAAGCCAAAAAGATTTTCTTTTATTTTTGAAATAATTTTTGTAGGTATTTCACTTAAAACCCTCACGAGACCTCACTCGTCCACTTAGGAGATCGAGGGGTTTAAAGGGCTTGTTGCATACACTAAATGCAACCGTGATTCCTACGACAGTGAGTTAAGATTTTCTGTTTCCTATTTTTCATTTTCTTTTAGTTAGTTTAGTTATTTTACTCGAGAACGAGCAAAATCTTAGTGTGAGGGCATTTGTTCATGCCAAAAATGTGTTATTTTTACAGTAGTTTTACACCTGTTTTATGCTTTTTATAATCTTTATTTTTAGGTTTTTATTTGATTTTATTTTGTCTTGTAGATTCTGAATAATTACGGCCAAAATGCGAAACATGATGAAAAATGCTGAAAATGCCGAAAATAAAGAACTAAACCAAATTGACCCAACCCGAATTGCTAGGCTCGTTTCTTGTTCAGCTCAAAAAAAAGGAGAAATAAATCCTAAAAACCTACCCTGCCCATGTGAGCTGCACGTGACCTCTAAAACTCGCCCCCCCACCCCACGTGCCCCACGTGAACTCAGCCCCCCTTATTTCTCCTCTCGCTTTCTCTCTGCTCCTCTCGACATTCAGCCACGAAACCCAGACCCTGAAACTCGACCCTCACCTTCATCCTCATCATATCGCATCTCCATCTTCTTCTCCTTCTCTCTCCTTCGACAAGCACCATAAGCACGCTAGCACACCATCTTTATCGACTTCCACCTTGCATCATCGCCACAATGCATGCATTTCCAAATTCAACGATCGAGATCGAAGAGGGCTGAGCATAAAAGGGAGGTAGCGGCGATTGAAGGAAGGTCGAATTAGAGGTAATTTTAGGTTTTTGGTTAGGTTAGACAATCTTAGGTTTTAGTTAGTTTAATTTTGGCAATTTTGCTCTTGAAATTCAAATGTTCTTTTTCAATTTTAAGGATTAGGGTTTTTGTGTTAGGTAGATTCTGGGTTTCGAAACCTTGTAATTACGCCTCATTTACACGTTCTTGGTTGTATTTCATGAAATAGAGGGTTGTTTTTAGTTTGGCTTTCGATTAGTTGGATTTTACAATTTCTGGGCCTCGAATTCTCTATGGCTAGGACTGTTGTGGCTATTCGTGCTCTTCTCCCCCCTTGTCTCGCCTATTTTGGCGTGTTTATGGTGGTTCTGTTAATTTTCTTGGGGGCCATTAAAGCTTAATTGAGGCTTGGTTCGGAATCCCCCTCCCCTGCTGCTCAATTTTCATGTTCTGCTGTTGGTTTGGTTAATTTCGATTATGATCTGATTTGGGTAATGCTCGTTTCAATTTATGGTATGTAATGCTTGAGATAATGTTGTTGGTTTCTCTGGTTCGGTTCGAATTCGTCTACAGCTAGGGTTGTTGTTCTTGGTTATTGTTGGATTTCAATTCAAGCTTGCTTAGTTTCATTGTACTTTATTATGGTGGGTGTTGCTCGATTAAGCGTTGGTTGAAGTGATGTTGCTTGCTGATTGACGATGCTCTATGATTTTGAATCTAGTAATGATGATGATGGAGAGGAGATAATGCTTTAATTAGGATTGGCGATGGTTGACGGTTGTGAATTGCTCTCGGCTTGCCCTCACCCATTTTGATCTTTGTTGGAGTTTTAGTGGAGTTTTGTGTTTTGTGGTTTGATTTTACGACCTATAATGACCATCTCCAGCTTCGCTTAATTGTTTTCCTAGGATTTATAAGCTAAATTATGTTTTTTGTTGCAATCGTTTTCATTTCTAGTAGCATTGGATTATGGATTGAGTTGATCCTTGGATTTTGAAAGTCTTGAGGATTAGTGTTCTTTTTCCTTTGATGTGGTTGAAGTTAGGTTTTGACGTTTTATAAAAGTTAAAGAACATTAGAGTGTGTAAATATCTAGGTAATACTTAGAATTTGCTTTGTCTATAAGTTTTAATCTCAATTAGATTAGTTTAATTTCATGTTTTGTGACCTTAATATCCTCCATCGTCCCCGAGGACACGACTCTTAAGTACTACAGCGGCAGTTGTACGCTTGCGGCTCTTTTGTTTATCACTTAAAATATCCTAACAAGTTTTTGGCGCCATTGGAGGTTATCTCAAACCAATCCACACCATCCCTATATGCCATACTATATGCAAACCTAAAAATCAACTAAATGCGAAACACTAATGCAAACAAAAGGAAACCTAAAACTACTAACCAAAATAAAAACATAGAAACTACCCTTCCCCCATGCTTGAATCACACATTTCCCTTAGTGTGGGCATACAATAGAAAAAGGGAAGGAAAGACAAGAGATGGTAAAGGGGAAAACAAAAGAGAGCAATCTCACCAAGTTAGGTGTTAAGTGCACCCAAGCTATGCGACCTCGTAATAATCGGGGCACATGGAGCATCAGCCACTCCATCACGACTTCAAGACTTGGTGCATTAAATCAGACATCGCCAAGGCACGCAGGAGCTTATCAAACTCCTGAGACCACAGTTTAGAAAATAAAAGGTAAGAGGAAATAACAAAAACCACACCAAAGACAACTAATATCCTCTTAACCTTATCAGTAGCCTTAGAAAAATCATAGGAAGGATTAAAGAATGTAGGCCACATGACTTTCTTAGGTAGGTCCTCTAGGCATACACAATGAAGGTCAATGCAGAATCATACCCTCTAAAGTAACCTAGGGACACATAGTCTTGAACGTTCTCACCAAGCATACTAAATATATTATCCTCATAGCCCAAATCAACATTAGCATCACAAATCATAGGATTATCAATGGGCGCATCTAAAGAATACTCAGGGTGAAATAGAGGGTCGTGAACACGTAGGGGAAACATAGGAATGATCAAGCGGATTAGGGAAAACATAATTAAAACCAAGGCTAGGAGACTCCTTATGCATAAACACATCACATGGCCCCTCCAAAGGAGTCTCAACTAGATCATACACCTTATCAATAGTATCTTTTCACTCAAAACATGCATCAACGACACTAGACCTATCAACAACCCCAAAAGGCTCGCCCAATTGGAGCCCCGTGCACTGAGCTAAAGGAAAGAATGAATCATTTAAGGTCAGGACAACTTCAATATTGTCTATGGGTGATGTAAAATAAGGTTGAGAATAGCATGCATAATAAGGACACAAATTAATAGCATGGTCAGAGGAACTACACAAATCACACCAAAAAGGAACATAATAGGATCTACCATAGAATGTACAAGGATCAGAAATTGAATATCTACAAACACGACTAGCCTTCTCCAACTCAAATGAATCCCAAGCAATCCACTTAAGCAAATACAATGCATCATCAACATTTCTTCCATGAAAATCCCAATACTCTAAAAGAATATGGGTTTCACTATTCACACCCTCATCAACAATGTACAATATTTCCCATTTACCAACACAATAACCACATTGAGCACGGAAAGCACTTAGTCGCTTAAAATACCTCCAAAATAATTCATGCTCGAATTGGGGGAAATGGAAAATTGTCATTCTTGTAATTTTTTTCAATTTTTTTTCTGTGGTTAATTTTCAAAATTTTTTTATAGGTTTTTTTTTCAAAGAAAAACAAAATGCATAGTTAAACCCATCGAGAAAAATCCCAATATTCGACGCTAGTCTCGGGCAACGGCGCCAAAAACTTGAACGGCCGCAAGTGCACGGTGGCGTTGTAGTAATCAAGGTCGATCCTACAGAGACTAGGTTGATCTATTGGGTTATATCCCCTCAAGATATGCTAACCAAAATTCTAATTCAAGTGGCTTTGATTAACAACTGCAAATAAACTTTTCTAAATCAAATATGGGAAAAACACCTAGGAATTTTCGTATTTATGAAAGGGAATTGAATCAAAATGATAAACATGTGCCTTTCTCTAATTGGTTAATTTTGAGGAATTGCAATCTATACAGAAATTCAGTCTATTCTTTCGAAATCAACTAAATTTACCTAAACTAAGCAAATGTCCATCTTTCAAGCTAATTTGACTTAATCCAAGTTTAATATTTTCGACTACTCAATTCGAGTCCTCCCAACTTGACAATATCTCTTTTGAGACGATACGACGATAGATTCTAACAAGCAGTCCAATAACCAAATGTCGTCTGTCAAATGTTCACTCAATTTTTTCAAGTGTGCAAGAAAATTTTGGCAAAAAATCAACTCACAACATAATAATCACTTGATAGAACGAAATCAAACCAATCATGAAAATATCACAATTGAATAAACTAAAACATGATCTAATAACAATTTCACAAACTACTAGATTCCTAGACAAATTACCTACTCAAACATGATTAAATTAAACATCTAAAACAATAAATCTAAAGAGAAGAGAAGAGAAGAGAGAAGAGAAGCTCAGCCAATATGGCGCTTGAACCATCATGCAAACCCGGGGTGGAATCCTTGCAAGATCTTCCCTTCAACTCTCTCTCTCTCTCTCTCTCTCTAATCTAAACTAAAATCCCGATCCACTTGAAAAGAGGAAAAGAAAAGAATGGGATGGATGCGATGATTGCATTTTGCTGCAGAACGGGGCTACTTATAGTAGAGCTCGATTGATCTCGACCACACGATGAGGGAAAACGAAGAGGCCAGCTGTTATAGGTATGCCACCCTGGCACCAACCACGGGCTGACCGTGGTCTGGGCTGGTTCGTCATTCTTCTGTTCTTCCTCCCTTCCACTGGCGTGGCAACTCACACTACTAAAAAAGTATAAAATAACGACGGAATTCAGCGACAAACATAATAAACGACGGAATAGGAAACAGATAAGCTGTACCCAAAAAAAGTTAGAGTTAAAGGCGGACCTAGCGACGGAAAAACAATTCTGTTGCCAAATTTCAGTACTGGCGACAGAAAAAAAATTATTAGGCGACGGAATTTCCATCGCCTATTAATTGCTGGGCAATGGAAATTCCATCGCCTATTCCGTCGTAACATGTTTTAAGTGAACCAGATTTGGTTCACTTTCCTCATTTCCCCCGTCGACATTCGCAAAGAGAGAGAGAGATTCGCCGAGAGCGAGCGCCCTTGCCGCTGTCCCCTACCGCCGTGACCGCCGCCTACCGTCATCGGAGCCTCGCCGCCCACTCCCACCGTCGGCCGCCTCCCTTCCCTACCGATCACCGGTTGTTTGAAGAAATAGTTGGGTAAATTTCTCAATTAAACTAGTTTTAATTTCGACAAATTTTTGTGTTACATTGTTAGAATTTCATTGTTCATATTTTTGTTGAAATGTGATATTTTTATGAAGTTATTGCTCTAATTTGTTTCAAGATTTTGCTTAATGGAATTTAGGATTTAGGTTTGGTAATTTGAAGATAAAATTTGATATGTTGATGGAATCAAATGCTTTAGTTAATATTTTTGTTGAAATGTGATATTTGGATGAAGTTATTGCTCTAGTTTGTTTGAAGATGTTGCCCAATGTAATGTACATTTAGGTTTGGAAATTTGAAGTTAAAATTTGATTTGTTAGTGGAATGAAATGCTTTAGTTCATAACTTTGTGGAAATGTGATATTGGTGTGAAGTTATTGTTCTAATTTGTTTCAAGATTTTGCCCATTGTAGCTTAGGTTTAGGTTTGGTAATTTTAAGTTAAAAGTTGATATGTTGGTGGAATGAAATGCTAAAGTTTGGATGAGTTATTAGTTTTTTGAAATTCGTAAGAGTATAAGCCAATTTGTAGAAGTTTATAAGTAATATGAATGGTTATTGTTTTCTAAAGTTTTATAAGTAATATGAATAGTTTCCTGAAGTTGGGATAAACATATTTAATATATAATTGAGTAATTTATGTAATTATTATAATTTTAATTAAAATTAATTCTTATCCAATAACTTATGTGGCTATTGTTATTTGAGCATACTATGAATGGTCCTCCACATCGTAGGTGGATGTATAATAGATTACTACCTGATCGCAGTGGTTATACACAAGAATTTCTAGATTGAGTAAATCAATTTGATAAATTTGCACGTAGACGGACAGAATTTCTGAATGGAGGAAAGTATAGATGTTCTTGTGCTAAATGTAGAAATAGGGTGTACTTGACACCCGATGAGGTCAAGATGCACCTTATGTATAAGGGTTTTGCAAAAGGGTATTGCTTTTGGATAAGTCATGGAGAAATAGAACCTCAGCAATATGATTTTCGGTATTCAAATAGTGAAATTCACGAAGTTGGAGGTTTAAGTCATATTAATAATGACTACTATGAATCGTACGTAGATCGAATGGAGGATATGGTTGATGATGCTATAATGGAAAATCAAAATGTGAGGGAAGAGGAGTCAAGCACTTGCCGATAACCATTTATAATATGGTTCGAGCTGCTCAACAACCCTTATATGATGGTTGTTCTACCCATAGTGAGCTCTTTGCTGTGGTGAGACTGTTGAGTATCAAATATGATTGTAACATACCACAGAACTGTTTCAATAAAATTGTTCAACTAATGAAAGAGATGTGTCCACCTAACAACCGCATGCCAAAAAACTATGGGCAAACGAAGAAGGTTGTTAAAGATCTCGACAACGATGTGGTCTAAATTGATTGTTGCCGAAAAGGTTGCATGCTATTTTTTAAGGTGGATGCAAACCTGGATTCGTGCAAGTTTTGCGGGCATTCAAGATAGAAGAGGCAAAGGTCCCAACAAAGGAATCAGAATCCATTGCCATACTCAAGGATGCATTACTTGCTGTTAAAACCTCGACTACAGAGGTTGTGTGCATCAAGAAGTACTGCAGAGCACATGAGATGACATTATGAACATCGACGTGAGGACGGTGTTTTATGTCATCCATCAGATGGGGCAGCATGGAAACATTTCGATAACAAGTACCCTGATTTTGCTTCCGAGCCTCAGAATGTAAGGGTTGGCTTATGTGCTGATGGATTTAATCCTTACACTTTGTCTTCAAGATTATACTTTATTTGGCCGGTGGTAGTTACACCTTATAACCTCCCCCCTGAAATGTGTATGACTACACCATTTATGTTCTTGACTTGTGTAATCCCCGGCCCCAAAAATCCTAAGAACAAAATAGATGTATATTTACAACGTCTTAATGATGAGTTGAAAGAGTTGTGGGATGTTGGAGTTGAGACATATGACATTTCTATAGGGCATACATTTCAGATGAAGGTTGCCCTTATGTGGACCATCAATGAATTCCCCACGTATGGAATGTTATCTGGGTGGAGTACTAATGAGCAATTGGCATGTCCTGTATGTATGAAACAGCAAAAGGCTTTGAGATTGAGAAATTGAGGTAAATTCTCATGGTTCAATTGTCATCGGTGTTTTCTGCTAAGGAATCATGTGTTCAAAAGAAATAGAACAGCATTTAGGAAAGGTAGAATTGTTACAGGGGGTCCTCCTTGCCGCTTAGTTGGGGAAGACCTTTATACCGAGGCGAAATATTACCCAAGGGTAACTACAAATGGTGACTTTGTCATACCAGGATTTAAGGAAAATGAGCACAACTGGACAAAGAAGAGCATATTCTGGGAGCTGCCTTATTGGTAACACCAATTGCTTCGCCATAATTTGTATGTGATGCACATTGAGAAGAACTTCTTCGAAAACATTATTAACACTATTATGGATGTCCATGGAAAAACAAAGGATAATGCCAAATCAAGAATAGATGTTGCAGAAATATCTGATAGATAAGAATTACATTTACATCCAGGCCCAAGTGGTAAGCCGGTTAAACCAAAAGCGAAGTTCGTACTTCCTGTGGATAAACGAAGAGAGTTGTGTGAATGGGTAAAGGAGATTCAAATGCCCATTGCATTTGGTGCGCTCCTAGATGATGTGTTGAAACCTCCCATTGCAGAAGTGGTTTGCTTGGGATCCAGTCTATGAGGACCGTATAAGAAAAAATTTTCAAAACCGAGGTAATGCATGCTTGAGAGACTTCCTTGGCAGAGCAAGGAAGCACAACAAGAAGCTTGTTCGGCTCGATGATGCTCAATGGGAAGGACTCCAATAATATTGGGCGAACGAAGGTTACAAGAAACTGCGTGAAACAGCCCAGAAGAACCAACTGGGTACTCCAGAAAGTGGTGACCCATTTCTCCATACCTGTGGCTTGATCCTTATGCATGAGCATAGGAAGCGTCTGGTAAATGAATTTGCTATGTATTTCTTCAACTTTAATACCGTGGTTTGGCTTGTGTTTGGCATAATTCTGTGTGGCACGTACATAGAAGGAGCAATTTGGGACGGAGCCCATAATTGTTGAATTATTCAGCCGCACTCACAAACTCCATGGCAAAGAAGACGCCCCTTGGGTAGACAAGAAATCACAACAACCATATCTAAGCAATTAGCTATTCGCAATCTTTATTGGTAGTTCAACCTGAACTTGTGTACTTTACTTTCATTAACTGTAATATATATGATTTCTTACGCATGTTGTGATATTGTAGGAATCTTTTGAACGTGAATTTCAAAATGTAATCAACTCTCAAGGGATCGAGGATGGCACTTCTCAACATCCAAACCAGTCACTTCCAAACCCAAATGAGTTGTGGGTGAAGACGTACAAGAATAAAAAGGGTCGTATTTATGGTATTGGCGATGAGGTTGTCAACATTAGGGAATCTGGTTACTTCAGTCCCACTCAAAGAGTCGGTACAGTTTTCATAGTAAAGTTTCAATGAACATGGTTATACGATAAGTCTACTTAATTGTAATACTAATTCGTACTTCACTTAAATGTCTGTCAGTAGGTACCAGTTATACATCATTACAACAAGAGGTCAATGACTTAAGGGGTGTAGTAACCAACTTGGGGGTGAGCTAACTTCACAAGCTGAAAGTTACCAGTTGCTTATGGAGAAATGTAAACAACTAGAGGAATACAACAAATTGCTCACCCAAAGCAACCAACAATTGAGCCAACAAATGATGAGCATCGATCAACGCCTACAAGCTTTCTTCCAAATGCAACAAGCTTCTGACTTGGGATCTCAGCCACCCTTTACTCATCATTCACAACATAATGAGGATGAGGATGATCCTCACCTTGGTGATTGAGTTGGTTACAATTTTCACCCAGTTGGTGGCTCTCCTGCTTGCTTCTTCATAGAGTACACCTCTTACTACTTACTTCCCCTCCCCATGGTGCTTATTTCATTCCCCTCCCCTTGGCGCTTGCTTCTTCTTCTTCTGCAAACATAACTTTACTTTTAATTACTAGCAACTTCTAGTCTGTTTGGATTTGTAATTTGTGATATGTATATGCTTTGTTTGGGACTTGTGCTTTGTGAATTGAAAACCCTTAGTTTAAATTGTTGCTTTGGATGTGATATTTCACCTTTGTGTAGCTTGGAATTGTTGAGAACGCTTCACATGAAGTCATACTTGAAGCCATTAGATCCTGATGGACTGAATACTCGTAGTAAACTTCTTATAGGAATTGAAATGTATGTACTAAGGGATACGATCCAAAATATGCGTTGTTATTTAAAAAAAAATTAGAAACTTAGCGACGGACTGGCGATGGAACAGGCCAATTTATTTTTTTGCAGAGCAGAAGTCAACGATGGGATAAATTTCCGTCGCTAAGTCCGTTGCTAGTGGTGACAGAAACTGTATTTTGTCGCTAACTTCCCCGCCAATTTTACCCCGCCAAAACAAGGTTTGTCGCACAGGCCGCCGCTGAATCCGTCCTTAATGGCGATGGAATTATGAAATTCCGTTGCCACATACTCAGCGACGAGAGAAAATCCAACAACCGTTTTCTGTCGCCAATTCCGTTGCTGAAATCAAAATTCTGTCGCTATTTGGTCTTATTCTGTCTTTATTTGAATTTTTTTTTGTAGCATCAGGGGCATCTGTGGTGAGTCAAAATACACCTATATAGGGTCAAATGCTGGGTAAAAAGGCCTAAAATCCTATAAAACACATCAAACAACCATACCCAAGTATAAATCGAGAATATGAGTATAAATAATAACTTAAAGCACAATATTCCCCTAAAAACGACACAAAATAGCCCTAAAATGATATACATATTGAGCACTTATCATTATGCAAGTATGGTGGACCCTGATGAGGGGACAAAACTCAAATGCGTTCCTACTAGGATCCTAAATGGAGTGAAGTATGCTAAATTAGAGAAAGAGGATGTGGAAGCTGAGATTGAGTACTGGCAATCAGGTGTTATTGGTTCTGTCTTAGGGCGAACCCCTCTTTTGAAATCATACAAGGATATATCAAACATATTTGGGCAGCGTATGAAATAGACAAAATTATTCAGGTCCGAAAGGGAGTGTTTCTGGTTTGATTTGTTAATATGCGAGATGAACTGACAGTGGAGAAAAGAGGCAACTATTTCTTTGATGCTAAGCCTTTTCTAGTCAAAGGATAGAACCCACATATGGATCTTCACACAGGGGCAATACAATCACTTCCAATCTAGGTGCAATTTCTAGATTTGGATGTTAAATTCTGGGGGACAGCAAGCCTTAGCAAAATTGAAAGTACATTGGGCATCCCACTTAAAACAGACAAATACACGAAGGATAAAACCATGATAAGGTATGCACGATTGCTGATCGACATCTCACTGGATGGTCCTTTCCCAGATTTTATTGAATTCTTCAATGACAATAAAGTGTTAGTAAGACAGCAAGTAAAGTATGAGTGGAAGCCAACAAAATGCTCACATTGTAATATGTTTGGCCGTGAGGAGGCAAATTGTAAAAAGAAAGGGGGAATAAGGAAAGAATGGAGACAAGTACAGAGGGAACTCCCACCAGAAACTAGCATAGCAATAGCAGCAAAATCCAACTGGATTGGGGGCATACACACCAGTACAAAGAATAGCAGCAGCCAAACCAACAGTGCAAGTCACCACCAGTGATACACCTAGGCTCATTAACCCCTTCCAAGCACTGGATAGTACACATGAGTGTATACAAATGCCAGAAAGAATGAGGGGCAGCCTCTTATGGATAGCATTGTTTCATGGAATATAAGAGGCCTTAATTGGCCTAATAAATAGGAGGATGTCCAATCCTTCTTGCACAACAATAAAGTGGGCCTCATTGGCTTACTAGAGATTGAAGTCAAGCAAGAAAATGATAGCAAGGTAGCAGCTAGACCATTTCCAGGTTGGAGGTGGCAACACAACTCTACACCTAGTATAAAAGGGAGAATCTGGATAGCTTGGAAGCCCAACTCATATGATGTGAAAATACTGCAGAAGACTACACAAATTATGCATTGCTTTGTAACCCAGATGACCACAAATAAAACGTTTTACATTACTTTTGTTTATGGCATGAATTAAGAGCAACAAAGGGTACCCATGTGGAAAGACCTACAAGATATATCTCAACAGATAACAGAACGTTGGTGCACCATAGGGGATTTCAATTCAGTACTCTATAAAGAAGACAGAATATGAGGTAATGAGATCCAAGACTCCAATGTGAGAGATTTCACTGACTTCTTAGAACAATGTGATTTGAAGGAAGTGAGGTGGATTGGAGCTTACTACTCATGGACAAACAAGACAGTTTGGAGTAGAATTGACAGAGCCCTCACGAATATTCATTGGTATGAGATTTTTAACTTTGCACAAAGTCATTACTTAGCTAATGCACTGTCAGATCACACCCCCATCCTACTACAATTTCCAGACTCACCTAGACCAAAGGTCGTATTTCAATACTGTGAAATGTGGGGTAAACATAAGGATTTTAACAAGTTGGTGGACTTAGTTATTCCATCCTCAGGAGCAACTAGTTAGATGGTACAACTTAGGAATGTCCTAACCCAATTAAGGCCACTCCTCAGCAAGCTCAACAAGGACCATTTTGCAGATTTAAGAACACAGCAAGAAAGAGCTAGGAGGGAACTCACAATCACACTGCATGAACTCCAGCAAGACCCAGTGAATACAAGGCTTCTTCAAAAAGAGAATGAGCTAAGAATTAGATACATTGACATTCTATCATCAAGCATATCACTTATGCAACAACAAAGTAAGATGGATTGGATCAAACAAGGAGATGAAAATACAAGGTTGTTTTTTGCCAAAGCTAAGCAAAGGAAATTAGCCTCCTATATCTATACAATCCAAGATGCAAGAGGTACTTTAGTGGAGGGGTTTGACAATGTGGGGTAGATAATGTTTAACTTCTACAAGAATCTGCTAGGAAAACAGCATAACTCCATAAAGGCTATCAACATGGCAATTATAAATCAAGGACCAGTGTTGACCCCAGAGCAGCAAATCCTCATGTGCAAGAACTTCACAGATACAGAGATCAAGGAGGCAATGTACTCAATTCCAAGCATCAAGTCCCCTGGACTAGATGCGTATAATAGTGGGTTTTACAAAGGTACTTGGCATAAATTGGGGCCCTTAGTGTGCTCAGCAGTAAAGGAATTTTTCAATAATGGGTTCATACTGAGATTTATCAGTGCAACAAGGCTTATTGTTTTACCAAACATTGAAAATCCCCAACATGCAACAGAGTCCAGAGTAATTTCCTGTTGTAATGTCATTTACAAATGCATCTCCAAGCTTTTTTGTCAAAGGATAAAAGAGGTTCTACCACACTTGATTGACCAAAGCCAGGGCACTTTTGTGAGAGGAAGAGAGATACTATATAACGTCCTTATATGCCAAGATGTGGCTAGAGGCTATCAAAGGAGAAATATCTGTCCAAGATGTGTCCTAAAAATTGACCTTCAAAAAGCATTTGACTGTATCCATTAGGGCTTTCTTAAGGAGATACTAGCCTCCCTGAAATTCCCCTCAGTTTTCATACAATGGATATTGGCATGTGTGACTACAGTCAGTTTCTGCATTCACCTTAATGGCCAAGAAAGTGAGAAGTTTGAAGGGAGCAAAGGACTCAGATAGGGTGATCCTCTATCACCCATGTTATTTGTGATCTCAATGGAATACTTTTCTATGCTAATGAAAGTTGCAAGCATGTATCCAAGTTTCAAATATCATCCAGACTGCAAACATATAGGCCCCACCCACCTTATGTTTGCATATGACCTCATGTTGTTTTGCAAAGCAGACCTTGTCACGCTGCACTATATCATGGATGCCTTCCACTCATTTTATGAATGTGTAGGGTTAAAGGCTAATCTATAGAAGTCACAAATGGTCTTTGAAGGCTACCCACTTCAGCTTCGCAAACCTATCTGCAGATTATAGGTATTCAAGAAAGCAATTTTCCCATGAGATATTTGGGAGTACCAATAATAGCGAGTAGACTCACAATGATTAAATGTAGAAGCTTGGTTGAGAAAATCCTAGCTAAAGTTCACACCCGGGCTACTAGAAATATATCTTTTGCAAGAAGAGCTAGGTTGATCAACAATGTTGTGTTTTGCATGTTTGATTACTGGGCATCAATCTTTATGCTTCCCAATGAGTTTATAGAGAGGATTCCCCAAATATATAGAAACTATTTGTGGAGTGGGACAGAGGATTTCAAAAAAGTGCCCTACATCTCCTGGCAACACACTTGTAGGCCTAAAGCTTAAGGAGGGCTGGGAATCAAAGAATTTACAACCTGGAACAGGGCTACAATTGCAAAGCTAATCTGGGTAATCGCAAAGAAGAAGGATATACTTTGGGTAAAATGGGTCCATGGAGGATACATAAATGAAACCTCTTTGTGGGATTACACCCCAAGCCCTGACAACAGCTGGCATTGGAAGAAGATCTGCTGAGTGAACGAAATGTTCAAAAAAGGGTGCACCAACCCTCTCATTTGGGAATGGCAAGGAGAGTTGACTTACAAAGTGGGAAAAGGTTATAAATGGCAAATGGAGGACAAAGGCAAAGTTCCTTGGGCAAGAATCATATAGGCCAGATCAAACATCCCCAGGCATGCCTTCATCTCATGGGTCTTCATATAACACATGTTACCAACCAAGCAGAGGCTCCTAAAATACTCCACTCAACTGGATACCAAATGTGCTTTATGCAATATAGAAGATGAAGATGAAGCACATCTTTTCTTTACCTGCAGCTATGCCCAAGAAGTCTGGAAGATACTCAAAGGATGGTGGGTGCACACACCAACAGCACAGAACTGCCACCATATGCTTAAAGGATTAGCACAAATAAGAGGACCAAGAACAATGAAGCAGATCTTAAGTTCAATAATTACATCAGCAATTTACTACTTATGGAAAGCCAGAAATAACCAAATATTCACCAAACAGCATACTACAGCAAAGCAAACAGCTCAAACCATCATTGAGCAAGTTAGAAATAGAATATTGTTCCTGAATACCCTTTCAAGGAAATACATCCCACATATGGATAGCAGACTAAAATAGAGGCAAAGGTGCCACAAACCGAGGAGGAAATCCCAGGTTGTGGTGACCTGTAGGTTGTAAATACTGGGTCTTGTGGTAATGAATCTTTCATTTCTTACCCCAAAAAGGTGAATATAAATTTAGAATAATAGATACAACATGATCACAATTACAAATCATACAAGTACAAGATAAACATACCAACACATGACTAGCAAAAGGTACCAAATTGCTCTCAATTTCCATAATATAAAAATTCAAGCAGTACTAATAGTTAATAGTGATAAGGTTATAATTTGTTTGGCACATATTCTCATTGTGATATGTTAAAACATACTAGATTACTTTAAATTTTCAGATACTAGAGTATGAGTATTAACAATTTTTTGTGGTAAGATTATCTTCCTAATTTTAACACAAATAATTTTTCATATTTATACCTATTGAAAACACACTTAATTATTTAATTCTATATCTAATTATTTTTAATTAATTGGGCTACTTAATTAAAAACACATATATGACTGTTATAAAAAAAATATATCTTCAATACTTTGATCTTCACTAATATTTTTCAATTAATTTATCATCAAAAAATATTAAGCATTAAAGTCAATTATACTAATAAATTTTATCAATTAAATAATTTTTTTTACCACCATAATTTTCAAATTATTACAAAGATATTATAGTATTACAATTTTCCAAATACTTGTTAAGTTAATTACAATATATTTTAATACATTGAAAAATATTTACTTGATAGTTTCCCATAACTTATACCTTTTAATAAGTACTTTAGCTTAAAAATTTACTAATTATTTTCGAAAAAATCACAAAAAATTGAGTATAATGTGGCATCTAAATAACTTATTGTAGTCTCTATAAACAATTACCATAATTAAAAATTATTAGATGCACGGGTATAAAAATACTAGTTTTCAATTGAAAGTTTATATATAGTTTTCATAAATAGGTGCTTGCATGTTTTAAAAAATGTAGTTCTAAAAACTATTTACCTCTTAAGTTACTTTTTACTAATTACTAATTACTTCTTTCATTAATAATTACCTATAACCAATAGTTTGAACATACTTGGAAAATACAAGTGGTTTCACTTTTTTTGGATATACATAGATCGATAGATAGATTTATAGGTCGATAGATAGATTGTTGACTAAACAAATTATGCAAGTATACTTTTGAAAAACAGTAGTGGGACTTCCTTCTAGGGTTGTCTTATGCTCTTCTTTTTCACTTGCAATTGAAGATCTGTTCCAACTTTAGGTTTTTAGAATCTTTTTTTATTTTCTATTGTATTTTTCTAAATTGAACTTTGTGAAGGGCAAATGCATCTTTTTAGCTGGAAAACTGGCCACAAGTATAATTTAAACAAAAAAAAAAAACAAAGATCTAGGATATGTTCTTTTCGTTGGGAAATAGAGATAGGCAAATTGGTGAAGTTGGCTGAGATTGATAGAAGTTAGTTGAAGTTGGGGTTTTTTTTTTTTTGGTTAAAGTTGGTGGAAGTGGATTGAAGTAGGCTCAAGTAGTCAAAGTACGTTGAAATTGAAAGAAGTTTATATGTATATTTTTTTTCTGATGGGTAGAAGTTGGTTAATGTAAAAGAGTGGGAATAATTTTAATTTTTTTTTGTTCAGTTTCTGGCATAACACTTATGAGATTTTTTTATGACATTTTTTTTATACATATAATTTTCACACACACACACACACACATATATATATATATATACACTATTGATTTTACATATGAATTAATCTATTGTAAAATACAAATATATAGCTCAATTGTAGCACGATGTAAAAAAAAAGGTAAAATTGTAAGTTGGGAAAAAAAAGTATACTTTATCTTATCTATATACAATCCCAAAAAAATCCACTTTCACACAACTTTTGATTTTTCAAATACTTCCTCCACCAGGCCCCTGTCTCTACCCAAACGACCCCCTCCCGAATTCACTCTGCCGAGACGCCCCCTTTTTGCCCTATCCAAACGCCCACAATGTCACCACTAGGTTTCTCAGGGCTGAAGTGTCGTGCACTTAGGTCGTCTACAACCACCACACATTGAGGTATGTTTCTCTATCTCTCACTCAGGCCCGACTCAGATCTGAAATTGGATGTGTAATTGAGCAAGCTATGGTTGAAGTGGGTTCAGATCTTCTCCTTCTAAAGTCCCATAGCTTAAATTAATTGTCCATAAAAAAACTTCAATTCATAAAGAAACATTAATATTTTGGATAAGATAATTATTTATGATATTTAATTTTTTCATTGAAGGAATTTTTATACATATAATTTTTACATAATTAATTTTTACATGATAATTTATGAATTGTGAAAATTTTGAGAAAATGGGTTAAAGTTGATTGAAGTGTATTCAAGTTGGTAAAAGTTGAAAATTTTTTTGTTGAAATGGGTTAAAGTATGTTGAAGTTGGTTGAATATTGAGATTTACCAACGAAAACAACAGGCCCCTAATAATGATTTTATTAGAAGATAAATTAGGACTCTAAAAAAAATGCACTAAAAATTATGATCCTCCCTGTAATATTTTTTTTCTCTTTTTTTTTAAGAAATAAAGGGATTAATGTTATACATCAAATCACAACGTGTACGGTCTTACATTTGGTTTCAGAAAACATAGACCAACAAGTACAAGTAAGAAACCCCTCATTATTTTCTCATGTATTACAAAAGCCACTACGAGGGCAGTCATACACGGTTTCCCAAGAGGACCACAGAAAAAACCAAAAAAAAAAAAAGAGTAAAATATAACTAATCTCGCCTAGCTTTCCGAGTTATCAAAGAAGGCCTCTCGGAGATGCGTACATATGAAGATTCGAGTACGTTAAACTCGATGGAAGGTGTGCACCACGCACGATAGAACTACTAATTTAGAAAACCTTCAAACGTCTCCTAGGAAAAGAGGACGATCCATTAAAAAAGGTATGCAACTTGGACGAAATCACGCATTGCCTGTTGATGCTGCAGCCACGAGATTCTTGATACCCACCAGCGCATTTTTCTTCCTCTTGTTCCTCCTCAACAATGGTTTCCAGTTTTGGAGATTTGGATGTCTTTAGTGGTAACATTACTCGAGCTGGAGGTGCCTCTGTCCATGGCTCGACCTCCGTAGCTTCTATCTTCCTCATCATCAATATCTTCTTTCTACTCAGGACCCAGATCAACTAAAAATCTAAATTAATAATTCGACGTTGAAAATATAATCTACCACAATCCCTCACACTAGCGCCCTTTAGATTTAAAGTGCAAATGATGCAAAAACGCTTCCTTGTACGAAAACTTTATATGTGGCTGCTAGAATTCAAGTCTGAAAAATCTCACGCACAAAAATTTATGCTATATACTCTAATATGCTCTTTCTAAACTTCTGGTATTTTGCTTAAATCATGTAGAATAATATATAAGCAATGATTATGCAGAGGAGGAGAGGGGAGATAATGTTATATATAGGCGTCAGTAGTATCGAATTAGGGAAGAAGAATTATCCAAGCAAATGGGGGAGGGATATTGATAGGAAGGGAATATGCTACGTGGATGATTGGAAAACGACTTTGCATGGTCGTGTGTCTTGTGGACAATGCATGAGCAATCATATTCCCACCCACCAACCTAACAACGCCAAAGCCCAAAAGGCTTTTTATGTTTTTACTTCATACTGCTGGCTATATGCTACCTCAATATCATGCGAGTCCAGCTATTTCTTCTTAGACTTGGCAAATAGCTGATTCAATTCGGGTACAGGTCGGGTCAAGTTTGGGTCGGGTCATATTCGGATTAAGTGACATTTCAGGTCGTTTCAGATCAATCAATTTTTGGTCAAATAGGCATGTCATGCCAAAACAAGCAATTTTGTAGAAAATTTCAGGTCGGGTATGGTTCGGTTTGGGTCAATTCGAATTTCGGGTTCACTTTCGAATGAGCATATTTCAAATGTCGGATCGGATATAGGTCCGGGTGATTCGGTTCGCGGTTCGGGTTTCAAGTCAGTTTTGTCAGGTCTATTTCTTCTTCTTTTGACATGCATGGCTTGGTTTCTCTAATCATGGCTGTCCAAACCCTTCGACCTAGTAAGATTCGAGTTTCATGGCCAATTGTTGTTTCTATACCAGATGGGAAGGAGCTAATTAAATTTATGTACAAATTTAAATTTAAGTTTTAGTATTCTGATGAAACATAGTGTGAATATTTTTTTGATATAACAATTTTATCCATAATTAATAAAGTGATTAGTCCTATTTTAATGTTATTATAATCTATAGTATCTTATATATAACAAAGCAAAGAAAGGCTAAGAAGAAAATTGAGTAGATGAGCTTAATTTGCTTATTTAAGATGTATTAACCATCACTTATGAAGTCAATCGCCATAAATTCTAGAAATATCTTGTAGGGATGGGGTCGCAGCGTTGAAATAGGAGATTGCGTAGCTCAATTTGGACCACTCCACTTGGCAACCTAAATGAAGGCCAACTACCTCGCTAAGAAGCAATTAACGAGAGCGCTCCACATATGTAGCAAGTTTCCCCCATGATAGGGGCAGCCGTGTTTTGGCCAAAAATTCTTCTTCAAGGTAAAGTTGTTGTTAGACAAATCTCCAGGTGCCATCTGAGCCTATATCGTTGTTAGTCAGCATTGAGCAAGTGTTCACAACCCTACAACCTAAGGTGTGCTACAAAACATGAAAACAGGATATTCGAAGGTATAATAATTAGCTGATAGCATAGGATTGAATTGGTTTGTGGGCTGTGATTGCACACTATTTTTGAGGAGATATTTTTTGAGGAGATATTTTGCCCATCTTGTGAACTATTTTTTGCATGAAAATTTTACTCAAAATATGATTAATTATTAAGCTATGTGTTAATCGAATTGAAAAGAATGTGATTGATCATATCAATAGTGGGTTATTTTAAACGAAGATGAGTAACTTGAATGTATTTTTTTTTTCTATAGTTGATAAAACCTGTTAAAAATAGGCCATGCGACTAGTGTAAATAACAAGTACTCCTCACCCTGAATACTTCTCATAAGAGACTATATTCTTATAGAATTACACTCAATAAACCCTCACTCCTAATGCCGTTACGACAAATAACCCTTCACACCAAACTCCACAACACTTCCTAATGAGTGCACCTTGGCTAACTTAATTAACATGAAACCCAAAAGCTAAAATTGCCCCACCGATGCTTGCCATAGGAAGCCATAAAACTGTGCCACTGCCAGCACAAACACCATTACTCCATTTTGGACAAGGGAAAATGCCACTTGTGATGTGATGATTACTAACAAGTGTAAAGAGAGCTAATCTACGACTTGTTTGAAAGCATTCCAATGACTCAAGAAAAACTATTCTCACCTAGTTTCTACCTTCATTGGGCCTCTTGATCACCCGGCTGCGAAGAAAGTTATCGCATCAATCTTTTTATAAATAACAAGCGATCCCTTTTCCTTGTGCAAACTTGAACGTATCTACTCAGCTTTTTTTATATGTTAAGGGGACACACTGAATTATATTTTAGGGTAGACTTGTCATATCATTTTCTACCATGTTACATTATTATGTTCCAGTAAGTCCTAGAAATACAGGCCGATACAGGCTTTATATTATATTGCTCATTGTACAGAGTGCAAAAAGGCACTTAATTAGTCTATATGGCAGGTGATTTGTGGGCAAGATAGCTTGTTCAAGAAAGTACTACGGTAGGCTAGCGATGTTAGCTCATTTGGCATGTTCGTTCACTTGTAGTTGCTCAGATTTGGGGTTCGACTTTGATCTGTTTCTAGTAGTGAGGAAAAGTGAAGGTTGAACAAGCTGACCTTGCACCCAGTTACTCCCCTGTGCTAACCCACTCTTTGACTGAGTTGATCCTGTGATGGGGGCCAATGGGAGGCGACCCATTTACCCTAGTTTAAAAATAAAAAAAAAAGTATTATGGGGAGGATGTGTGTGTTTTCGTTGTTCATCCTCAACTGATTTTTTGTTGATCTCTTGTTAAAGCACATCAGCACAAACCCACCCAACCAGTGTTGGAATTAGCAATATCTTCTTTTTTTTGGGGGGGGGGGGGGGATTTCATCTGTAAGCATGTACCAATATAATAAATGATATATGGTGGACACATCTTTAGAGTATATGTAGACTGTGTAGGAAATGACATGATATCCAATTTCAGTAGATGATTCTAAGCAGGTGTAGTCTAGTTTAAATAGGACATTAGACCAATTTTTGTCAATCTGATTCCACCTTTTAGAATTAGGGCATAGGCAAGAGCCATAAATCAATCAAACAAGCACTAACTAGGAGATATCAAGCGGTGTTGTTGTGAAGTATAAGGTCCATATGATAAAAAGAGGAACTTTTTGTAGATAAATGAACATTGAGAAATCATCATTGAATTTATTCAAATACATAAGAATATATTCTTGAAATAGGGATGTTAGTGATAAGCGAACCTACAGAAGTCGTCACTAGTTCATTAAGAAAGATGGAAGCTTCTATGTGGCTTCTTTTTTTTTTTTTGGATATTTTATTGGCATGTATATTCAACTTAGGAAGGATATCATTTTACTAATAAAGAGAATACAACCATGAGAGAGTAAAATTTCGGCAATCTTATGAGTTGCGTACATATGCCTGCATGATAAGAGCAATAATAGAGTTATGCATAGTAGCGTAGTGATTGACATTGTTTTGCTATGGCAAATTAAAACCATATTTTAGGGTAGGGTTGTCATATTATTTTTCATTATGTTACATGGTTAAGTCCCAACAAATTACCAAAACAGAAGCTCTGTATTATATTGTATTGTTTACCGCAATGGACACAAAAAAACACCTAATCTACATAGACAGTGGGTTACTAGCCGCCAGTAAGATATATAGTCGACTAAAAGAGTAAGATGGAAACATTATGCTAGTATCATTCATTAATATTCATCCTCAACTAAGTTGCGGCTGATCTCTTGCTGCGGCAGAATTAAGAAGCCTTTCGCCAAGAGTATAAAGAAGACCCACTAATACAAGGAAGTAACCTACTTGATGAAATGTACGGCAACCTCTGTTATTCACATAGAATTCTCTATGTTCATCATTGTCGAGTTGTTCCTCTTTCTCCTCCTCAATAATTGTCTCCAACTTCGGAGATTTAAATGTCTTTAACGGCGAAACCACCCGAACTAACGGTGCCTGCTTTGTCCGTGGCTCCAACGCCATTGTTCCAGCCTTCTTTCCCATTTCCATCTCCCTTATGTTTTTTCACTAGATTGGCAATTTTAATTAACTTGACTTGCCAATACAATACCTAGTGATAAAAGCATATGGATAGGGGGTGAGGAAGATATAATGCAATATGTTATTTATATAGTGTAAGAAGAATCAAAAGGGAGAAGAAATATCAAAGCAATTATAAGATACACAAGGTAATGAATGCCTCCACGTTATTAATAATATGGGAAAACGATTTACATTAAAATGTGTCTTATGGATAGTGCACATTACTTACAAACCATCTTATATTCGATTAACACCTAAAAAGGCCAAAAGGGTTGTTTTTTTTGTTTTGACATGTATACGCTATCCTATCAGTCATGCACATAAAGTTCATTTTCTTCTTGTTTTGATATTACTTCCTGTAATCAAGACAGCCTAACCACTCCAAGTGAAATTCAAGTTTATGCTAGGTGGCATCATTTTTGTGGTAACTGGTGTCAGTTGTTGATTGCTTAGTTCTTTTATTATCCAATTATGTGACGTTTTTTTAGTAAAAGAAAGCTATCTAATTAGTGTAAGTTGTTGACCGTATAAAATCCTTAAAGTGGTGTTGGCATGCCTTTATTTGATACATGAGTAGGGAATTGAAGGAAGATAAATTAGCATTTATAATTGTTTCAAATAAAAATCTAGTCTCATAATTGATAAAATAATTAATTCTAGTCTTATATATAAAGATGAAAGTATTAGACGAGGACATTGAGAGGATACTTCCTCCCTTAACATAAATACCAAAAAATCATATCGGAAAAAGGAACATACAAGGCCATGCATTCCAGAAATATCTTGCTGTGGATGAAGCAAAGAGAAATATGAAGTCCAAAACCTAGTATTTGCTCTTAGATGGGGTTGAAGGTTAGGGAAGGAAACATTGCGTAGCAAACTGGGCCTGTACATTTGGCGACCTGGGTGAGGTGCGAATACCTTGCCCTGAAGCAATTTGACGATTGCTCTCCACGAATATAGGGGGTCTCATTCATGATAGAGATTGTGACCTTTTTTTTCAGATTAGTAACAAGATAAAATTCAAGATAATGTCAGAAGGTAATTGTAATATAAAAATAAGAGCCAAAATGTAAATATATAGCTAACAAAATAGAAAATTAGACTTTTGAAAGTCACATCATAACAGCTAATAAGGGCTTCTAAAAAGCCACGGCCATTTCAATCAACTACTCGCTCAGTCACCTTAGAATAATTTGGCTTATCACATTATTGCTGCTTGCTTTCAAGTTTCTTCCTCAAACTTCTCGTAATCCTTTTAATAGTTGGAGTTTCATCCCTTACGATACAAACACCCAACTGTCAGTCCAATTGTAAGCTTTCTCGAGCAATTTCTCTACGCGTAGGAGAATCTAGCCTGACAACTTCGGTGTTTGAGCCTTTTTTCTGGGTATTTGAGCCTTCGGTATTTGAGCAATTTCTCTACACATAGGAGAGTCCAATTGTCAGTCCAATTGTGATGGTGAATCATTGGGTGACCGTTTTTTCTGGGTCGGGTTCTTCGGGTTCGCTTTTTAAGCCTTTGAGGAAGGAAGAGGGTGAATGAACATAGACTTTTTCTTGGTCTTATGTGCAAAGATGATTTGGGAGGCAGGGGGATTTCGAAATTTTGGGGGAATTTTGTGTGGAGGGAATTGAAATAAATTGAATACTGATCTTGATGGGATTTTATGAGGAAGGAGGAAATTGGGAAAACACTCCTTGGTTGTGAAAATTATTGATAGTATTTTTTTTAGTAATTATTTATAACATTTTTTTAGTAAGTATTTATAGTATTTTTATAATTTAAGTACTTTTTATAATTTAAGTACTTTTATAATTTTTTTTACACGCAGTTATTTTATTATTATGAAAAATTTGGAAAATTTTCATTTTAAGGGAGGAAAGAGAGAAATAAATGTTTTTAAAATTTTCAACTCACAAAATTGTTGACAAGCACATAAAAAAAAATTAAAATACTAATTGTGGAGTCACCATGTACAAGCATCTCCACCACGCCACTCTACCACCGATTAAAGTGGTCGAAACTCAGTGGTGGGATATTGGAATTATAAAAGGCCAAAGTACAGCCTACTGTATTGAAGTATGCATTATTGCTAACAAATTGGTCAGAGTAGGTATAATTTAAATCCAAAATTCTTATTAATATGATATTAACATACAATTTTTAAGAGAATCAATATAACTTATACATAATTAACTCTTGTGTAGTTGTATGAAATCATCTCATCTAAGATATATAATCATCTTTTCATAGAATTATCTTATCTAATGCCCTTTTCGACAAACTTACCAATTCAAGTAGAAGATAGCTGATCAAGTAACCGATAGTTGTTTTAATACCATATAGCTATTATATTTTAATTGTTACCAAATAGTTGTTTGACTAGCCGATTAAAGAAATTGTGTTCGGTTAAATTACTTATAGGGTTAGTTGATCAATATAAAATGACAGAAAAGGACATAATTACGCTGTTATTTGTCATGTCGTAGCTATCATCATTCTTCTTCTTATATTATTGTTGTTATAGTTGTCGTCGTCATCATTTGTTGTTATTATTATTATATAAGTTCTATAAGTAATTCATATTTTTTTCAATAGAAATATGAATGTATTGTTGAAATGATAAATGTAAAAATTATACTAATTTTCCCACACAGGTAGGCATGAGTGGTTTCATCTTTTAAGGCCATAAAAAAAAAGCAAACAATACAATGTCTAGGCAAATCAATCAATTTAATTAATTGCTTAAAAAGAAGTTCATATGAGATCTACTTGAGGTCATCCTCAGCCATTGGAATTAGTTCCAGTCGTGGGGCCCAACATTCCAAAAAAAGGGAACTCAATGCTTATAGGATATCTTATAAGAGATTTTCTAGAAAATGGACATGATCCCCAATCTGAATCACAATAGCCAAAAAGGCAAAGATTATTATCAGCTTGCATGATGATACCTTGTCCTACAATTCCTTTCAAGTAACGCAACACACGTCTGGTCAGCATCCATGTGTTGGTGCATGCATGAACTGACTCAATATATATACTGCATAGGTCAAGTCTGGTCATGTGATAGTAAGATAGATAAATAGACGAATAAGTCTGCGATATCTAGCAAGATCATTCAGGACCCGTCCTGCTACGAATGCAAGTTTGTGATTCCTCTCTATAGGAAAGTCTACTGGTTTTGCTCCCAATAGGTCACTTTCATCAATGATTTCTAAAGCATATTTCCGTTGAGATAAGAACATGTCTTTGGGTCCGTAAGCAACCTCAATGCCTATGAAATATTTCAGATGACCCAAATCTTTGATACTGAAGCATGTATCCAAATAAGTTTTGAACTGTTTGCAAGCATTAGTTTTATTCCCAGCGATGACAATATCATCAATATAAACCAACTGTTCCATAAAAACTTCTCCCTTACGATAAGTGAATAATGAGTAATTAGCATAAGATCGCGTGAAACCATACTCACAAAGTTAGAAGATCATTTTGCAGACCGCTTTCGAGGAGGTTGCTTGAGTCCATAAAGAGAATTCTTTAATTTGTAGACTTTGTGCTGGTCAGGAAGCTTAAACCCAGGAGAAAATTTCATATATACTTCTTCTTCGAGATCTCTATGCAGGAACATATTGTTGACATCCATTTGATGCAACTCCCATTCCTTTGCAACAGCAACTGCTAGGAAACAACGTATACTTATCATTTTTACTCTATAATCAAACCTTTAATTTGATGGTCTCCCTGAGTCACCAAGCGAGCCTTGCAGCGTTCAATACTTCCATCAGCATTATATTTTACTCTATAAACCCATTTGCAGTTAATGGGTTTCGTTCATGGTGGTAACCTTTCAATTATCCAAGTATTGTTTGCTTCTAAGGCACGTATCTCCTCAGCCATTGCCTCACACCACATAGGATTATGTACTGCTTCATGATAATATTTTGGTTCTACAACTTCGGTTATAATAGCCAAAAAATTTTGATGAGAAGCAAAGAATCGAGTGCATGTAAGATAAATTTTTAAAGGATATCGCGTACCTGATGGTTCTTTGTTGATGGGACAACCAGGAGAGACTTGTTTCTCAGGGCGTACACTATAAAAGACATAGCTATCAAACTGGGTGGTGTTTTTCTACGTCGTTCCCCACGTCATGGGCCTTGGCCCAATTCAGTCACTTGTATCGGGTTATCCTCATTAGCATGTTGCAACCCATTCACATTTGTGCTATAGCTAGAGCACCCAATTTGGAATCTAAAACCCCACATTGATGGCCCTCGTTCTATTGGTCCACGACGGGACCGCCCAAGCCCAAATCACACATACTCACCTGTCCCTTGGCCCGTCTTGCAGCTTTGCTAAGCCTATTGAGTTTTGGGCCAGATTGTTAGCTTCGGTGAAAAGGGGCTCATCAAAATATGGTGCTGCAAAATTTTGTGCTGAGCATTGACCCTCCTCATGTGTTTTGGTAATTTGACGCCATTAAAGGGAAAAGTTTTTTTCATGAAAAATAACGTCTCTGCTTACAAAAATTTCTTGAGTGTCCAAATCATATAATTTTCATCCTTTCTTTTCAAATGGGGATCCCACAAAGATACACTTGGTACTTCTCGAAGCAAATTTGTCTTTCCCTTTGCAATGATTTCAAGCAAAACATAAACTTCGAAAAACGCGAATGTGATCATAGGAGGGTTTTTGTTCATACACAATTTCATATGGGGTCTTCCCTTTTAACACACGACTTGGGGTTCTGTTAATCAGGTCGGCCGCTATAAGTGCATACTCTCCCTAGAACATTAAGAGCATATTAGCTTGAAATCTAAGTGCTCTAGCAACATTCAACACATGTCTATGTTTACATTCTACTTTACCGTTTTGCTGTGGGGTGCCAATGCAACTAGTTTGATGAATGATTTCTTTTTCAAAATAGAAAGTACACATAGGTCTAGAATTAAACTTAGTCCCATTATCAATCCTGATCTCCTTAACTTCCTTTCCAAACTAGGTTTTGGCCATAATGATAAAACTCCTCAAGAGACCTCCAGTCTCACTTTTATCTCTCATGAGATATATATATATAACCAAACCGTTCTACTAGCATCATCGATGATGGTCAAACAATAATGTGCCCCGCATAGAGATGGTACCCTATAAGGCACCCATATATCATAATGTATAAGATCAAATAGGCCTTTTGCTTTATTTTCAGAAATAGGAAATTGGTTTCTTGTCTGTTTTGCACGGAAGCAAACATCACACACATAACTATTTTTCTTAGAAATAGTAGAAATTCCTAAATTGTCAAAAATAAGAGGCATGACTTCACTGAAGGGGTGCCCTGGTCTGTTGTGCCAAAGCTATCTTGAAATTGTCACATGAACGTGAGACTTCTTCACCGGTGCCCCTTTAAAGTAGTAAACTCCGTCGCTTTGCTCACCCACACCAATCAAAGTCCTCGAAGTGCAGTCCTATAGGATACAAAATTCATCAAAAAATGTCATATAATAATTGACATCCTTAGCAATCTTGGCAATAGAGACAAGGTTACAATTCAAGTTTGGCATATTAAGAACTTTGTCCAATTACACTATTTTTCCCAAATCAAAGGTCCCTTGTTGAATGACCTTAGTTACGGCTCCAGTAGGCAAATCAATGGGAATGGGTTGAATGCTTTCAACATCCTTCATTAATTTTAACTCACCGGTCATGTGGTTCGAAGCACCACTATCAAGTATCCATGGGGGCTCACCTAAAAGCCCTTCATAACCATCCTTAGGCATATAAATGAAGCTCATGAGCCTTTGTGTCTACTCAGAAGATAGGCACGGGATCATGACCTTGGATGCTTCAGTTATTGCGGCGTTTGCAGTTGCAGTGGTATTTTCGGTTGTTGCTACTGTCTTAGACTAGGTCGAGGTGATGCGTGATGCTGTCTCTTGGCCACCACCTCGTCCCCTACTGCTAATGTTGGTCGAACCTAATAAGTTTGGGCCCAACAGCCACTAGGGTCGCTCAAGGCGGCAACCCTACATACTCCCAACCTATATAAGGAGGTTAAGGGTTCAACTAAACACAATAGAGAATACACAGAAATCTTATACTATCCTCTCATCCTCTCACGGCTGCCCAACCATCTCTAGTGGGTTTCAGGTCTAGGACGTGGAAACCCTAAGGTGACTTTAGCAGTCGCCTAGCATCCATACTGATGTGGGCTATTCCCGATAGAGAAATCCGCAACTGGGTTAGTCCTAATTCATCCTTCAGTGGTATCAGAGCCAGAACCGTTTGGATTAGTCCGATTGATATGTTGATAATATGCCAAATCTGATTTATTCCAAGGCATGATTGCATAAAACATTAATTGCTTAATTTTTGTAATTATGCAACTTTATTATCCTAAAAGCATGCTTCTGTGATTACAATGTCTGCTTGCATAGAATCATCAAAAGATTGAGTCTTTAACGATTCAAATTCATGAATGTTTATGCTTTGTGAAATTATTGTGCTCAGAATGTTATCTATTATCAAAAGACCCAATCTTTGGATGATAACTAATGATTTAAACTGATCAAATTATGCTCTAATATTAATGAAAGCATGTTTCTTTTGTGCCCTAAATTTGAAAGCATGACTGATTCGATTAAATATTGTTTTAGTCGATTTGTACAAAGTTTAATTATGTTATTATGTTCAAGCTGTGTGTGCTTTATGAATTAGTGGCATAATCCGTTTAACCTAATCAAACTAAGAAAAAATCATGTACTGTGTATGCATTAATCTCTTCCCAGATTGATTTGTGCAATTATGCTATTCCATTAAAGCATGGTTAGTATGCTAAGATAATCATAGAAAGGATGATTAAGTTATATAACCCTAACCCCTCTCGGTCGTCAAATCCCAAAGGACCGAGTCCCAAAACCCTAGTCCTAAATCTCTCACTAAGTCTCTCTCTACATGAACCCTTAGATCTACCCCACCACCCGTGCCTTGGTGGCTGTGATGGTGGCAGATCTGGAAAGGCCTCGGTGGCCTCCACTGAAACCACCTCAACAAAGGGGAAAAAAAAAAGAAAAGAAGTAAAAGATAAAAGGGAACTGAGCCATACCCATCAGTTGACACCACAGAAGGATGGCGTGTGTCCGTCACGTGCCATCGATGAAGGTCGTTTTTGCGATCTTCTTCCTCCTAAAACCCCTCATCGTCGCCGATCTACGCAACCTTGGAGAGAAAACCGCGAAAGTCACCATCTTTGGAAGCGCATGAGCCCACACGCCGCCACCTCAGTGGCAAGTTGGGTGCGCGGGTCGCTTCCCCAGACTTAGTTTCGGTCGATCTACATGGCGGTGGTATCGGTTCTAATCAGTTTGGCTTGGATAGAAGGCAGTAGGGCGACGGGTTCACATCACTTACGTGTTTTTTGTTAAAACCAAAACGACGACGGTGGCTGCCATGATCGTGCTGTTAAAAGCCCAAGAAAGGAGCTCAGTGCTCCATTTCCCTGGTCATGGCGTTGGGAAGCCGAGAGCAGAGAGAGAAATTCGAGAGGCAGATAGAGAGGAGAGAGAAATTGAAGACCGAGACTTTAGGGTTAGTGAAGGGGTTAAGTGAGTGTTACTCACTTATAAAAGAAAAAGGTCCCGGATTTTTTTATGGGCCGTTATTGGGCCCAATTTTGCTTCATTTAAACCGGGCGGGTTAATTCCGACCAATTTAATCTGCTCTCTAATTTGGGCTAATCTGTACTTATTTTCATAATTGTATAAGTTAGCCTTATATGCTAAAAGTAAATTTTATATGTTTATTTCATATCATTAGTGCTTATATAATGATTATTTTATATTGTTGTTTATGTAATGATAATATAAGTCTTTTAAAGCATGATATATGACCATGTCTTATGTATCAACAAAAAATCTATGTGATAGTCACCAATTAATGTGTCAATTAGTTTAACTAAACTTTTATAAATTATATAATAATTAAATTAAAAGAGTTTCTAATTAATATCCATACGTGATGATTATGAGCTTAGTGAAATTTTTGAACGTATAATATGAATGATGAGGTTCTCTTGATAATTTAATTATTAAAGATACGTCTAACAAATTATATGTATAATTTCAGATATGGCAGCTAAAAACTTAATAGGTAGTATGCCTTCCAACGAAAAGTTAGATGGCACGAACTACGATGTTTGGCATCTGAAGGTCCAGTTCACGCTAAACGAGGATGACATGTTGGATCTCTTGATGACTTCTATGCCTACTCCAACAGACAAAGATGATCAAGGCAGGGATATTACTGCTACTGGGCAGTACAAAGAAAACCTAAAGGCATACAACGCCTGGTTCAAAAGGGATCGTTCTGCATGTTACACCATGTTGTCTTGCATGCAGGACAATCTCCTGGGTGAGTTTGAACGCTTCCCCAATGCTAAGGACATGTGAGCACAACTTAAGGCCAGGTTTGGGTAGACATCTGCTACAAGAATGTGTACCTTGCAGTTGAAATAGATACAGTATACTATTAACTCTAGTCGTAGTATCTCCGGACACCTTCGAGCCATGAGTGCCATGGTTTGAGTCCTAAAGCTGCAGGGCAAGATGTCTCCGAGGAAGAACTAGTACTGAATGTAATTAGGGCTCTTCCTAATGACAATGAGCATTGGAGGAGCTTTAAGGTCATTATGACACATAATGAAAGCATTAAGACCTTCGAGGCTATCTCAAAGCACCTCGAGATGGAGGAAGAATGTATAAAGATATATGCTCCTCCTAATGGTTATTCGTTGCCAAAGGGAGTGGGCCCAAGGGCAAGAAGCCTTACCATGGCAAGAAGCCTAAGAAGGGTCCTCATCTCCCTCAAAACTCTCGCCCTAAAGGTCGTTATGCCAAGAAACATAAGGTTAAGAGCATTGGAGCTAAGGATATAGCACGTGTGAAGTGCTATAACTATGAAAAGAAGGGGCATTTTGCTCAGGATTGTCCTGAGCCAGCCAAGGTACCTATTTCCACTAAAATTCCTAAATTATATGTTTGTTCCCATGCATTCGATGCTAACTCTATTCCTCAATGGATTGTAGACACAGGGGCAATAAAACACGTAGTTCAGGACAAGACTGGATTTGTGGAGTTCCATCGCTACCCGGTGGGTTCACGGACTGTCGTACTAGGGAACAGCAATGAAAAAGATGTCCTTGGAGTAGGAACATACCAACTCAAACTCCATGGAGGAAACACGCTGCTTCTTCACGACGCTCTCTATGCACCTAGGGTGCGATGCTCCTTAGCTTCTTATGTGTCCTTGATAAGACTAGGTTTTACTTTTGGATTTCATCCAGATGGTTTAGATTTGTTCTATCATAGAAATTTGTTTGGCCTAGCAACATTGAAAGGAGATTTCATTGTTTTGGATTTGGATGATTCCTATGATAATATATCTTCTGCTTTGATTCATACTTTGACTCTAATTCTGATTCTGTTAAGTGGCATGCTAGACTTGGCCATGTGGGTCAAGACAGGATATGTAGGCTAGCCAAAGAAGGTCTTCTAGACTGACTCACCAGGGTGAAGTTACTTAGGTGTGAATCATGTCTAGCTAGCAAGGCAACAATAAGGTCTTTTGGTAAGGCTTCGAAAGCATTTAGTCCCTTAGAATTAATCCATTCAGACATCTGCGGACCCATGAACGTTAAAGCACGTCATGGGGTCATCTATTTCATTACTCTTATAGATGATTATTCATGATATGGGTATGTGTACCTACTATTTCATCATTACGAGGCACTTGATGTGTTCAAACACTTTGTAACAGGGGCAGAGACTCAATTAGAACGAAGAGTTAAAACCCTTCGGACTGATCAAGGTCATGAATACCTCTCTAATATGTTCAAAATTTTCTGTGAGGAAAAAGATATACAAAGACAGTTAATGCTTCCACGCACTCCGTAACAGAATAGTGTTGTGCAACGTAGGAATCGTACATTACTTAACATGGTCAGGCCAATGATGGCATATGCAAACCTCCCCATCAGTTTTTAGGGGGGTGTGTTGCTTACGGTAACCTATATCCTTAATTGTCTGCCAAGTAAGAGTACACCTACCACATCATATGAGTTATGGTTTGGTACGAAGCCATCCTTGGACCTTTTACGTCCATGGGGTTTGGATGGCTCTATGCATAGCCCAATCCACAAATACGAAAAACTTGGTCTAAGAGCCATAAAAATGGTGTTCATTAGATATCCCGCACAATCTAAAGGATACGTGATGTACGGGGAACACCCTAATGGTGGCATGACAGAAATAGATTCTCATAATGTCGATTTTCTTGATGATGAGTTCACAACTATTGGTGAAATCAAGAAGGATGTCAAACTATTTGAATCTTAGTAAGACATTCAACTAACTTTTGGTGAGGGGAGAATTTGAACTCTAACCAAATCACCAAAGATGGTATGCCTCCCCTATCCGAAAGGAACGGGAGAGACTTGTCTGCTCGGAGAATGAGACTCATCCTCAATCTCCAATACATAAGGAGAGCCAACCTGTAAATGAGGTTCGTCTTCAATTCCTGTTCCTGAACATGCAATTAGTCCAAATGTTCAAGATCCCATGCCCCAAAGGAATAGTGGGAGTGATTCTCCACAAGCTCAGTGTCCCTCACCTCTGAGAGAAATGAGGAGGGATGCCTCACCCAACCAAACAACTAATGAAGATCCCAGGATCCGAAGGAGTGAGCGTAGAAGAATTCCTCGACAATATTTCCAAATCGAAGAGGAAATATTCCTATGCACTCCCTTAGAAGTTGAGGAGTCTACCCCTTATCAAGAGGCGATTGATTCACAAAACCACAATGAGTGGATGGACGCTATGAGGGATGAGATGGACTCGATGGCGAGAAACAAGGTTTGGGAACTTGTTGATCTTCCACCCTAACGTAAGTCTGTAAGAAACAAGTGGATTTTCAAGATAAAATGTAGGACAAATGGTCCTATCAATAAGTTTAAAGCCCGTCTAGTGGCGAAAGGCTTTACCCAAATTGAGGGTATGGACTATGAAGAGATATTCTCTATTGTGGTGAGATTTGCCTCTAATTGCCTACTCCTAGCTCTGATTGGCCATTTGGACATAAAGTTGCTTCAAATGGATATAAAGACTGATTTCCTCAATGGCAGCCTTAAGGAAGAGATCTATATGGATCAATCTGTTGGTTTTGTATCAAATGGACAAGAGGACAAGGTATGTCATTTTAAAAGGTCTATATATGGTCTTAAGCAATGTTCCAGATCTTGGTACTTAAGATTCCATGAAGCCATAACTTCATTTGGCTTATCTATGGTTTCAGAAGACCATTGTGTTTATGTCAAAAGATCAATCGGGGGGGATTGTGTTTCTTACCCTATACATTGATGACATACTATTAGTTAGGAACAACTTGGAGATGATCAAAGCCACTAAGAAGTGGTTATCCTCCGTCTTTGAGATGAAGGATGTAGGTGAAGCTAGGTATGTCCTAGGCGTAGAAATAATCAGAAATTATCCTAAGAAACTCTTAGGTATGAGATGGAAGCATATATCAAGAAAGTCTTAGAATAATTTTGAATGCATTATTCCAAACCCGTAGACACTCCAGTTGAGAAGGGTTTAACCTTGAGCCTTGGCCAATGCCCAAAAATAGATAATGAAAAAGAGGCAATGAACAATGTTCCTTACGCTAGTGTCGTAGGAAGCCTAATGTATGCCATGTTAACTAAGCCAATTCCTAGATATGTTTTCAAAGCTCATGCGTTGAGTCTATAACTTCGTAGAGTTTAGTTTTTGGATGAATCTTGTTATATGTGATAGATAAGTTCTTCTTGTAATGAGCATTTGTGAAATAAAGATTGAAGTTTCTTTTTCTAAATGCTTTATAATTTATTCGTTAGATATGTTGAAAAGTCACAAGCTTCTGATTGGTGTAGTCACATAGGCAATCGCCCTTACGCTTGAGTAGGACTGGATGAGATTCAATCATATTAGCACTAGTTGTGCAATACTGATTAACTCATACTGGAGGTTTATGAATAAGATAGAATGTAGTCGCCTCAGTGAGTCTAAGATGAGGCTCGAGGGAGTCAAATATGAGATATGTTTTCGTATTAAAGCCTTAAAGGCCGAATCTTGAGCATCAAGAATAGCATTTAGTATGTTAATCTAATGCCTCGAGTTAGATTTTTGGGTGAAAATTTAGACTAACGATTCGCATGGCATATATAGTGACGAGCCCAGTTAAGTGGGAGATATGTCATGACACATCTCATACTGTGTGTGCTTAAAAGACGACCCATGCACGGAGTGACAATTGAATTCCCTGTCTCTTGTCATTGTGCGACCCTATGGACGATGACCCTTTGACTTAAAGCTATGGCACAAAACCAAATCTTGATGCTGCTACTTTAATATGTTTCTCAAGGACCACGATGTATACAGTCCAAACAAAACATGTTAGGAAAGCAATTAAGTTAAGATGCAATATCATGAGTGCTTAAGGAAAAATCTATCCATTATTACCATATTAGCCCAGGTGATTATGTTGAGTATATAATCATATGATATATCATGACATAAGGGATTAGAAATGTCATTGGTGATGTTTAGGATGATTTGGGGTATCGTATTTTTTGAAAGTGTTATGTTAGTTAGATGGTAACTTAATATAACACTGCTGGTTATTTTTTATCACACGTCATATTCCTGGTATGAAGCGTGAAGAGTTGTGATTCATGAAGAGCATATGTTTTGTGGCCTACATGGCTGAGTGGGAGCTGTTAGTCGACCCTAATAAGTTTGGGTCTGATAGCCACTAGTGTCGCTTAAGGCGGCAACCCTACATACCCCCAACCTATATAAGGAGCTTAAAGGGTCAACTAAACACAATAGAGTATACACAAAAATCTCATACTATCCTCTCCCCCTCTCATGGCTGCCCAACCATCTCTAGTGGGTCTCGGGTCTAGGACGTATGAACCCTAAGGCAACTTTAGTAGCCGCCTAGCATCCGTACTGATGTGGGTTATTTTTGATAGAGAATTCCACAACCATGTTAGTCCTCTCCACCCCTTCTGCCTGTACGACCTCTACGACCACGACCATGAGACCCCTATCTAGCTGGGTAGTCAATAATCTCGAAGCAAGAGGTCTCCTCATCTCCAAACTTTTCACAATGCTTACAAGTAATTCTCTTAATAGTCGAGGCTTGAGTGCTTCCAGCAGTTACTGAAAATGCAGCAACAACCTCTGACCTCTTTTCTCTTCCCAACCTGAGCTTTTATGGCTCTCTTCTTGAAGGACCATGTTGAAGTTTTTATCGAGCGAGGGCAAGGGATCAAGTGCAAGTATTTGACTTCTAAGATTTAAATGGGTTTCATCGTTTAAGTCGTTCAGAAATTGGTGAGCTTTCTCCTCCGGTACCATCTTCGTAAGCTTATTACCTATTCCACCCTCACACTTACCACAAGTGCATTGGGGGAAATGCACCTGCTTCTCTAACTCACTTCGAAGACCCAGAATTTTGGAATAGAATTCCACAACATCTAATCCTCCTTACTTGCATGCCACCATGTTTGACTTGAGTTGATGTATCTTTGGTGTGTTGGATACATCATATGTTTTCTTCAGCTTTAGCCACATAAGTTCTACGGTCTCGAGATAAGCTATGGTTGTACGGAGTTTGGGATCAATGACATTGAGAAGCCATAAGCATGTCATGGAGTTAACCATGTCTCAAGCTTGCAACTCAGTCGAGTCATCCTCCGTTTTTGGTGTTGGCTCGTGTAAAGTTCCATCTATAAAGATTAATTTGTTCTTAGCCTTGAGTACAACTCTTACTGCCTTCTCCCAAAAATCGTAATTTTTTCTATCAAAAATTATAGCTGTGATCAAAGCTTTGGGTCCCTCTAAGGGACGTAAATAATACAAATGCGGTGAATTAATCACAAATTTCTTTCCAGACATAGCTATAATTGTGTTTAGGTTTCAAGATTTTATGGCTTTGATCCCATAAAGATTTTTAGAGAGAAATAATTGTGTTTGGGAACGAGAGATATGCATCTGTTCTGTCTCCTCCATTGATATTGCAATCATACATATATACTCTCACATCCTCCACGGCAAGCCGCCTAACCTACTCCTTCTCCTTTTCAGTTTCTACCTAGCTGGGCATAGAAATTACAAGAATTTGTTAATCACTAGAATTAGGAAACATAACATATTCAACGACATACAAAATATTCCTAATATTAAAAGTCAAGGTAACAATAGAACATTAAGATGGGACCCAGGGGGAGATATTACAGCGGTAGTTTTGCCAATGATGTCGGCTATGGAGGAAGTGGCATTGGCTAGGATGGCGGAGGTGTCGACACCGTTAAGGCCGACGTTGGTGGAGATGTTGAGGAACTGCATTTTCCGACCACTTTTTTCTCTCCCCTTGTCCTACGCTTCTTCCGGTAATGACGACTTTTGCACACACACAGACCCCGCCACTCAGACAGGCAGATGACACTCTGCTAATCAAATTAGACAGTGCACCAGACAACAACAACGACAATAACAACAAA
>JACYFF010010365.1:88946474-88957959 GCA_017589665.1 Selenicereus undatus | reverse complement strand
TTCTGTGGAACTTGGGATCCTTAGCAAACTGGATAGCAGCAGTATTGTCACACATCAACTCTACAAGATCGTCAACACCAGGAGTGAGATTGAGATCCTGCAGAAAATTCCTCAGCCATATTGCCTCTTGAGTGGCGAGGCAACAAGCAACATACTCTGCTTCCATAGTAGAAAGTGATATGCAGTCTTGTTTTTTACTGCACCAAGATATGGCTCCCCCACCTAGGGTGAACACATATCCTGAGGTAGATCTGGACTCGTCCAGGTCACCACCCCAATCAGCATCCGTATATCCTCTCAGCTTAAGATCCCCTCCTTGGTAGCAAAGCACAAAATCACTTGTACCACGTAGGTATCGGAAGATTCTCTTGACGGCTTGCTAGTGAGCAGACCCTGGGTTGCTTTGGTAACGACTTACCAAGCCAATCGCAAAGCAAATGTCTGGCCGTGTACATAACATGGCATACATTAAGCTGCCCACTGCACTTGCATAAGGAACGTTACTCATTCTTTCCTTCTCTTTTTCTGTCTTAGGGCACTGATCAAGACTTAAGGTTAGACCCTTTTCAACTGGAGTATCCACGGGTTTAGAATAATGCATTCGAAAGCGTTCCAAGATTTTATTAATGTATGCTTCTTGACTTAGACCAAGAAGCTTCTTGGAACGGTTTCGAGTTATTTCAATGCCTAGGACATACCTAGCCTCACTCATGTCCTTCATCTCAAAAACGGAGGATAACCACTGCTTAGTGGTTTGGATCATCTCCATGTTGTTTCCAGCCAACAGTATGTCGTCAACATACAGAGTGAGAAACATAATCCCTTTTGCAGTTTTCTTGACATACACACAGTGATCTTCAGATACCATGTCCAAGCCAAAAGAAATAATGGCTTCGTGGAATCTGAAATACCACGCTCTGGAAGACTGTTTGAGACCATAGATGGATCTTTTAAGACGACAGACTTTGTCCTCTTTACCTTTTGATACAAAACCAATAGGTTGATCCATGTAGATCTCTTCCTCAAGATTTCCATTAAGGAATGCAGTCTTTACGTCCATCTGGAATAACTCTAAATCCATATGGGCAACCAAGGCTAGAAGCAGGCGAACAGAGGCAATTCTCACCACAGGAGAAAATGTCTCTTCATAGTCTACCCCCTCAATTTGGGTAAACCCCTTCGCCACTAAACGGGCCTTAAACTTATCGATCGTTCCATCAGCCCGACGTTTTATTTTGAAAACCCACTTGTTTCCAATCGATTTACGTCGGGGAGGAAGATCAATAAGTTCCCAAATCTTATTTCTCGCCATAGAGTCCATTTCATCCCTCATAGCTTCTATCCACTCTTTGTGGTTTGGTGAATCAATAGCCTCTTAGAAAGAGGTCGGCTCCTCAATTTCTAAAGGAGTGCACAAGAATATCTCCTCTTCGATTTGAAAATGTTGTCGAGGGATTCTTCCGCGTTCACTCCTCCGGAGTTGAGGACCAGTGCTGGTTTGTCCCACTGAGGAATTCCTCCCCCTATCTCTAAGAGGAATTGAATCCTCAATAGGTGGAGACTCACTCCTATCATCCTGAACTGAATCCTCAACAGGTGGAGAATCATTCCTATCATCCTGAACAAGCGGACTAATCGTAGGTTCATAAATAGGAGAGGGAGGACGAACCTCATGATTTTGAGGACGAAACTCAGTATCATGTTGATCCTCTTGATTAACCAGCAACTATGCATCTTGCCTACTATCCTCGGTGGTGCGGTGAGTACTAAAATCCTCCCCCTCACCGAGAGATAGTGGATCATTTAGCGATAACTCATACAACGCTAGGTCATTTTTGATTTCACCAATACTGGGGAACTCATCCTCAAGAAAATCCACATTACGTGAATCGACTTCCGTCATGCCACCATTAGGGTGTTCACCATACATAACGTATCCTTTAGAATGTTCGGGATAGCGTATGAACACCATTTTGGTGGCCCTTGGACCAAGTTTCCCATGTTTATGAGTTGGGTTGTGTACATAACCAGCCGAACCCCATGGGCGTAAATGGTCTAAGGAGGGCTTTCTACCAGACCATAACTCATATGGAGTGGCGGATACGCTCTTACTCGGCACATGATTAAGGATGTAAGCTGTCGTAAGCAGCACATCTCCCTAAAAACTAATTGGGAGATTGGCGTGTGCCATCATTGACCTGACCATGTCAAGCAATATTCGATTCCTACACTCTACCACACCATTTTGTTGTGGAGTGCCAAGAATCGTGAGTTGTCTGCGTATACCTTTTTCCTCACAAAATTCTTTGAACATATGCGAGAAGTATTCACAACCTCGATCAGTTCGAAGAGTCTTAACTCTTCGATCTAACTGGGTCTCAACCTCAGCTACAAAACGTTTGAACACATCAAGCGCTTCATAGCGATGTGATAAGAGGTACATATACCCATATCTTGAATAGTCATCTATGAAAGTGAGGAAATAGAAAGCCCCATGACGTGCTTTCACATTCATGGGTCCACAAATGTCAGAGTGAATCAGCTCTAGAGGACTTGACGCCCTTAAAGCCTTACCAAAAGGCTTCGCGGTCGCCTTGCCAGCTAAACATGACTCACACCTAGGCAATTTAACCTTAGTAAGTCGGTCTAAAAACCCTTCTTTAGCTAGCCGACTCATCCTATCTTGGCCAATATGACCAAGCCTAGCATGCCACTTAATCAATTCTAAATCGGAATCAAAATGTGAAACAAGAGCTGAAGGAGAATTATTATATGATTCGTCTAAATCCAATACAATAAAATCATCCCTTAGAGTAGCGTGGCCAAACACATTGCCACAATACAAAATATTCAAACCATCATTACAGGAAGAAAAACCAAAACCTGATTTCAATAATGAAACTAAGGACAAAAGACAAGTTCGCACCCCAGGTGCATAAAGAGCATCAAACAGGAGCAACTTATTTCCTCCTTTCAATATGAGTCGGCACGTTCCAACACCTAGAACGTCTTCTTCACTGCCGTTTCCCAGCACAACAGATTGTGAACCCACTGAATAACGGTGAAAGTCCACGAAGCCAGCTCTGTCCCGAACTATATGTTTGCTTGCTCCCGTATCTACAATCGAATTAGGAAAGGATTTAGCAACTAATGCATGAGAACATACATATAATTCAGGAGAGTGAGTGGAGAAAAGTACCTTCTTCGGCTCAAGACAATCCCGAGTGTAGTGACCTTTCTTACCATAGTTATAGCAATTCACACGTGCTATTTTTGTCTCTCCATTGCCTTTGGCCTTTTGTTTCTTAGCCACTCCAGCATTTGGCCTACCTTTTTGAGGGGGGCGAGAACCTCTCTTGAACTGCCTACCTCTTGTGTTCTTGTTGCTTTTAGGCCTGATGCCCTTGGCGACAAGAGCCACATTGGGAGTCCCGAACATTTTCAGGCGCTCCTCCTCTATTTCAAGGTGGCTTTGTATCTGACCAAAGGTTTTCAAATGGTCAGAATGAGTCAAGACTGTCTTGACTTGTTCCCATTGTGGAGGTTCGTCATGGAGAGCCCGAATCACATTCAGGACTTGCTCCCCCTCAGAAATATCTTTTCATGCGGCCTTGAGATCACGAATTATGTCACTCATAATTCGTAAATGCTTGACCACAGTTCGACTGGGATCCATTTTGTAGTTCATCCATTTCAATTGCAGGGTACGTAACCTTGTTTCGGATGTCTACCCAAAACGGATTTTGAGCTGGTCCCACATGTCCTTAGTTGTGAGATGAACTTCAAATTCGCCAATCAGATCGTCATGCATGCAATACAACATTGTAAAGCATGCTCTACGATCTTTCTTGGTCCAGTCTTGGTAGGCCTGAAAGCTTTCTTGATACTGCACAGTAGAAGTATCAATAGGCTTACCATCTGCATCCTTATCAGATGGTGGAAACTTGGCTACCGTCAAGTGTTCCAACAGGTCTTTTCCTTCCAGAAGATACTGAATCTTCCGTTTCCACATGTCATAGTTAGACCCATCTAACTTTTGACTGGTGGATAGTTGGGTAATTATCGCGTTATTAGCTGTCATATCTACAAGTGTTAAAAGATGGACATTAGGCACATTACTTAAAATAATTAAATTAAAAAAAATTTCATCATTTATGTCATATGATCGAAAATTTCGCCAAGCTCATAATCATCTCATATAATCATGAATTACAAATTTAAATAATTTAATCACCATATTTCCATAAGAACTTTATCATATGGACCTTCATAAGAAAATCGTTAAACAAATTAACGTTTATTTAAATATCACATAGATATTTTTCGTGTAAAACTAATTTACATTCAAGTACTATTTTAAACATATGAAACGAATTCATATATCACTATTTACTAACTCTTATTTTACTTGAAATATAAAACAAATTCATATTTCAATTAGGCATGTGATTATTAAGCTCATAATAATATTTACCAATCCATATTTCATCAAAGAAATAATAAATATCAATTTAAAATATAAAACTAATTCACATTTCAATTAGCATAGGGTAAATATTAAACAATTTAATAATGTAAATATAAGTTTTTTTTTCTTATTATAAAAAACTAAGGGGCTTCCCGTGACTATTCCCGAGACCCCCTAGGCTTCTTTTCTCATTTGCCTTCCTCCCACTTCTCTCTGCAAAAACCCCAGGCTTCTTTTTCAATTTGGCTTCCCTCGACCTCCTCTCTATATCTCTCCATCTCACATGTCCTCTCTATCTCCCACCCTCAATGGGTTGATCCTCTGAACCTCGGCACATAGCCGAGTCCAGTACCGTCTTCACCGATGGTTCCAGGCAGCCATGGCTGTCTTCTACGACGTCATACGCCACCGCTAGCCACCACCACCACCCAGATGATGGTACACCCCCCTAACCGCCTCCTTTAAACTCAATACCGGGCTCAACTACCAACCAAAACAACCCAAAATCACTGCTGACGAGTAGATCGGCGGCCAAACGTTCGATTGACGCCGCCCACTCGCCCAACGCGCCAACCCCGTGACGACGCGTGACACACACGCGCGGCTGTGATGGGTTTGTCTGGTTTGATTTTGGCCGGAAATTGCAGATCGGGGGTCGGTGAAGGGTTAGGGAAGAAGAAAACGACCAAAACTCGTTTTCGTGGCGGCGCGTGACACACACGCGCCACCCTCCCACGGCGGTGCTGATGGGTTAGGTTAGATCAACCCTTTTTTTTTGTCTGGGCATAAGAGTGGGCCGAGAGATTCTGGATTGAGAAGGTCGGGAAAATAACCGGGTAGAGTCTCGGTCATTAGATTATGCGAATAAAAAGAAACAGGGGTTCCAAGCATGATTCATGTACTAATACTGATATTTGTAAACATACAGTTTATGTATTATTTGGACATGAATATATTTGTTTAGCATGAGAGTCATTATCGCATAAACACAGAGTTTTGTATACTATTCAGATTCTTTCAATTCATGCTTCAACCATAAATTATGATTTCGGGACTAGCATTATGCAAACTAGGCTCTGATACCACTGTAGGTAATTTAGGATTACCTGGATGCGGAACCTTGATTGTCAGGACCTTATGCTTGCTTGACTGCTACCCACGAACCGGTGGCTACCAGAGTCACCAATGAGTCATACTCCAAATCCGAACCTCTGAGATGGCTAGGCAGTGAGAGGAAAAACAAAGAGAATTTGGGAAGTATTTCTGATGTTGCTTGAATTGCTTTTTTCTGTGTATTGTCACTTACACAAAAACACACTATTTCTATATCCTTAAACAGAATCAAGATATATTTAATAGCCAATTAACACACAATTAAATTGCTACGTAACTGCCAAATCAACTATATGATTATGGCCAGCATATGTGACCGTTACTGGTCAATAATATACATACATACGTATGTGTGTGTGTGTGTGTATATATATATACATACATATATATATATATATATATATATATATATATATATATATATATATATATATATATATATATATATATAAAATGTGTATTTATCATTTACTTATGTTTTAATATAAATTCATGATTTTAAATATGATCGTTGTAGTGGTGGTCTCTTCATTTTAACGTATAAATACAAACTAAAGGCAAGGTAGAAGCAATAAAATTTAGCTATAATGATAAGTAATCGTAAAGATATACGTAAATGAGCATTAATAAGCAGTAAGAGACGCAAGAGTTAGTGATAAGGAACTGTCTGCAAGATGTTTATGTCAATACTGTAATGCCGAAACGAACTGGCCTTCAATTCCGTTGGCAATATATCATTAATTTAAGTGTTTACTTTCTCTCTTCCATTTCTTTTGTGACTTATTTTGTATACTCAAGGCTTGCACTTTTTATCTCTTATTTATATTTGTAAACTTAATTTATAGCATTATAGAAAATAGTATCCGTGACAATCAACCCACCATTAATTTTTGTCTCTTATTCATATTTGTGTACTATGTGGAACTGTAGAAAGTAGTATTGGTCTCAATAAAATCACCCACTCTTGAATGTTAGTTTGTACATCAATAGTCAAATTCTTTTTAATTAATTATAAAATCGAAACGGCATAGGTAGCTTAGTAAAGATAAAAGCTTATATAATTGTTCACTCTAAAATTAATTTATCATGGATCGATTAGATGAACTGGAAAGCCCAATGATTGAATGCTGTAGCATTACAAATACATTTGTAAACCTGCGTGAAATTAATATTGTTAGGAAATTTGAGCAAAGTAACAGCGGAAGCAATAGGATGAAAACATATATTCAGAAATTAAAGGAATGATAACAAGAACAAAACAACGACACACAAGATTTACGTGGAAACCCAATGCGGGAAAAAACCATGGACGGCGACGAGCACGATCAATCCACTATATGAGTAAGGAGAATACAAACTTATCACAATCACAACACGTGATTTGATCCAACAGCAAAATTACAACCTCTCTTGTAATCTCTCTCAAAATTCTCTACCGCTCAGTGTGTTTAGGGATTCAAGGATTCATGAGTGATTTTAGATCCTAGGTATGGCCCCTTTATATAGGATCTAGAAAAACAAGGTTTCACCCTTAGAGACAAACCCTAGCCGTCAGGAGAAATTGCGCTTCAAGACAAACCCTAGCCGCCTTTGATTTTGGGCCACGAAACCCAACAACTCAACAATCTCCACCTTGGACCGAAATCTCTAATCACCAACCCTGTAACACCGTCATCGCATCCTGAAGGGTGATCTCCCCCCCCCCCCCAAAGGGGCAATGCCCCGAAAGGCGCTTAAGTACTGTGAATGTCAACTAAGTCCAAGCAATGCTCAAACTTAGCTATAGGTTGAGGCTTGGTTAACATATCTGCAGGATTTTCCGAAGTATGAACCTTCCTTACTACTATTTCCCCTGCAGCAACTGTATCTCTGACATAGTGGTACTTGACACTGATGTGCTTGGTCTTCGAATAGTATGTATCATTCTTAGTCAGGTGGATAGCACTCTGACTATCAGAAAACACCACAGTGGCAGCCTGTGGAACTCCAAGCTCAGTAACGAGGCCCCTCAACCAAGTAGCCTCTTTCACTCCTTCAGTAGCAGCAACATACTGAGCCTCTGTAGTAGATAGAGTTGCAATTGACTAAAGCGATGCTTTCTAAGAGATAGCACCTGCACAAATAGTGAAGATATACCCAGATATGGACCTTCTCCTATCAAGGTCACCAGCATAGTCAGAATCAACAAAACTTATAACATCATATGTAGCAGCTTTGTTCCTATCAAATACCAATCCCTTTTTAACAGTAGCGAAGGATCCACTTCACATAGCGAAGGATCCATTTCACAGCTTCCCAATGACCCTTTCCAGGATTATGCATATACCTACTTACCACACTCACAACATGTGACAAGTCTGGCCTAGGGCATACCATGGCATACATCAAACTACCAACAACACTAGAATAAGGGACATTAGACATTCTATCTATGTCCACCTCATATTGTGGACAACACTCAGCAGACAATCTGAAATGTGCAGCAAGGGGTGTGGAAACTGCCTTATAGTTATCCATACTAAATCTGCCTAGTACTTTTTCAATGTAGTGTCCTTGAGATAAGTATAGCTTACCAGCCTTTCGATCTCTCTGAATCTCCATGCCTAAAATCTTCTTTGCTGTACCCAGGTCCTTCATCTCAAACTCCTCACTGAGTTGAGATTTCAACTTGCTAATCAAGGATTTATCCTTAGCGGTAATCAGCATATCATCAACATACAATACCAAGTAAATAAAGGAACCATTAGAATATTGTCTATAGTACACACAATTATCATATTAGCTGCGAGTGTATCCTTGTGCAATCATAAAGGCGTCAAACCTTTTGTACCACTGCCTAGGAGCCTGTTTAAGTCCATACAAGGACTTTTTCAATCTACATACCAATTGTTCCTTCCTAGGAACGACAAAACCTTCAGGTTGCCTCATGTAGATTTCCTCCTCCAATTTCCCATGAAGGAATGCAGTCTTCACATCAAGCTGCTCCAACTCCAGATCAAACAGTGCAACAAATGCAAGAAGTACTCAAATGAAGGTATGTCTAACAACAGGTGAAAACACCTCATTGTAATCGATACCTTCTTTCTGGTTGCAACCACAAACAACCAAACGAGCCTTCTACCTTGCATCTTCAACCCCAGGAATCCCTTCCTTTTTCTTGTAGATCCATTTGGCAGTTAAGGCTCTCCGGCCTTTAGGTAGCTCGCATAGTTCCCAAGTCTGGTTCTTTTGCAAACTCTCCATCTCCTCTTGCATAGCTAGGATCCAATTAGGTGAATTTGGACAGGAGATTGCTTTAGTATAGTTTGAGGGTTCCACACCTTCAGGCACCTCCTCTGCAACTGAAAGTGCATATGCTATCAGTCCCTCATCATCATTGTAGCGAGCAGGTCTCCTTATCTCCCTTCGAGGATGATCTCGAGCTATAGAGTGAGCGACCTCCACCTGAGGCTGATCAGAGCTGATAGTGCCAGGTTCAGTACCCTGGGCCTCCCTGTTGGGGTGATTAGCAGCTCCACCTTGAGCCGCAACGGTCTCCACTTCTATCTCCACACTGGTATCCTCCTTATCACCTGTACCAGTAGAAGAAACAACGGAATTCTTCCTAGAAGATAACATAACAGTCTCATTAAAAGTGGCATCCCTACTCTAAATGACTTTCTTAGACTCAGGACACCACATGCGGTATCCTTTAAACTCATATGCATATCCAAAAAATGTGCATTTGACAGCCCTAGGGGCTAACTTCCCATTATTCACATGGGCATACACATGACATCCAAATATTCTCAAATTAGAATAATCAACAGGATTACCTGACTATACTTCTTCTAGAATCTGAAAATCAATAGAGGTGTGTGGTGAACGATTCACCAAGTAGCAGGCTGTAGAAATAGTCTCTGCCCAAAAAGTTTTGCGATCCTAAAGCCCAGCATTTGAAAGCATACATTGAGCTTTCTCCATTAAAGTCCTGTTGATTCGTTCTGCAACCCCATTTTGCTATGGTTTACCAACCAAAGTCTTATGCCTAGCTATGTCATTCATTGTGCAGAACTCTTCAAACTCTGACTCAACGAACTCAAGACCATTGTCAATCCTAAGTTTCTTGATCTTTCTCCCAATCTGGTTCTCAACTAGAGCCTTGAACTTCTTGAACATGAAGAATGTCCCATTTTTCTGTCTCAAGAAACCCAAACTTTGCGTGAGAAATCATCAATAAAAGTTAACATGTAGCGCTTACCTCCAAGAGAAGGAACCTTCGAAGGACCCCACAAATCAGAATGAATGCAGACAAGGATCCCCTGAGTACAATGCTTTGCTTTAGAGAAACTCACCCTCTTTTGTTTCCCAAAAACACAGTGATCACAAAAATCAACCTTACCCGTACTAGCACTACCCAAACAACTTTTCTTACTTAAAATGGTCATCCGTTTCTCACTCATATGGTCCAATCTCATGTGTCATAGCCTTGTATCATTAGCATCTGCTGATGCTGTACCAACTGCAGCTACTCCTGTAACTATAGTTCCTTGTAGAATGTAGAGATTGCCCTGCTGCAGTCCCTTCATTACCACCATGGCTCCCTCTGTCACTTTTAGGACACCATTCTCCATAACAATCCTGCAACCATTAGTCTCAAGAGTACCCAAGGAGATCAAACAACGAGTCATATCAGGTATGTGACGAACCTTAGACAAAGTTCTACCTATACCATCATGGGTTTTAACCTGTACAGTACCTATTCCTGCAACTTTAGACTCAATATGGTTGCCCATAAGTACAATCCCAGTACCAACAGGCTCATAAGTGACAAACTAGTCCCTACGAGGACACATGTGATATGTACACCCAGAATCTAAAACCCAATCATCACCTAATCCCCTTTTAGAGGTGGTGGCCAAAGACATAGTAGTAAGCAACACATCACCATCAGACTCTGACTCTATTGCACAATCAGCTGTAGCAGTTTTCTCCTTTTCCTCTTTCCCTTTCTTTTTCTTTAGTTTCCAGCAGTTAGGCTGAATATGACCCAATTTACCACAGTAATTGCAGGTCTTATTGGAATGAGGATTCTTAGACTTAGATCGGTTCTTTTTCTTATTACCATTCCCCTTTTGCTCAGTTCTACCCCTAACAACTAATCCCTCAGCCGGATCAGCATGGATATCATGGTCAAATTTCTCCTTAGACAGCAGATTAGATTGACATCCTCAAAAGATATAGTATCAGAATTACTATATAGCATAATCTCCTTAAAGTGTTTATAAGAAGGGGGTAGAGACACAACAAGCAGAATAGCTTTATCCTCATCCTCAATCTTTACATCCAGACTTTCCAAGTTAACCAGAATAGAATTAAATTCATTCAAATGTTTTTGAACATGGGTACCTTCAGCCATACGAAAGGTGTACAACCTTTCCTTCAAACGGATCTTGTTGGCTAGAATCTTCGTCATGTAGAATTCCTCCAGCCGAGTCCACATATCCACTGTAATTGCCTTATCGAGCACCTCTCACAGGACATGTGGTGCCAGGCACAACTAAATGGCTAAAACCACCTTCAACTCCAGTTCTTCCCATTCCTCGTATGTCAGCGATCCACGCCTCTTCTTTTGGTCTGTTGCCAATTGTTCATCAGTCATCTTCTCGGGTTTCACGTGAGGTCCTTGCATAACCTTCCACAGCCCATGCTGGATGAGAACTGCTCTCATCTGCACTTTCCAGAGATTAAAACTAATCTCTCCATCAAATTTTTGAATATCAACCTTCATAATTGAAGACATCCTAAACCAAAGCTCTGATACCACTTGTTAGTAAATTTGAGCAAAGTAATAGCGGTAGCAATAGTATGAAAACAGATATTCAGAAATTAAAGGAATGATAACAAGAACAAAACAACGACACA
>JACYFF010010365.1:88925153-88941474 GCA_017589665.1 Selenicereus undatus | reverse complement strand
TTAAAAGTAAAAACAAAAAAATTAAAATTAAAAAATTAAAAATTAAAAATTAAAAATTAAAAATCAAAAAAATAAAAAATGAAAAATAAAAAACAAAAATTTTACAAAATTTGGATAACTTCATAAATTATCACACATTAATTATATTCTCATTATTTTAACCCATTTCAACCCACCACATAAAAAATATACCCACTTCAACCAACATCAACCCAGTTCAACCCACTTTAACCTACTTCAACCTATTTCAACCCACCTAAAAAAAATACTAACTTCAAGCTATCTCAACCCATTTTATCCTTTTTACCCACTCAATTTACCTACGAAAAAAACAGGCCCTTAATTGATGACTCAGTCTCCGATCTTGCCTGCATTCATTATCCTCTTCCTTGAAACAGAGCCGAAAGAAAAGACCCTTTTGCTTTTATTTTTTATCCCTCCTCCGCGCGCCCCGCGGCCCGGGGGGGGGAGGTGGGTGTTTGCACTTTTCATCTACGGCTAAATGAAAATAGAACATAAGACAACAACCGTACTAAGAGGTCATTTGACATGTCGTAATACACAAGTGGGAATGAGAATATGAGATCAGGTAATGGTATTAGGATATGAGATGTAGTCTACGAGTAAAAAGATTACCATTAAATTATAAAGTTATATGTTTATTTTGATGGTATATTTATAAATTTATCATATTTTTGTTCCATTGGAACTCTCAAGTATAAGACAAGAAAATGAGAATACATAAATGAATTCTCGATTCAAAAAGTAAAACCTCAATTCCACTTATAAATTCCTATTTACCCATTCTTATATATCAAACATCTCCTTTATTTTTCTTAAAAGATAGTTTTCACTCACTTTTTTTCTAACTTTTTTCCTTCTGATTTTTTTCTTTTAATTTTTTTAGATCCAAATGTAGTCTAAATGTTTAATCAATGGACCAAAATAGGATCATAATGAGAACTAATTTGTTCCAACAACTTTTCATCCTATTATTAATGTCTTGAGAGGATCAAGTGGAAGACTTGTTCTTCAGCCACAAACATGTAGAAAAATAAGGATGAGATAAAGAAGAATAAAGGAAGGATGATACTAATTTTAGCAGCTTCTCGAACGCTATATATTGTCACCATTGTAAAGCACATTAAGAACAAGAACAAGCAAAAACAAGCACATTAAGAAAAAGAACAAGAACCCCAGCGGTGACAAGATGAGTATCCAATGGAATGAGAAACACACCGTGCCTATTCGCCCTCATGTGGGAGGTGACAGGCCTGATCCGAATGCCGTGGTTGCCCAGGACGGCAGCGGCCAATTCAGGACCATCATGGAAGCCTTGAACACCCACCCAGGCAAAGACATTCAGGGACACTTTGTCATCTATGTCAAGGCCGGAATCTATGAGGAGGAAGTACACGTATCCAAGACTCAACCCTTTGTTTACATCTATGGAGACGGCCCTACTAACACCATCGTCACTGGCAACAAGAACTACGGTATAATGAAGATTAAGACTTCTGAAACCGCCCCTTTCCATGTCGAGGGCCACAATTTCTTTTGTAGGGACATGGGCTTCCAGAACACGGCAGGTCCTGAAGGGCACCAAGCTGTGGCTCTAAGGGTGAACAGCCACCATGCTGTCTTCCTAAACTGTAGGTTTGACGCGTACCAAGACACCCTCTACTGCCAAGGTGGTTCACACTTTTTCCGTGATTGTGAGATCTTGGGCACCATTGATTTCATCTTTGGGAACGGGGCGACGTTGATTCAAAACTCCAGGATCATCGTCAGGAAGCCCGGTCCAACACAAAACACAAATGTAGTAACAGCACAAGGTAGGCATGAGAAAGATGAGAACACTGCACTTGTGATTCAAGGTTGTACAATTGCTGCAGAACCAGAATTGATGGAAGCCAAGGACCAGGTCAAGACCTACTTGGGTCGTCCTTGGAAGCAATATGCGCACACCCAATTTATTGAGAATGAAATCGGGGACTTTATCGTTCCTGAGGCCTATGAACCATGGCAAGGGGAAAACTTTCATGAAACTGCCATCTATGGCGAGTATAACAACCATGGACCTGGTGCCGACACCGCAAATAGGGCCAAATGGCCTAATGTCAAGGTCTTAAGCAGGGAAGAAGCTGAGCAATTCACGGCTGCTCCGTTCTTGAAAGGTGCCGAATGGGTCACAAACACCGGTATTCCCATCCATATGGGTTTGACCTCTTAAGTACGAGTATTTATCTAAGTGTTTGCGCAGCTACCTTGCCTTGCTTAGATTGAATTGGAGGCTTGCTAGCTAGCTAGCTAATTGCTTAGAACCTATTTATATTTGCCAAGGGACAGGAATGGTTCGTTCTAGCTTGGTTTTGAGCTGGAACCACAGTGACCATAATAAAGTAATAAATTCCTAAGCCAAATTAGACCACAATAAAATGGTTTATAATAGTACAGTTTACGATTTGAAACTCTTATGCTAAGTCTTACCTTTTTGTAATGTATTGGGGAAAAAAAAAAAACAAAACAAAAGTCTTACCTTTTTGTAATGTATTTGGGAAAACAAAACAAAACAAAACATAGTAACATATTTTGCATGTTATTCATAGAGCATTTATATAATAAAAAAGAACTGTATCTCTATGAAAATTATATAAGAATATCACTCTGATGCTTTACAATTAGAATCAATAAAATTTTGTTTGTTTATGCAAGATTATAGTTTACATGGTCAACAATGTTGTTTAGTTCTAAAATCTTTGTAAACCAATTTATATGTCCCCTTCCCATTTTTTGTATGATAGGGCGTGCAAAAGTCAATGTACGGATGATTCAAACTAAGACTTTACAGTTGAATAGACACCTACAATTTTATTTATTTATTTTTCTGATTTACATGAAGAAAGCATGGAATTAAACCTAAGACCTACGGGGCTGTTTGGTAAGATAAAATGGAATGGAACTTGAACCCTTAGGTATCAAGTTCCACTCTTTTGTGTTTGGTGAGCACTTTAAGGGGATGGAACTTGATACCTAGAGAGGTATCAAGTTCCCCCCAATCTTAAGGAACTTGAATCCTCCCATTTCCAAGGGGGTTCAAGTCTCCAACCCTTTGGAATCAACATCATCGTTGTCATCGGCGTCATCATCATCATTATTAATAATTTTTATTAATAATAATTATTAATATTAATAATAATTATTATTAAAATTAATGATATAATTATTAATAACATTAATAATAAGTGTTATTGTAATTATTATTTATTATTATTAATATTAATAATTATTATTATTATTAATTATTACGAATATTAATTAAAAATTATAATTATAATTACTAATTATTATTGATAACATTAATCATTATTATTATGATTAATAACAACAACAATGATGATTATAATTATTAATTATTACTACTAATATTAATTAACAACTATAATTATGATTAATAATAATTATTTTTATTATTAATTATTATTATTAGTAGTATTTATAATTAATAATAATTAATAATATTAATTAATAATTGTAATTATAATTATTCTTAGTAATTATTATTAGTAATAATAATTATTATGAATATTATTATTAAGTATTATTTTTTAAATAATTAATATTATTAATAATGTCTATAATTAATAACAATTAATAATATTAATATTAATATTAATATTAGTAATTATTATGATAATATTAATGTTTATTTTTATTATTAATTATTATTATTAATAACATTTATAATTAATAATAATTAATAATAATATTAATATTAATAATTATTATGATTATTATTTGTATTAATAAGAATTGTTTTTGAAATTATTATTATTAATTTTTATTAATATTGATAGTCATTATGATTAATTATTGTTATTAATAATAATTATTATTATTATAATTATTATAAATTATAAATTATCATTATTAATTATTAATATTACTTAATAATAATATTAACAATAATTATTTTTAATGTTAATAATAATAATAATTATTAATTATTAATTATTATTAATATTAATAATAATTATTATTGATAGTAATAATAATGTTTATTATTATCCTTGTCATTAATATTACTATTATTGTTATTTTTAATCATTATTAATCATTATTATTATTTTTAAATAACACAGATTTGATTCCATTCCATATATAATCTATAGCCAAACAATAAGGATTGAAACTTGATTTTATTCCTTTTCTCTCCAAACACATGAGTTTAGGATTCAAGTTCCACCCTTCATCCCTCAGGGATCATGCCTTGATTCCATCCCATTCCATTTTTTCACACCAAACAGGGCATATATATGAGATCTCAACTTTAATCAGTAGACCAAGATCTCTTTAGCTGTCCCCATAATTATGCTATATACAGTAGACTTTATGGGGGCATTTGATGAGAGAAAAAGGAATAAAATGGAAGCAAGTATTGAGTTCCTGAGGGTTGGGGATGGAGCAATTATGGAATGAAATTATCTTCTCAACCTTCCAATTCACCCCAAGGAAAAAACAAAAAACAAAAAGCTCAACACTAGTACTTCCAGTGACTTTAGCCTAGCGACACCCTCCCCAGAGTGTTTTCCCGTGACCTCCATGTCTTCTCACCCTTCCCCTTTTTGCTTTCGGCTCTTTCTTTCCCAACTCAACCAAAGAAAAAAATAAAAAAAAGAACTAGCACTTTTTGAACTAGCAACAGATCGAAAATCGAATCAAAAACCAAATCGAAAAGTGAGATCGGTGGTCGACGGTTGGCAAGTGATTTTCTGGTGATGGATGACGGTCGACAACCATTTTTTCTTATTCAGAATTGAAGGATTAACTAGATCAAAAAGGAGAGCAGAGAGGAACGTGAATAGCAGCAGGAGGATCCTTAAGCGACTCCGGCGATGAACCGCCTACAACCAGCGATGTCGCTTCTCTCGCCCTCTTTGTAGTCAAAATTTCGGTGGGTTAAGACTTGAGAGGCCATGAAGAAGACAACAAATTTGCAGTGGAGGATTGAGTTTTGTTCTATTTTTCTTTTTTGCTTAACTACTATGTGCTCGTACTCTTGTACGGGTTGTGTAGATGGTAAAAATCAATAAAATCTAATCCTGCAATAAAAACATGAAGTTAATATTATAAATTTTCTCATTATTACTTAATTCAAAATGAAGTATGGAAATGATTCAAGTAAATACAACACCAAAACTTATTAATTTCATCGTTGTAACTTATAACATATGTTACTAAACTACGAATATGAAATAAAGATATGTTTCATTTTCATTGTTATATTTAGGACGATTAGTTAAACAATAGCCTATAACATGACATGTAAAGTAAATATTTAACTTATCATATGCATGTGTTGGGAACTTGAACGATAAATATGTAGACTTTTGTGATCATGATGGTGCACAAATAAGCACAGACACATTCAATAGGAAATGTAGCAAAATATAGATATGTCTTCACCTTAACTGAATGACTTTTCACATCAAATGGTAGATGAATGCAGTAGTAGAAGATTTTAAGAACCAAATTTAATAACAACCAATGAGCTGGAACACATTTGAAAAAGAAAATTCATTAACCAAATTGTGAAAGATGTGGAAATAATGTGTAATAATAGGCTTGAGAGATGAGATACACTTATCACCATCATATTCCTATCATTTCTTTGATTTGAGGGGAAAAAAGTTTAAACAAAAGAAAGCATTATATTGACATGGGTGACATGGGTGAAGGAAATAGAATAATGCTACATAGTTCATGTAAAAGAGCACAGTTAAAATAGATATATGAACCAATTAATAATGAAACAAATACAGTTACCACTGGAGAGATAAAAATTTTGAGTACATAACTATAGTGTCAAGGTTCAACCCAATTGATGGGATCCCAATTTGATCGAATTTCAATGTGTAATAAAAAATAATGGATCTGCTCATAAATTTACATTTACAAATTAAGCAATTCAATCCTAATCACAAATCTATAGTACCATTCCTTAGCCAATTTGATCTATTGTATATTAGCTTATGTTCACTTTTTTTTTTTTGGTTGATATAATAATGCAATTAAGTTGTGTCTAACTATAACAATACAATAACACGTTATAATGATTTATCACTCGTCTCCTTCCTTCTTGTCCATACGTACTCAACCCTTTCTTTGACAATTTTCTTATCCATAGCCATGACAGAGGATTATACATGACCAAAAGAGAAACATAAGCTAATAATTAGGATAGTCAAAGGTCGGGTTGAGTTCTTATTCATGTCAAACTTAAACAGGTTGAGAAATCCTCAACTTGAATCTAACCCATTGAAAGCCTTGACCTGTACCCGTTTATTTTTTAAACGAGTTGACCTAAAATTTACTCATTAATCTATTTAACATAAATGAATTAGGTTCAAGTTATTCTGTTACCTGTTTACATGCTTAACGTTTTGACTAAAATATAATTAGCGAGCACTATAAATCAATCTTTTGAGTTTAATGTATCACCATAATACAACCATTATCAATTATCCACAAGAATCACAATCACAAAAGAAAGAACGATTTGATCAAACCCCACATTTTCAGAATTCTCCCCAAAACATACATGGTAATCACGTAAACAGGTCAACCTATTTAATCCATTTAATTAAACAGGTTATATAGGTTTTTTTTTGTGTCACAATTCTCAACCCAAATTCAACCTAATTAATTAAACATGTTAAACGTGTCAACCCTTTTAATTAAACGGGTTGAAAATCTTTATCCAAACCCACTTAATTTCGTATTTGGTTCGAATAATCTTGTACTTGTGTCAGATGACTCAGATTAACTTTTGACAACCATACTAATAATAGATCAAGATAACAAATTACACTACTAAAGTCTCATGTTACCTTCAACATCATCAATAACTCTCCTTTGAAGGCAGTCAAAAGTATGATCATTAATTTAGTTGTCGTGCTCTGTATTGCTTCGTGGCATTCATGCACTGCTGCTTGTCTATAAAATTCTTTCCTCTGATGTGGTTGTCACTAACTTAGTTGGCAAACTGAATATGGTGGCCAGCAAATAGCCCTCATTAGCACGATCCATGACAACTTTATTATCCAGTAAGCTCTTATTCAAAGCCCCCTTCACTCCTCGCGCTACATTATCCTCACCCACTTGCTTCAATATTTTCTTCATCGTCTCCTTCAACCTAAACACCATTTTCTCTCTCTATCCTCATCACAATGTTTCAAATCGAAGCTGGTTGCCGTGAGCCAAAACTTAAACATTAACCTTCAATTGCCTTCAACTCTAATGTAACCTTCAACTGCAGCTCATCATTGTCATTTCCCATTTCAGTCATCAATATTTGCCTGCTTTAAAATTAGTTCCATCACACATGAGATAGAAGCTTGAAAATTGTTATCCAAAAATGAAAACTAAACTCCAAACGTTAAAGAAAAAATAAAGTCACTGAAGAGATAGAGACGTAGATGAGGAGGGAAGGAAACTGCCTTCTTATTTTTATTTATGAACAAAAGGCGGTGGTCACACCTCCCACATCTACGCCAGTCGTCAGAGCATTGCGAACGCTCTCATTGCGTTCTACCAAAAGTACGTAGATGAGCAGTCGAAGAAGGAGATCAAGGATATTCTTGCTAGGTATGATCTCGCTTTGCTTGTCGCTGATCCTCGTCGCTTGTGAGCCCAAGAAATTCAGGTGGTCGTGGTGCCTATGCTAGGTTCTAGAAGTCTTACCGCTGAGGAAAGGAGAGAGAAAAAAATGGGAGTTTTGTTTGGAATGGAACTACTCTTATGGATTTTGCTGTGCTTTTGTTAAATGTGTAACTGTCAATCCCTCACAATCTGTTCAATGTGTAGCTGCCAATTATCTAAAATATTTTTAAAATTCAAAATTCAAAATTAGGTTTTGGAGATTTTTGAGCGGGAGCGTATGAGGATGCAGGAATAGAGGAGGGAAAGCTTTATAATACTTATCATTTCACTATTTATAATATAAAGATTAAATAATCATCCTTTAGGGGTTGAAACTTGATACCCTTTCATGAAGAGGGGGGTTCAAATTCTAGAGATTTAGGAGGGACTTGATATTCCTAGATTTCAAGTTCCTTCCCTTAAAATTTTCACAAACACTAGGAAGTTGAACTTGAAACCTGAGATTTCAAGTCCCCATCCCTTTTTATTCACCAAACACCCCCTATATAAAATTATAGTTTGGATTGGGTTCATTTAGAGTACATAGCTACCTTACCTCATCCCTATTAATAGCTAGCCCAATCTGTGACCTTTTTTCCCCTTTTGGGGGGTAAATTTTTATATACAAATAAAAGCTATTAAAAAATTAAACATTATTCTCAAATTGGTGAAATCATAACCTCATCTCCTCCTCTTCTTTCACTAACAAATTCTAAAGTCTTCGTTATCCTCATATTTCTTAGGGGTTATCATCAGGTTCTTGCCAATGGTATACCCCAATCTCTACTTTGTTAATGATCTTTATAGTATTTTCTTTTTTCTCCTAATAAACATTCTCTCTCTACTTGTGAAAGTATCTTTGTACTCTCTTTTGGTTGGTGGTGCTCTCGCTTTTAAAGCCATTATATCAAGCCAATTTCATTCGCTTTGCTAACTTGGGATCTAATTATTAACTGATAGGAAGAACAACTTGCAATGCATATCAACTCTCCAAATATGGATTATAAGAGTAGATAATTTTTTTGAAAGAGGAGGCTATACAAATTTGTAAATCTCTTTGTTAAAAGTTGCATCAAGAAGCAATGATTGATTATGAAGAAGACTGTTCAAAAGTGCATCAATTAGCCTTTTCGATCAAACATTTTTTTATTTTAATTATATATTTATTTAAGTATTGCAGATATCATATGAATTTTATTAATAAATTCATCCTTTAATTTTGAAAAAAATTAGATCTCGGTCTTTATTGTAAAAATTAAACATGATATCACTCATGGCCAAAGGACAAACAGCTCATAAATTTGGGAAATATACAAAGAAGTGTGAATTCAACTTGATCCTTTCATTTTGTGTTCTTATTTCTAAAAATTGTTGAGTTGTTAGCCCTATATTACTTCAAATGCTGCCCAATGAAGCCTAGTAAGATGGATGACAATGTCCTATGACTTTGAAAAGAAAAAGACTTTCGCCCTCAATGCTTAGAGCATTTGCAGGCAACAGTCGTGATCCATTTTCTTGGAGCATGTTCCGTGGTTTTGGTCACAGCACGCAATCCAATCTAATTGGCTTGCTAGTTCGATCACTTGTGTGATCCAACTCGTAAGCCTACATTTTTTGCCCTTTTGCATTTTTTTAATGTTTTATGTTGAAAAAAAAAAGCTATGTGTTGTGACATGCTTTCATAGCAAATATTTTAGTTGGTGGTTAAGCATGGAGATCCTTGCATTAGAAAAATAAGGAGTATGAGATCTAATGTGTTAGACATGAGACAATGTGGTGGCCCATTTGATGATCCAAAATATGGATCACCAACTACAAATGCTCATGTCAATGTTCTTTCTTCAACCATCCAATCTTCTAGCATCCCTTCAACTCAACTTTCTTCTCTACCTTCAACATTTCCATCACTTCCACCTTTATTTAGATCAAATTCAAGCAGCTACAAGGCTGAAACCCTCGATGTTCAACTCTCTCCCCTTCTATAGAACGACGCTTCCCAGCTCAAAATATGGCTTAAAGCCTACTTCATCTTTCCCGACTAATGAATATGACATCAGTAGTGGTTCCTCATAAGCCAGTTTCGATCCTGACTACTTAGTTCTCCTTTTTGGGTCCAAAACTACAGATAGGAACAACAAGTTGCAATATAATAATTCAATCGCAACAACAAGCCAATAATATGCAGGATTAAATGCAGGAAAAACTAGATACAAAATTGAATTGGGAAAACACTCTAATGTAGAAGGAAAATCACGTGACAAACCGACAAAAAATACTCCACTATGAAAATAGTAAATAGTGCAATGAATAACCATCTTGAATTGTCTACCAATTTGAGACCCACAACAATTTAGGAACAATACAAAATTACATCTAGTCCCAGGTACAACTATATAGCACCACCAATTAATTGTAGACCTAGACAAACACTTAAACTATAGTAAATCACCTTGTTGCACACCTTCTATCACCCACTGACAAATCCCTATAGTTTTGTGTGATCTTGTAATTCACCATGATCAATGACTAATGCCACATGGCCATATTTATAATGTTCCAAAGTTTGGTTTGTAAGATAATAGTTTCCAAATTTTACAAACACGAAGTTAGTTAATCTTGCCAACTTAGCATCAACATACTATAGGCTTTTAAAAGCCTTTTTCGGCAAGGAACAATTATGGCATCACAAGTTGAAAGATTCAAATTTGTGTTTAAGTCCAACGTTAACTTAAGTTGTTCATCAACTTAAAAAGCACATGATAGAGTAGCTAGGGAAGTTTCATGGATATGCTTGGATAAGATGCATGCTAATTGCATATATATGAGTTATTAGAGATATGTAAGAAGGCCAAAGATAAGAGTTAAGACCTTATGAGGCAATACGAATTACTTTCCTGTAGATATTGTGCTCCATCAAGGATCAACATTCAGCCCATTTCTTTTTACTTTGAATGTGGATGAGCTAACTAAAGGTATTCAAATGATGAATCAAGGAGTATGTTACTTGTTGTTGATATTGTTCTTATTGATGAGATTAGGGATGGAGTCAATAACAAGTTAGAGCGGAAGAGAAAGACTCTGGAGTCTGAAGGTTTTAAGTTGAGTAGATCAAAATTCAATGCTTAAAATGTCAATTCAATGGAGGGGAAATGGGCATGGAAGCAAAAGTGACCATTGATGGTGTGGCTATATGAATGGTTGAAGAGTTCGAATACCTAGGCTTGATCATTTAAGAGAAAAGGGATATTGACGAAGACGTTAGCCATCAAATAAAGGTAGGATAGCAAAAATGGAATGCTTTAGGTGTGTTGTGCAATAAGAAGATTCTATTAAGATTGAAAGGTAGAGTTTATCAAATGGTTGTTAGACCTACATTATTGTGTGGCGTTATGTGTTGGCCAATTAACAAGACTCAAGTCTAGAGAGTGAGGTCGAAGAGATGATGATGATTTGTTCCATGTGTGGCTCTATGAGAATTGATAGAACCATTAATGAGGTGATTAGACAAAGCAAGAGTGATACTCGTAGAGGATAAGATGAGAGATACAAGACTTGGATGGTTTGATCATGTAAAGAGAAGAAGTATAGATGCATCAGTGAAGAGTTGTGAAATGTTGACCATTCGAAGAGTAGAAGAGGTCAAGACAAACCTAGGACAAGCTATAACGGAATTATTAGACAGGATTTGCATAATTTAGGATTAACAGAGGACTTGGCTCATAAACAGTCTATGGAGATCCAAAATTAAAGTTACAGATCTTGGGTAGCTCACTACTTACCCTTCCTTTGGCTCCAGAGTTCATAACGATTGCTGATGTGTGGTTTTAGCTATTGCTTATTGTAGGTTTAATGTACTTTTGTATGCTAATAGTATTTTGATCTTAGTATCGTTGAATATAATGCGCTTAGATATATTATTGATATAATGTCACTGGATTTAATATTTATTGTTTTTGCTACTTTTTATGCGTTAAAGATTGTCAACTCTGAAATGTTTTCCAAAAAAAATTTCTAGGTCTCTTGGAATCAATCACTCTGCATGCAATGATGATCACATATTTGGATCTTTCCAAACTTTGCACAAGAGGGATTTACACGGGGGTAGTTATTTTCATTATAATGGCTTATATTTTTCTCTTTATGCTGGGTTTGGGGGGGTGGGGGAGGGGCTAGATCCAAATTGGGTAACAGACTCAGCACTCCTTTTTGTTACAAATTATTAGATAGTCTTGGTTCTATAAACTCGGCTACCACATATCGTAATTTCTTTTACTTTTCTAAAACTCCCCCCGCATTTTCATGACCTCCTTTCTAAAAAAATAAAGCTTGCATCATGCTATGTTATCAAGTTTACAGTCCCGAGTCTACAATATACATGTTGCCTCTTTGTCCAAGCCAATTTCTCCTATTTCACAGGACATTAAATAAAGTCGCATCTAAATTTGGGTAATGCCACCATAACCATTGTGTTTTAATTGACCATTTTAATCTAAATCTCAAAGTATTCTGACAAATATCAATTTATTAGCATTTTTTTAATGGGGCATAGTCTAACTCCCCTCCCTATAACCAAACACCCATTCAAGGTTCACCCAAGCAACTAGAATCCTGCATACATTTTTCAACTAATCCAACACACTGAATCAAATGTGTTATGATCCCAATCATACCCAGTGCTTATATATCAAGGCTAAAAAAGGGCAAACCAATTAAAGTCATAGCCCCAATTAAAGACAGTAATATGACTTGGTTAAAATTCTACATGATGTTAGTGACAATTAACTAATTAAACGATAAATATATTGGATAGAGACGAATTAAGAGAAACATGAGAAATCAAGAAAAAGACTTATTTGAATGATTTGGAGTTTAGCATGTTCTTGGAAAGTTGAAAAAAAAAAATGAATGTCGTCTTTTTTCTCTCTTCTATGGTTTTTGAAGAGGACGAAGATAGTCAAGGAAGAAAAAAATGATGTGAGAAAAAGTGGGATACAACTAAGAGGTGACAATAGGAAATGAAAGAAAGCAAAAGACCATGCAAATGAGGGATCCTAAAACAAGGGTGCAATGGTCTCTTGAAGCTATATAAAACAACACCTAATTGCAAGATGAAAGAACAAACTTAAAGCAACACGTATTGGTAAATTTTCCTATGAACCTAGACCATGTGATGATGCACATGATACATCACAGTACAACTACCAGTCTACCATTATTAGACCTAGCAATTAGGAAAGACCGGTAAAACACAGGGTATTGTTTCCAATTCGAGCTTGAAACTTCTAAACCCTAACCCTAAAATTTTGATTAGCATCAAACCATCAAGTTAGAGGCGGATTTCAATTTTTTTATTCTACAAATATTATAACATTTTTTTTCTAACTGAACAGAATCTAGTCTACGAAATTTTAATCTCTAATACAATTGCATTGATATCTAATTGTTACAGAAACCAATAACGAATAATACTTAATGATGTGGCCTTTCCTTTTTTTCCAACATGTACTACTTAATAGTTGACGCAGTGGCATGGTTGATTTTATTTGATTTAGAGACGGTTGATTGTCGTCAAAAAAAAGTTAAGGAATATTAGGGACAATGCATCGTTTAGATGGTGCATTAGTAATAGACTGCAATGACGACTAAGTTGGACGGAAGGTAGAAGAATTTTAACGAGGGTGGAAATATATTACTTTTGCTTGGTTAAATTCAAGTTTGATGGTTACCTTATGAACAAAAGACAAAACAATAGCATAAGTAACTAGACAAGGAGAAGTTTCATGAGAAAAGATATTTTTAAAAAATAGGCCTAACCCAAATAGGTTAATTCTAACGCTCATGGGATTGACCCAGACAAGTATGGGTTCTGAAATCTTATCTAAAACCCTAAATTTTTTAGGTAGGTGTGGGTTGGGTAAATTTGTGATAGGTCTGCATGCTCCTCCTCATTCTTTTAATTTCTTGCTTTGTTTCCATACTAATACATTTTTGCCAAATGTATTCATCAGAGTTCTTTCAATCAATAAAAGCACTAATTTGAATAATCAATCAAATTTATTTTTATTTTTATTTTATGTTATATATTTTATATATATATATATATATATATATATATATATATATATATATATATTAGTTGGTTTTCTGGTTATTAAAGATTCTTTTATAAATAAAAATAAAATTTGATTAATGAAAAATATGACGTCTACAATAAATATCTTCTAATAGCAATAAATTTATATCAAAATAGACCCTTATCCCAATAAGCCAATAGCGAACATGATGTCGAGTAACTTTAAACTCCCGCTATCTTTCTAGCCACCAACTAAATTCTTCAACACTAAAGAGACTTTCTCGATATTAGAGAGTTATCATCTAACTTTACAAAACATATATCTACTTGGCTGATAGATTGAACTTAAAAGGAGATTGTGCGTGCTAGTAGCACATGAAATTTCATTGTCAACTTGTTCCTTAGTTAAAATAATTAGTATGACTTGTTATTGTTTTGCAAAGCTTATCCAAATAGTGTTAAGTGTTTGATTGGGCACATTTCAGCACTTTTCATCATGTTCTAGCCTAGATGTCAATTATGAAAAATTTCAATTAGTTGTCGCAGGAATTCAACAGGGAACATAGCAAAATTTGTTCACATTATTAGGTTTGGGGGAAACTTGCCCTTTAAATATCTAGGAGTTGCAGTAAAGTCACAAACACTAAACAACCAAAACTACATGGTAAGATACAATTGACAAAATCTATATTGTTGTGCATTTTTTCATATTAGAGCCAAATTTTTCATACAATTTTCATATTGTTTAAATATGTGTTGAAGAAACTAAATTAGATTGGTAGGAATTTTTCATGGGGATATGATGACAACCACGGGAAAACAACATCTTTCTCATGGCAAATATGGTGTTTACTTAAGATAGGGGAAGGAATAAGTATAAAAGATAACCTCTTGTGGAATGTGGCAATGATAACAAAGTTGGTATGGAATGTGGCTAACAAAACATATGGCTTATGGATAAAGTGGTACACCACTATTATCTAAAAAGTAAATCCATCAAGCAATGTGAAAATACAACTAAAGGCAGTTGGTATTGGAACAAAATTTTGAAAGCTAGAAACATTATGAAAAGAAGTTTTTATACAAACACCAACAGGTGATTACAAGTACATAGGTGTTGACAAGTATAAAACAATAGCAGGCTATGAGTGGATTAGAAGGAAAGCTGATATAGTGCTTTGGTATAACTTGGCTTGACATAAGAACAGAATATCGGCCTTCACTTATTGGATTCTATTGCATCAGAGATCAACTGCAAAGGATAGGCTTCAATGCTTTGTTGTTAATTGTGATGTTAGGTGTGTGTTATGTCACAAGGAATAGTCATAGAAATATGTATCCTTCGAATGTGCACTCACAACTAATATCCTGTGCCATACCGTCACTCAGGTAGCATATACAAATCTTCGAAATAGAATGAAAAAAATGGCAAGATTTTGTGATGAAGTAAAAGGTAGCAAAAAGCAAAAAACCAGGCTTTATGTGAATATTACAGTTATTATATATGCATGCTGTTAGAAAGGACTAGAAGAACATGTACACTATTAATCCCAGATAGGTTCCAATAAGTATCGGATGTGAAAGAATGATACTGAGCAGACTTTGAGGAGTTGTAATATGATAAACCCTAAGGGTATGCCCTGAGCATTTGTATAGTTAAGTTTTGAAGTATGAGATACAAATCCTAAACTTTTTACCAAAAAAAAGAAAAAAAATTTACTTGTTCTTGGTGAGTGAATAAACCTTTAAATCTATGGAAAATTAGACGAGGACGAAAAAGGGCGCCTACTTTTCGTAAAGTGCCGAGAAAATTTATTAAAAAATAATTTCTCATTTAACTCAATTAAACTTTGAGAAATGAAAAAACTGGGCATATCATAGGCAATATGCTTGATGGCAATTTACTGCTAAGTATTGCATGAAGGGCCCATTATTTTTTATTATTTTTTAATTATTGAACACTAAGGTTTTATGAGGTTGAGAAGATTAATATATGTTTTTTATTTATGTGGTTGAAATGAGTAATTTTGATATATGAACCCTAACATAGTAATGTGTAGTTTAAAATTACTTATAAATAGGATTTATAATTTTATTTTAGTGTTGATTTTCCAGTAATTAAAATATTTTGTGAAAGCATAAGAAAAAACATGATCAAGTTGGATTGTATGAAGTAAGGGCCCATTTGGTTCAATAGAAGTGGAAGGGAATGGAATAAAATTTGAAACCTAGGAGGAATGGAATGAGATTTGACACTTTGATATTATATGTTTAGTATAATTATGGAATAAAATCAATTTTTTTTTATTTTTAACTTATTTATATTAATGTCAATTATTTTTCTTTACATTCTCTTTCATTCTTTCTCTGTCCTCCCTTGCTTTCTCTCTCTTAAATTACTATATCCATGCCCATCCTTCCACTCCGGTGAAGGCTCGGTGACTTCTTCCTCTCCGGCGAATGCCCGACCTCACTCGGTGATCTCAACACCCCCCTCCTTCCCTACTTGTCCTCTCAGGCAGATCTAGGCAAGAGTTTGTCGACAAA
>JACYFF010010365.1:88898405-88925053 GCA_017589665.1 Selenicereus undatus | reverse complement strand
TTTGTCGACAAACTCTTGCCTAGATCTGCCTGAGAGGACAAGTAGGGGAGTGTCGAGATCACTGAGTGAGGCCGGACATTCGCCGAAAAGGAAGAAGTCACTGACCCTTCACCGGAGTGGAAGGAGGGGCATGGATCTGGTAATTTAAGAGAGAGAAAGAAGGAAAGAGAATGTGAAGAAAAATAATTGACATTAATATAAATAAGTTAAAAATAAAAAATTGATTTCATTCCATAATTATGCCATACATATGATATCAAAGAGTCAAATCTCATTCCATTCCTCCCAAGTTTCAAATTCTATTCCATTCCCTATCACTTCTATTGAACCAAATGGGCCCTTCCATCATACAATCCAACTTGGTCATATTTTTTCTTATGCTTTCACAAAATGTTTTAGTTACTGGAAAATCAACACTAAAATAAAATTATAAATCCGATTTATAAGTAATTTTAAACTGCATGTTACTATGTTAGGGTTCATATAACAAAACTGCTCATTTCAACCACATCAATAAAAAGCATATATTAATCTTCTCAACCACATAAAACCGTAGTGTTCAATAATTAAAAAATAATGGTCTCTTCATGCAATACTTAGTAGTAGATTACCATCAAGCATATTGCTTATGATATGCCCAATTTTTTCATTTCTCAAAGTTTAATTTAGTTAATAAGAAACTATTTTTTAATAAATTTTCTTGGCACTTTATGGAAAGTAGGCGTCCTTTTTCGTCCTCGTGCAATTTTGCATAGATTTAACAAGTAAAATTTTTTCCTTTTTTTGGTAAAAAGCTTAGGATTTGTATTTCGTACTTCAAAACTTAACTACACAAATGCTCAGGACATACCCTTAGGTTTTGTCATATTACAACTCCTCAAAGTCTACTCGGTATCATTCTTCCACATCCGATACTTATTGGAACTATCTCGATTAATAGTGTAAATGTTCTCCTATTCCTTTCTAGCAAGATGCATATATAATAACTGTAATATTTACATAAAGCCTGGCTTTTTACTTATTGCTACCTTTTACTTCATCACAAAATCTTTCCATTTCTCTCATTCTATTTCTAAGATTTGTATGTGCTACCTAAGTGAAGGTAAGACAAAGGATATTAGTTGTGAATGCACATTCAGAGAATACATATTTCTATGACTATTCCTTGTGACATAACACAAACCTAACATCATAATTAAAAACAAAACATTGAAGCCTATCCTTTGCAATTAATCTCTGATGCAATAGAATCCAATCAGTGAAGGCTAGTATTCTGTTCTTGTGTCAAGCCAAGGTTGCAAGTCTACCTTGTTAGCAATGTTGGGGGATAGACCTTTGATAAATCAAAATGTGGATTTTTTAGTATGAAAATAAGAAGATGCTAAGGGTTTTTTATTAAATCAATGGAGATGAAGGATTTGACTCAACAATCATCCAAAATGAGCTCTAGCTCTGAAACCAACTTGGTGAGGATGGATTCTTAAACTCCCACTATCAATACAACAAGGAAAGGATGTTCCTCTTCTATTCAATCTGAAGCAACCAATAAAATTGTGAGATTTGTGCTGATGATTAGATCCTAATGATAGATTAATTACTTTTTGCCAAATTCCTCTCATAAAGGCTCTTAGCCACCAAAGAAGAATTCTAAAGGAAATATTATGATCACCACTCTTGATTTAAGAGATAAAGTTGTAGAGATTTTAGAGAGAAGACGGCCTTTTGCCTTTCATTTCATAATTTAACTCAAGATGACTATGTATGGAGGTAATTGGATCTATAAATACTCAAAATGGAGGGGATTAGTTATTACATTAGTGAGACAAGTGGACCAATACGGAGAAAAATAAATCAAAATGCTAAAATAATTACAACCAAGATGAGTTGTATTTTTCTGGGATTCATTCCCACCTTCTAGGAAGCTTCTAGAAGGTTCTACAACGCCAATGGGGGTGATGCCACAGGCACTTCTTCCTTGGAGTGTGTAGAATCACCCCATGCGAAGTAATCTCAAAGCTTACAGCTTTATCCTCCTTAATTAAGGTCATATTTCAGATTGTTCCAAAACTGAAAATTTATGTACACTCCACATATTTGGGTCTCACAAATTTGAAATCCAATGCCACATTTTAGCACATGGGGCTGAAATAGACGTCTTAAAAAATCAGTAAAACTTGGGCTTACATCAATTGGGCTTCGTTAGTTAGGATTAAAACTTAACTCAAATTCCACAAACTCACTGATAAAGACCAACACTGTAGGAGTTGGGGTTTTTATCACTTTTGGGAATTAAAATGCAACCCAACTTGGAACTTTATAGCATTATCCAAGTTGACTCCCCACGCTTTTCAAAGAAGCAAGAATTGCCCCAATTGGACATTGTTTGCATGGTGAGAAGTCAAGTTGAACACGGATGAAGTGCTGTAGTGATGACCTTCTTGACCAAGGAAGGTCATATTGGACTCTGGAATGGATAAGGGTGTAGGTAACAGTTGGCTTGATGTTTGGTATGTATCACCATTGCATCAACAATAAGAAGCGGTCTTCCCTGGTCACCTTGCGAGCGTTCAAATTTCTCTGGCTAGAATGAGCTAGCTGGAAGAAGGGATTTTTAATAATGACAGGCTTGCCGATACAAAAATAATCTAAACAAGATCAAAACGCCCATAGCTCTACTTAGATGGATAGGGTAGGAGGTTAGAAGTGGCAATCTTTCCCCTTAAATGCATAGATGTTGATTTTATAAGACCCTAATGAAGATGTAAAATAGCATGCTTTGGAATCACAGAATGCGTAAAATCTCTTGAACAGAAGATGTAAGATTCCACAAACGATTTTGTAATGTCCTTTGAACCAATTTATGACCTAAATTTAGTTCGTTCATTAGGAACACCAACGTGGTGATTTCACTTAACGTTCAAGTGTTGCAGACTTGCAGCCAACAGTAATTACAATGCATTTGAGTTGATTACCTCTCCTCATGTTAATCGATGGTTGAAGGAATTAGGGATAACAGTGGTTTTCAGCCGTGAGACTCTATATGTGTGGAGATTACCTCACTAGACCAACAAACAGGGCAATCTGCCAATATGTGGAGATATCATGATTATATAGCCCAATTCTCTTGAGTACCTAAAGTCTCTCATCCATGATGGTACACAGTAGGAAAGATTGTTTATTGTAGATTGGATTTATTCCAAACCAATTTAGCACAAACAGGCTTGACATTATACTGCATCAGTCAGCCATACCCACTTTTAGTAGTGTATACACCATTTTTGTTATGACGTCAAACTGTGTCTTCACGTCCGATGAATTGACTAAAGATTTTAATGTGATTCTATGTATCTAAATACTAAATCAATTGGATATATTTCTTAATTCTTTATACTTAAATTGTAGCTTTGTTAATTGATTAAACAATTATATTGAAAAATTATGGTAACGTAATTAACTGTTATACAATATAATTCAAAGATGGAGGTTTCAATTGTTATTTGTTACCATACAATAAATATATTGTATATCTGGGAGCATATGCTCCCAATGCCACATAGATGCTATTGTCGGCATAGCCTTTTTAAAAAAAATATTATATGAAAAATAAAACCAACTATCCCACATATAAAGCAGTTTTCCCCCCATTTGCTTCTTTCCCCTTTCTCTCTCCTCTATTCAACCTCCCCTGTTTTCATTTCTTGTGCTTTGCCCAAATTGATGAACTTGCTAGAAACATGAATCAAAATCATGATTGCAAACAACACTTTCAACATCTCACTTGTCTTGCTGCTTTTTAATCCACAATCAACTACATCTCGGGATTTGCTCCATGATTCATTGCCTTGTTTTTCTCCCTCGTTGTTGTTTGATGGGGAACAAATGAACAATGCTTAGTAATATGATGAACAAACCCAAATTTAATAGTGAATAGCTATTGATGATTAAATGAACCAAATTAAGCCAAATAAATAAATAAATAAAAACTTCGTTTGTGCATCAATGCATCTTATTTCAATGGCTCGTTTCTTCTTCTTTCATCCACTACCTTCTTCCATGTTCTAATTTGTGAATGAACAATACTAGATAACATAATGAATATACCCAAACTGACAATGAACAATCTTGTATAGCTAAATAAACAAAGCAAAGTTTGATGGAGAGCAACCTTCAACCACCTAATGAATGCACCCAATTCTCATAATGAACATTCGTTGTTGTTCTCATGAGCCAAGTGTACCGTGTTAGTGATATAATAATCAACATCCATTTTCCAAAGTGACAATTCTAGTGAATTAAGGTAGTGAACAATGAAGAGTATGATGAACAACAGTTTGAACTTTCTAGCAAACAACCCAGCAAAGCCCATGAAAATTTTCCACAATTTTCATAAAGGGACTGATAGAGAGATAAAGTGTTTGATTAATTTCTCTTATGCTCAGAGAGAGAGAGAGAGAGAGAGAGAGAGAGAGAGAGAGAACGCGAGGTAAAAGAAGTAGAGTTTTTTTTTTAAAAGAAAAAAAAATGGTCAATCACCAACAAAAAAAAAACGGTTGCAAGCGTAGCGGTTACAACTTGCTGTTTTTTTTTTAAATTCGTAAGTATGAAATGTAATTTGGAAAAAAAAAAAAAACTCTTGCTGATGTGACAGTTACACCTGTCGCTGACATGACCCGGGAGCATAAACTCCCGACTGTATATAATAATTTGCAGTTACTATACGTATCCTAATCTAGCAATGGATTTTTTGACAAAATTTGGAATTCACATGATATGGCTGACTAAAAAAAGAGAACTGGCCGAAATACAATTCAGCAAAGGGAATACTTGCACCAGAGCCAACTCGCAAGCACATCTATACATGTCCCCCTGGTTGGTGGGACATATTCTACACTGTCCCCTGTCAAAGGATTTTGAAATCAAACAAGTAATGAATCTAATGATACATTTAACTTGGGCAATTCATGATACAATGATGCTAATAGTTTTAACAAATGGGGATAGACTATCAAAATTCAAATGTTTTGATTGACTAAACTTGAAAGCATTTTATGACTGCTAAGATACCCTTTTCAACGAGTAATCTCTACGAGCTTTTTAGTTGATGTTGTTTCACTAAAGCAATTATAGGGATGACTGGATGAGTGACTTTGTAGAAAGTTTCCTTCCATGTGAACTAGGACAAAACACTCTGACGTTAAGGGTGCTTTACTGAGGCAATTATCAGGATGATTGAGGAAACTTCGCAACGTATGAATTAGAATAGAACCTCTCAAGTAAACGGCACTTCAGCTTCACCAAAGCAATTATAGGGATGCGTGAGTTTGCAGAAAATTTCTCAATATGTGAATTAGAACAAAAACAATCTGAGAAGACTAGCGATGATTTACGGACCAAATCATCAATCCTGAAGGCAATCATAGTAACCGTCTGCAGCAAAGAGAGATCATGAAATTGCAGACTTCAGTTGCTTGTAAGGCTCTAGCCTAAAGGCAATGCCAACAGAGTTCAGGTGTTGAGCTTATAGTAGATAAAGGCTAGGGTCTTTCAGAGAGAAGTCACCGTATTCCTTGGATGGTATGTAGACAAAATTACTGACAACTTTATTATCACCATTATTACAACAAAGATCAACTAAGAACCTACATCACAAAAACCAATAAAACAAGCAGATTCCCAACAAAGCACCAAAATTTTCTCTATTATCTCTCAGCATGAGACAATGGAACGAAATTCCAAGTCTCCTGTGTAAAATAAATTGACCAACACATTATCCCCAAAGATCCCAACATATACACCACCAGTCACCAGACCTCCTGAAAATGTCCTAGCTCTGCAGAAAGTACATTGTCAAGGAACCAGAACTGGGATAAGAGCATCTGATTTTGAAACTGTATATAAGTTTGGGTCATGTTTAGCTGCCGGTGATCCTTTACATGGATTTCATGCACTTGGCAAGCATAAATGCTCCAGCAGCTCCAGGCATTGCAGAGAGATTCTGATCTGCCTAGAGGAGAGAAACCACACTGAATATACAATAAACACTTTAGCCAAGCAAGTCCTTGAACAGGTTTGGATTTTGGGTTGTCGGAGTCACACCCATCTGCCTCACCAATGAGTCCTTCTGTAGGGCATCCTTAAGGTTAGGGCCCTTGGTTCCTTGGGATGGTAGGGCAGCTGCATTGGCCTCATGGCCATTCTCACTGGCAGTGTTTGGGGTTGATGACCCAAATATAAGGTTATTCTGCCCACTTGTCAAAATGGATCCATAGAGTCCCATCAGATCAGAGTCTTTGGAAGAACTGGTGGGATTTGAATTATTTGCACATGAAGTACCTTGACCTGGCTCTAGGAGCCCTTCTAGTTGCTTGAAAGGATCACTTGTGGCTGAAGAATTACCAGAATTATTGTCAGGTTCACCCAAATCAAGTAGGTCAGGTAGAGGTGGCGCTGGTGCAGCCATTGGCGCCTTTCCTACAACTGACTTAGTTTCTACTGCTTTTGTTGGTCCCTGGCTAGATGTTGTTGGCCTTTTTTCTGCTTTTGCTATGCCACCAAATAGGGAAGCCGCAAGCTTCTGTTTTTCTGGGGAAATTTTCGGTTGCTGCTTCTGGTAGTCAGAAGAGCTATCCCGGACTTTCGAGCTTACACTGCTTGCTCCATCATGTTGGGAGACACCATTCACTGCATGCTGAGAAGACGGGCTTGAAGCAGAAGGCGTTGGTGATGAATAACTTGGGCTTCCCCATTTCTTCTGCACTCCATCAAGCCTTAGCTTGATCTCATTGGACCCAACATTGGTTTCTAGTCTCGCTAATGAGGTCTGATGGGTCTCTCTGGAATATGATGGCTCAGATACAGGGACAAGCTCAGTAGAGGGCACTAGTGAAGGTGGACTAGGCTTTGGCTGTGGTACTGGTTTTGGAAGTTCATAGGCCTCGAACCTAAGTCCATGAGAGGATGGCCCATGGTGACTTTGGCTTATGAAGCTACTGATAGTTGGAATTCCAGAACGCTGTTCCTCAGGAATATAGGGCTGAGCCCCTTTTTCTAGTGCTTGCTGCACATAACTGTTAAGGAATGAAAGGCTTTTGTCAACCTGCAAGGACATCAAGAGCCATTACTTTTCCAGCATAACACGAAGAGGGCACTTAACAATACAGAATAAACAGTAAAATTAGGTATATAAGAAGACCTCTGTATGACATCCTCAGCAGGGCCAGAAAAGGTTTAAAAAAGAAAAAAAGAGAGACAGTGAAGTTGCTAGATTTTCTTCTTTTTTTTTTTTATAATTTACGAAGGTCATACAATGAACATCCTTCTCATTTCAAAATACACCAGTGTGCCTTCTGTAATTGAACTATGCATCCTAAAATGGAATGATCACAACACCACTCATTGTGCCATATGTATCCAGCCTCAACCCTAGCAAGGAAGTAGAGGCCATTTTTACACAATCCACCATAGACTGGTCCAACGAGTCATACTATAGGTCAATTTCTAGAGCAGTCAGGGGAAGAAAAAAGAGTAGCATGTATTCTGCGATAACCTAAGCTGTCATTAATGGTCCGGCAACGTCTTCCCTTCCACGCTTCAAATCACAATGTTCGCAGATTAATAAGTTACTATGATGTCAACCTGAGCATGAAGTCTGGTCCTTCCCAAAATATTTAGGTCCAGTCAAATATGCTGTCCTATCAAACAGCAACCTCCCAACCAATAAATGTGAGCGGCCTCTGTCAATCGTCCCAAAACATACTCTATAACCCCGACATTACAAATAATTAGACAAAAGATGGTCATATCAGACTTGACGTCCAAGCAAAAGACAAGGAATCCTAATTTATGTAGAATGTACAGCTTTAAACTGATCCACCGTACTTATTAGAACACGCAAAATGAAAGACTCGTGCTGCCCAAATTGAGCAAAGATATAACCTCAATGTCCTCACAGCTTGCATGAAAGGGCAATACACTTTCAACCGATTGAGGATCCAAAGCAATGACTGCTTGCAATTCATATGCACGCTGCTGCAAATCTGTCGAGTGGGAAGCTAACAGTTCTTCAATCAATGCTTGACACTGAGAGGCAAGTCCAAAAGTTACAGACAAAGAGTTATCACTTTGTGCTCCATCAATCAGAGCTCAGATAAAATAACAGCAGATATGCATCAAGAATGACAGAAAAGTAAACTTGATGACACTGTAAGAACCATGAATACATACAGTACTAAATCTGATGTCAGAATATGATATAGAAATGGTAGACTATTTTGCAAACATGATGAATGATGGTAGAACATCATGTAGAAATGGCAGGCTGTAAGTTTCCCTGTACAATGCGAATGACCACGAAAACATGCAACGATGTACTTAGACACAAATGTTCAGTCAAAAGTCAATCAGAACACATTGGTTATTCCCTGTACAATGCGAACATGATGAATGATGGTAGAACATCATGAAGAAATGTCAGGCTGTAAGTTTCCCTGTACAATGCGAATGACCACGAAAACATGCAATGATGTACTTAGACACAAATGTTCAGTCAAAAGTCAATCAGACCACATTGGTTATTCCCCTTGTGCACTACGTGCACCAGAGTAATTGCCTATTTCATTCTGGATGATTTTTAAGAAAGGACTCACAAAGTACTTAACATGGTCTATCATCCAAAGGCTGAGATCAAAACAAGGACAGAATTTTTGTTCAAACGCATCGCAGCAGCTCACAATTGCAACTAACAATCACAATGACCAATATTATTCCTTGGCATAGTTGTAAATTGAAATTGCCAAGTAGTAACAACATTTTACCTTGCTGATGTCCCTCGTTAAAGGAAGGCCTAAAAGCTGGACCATGTTGCATTCTAATCTTGTTGCTTAATCCAAGAATGAATGTACAGATTAAATTTTTGGAGTGTGGCATTTAAAAAAAAAAAAACCATGAGTTAATGCAAACTACACTTGGACATGTGATTGACGTTGAGTATAGAAGTTGACGGTATGAGTTGGAAATCTATCAACTCACAGTACTGCAGGAAAGTTGCAATTTTATAGTTACGACATTTGGACTGGAATTTCAAGAGGGTTAAAATAGAAAATGAGAACCCATTTTGTCCTTAAGATTGAGTTTTGAGGAAACACACATTTTCTCCTGGAAATCAAGTCAGAGTTCACACAAGTATGAACTATGAAGTGTAAGAGACAGCCTTAGAAATAATTGTTCTCTTCTGGGGAGGAGGGTAAAAGAGAATTTTATGGTAAAATCAAAATCAAGAATAAAATGTCACCATTTCACAGAACCGCCTCCTTTTTTGAGTTTTTTTTTGGGGGGGGGGGGGCCCCCATCACCATATGACAATTCATTTCAGGATGAAGGAAAACCAGCTACAAATTCTGGGCAACCAAAGTATGGCTACAAATCAGACATAACAGATATCCAAGTAAATTACAAAAGCATTTCATTGCACTAAGACAAAATCTACCTCAGGAAGTATATCAACTTTTCTGCCTGCTGCTATTTCAAAAGCATATATCTTCATCAGTGCTGCAACTGCATAGACCTTCAAAATTAAAGGGGAAAATATCAAATAACAGGATAAAGCATAAAAGAACCACAACAATACCGCACAACATCTAGAGCTTTCCAGAGCAATAACAAAATAAAGGACTGCGAGTCTGAATGACATAAGCTTTTAATGTCTGAAGATAGTAAAACAGGTATATCATCGTCTACAGGTTTGTGCCTTGGAGACATTCATGATATGATTGATGTCACTTTCGACTTTCTAGTGCACCTCATGTACATCTGTGAGGAATTCGATGTCCAAGGTCAGCAGTTGGGGCACTTAATTCTTCAATTTAAACTAGAACACCCAATTCTCAGAGATGGTCAAGTTGGACACCAGGACACATGGCATTGTTGTACAGCACCAGTATTACAGGACATGACGAAGTGAACAGGTAAGAAGTACTGACTTTATTCGGCACCCAATTGCACATGTACTAGACAGTATGACATACTACAGACCAGAAGGGTACTGCCGTAAAGATAGGGCTTGCAGGCAGCGACTGAAATTTTGAACTGCTTGTCGTGCATAAAGCTGCCAACATAGTGACAAAAGAATCCTGACCAATCCTCAGTGAATTGTAAATGGTACTAAGTATAAACCAATGACTGTTGCGTATGCTTAACGAACGATAGAGGTTATATTTTTATTGGACAAAAGTCAACCTTATAGGAAAGTTTTTGGCTATTTAAGAACACAACTGAGAATTAGGCTAGAAAGTTTGATTTACTTCCACCTTCATCCAAATCCACATCCAAGGATGAAGGTCACAAGTACGGACAATGACAGGAGACGCAGACAACACGATACAGATAGGGCGACATGTGACTTTTATAATGGATACATACTGATGAAAAAATATTTAATTACTTGTGGGTTTATAATTTGTTCTATGTTTCTAGCCTTGGAAAGGGTCGTATTTGGATGGAAACAATGAAAAAATCCTCACAGTATGTGTATGCCCTACAATTGTTAATATAAAACCCAATTTCTTTGTGCCATAGATGTATTTGGCAAGCATTCGAGAGCGGCATATATAACTGAAAGGGAAACCACAAAAAAGGAGGTTGAAATTGTGACCAAGAAAAAGGTTTGAATAGTACCTTCACAGTGTCATCAGTTGAATAAGCCTCTGCTACATCACAGAGCTTCCCTGCAATATATGAAGCGAAATATTTCCCGCATGCAGTTCCATATTCTCCCAACACCCAACAAATAACCTATAATGATAAGCCACCAATACCATAAATCAAAGAAAGACAAGTCTGAGAAACATTTATACAGCTAAGCTACTATATACTGGCCGCAGATAAAATGAATGAGTTCAAACTTCGAACACATTTTGGTAGGATCTTGAGGATGTAGACAGCAACTCTAAATTCCAGTCAGAATTCTGGTTTCTGTGCATGCACATATCATTTAGCAGGGTAGTAATGGCGTTCTGTGTAAAAAGTCCCTGTCCGTGATGGCCAGTGGGAGAGATTGGCCCAGTCTACAACAGGCTGCACCGGGTCAAAGTCAGCCAGCTTGTGGTCCTGGCATTACTGCAAAGATTTCAAACTGGGTTGGGGGACACAAGCTACGTACGACAGTCATTAGATAGCCCATGACATAGCAAAGCAATCTAGGGTGCTAAAAGACAATGCATTCCAGGTAATCACGTTGTGAAGATATCTTAGTAAGTTTTTATATTAGCGGTATTTCACTTCTATGAGTTCTATCCCAAAACAACAAAGGAACATAATTGAACAGACTAATTTGTACAGAGGAGGTCCAAAGCTTACTTGAAGAAATGTAGATGGCAATTTTGGCTTGCCAATAAGGCCCAAGTATGACTCAACCTGCAGACACAAAATAGCAGTATTCACACTGATAAGATATCAATTACACAATCAACACTTTTAAGCAACAAAACGAAAAGTTACATAAAACTTCCCTGATATAAAAATATCATTTTGTATCTCCAACTGTCGACTCATAACACAATCATCCTCCGAGAACTCTTACTTACTAGGATAATGCACATGTTCCATAGTAAATCATAAATGATTTAATACAAAGGGCTTAGAAACAATCTTGTCTGTGTGAACAAAGATTTGCCAAATAACGAGTGCAGGATCATTGTTCTTCGGTTCAGAAGTCTTTTCTAGAGGTCCTACTTTCCTAGTGCTCAATAGTTTGGAGGACAACAACCAAGCTTTCCGGTAAACAGAAGAAACCAAGAAAGACAACATCCACCCACCCAGTGACAGAACCAAAAATCCCAATATATGTCTCAGGATAGAGGGGAATGCTCACCAGTCACCAGCAATATCTCAACACATGCCTGTTCAACCAATCAAGTAGAGCATATTTCTCAAAGTTAGTAGTCTCACGCCTATGTCACGTAGACTCTTTGTTTCGCCTTTAAGCACCTCTCTCAGATGCTTGACTATAAGCAATATGCATACATACACTGGACACTTTAACGTGGGCCAACAATGCACATCAGATGGAAAATGACTAGTCTAACACATGGAGACGTACCCACGCTAATTGCTTTAGCCAAATTCATGTAACAAAGCCTGCACAATGATAGACAGCCTGCCATAAGAAGCAGTTCCTTTTCTTTTCTTTTCTTTTCTTTTTTTTCAAACACTTACACAGCAGACCATTCGAGTGTTCAGCTTAGTTTTAAAAAGCACAAGTCACACTGAAGAGCATAGGGTCCCAAAGTGCAAGGCACGAGGCTTGAGGCGAAGGCACACGCATCATGGATGAAAGGCGCAAAGCTATGCAAAAGTTTTTAAAAGTCTTTCACATTTCACAAAGCATATTTTGCAAAAACAAGTTAGATAAATGCATTACAAAAGTGACCAGAAATCAATATAATTGCTAACACCACAAATAACCTTAAGATATGTTATCTTATCATCAGAGTTCCCCAATGCACACTTATCATACAAGCATGGTGCACCTTTTAGCTTCCAAGGAAGGGAAAGAAGAAACAAGGTAAAGGCAAGGCTAAGAAAAAGAAGAAAAAGGGGGAAGATATAGCCTTGCATCATTGCGGCGCATCTCAGACGCTGACCTGGTAGCCTCCCACCGAGGTGTGCCTCAGGCGGGCTTTTTTAAACTAAGATCTTCAGATCCCTGCCCAGCGCCCACCAAGTGCTATATTTAGATAATAAACTTCTGAAAGTCCACACATCACATACGAGGGAGTTCACTGTCATAACTGTGCAAATTCAATTCACATCTATTACCAAGCAACAAAGTTCAATCCCGTACTTATAATCCCATCTCATCTAAAAATTGGTTTCATGAAGAGAAATAGTACTAGTTATCCCTCAAAAATAATATTTACCTTGGTCATAAACTTTCCAAAAAGGCTAGAAAAATAACAAAACTAAGAAAAGTTTGAGCCAAACCAGACTGAAACACAAGTGTGGTGGAGAAGCAGACTTGGATACGTTGGTCCTTTGGTATCCATTTTGCAAACCTAGACTGTCCACAGCAAACATTTAATCTAACAGAACCTCCTCAAAAAGAGTTCAACAATTGACTTTACGAGGCAAACGAATGAGAAAACCAAGGAAAGAACAGAGATCTAGATAAGGAAAAAAGAAAATACACAAAGAACCTGATGACCAGACCAAGGACAAGCAGCGTCTGGACACTGGTCATTGACAGGCAGAAAAAGGAGAGGACCAACAGCATGCGTGCAAATAGGACAATAAACAATTCATTGTCACTGCTCGAAAGGCCTCCTTGGTCTTCATGCCATATGGGGCCAACACCACGTAGACTTGCAACAGCAATCACACAACAACCAAGCCCCTCAAGCACCCAAACAAGCCAAGTCACAAATGTAAGAAACCATTCCGCAAACATTAAAACCAATACAAAAATTCTACATGAATCTGAAGTGTGTCCTCTGATGTTTACAAATGTACTCAATCTGTCTAACTGAAGCAACATTAACATGGGGAGAAGGAAATGGAAATATATACAAGATATGCCCTTCAGTTCAAACCAAACCAAACAAACATTAAAAGAAGGCATTCTATCCTACAAAGATATACAAGCAACACAAAGTGTAGGGATAAATTAAAAAAAATGAAAGAAAAAAAGGACATCATTTGATTTCTGTAACAAGTCCATTAATAAACCAAGTTCTCAGAAAAAATAATTAAAAAATACGAGAGAGAGGGGGGAAGAGACAGAGAGATGCGGGAATATCAATTGAAAGAGAAGAATATCAATGCACTGGACCATGTAAAGAATATTACAGAAACGCACAGCGGATAATCTCAACTGACTATCTGCGTTATCATCATCCTCTCCGAATCCTTCTGCAATCAAACGAATCAAGTTGTGTGCCACCTTAATGTTCACCAAATCGCCCGCATGCTCAAATAATCTATTCATTGTCTGTGAAGCCAAAACACAGATTAAGGGTATGAGGTATGAAGTGAAAACAACTTTATCCTAGTATGAGTGTCTCACGTTTTAGTTTGGTTTTTACTACTGTTTTCAGCTTTTATAGGTACAACTTTGTTTTAAACATGAAAACATGAACCTCCATCAATAGTGGACCAAGCTATAGAAAAACTATGAATAGGAGGGTCATGGGATTCTTATTATGGAGTATTCGGCGCCTAAAAGAAGCTCCTGGATATTTTCAAAAGAACCTAGGACAGCCATAATGGATAGGATGGATTGCATACCATAAAATGCATACCTGAATAAACCACTGATTGCTTGGGGCAAATTGCTCAGCAAGTTCCACACACCTTGACGATATTTCAGTTTTGTAATGACTATCATTGACATTTATCATATAGTCAATCATACGGTCCACAATCACCTCCACGTTAGATGACTTCGTCATTTTATATAGTAATTCAAAGGTTTTCCGCTTCAGCGTATCATCTGGATCCTGCATTTCCCGGTTGTCAGGCATTTCAGTCAGTGCAAAAACAATATGCCTCACTTGGGGAAAAAGTATCATGACACTTTCTGAACTTCAGACATTTCATATATTGCCAAATTAAAACACGTTGATGGAACTAAATTAAGTCTCAGAACATCCCAAAGTAACCTGTGAGAGATTTCATGTCTATTCCTCAAACATTTAGAAGGAAAACTAAGTCCCAGGAAAAGCTTTAGAATCAAAGTACTTCAAGAATCCTTCACAAAAATGGTCTTAACAATGCCAGATGTCTTGTAGATATTGAATGGTGCAGAAAAATTGGTCTCCGACAGGAAATTCAGCATGTTTTTCCTTGACAAACAGATGTTTGCAAATATAGCATAAACTGCCAGGCATTGAAATAAATGCAGCATCCTTTGGGCTCTGATGACTTCAACAATCATTTGTTGTTTTGAAGACGCATAGATTAGATACTTAGTTTCACAAGGAGAATTAAGCATTTCGCACATATAGGCAGTGCAGTTAATGTTAAGCTTCTATTCCCTGTACATCTAATCTTGCTGACCTGACATGTCCTCCTGACAAATTCTGGACTCGCTCAGCCTTTAATTCACAAATAGGAATAAAAGATTGCAAGTTTCGTCCCCCCTTTCCATCTATGAAATCTGTAAAATATTTTTCTTTTCTATTGTCCTCCAAGGACCAAGAAGGGAAGCTGCTTCACACCACAGGTTTCGAACAGAATGCATGACAAAAGGAGAAACAGAGGACACAGGCAGCCCTCACCAATCATATACAATTGACTATTGAAAAAAGGAAAAAGATACCCACAGCTTTTTAAAGGGAAGGCAATGCAACCAAGGCTGTGTTCTCACCTCCAAGCAATCAATCACCGCCAATTGATGTTGTTCAGCAACTTCTGGGCTAAGTTTTATCAGTCGACCAAGGGCATCAATGCCCATGTATTTCAAATTATGGCTGTCACTCTGCTCATTAGTCAAATAAATGTTAAACAAACCCCACAAAAAGCCAACACGCAATCGGACCAGCAATTGATATAATATGCTAGAACATACCTTCAGAAATCGTGATATTGCATCCACTGTAGCTTCTAACAATTTTGTATTGGGATGTATAGCAGCTGCACAACACATAGCCTCATAAAGAACAGCATTTCCTATATTGCTGGATAGATCAGCCTTCCTGATTATGTCATGCACAACAGTATACATGTGTCCACTGGCATTCTTGTCACCCATACCCAGCAATGCAAGAATTTTGAGCAACTTGATCTGCATAACCAATGGATAGATGCGTTAAGATGGTGTTATGGCAAATAGAATTGTCAAGCAAAAATGGAGGAAAATGAAGGGTTCCGCATAATTGATACCATCAAGCACAATACAATACAGAAAATGAGAAAAATAAAGGACTCAGGTCACTTGACCACAATATAATAGAAAAGGAGCCACAAATCAAAAGCCTACTCATCCAGACATCAATACGTACACCACGTGATCCTAATCCTATCAACCCAAACAAGAATTCAAGAAACAGTTGGAACAGGAATTAAAACAGCAGTAAAAGCTCATTCAAAGAAGTAGGGACAACCCATTCAAACAAGCAGTACAAAGCCTAGAGAAAAGTAACAATATGTTTCACACCAAGAATGAGAACTTCATTTAATTTCTTCCAAGTTCTCAGTCCAGAAGTGATGCAGTACCAGAACTACTGAAACAAGAATGCACGAAATCAGATGGAAAGGATGGAAACATAAGGGGAATAATCCAGGTCCTGCTAACACAAGCAAAGAAAATTTCTGTATTCACATGCCAAATATTGACAGAATCTGTATTAGGTAACATTCTAGGAAGCGACAGTTTGAAGTTTTATTTACATTAAAAGTAGCTTAAATCTGTGCTTTGAACAGTCATGGGTTGATGTATATTCTAGATGAATTTTGGAAAAGAAAAAGCAATTGAACGTAGTTTCTTTGAGATAAGGCTATCTCACTTCAGAGAGATATAAGATGAAAACTGTAACTGGTGTATTCTGCTCGACTTGATTTTGAAGGCAGCAACCCTGCCATCATCAATAAGGTTTACTATTGTCCCAATATTATGGTCGACTTGACTGCAGAAAAGAGGAACGAAAAATTGACTAGGTATAGAACACAACCAGAGTTCTTCCCTAACAGAAACTACTAATAACAGCTTACCGGCCTAATACAAAAGGGCTTAGACCCAGAGGATCTAAGATATCTAGAACTTAATCTGAAGGAGCACCCCAATTTTGAATCCAAATTCATACCTCAAGAGTCCTGCGTAGAAGAAGGGCTGTGTGGGGTTCCGATGAACAGAACAAAATTTTAAAAACAGAACAGATTCTCATCAAAATATCAATATGATATAATTCCTTATCATCTTTTTATGAAGGAAGAGATCATATGTGTATAGTACATGCCAACCACAGTGGAGTTGTTTTACTTCCATAGCATTTAGTTAATCTGGAACACAAACCAGAACTCCCAATGGCGTACCTGAATGAATGGAGCAGGCATCTGATGATAATCATAACTTTTCGGCAATCTACGTTCTGCAACTTGTTTTAGAATACTCACAAAGCTTATGACTAAGTCTTTGTGCGGGTTTGCATCTATTGCAATTAGATCATACAGAGGACAAAGTGTAGCACCCATGACTGACGGATCATTATCACTGAGCTTCTGCAGAAAATATTAATCCAATCAAAATCGTACCAAGAAAAACCCTGAAGAAAAAAAGATGAATTACAAGAAGTCATGAAGAGTGTAAAAAGCATTAGCATCACTAGACAAGCATCTCACTGTGTGTCACATGCATCAATCAATTCATAAAGGATAAGACTTCCAGCTTACATGAATGTCAAAAGAACATTGGACACTACTAGAGGATTATATGTAAATCCAGCACCAAACATCGCTAATCCCCAATGCTTGCATTAGTCATATATGAACATAGATAAGTATTTTTTTTCGGTAAGAAAAAAAAAATTATTGTCTATGTTCATATATGCCTAATGGAATAAATAGCAAGTTTCTTTGTTTTTTTAATTTTTATTTTTCCCCCTACGATCAAGGCCAAACACATTTAACCAGCTAAAATAGATCAAAGGACCAAGAGAAGAACACATAAAAGTAAACCCAACTATTCTGATCTCTCCAAAACCGGTTACTGAGAAGTCAATGTGACTTCAATACTGAAGAAGTTTCCAGAGGTTAAGACCAAACTCCATCACAAGGTCTACGACAAGCTTATCCTTCAAAAGTGCATATTTTCTCCATCAGGCAAGTAATAAATAGTGTTATCTTCCTAGTTCCTACTTTCCTAGTTGCCATCAACAAGTTATATCAACTTCATCTCGTTGGACGCTCCAATAAAATCATCCAACTTCACTAGCATAAAATATATTCTCTTTTTTAGTCTCTGTATGGGACAGTTCTTCAGCTACAGTGTTTACTGCAGTGAAAAACTAAATTGAATGTTGTAAACTAATTGATTATTAATCATTCACGTGAGGAAAGTTCCATTTCTCATGGGAATTTAAATAGCCAAGATTTGATATTTTCCTTCCTCATGAACTAAAAGGGTGTGATATTTTTACCCCCACCATCACACATTTTGAAAAGGATGGCATATTTAGCGAATGCCCTTGTCTCTTAAACAATGCATCCATATGGAACTGTTCTCATAGAAGCTTCTTCCATAACTGAAAGTATAAAAATTTGATATACACGTCACCAAATCCCAAGAGTGAGCTTCACCAATATGAAGTACAAAATCCGCCATAAACACACCAAACAACAAACAAGGACGACAACAGCAGCTGTGAGATCCCTCTGAAGCAATGATATGGAGAGATCCAAACATAGACCGCCCTTACCTCAAGCCAAGAGGACAAGAATTGAAAAGGGTTTTAATGAGCCAAAAAGTTTCTGGCGAAAAAGATCTAGAAGAAAGTATATATATGCAAATGATGTGGAAACACAGGTAATAATGCTGTAGAGTATAAGTTACTTCTAAATAACTAGGATATGTCAAGGAAGAAAACCTAGAACAGATAGGCAGTAATAGAATAACAACAAATAAAAGGATGAAGTGAAGACAGAACCATGCATTCACACATAGCACTAGGAACAAGTGATGTGCTAAAGGCTCACAGAAAGGGACAAGTAATCTGCTAAAGGCTCACGTCAAGGGGCAAGTAATGTGCAAAAGGCTCATATCATGCAAATAGAGCTGCTAATGTTAAGAAAGCTGTATTTGCCTTTATATAACTAGGACACATCAAGGAAGGAAACCCAGAGTGACCAATTGTCAGTACAACAATTAAACATAAAAATATGACCAGCAAATAGAAGCTTGCATGCATACGTTAGTACTAACAAAAAGTAATGCACTAAATGCATAACTAGGTGACTCAATACATACAACAGGTAAGTAGGTGACTAAATACCCAGTAACACAAGAAGAGGCTTAGGGTTTCTTGCCTAATGCAAGCTAACTGAGGTCTAGTCCACCATGGGCTCCACCAAAGTATAGACTTAGTACATTGCAAATGAGCCAAACCTTCCCAATGGCTTCCCTAATCTTTCTTAGACCTTCCTTTCTTCTCACACAATCATCCAAGCTGCTCACAATTTGAGTCCTTTGACATGCCAGTCAGAAAAACAAATGCCACAGAAATTCCTGTGTTTTTCTGGAGATATAATGAGATTCAGTATGACCTGGCCTTATTTATTAGGCCTAGTTGATCCTTTATCCCTATTTCTAAGTCCAAACCTAAGGGAGCACTCAAATGGGTGCTCCAGCTCACTAGTTCTGTTTAGCTCAGCATTTCAGCACAGCATAACCTTTAGACTTTAGTCACATAACAACTATCCAGCAACCTACAAAAAACTTATAGCACAATCTGCTCAGTCATTTTAGTCCACTAATATCCCGATTCAAGAATTCACCCAAATCACAATTAACTATGTCAAATGCTCCAATATTTATCTGTTTTTAATGATAGCCTGAAGAAACAACCAATCTAGCAAAAGGTTGCTGCTTTTTAAGCTATATTACAAGAAATAATACTGACCAATAATAGACTCTAAAAAGCTTTACCAGAGCAGCATAAGACTCATAATTGGATTCCACAGTAGATCCTCTCTTCCCATTGCATCCATAGGAAGAGTCAGTGCGCTGTCCTAGTGCTCCAACAAATGCAAAAAGCATCTCCCATTTGACTGTTACTCTATGGTATAAAAGTCACAATTTGGACCACCCATGACATCTACTATTGGTTCTTTGCCCAACATGAACCTCATTGCTTGTACATCTTCCCAACATAAATATTGTTTGCTACAACTTCCCAGTTCTTCATAATCCAGGCCAAAATAGGTCAACACTAGTGTAGATTAGATACAAGTTTTTGGTACTAATATCATATGTGGCAATACCTATCAGCCAATCAAGTCCCTACCAATGTTAAGGACGACATAAGTACTAACATGCAATTCGTCACTCTTAATTCAAGGACAAGAATCAACTAAAACACTCGATCTAAGGCACATTGCTGGCAATTTCACAAGTTTTGTTGATTTTTGTCTAACTGGAAGAGTCTACGGACTATATGTCTGCTTATGTCCAAGAGCTGGACCTCCTATTATGGAATTGAATAAACAGCCCCATTAACATAAGCATCTGACATCATGTGAACTCAGGACAAATCCTAAAGAATTGAATATCTCTGCGTTTCACCCTCCATACTCATGACCCCAGTTGACAAAAGCAAATTTTCCCAAGAAAAAGCTTCATCACCTGTTAGCTTTGCCTCCAATGATGCTCCCAAACACTCATCCAAATGCCCCCAGTAGACCTCAGGAACACAATGTACGCCCAAACAAACACTGGTTTGACATCCTAACACAGAAATATTCTCCCACTTTTTAAGTCTGGTTCTATATCTAACTTACTTGTCCTTGTGCACTGTATTCTCTCGTAATCTAGTACACTTAACCACTAAAGTTTCAAATTTCATGATTTTTCACAAACACGAGAATGCCCACAAGATAAAGTTGCACCACCTTACGGAAATTCGAGACGAGATGAGAAACAGAAGATGGCGATTTCTGATAGAACCGATGCAAAGCCATAACAGCCTTCTTTCTGACAGCCTCTTTGGGGTGATTAAGCAGGTCCACCACCTGAGGCAACACAGCAGGAATCGTCTCTTCATTGATAAGCCGACAAGCAGCGTTCAATGCGGCACAAACAACAAGAAAATTATCCGATTTCAAGTCCTTCTGAATCGTATTAACAATGAGGATGATCAGATCATGATCTTCATTGAGAAAAAGGGTAACAGCTAAGTACCCAGTTCGTTTCAAGAGAATGTTATCATCATGGGTCATCTTGACGGCATGAATGTAGCCGAAAGATGCATTATGGCCAAGCATCTCAACATAGACAAGGCGAATGATGAACTCCTTCATCTTGCGTTTGGGAATGTCGGGGTCGATTATTCGGCGTTTCAGGATTTCGATCTCGTGAAGAACGATGCGGTCTTCTTCGGCCTTGGATCGGGCCTCGCCAATGGATTTGACGAGATCGAGGAACTCCTTGGATTGCCCAAACCCACCTTGGGAGCCCATGGCGAGCTCCCTACCAATTGTCTTCAGCTGCTCCAGCTTTGCGAAGTGTAGAAGAGAGAACTCTTCAGGTGGGGAAGATCTGGGAGGAGGAGGACGAAAAGCAAGACTATGGTGAATTTGGACTCCTATTGAAGGATTGTGGACAAAGAAAGGGGGAAAGAGCTCACTTTTGCAGAAGAGAGATTTTGAGTCCTGCGATGAAATTGTAGAGGGAAACAGAGTTTGGATGTTGCTAATTGATAATATTATGGAAAATTGAAAATTCCAATTCTCATTAAGTTGGGCTTATCTACCTTAAAATCCAGCTAGTAATTTTGTGGAAAATAAGAGGTTTTCCCCTTTTTTTTATTACTTGATTTTTTTCCTCTTTTGCTTTGGGTAAAACATTGAAATATTCATTAGATCAAATCAAGTTTCGCTAGTTTGGGAATGCTAGATGGAAAGTCGCACATATAAATAAGTTTATCACTGATAGAAGGTGATTATCTAGCAACCAAACGAGTAATAGTATTTTCCCCAAGCCTCACATGGCATGATGAAAGACAATTAAAACAAGGAACAAGAACTTTAATTCAATATTATGAAGAAATATATCAAATCCAAAGGTTCCTTTCGTAACACTTTGAAGATGAGAAATCAAACCAAGAGCATCAAATTCTACTATTGTCTTCCCATAATCCTTGCATAGGTGTGCCTCAGAGCTGTCTGAATTACTTCACCTCTGCCATTTCTATATCGCACGTGGCCCACATCCTCCTAACCCCGATTTCCTTGATGATCTCATCCGGATCTCGCAAAAACTCAGCCATAACCCACCCAGTTCTCCATCACCGCAACATTACAATTGATTTTGAGCCAACCCACAGGAGATGCATGCCAAGAGTTAAAGGATTAACTCATTCTCGGCTCCCGATTGCAAAAGACAGTCGTTGCATATGTTTTGTAGGGCATGTTCTTTTTCACAATGAATGCAGCTGTAAGTTGTAAGAAAAAGTAAGAAGTTATAAGAAGCTGTAAGAACTATAATGAAGTTGTAAGAAAATGTAAGAAGTTATAAGAAGATTTAAGGAGTTGTAAGGAACTATAAGAAGCCATAAAAAGTTGTAAAGATAAATGTGAGAAGTTATTGAATAATTAAAGAGTTGTACAGTATAATTTTTATGTATGTATGCATAATTGTCGGTCTTCAATACATGAATTGTGAAAAAAGCTCTTTCATGAAAGTAATTGACTTGTACCACTGATATTTATGAAATAAATTTTATAACATCACTAAACAAATTATATTTTAACAATGTAGAAAAAATTTTATTTTCCACAATTATTGTTTTGGATGATAAAAAATTAATATTGAAATAACATAATTAATGAAAATAAACATTTAAACAAGTGAATTAAATAACAAAAATAAATTCAAGCCAACAAATATGTAGAACTAAATATATTCTACCCTTGAGGTGGTTTTTTGATATTAACACTAGTTTTACCTCCCCGTAAGAAAATTAAAAAAATAACAAATTTCTCTACCAAATTGAATAGAACCTTAAAAATGAAATCCTGTTTAACTTAAACATTTTGAAACGAAGTTCAACCCAATGTTCAATTGTAAAATGATAGCAACAAAGTTGTCATGGATAAACTTAGGGATAAAATAGTTGAAATACTGTGGCCACCTATAGTTTGACTATTTTTTTCATATATGATTCACTTTGAAACTCAAAACCAAATGCGATTTTTGTATTATTATTTTTAAATATGTTGACTTATTTTTTCTATAATGACATATATGCTTCATGTTAAAACTTAAATATTAATTCACATTGTTAAATTCTATTTTTAATGTTAATAAAAATATAATGTTTAGAAAGAAAAAAAAAGATTTTTCATATTGGTAATATACAAAAAAATATATATACATATTTCTATAAATATGAGGAAAAAAAATGACAAGTTGAATATTATAAAAAAAATTTATGAGGAGATTTAAGAAGATATTAGTAGATGTAAGAAGTTGTAAGAATTTAGTTAAAGCAGTAAAAAACTTTAAGATGCTGCAAGGAGTTGTAACTCCTGTAAGGAACTGTAAGCTGTAAGCTAAATTCTCCCAGTCGCACAAAAAATAGAACCAGTCACCGGTCAAATGCTTCAAACCCGCAACATTGATATCCAAGTGTTGGGTTTTGTGGCCAAAATTCCGTTCTCCAGTCCACCATGGAGCACTAGAGGTCTTGCCCACGTTCCCTGGCCAAACATGCTTCAGCTACAGCCTTCCAGTGGCCTCCACGGACGGTCCATGGGCCAGACCATGGTCTCTGGAGATGACGGCGGCATTGCTACTGAAGTTTACTCGATTTATACCTACCGATCACTGTATAAGGGGCATAGCCTTAGGCTTCAAAATAATCAAGATCATCAAGAATTATCATCACCATTATTCTTTCACGCCAAAAAATTATTCCATTATTTTTCTTAGATTTGGGAGAGTGTTTTATGTGATTTTGTAATCACCTTATTGATCTCTTCCATGGGCAATTGTTTTGTGATCAATCTTTGTACTCTCATGTCTCCATAGTGGATGTTTTGCTTATCGTCGCCAGTAGCTTTTTCTGTTTAGGATTTTCTATGTAAATCTTGGTGTTTATTCTCTTATCTTGTTTATTATCGTATTTTTGTGATTCCTTATTGCTTTCACGCAAATCATAAATTGATCCTAAAAAGTGGTATCAAAGTCCGATTATGGGATGACAATAGTCACAAATTTCAATATTCCCAAATTCGATAGGAAGATGAGTTTCAATATCTAGAATGTCCAGATGATAGGCATTTTCACCTAGAATGGGCCAAAGAAAGCTCTTAGTGGTAAAACCAAGAAATCTGCTACCATGACAGACGAACAGTGGGAGGAGCTTGATGAAAAGGCTCTCTCGAAGATTCACTTATACTTAGCAACTCATGTTCTCCATAAAGTTCAGGATAAGACTACCATGGCAGATCTTTGGCTTTGATTAGAAGTGCTATATATGACCAAGAGCCTAGCAAACAAGATTCGTCTAAAGGAACGTCTATACACATTTTTCATGGTAGAAGGTACTTCTACCCAAAATCACCTTGATGAATTCAATTCTATTATTTTTATATGGAAAGTTTGAATGTGAAAATTGAGGATGAGGATAAAGTGATATTATTGGTTGTCTCATTACCCCCTCCTATAAGCACTTCAAGCAAATATTGTTATACAGCAACAATGATACTTTATCTTTGAGGATGTTAAGGCTAGCTTAATGTCCAAAGAAAAATTTGACCTTGAAGTTCATGCCAAAGAAGTTGAATGCTTATTAGTGAGGAGGTGAATCCTTTGATAAAAGAAACCCCTCTAAATCAAAGTTTGAAAGATGTAACTCCTACAAACCATGTCGTTATTGTAGAAAGTCAGGGTATGTAATTTCTGAGTGTTTTAAGTTGAAAAACAAGAGGGAGAAAGAAGAAGATAATTCACATTCACACCCTCATGAACCTGCTTAGGCTACCTTTGTTGAATCTGATTTTAATGGTGACGTTTTGTTTGCTATCTCTACTGAAAAGGGGAGCGTTTCTATTTGGATTCTTGATTTTGGATGTACTTATCATATGTGTCATCACAAGGACTGGTTTTCAACGTATGATTTAGTTGACCAACTGTTGTTCACATGGGCAACGATGCGCAATGTAATGTCATTGGAATCAGTACTATTAAAATTAAGACCCATGACGATGCTGTCAGGACTTTATCGAATGTTCATCAAGTTCCTGACTTGAAGCGTAACCTCATTTCTTTAGGCACCCTTGAATCCAAAGGGTGTAAATATTTTGCTGAATGTGGAATTCTGAAGGTTTCCAAGGGCACTCGGATTTTGTTAAAGGGTTTGACGGAAGGAAGTCTGTATGTCCTGCAAGGATCTACTATGACAAACTATATGAGGGAGAAAAGTCCATGCAAGTCATTTCCCAGTGCTAAGTTCAAGCATCCCTTGAACTCAACCAGTGTTCGATTAGCTTAATAATCTTCGTGGTCCGCCCTGTGAGGCTCTATCCTTTGGGGTTCTTTGGCGTTGTTCTTTGCTTGTGCTGATGAATTTGGTCCAAAGTAGAGATTGTTGGCTTTTGTGGCCCAAATTCCCTTCTCTAGTGCACCACGAAGCACTAGAGGTATTGACCATGTTCTATGACCAAATGTGCTTCAATTCAGCTACGACCTTCCAGTGTCCTCCACAGACAGTCCGTGGGCCAAACTATAGTCCGTGGTGAAGTCAACTCCATCATTGCTAGGGTTTCCTCGATTTGAACCTACTGATCACTTCATAAGGGGCATAGCCTTGGGCTCCAAAATAATCAAGATCATCAAGAATCATCATCACCATTATTCTTTCACACGAGAAAAAATTATTCCACTATTTTTCTTAGATTTGTGAGAGTATTTTTGTGCGATTTTGTAATCACCTTATTGATCTCTTCCTTGGGCGATTGCTTTGAGATCGATCTTTGTACACTCCCATCTCAATAGTCGATTTTTACCTCAATGTCGCCCGTGGTTTGTCCTGTTTAGGATTTTCTACATAAATCTTAGTGTTTGTTCTCTTATCTTATTATTATCGTATTTTGTGATTCCTTGTTTTCACTTAAATCCTGAATCGATCGCAACACTAAGTTTTAAGACTCATTAGCCCTCACAATCTTATTTTTAATAGTCCAGCATGCCTATACATAGCCAAAAAAAAAAAAATCTTAAAAATGATTCCTAATTAGAACGTCATAGAATGAACTCCTGAAAAAAGTTAGGAGGAGTTAGGAAGAGCATTGATTTGTTGTTATAAAATCACTTTATTGTGCTTACAATCCAAAATATGTTAATATTTTTTTATTTATCCTTTTCATCTTTCTGTATAAATTAATTTTACAATACTCAACTTGATATATTCTCATAAATAAATCAAGTCCATAGATTATAATTCCAAATGCATTTTATTTTTTGTTAAAAATGTCACCCACCTTCCTTTAAAAAAAATCTTTAAAAAAATCATTTTTCGTGTTTGAATGACATTGTGAAGTAATGCCACTAGCGACAACAAGTTTTCTTCAAATTTCATTGTTTTCAAATCAATAATGGCGAGACAAACTAGCTAAAAAAAAGGATTAATGAAAAAAAGTTCCTTTATTTCCCTCCAAACGATCAAAAGACTCGATACACAATTTTCGGACTTTAAAAAAGAAACCTAACACATCTTCCTTTCTTCCCAAAATTCTCTATACAACGAACCCTAAAATGCAGTTCCTTGATCTCGAAATTAAGAGCAAAAAGCTAATCATTTTGATCGAGTACCATCATAAAGTTGGATCATGGAGGGACTGATTGCTTGCAAGATTGATCAACCATCATCAGGTTTGTTTTCAAACTCCAAAACACACACACACACACACACACACACACACACACACACACACATACACACACA
>JACYFF010010365.1:88843604-88866176 GCA_017589665.1 Selenicereus undatus | reverse complement strand
TGAATTATGCTTGAGATGTTAATTCGAAGTGAGTTACATATGTTTAGCTTCGATTCGAATCAATTTGGGTGATATATGCTTGAGATGTGAACTCGAAGTGAATTATATATGTTTAGCCTCGATTCGAATCACTTTGGGTGAATTATGCTAGAGATGTTAATTCGAAGTGAGTTATCCATGTTTAAGCTTCGATTCGGATCAATTTGGGTGAATTATGCTTGAGGTGTTAATTCGAAGTGAGTTATATATGTTTAGCATCGATTTGAATCAATTGTGGTGATTTATGCTCGGGATGCTAATTCGAAGTTGTTGTACGTATTCGATTGTATGCGTGGACAAACAAATGAATTAAGCTTATTATGTTTATAAGCAACCTTATTATGTTTGTAAACAAACGAAGTCGGTTTTATGATTTAGCAAAGCTTCCAAGTTAGAAGAGGTCGTTTGTATGATTTAGCAAAACTTTCAAGTTAGAAGCAAAGTCGTTTGTGATTAGGCAACCTTATTATGTTTATAAAGAGCCTTTTAGTTGAAAACTGAGTCGTTTTACGATTTAGTAAACGTGTTGCCTTTATAAGAAGCTTTTAAGTCAAAAGTGAGATCCTTTTACAAGTTAATAAACGTATTACGTGTTTAAAAAGCTTTTAAGTCAAAAATGAAGTGGTTTTACAAACTAGCAAACGTTTTACGTCTATAAGAAGTTTCTTAAATTTAAAACGAAGTTATTTTGCGAGTTAGCAACCGTATTACGTTTATATGAAACTTTTAAATTGGAAACGAAGTCGTTTTATGACTTAACCAGTTTATTACGTTTTTAAGAAGTTTTGAAGTTTCAAAGGAAGTCGATTTATGTATTAATAAACTTATAACATTTAGAAGAAGCTTTTACGATTTAGCAAACGAATTACGTTTTTACGAAGCTTTTAAGTTAGAAACGAAATCGTTTTACGATTTAGCAAACGAATTACGTTTTTACGAAGCTTTTAAGTTAGAAACGAATTCGTTTTACGATTTAGCAAACTAATTACGTTTTTACGAAACTTTTAAGTTAGAAATGAATTCGTAAACGTATTTCACAAAGTAGTTTACACGTTAGCACATTTATTTCGATTATGAAAAGCTTTTAAACTATTCGCAAAATCGATTTATGAGTTAGTAAACTTGATTTGCATCAAATTCATTCTTTTGCATTTAAAAGGGTTGAAACGATATTAAAAAGGGCAACTGGGGTTGTGTATTGTGAATCCTAGTTTTGAAGTACATGCTAATAACTATCCAAGTTTTGAATTGTGAGTTAGTATACTCACCATGTTTTTAAGAGGTCTTTCTCATCGTTGGCCTGAAGATAAAGTTGTAAGAAAATTACGTTTTCATGTTTTAAGTTCATAAAATCTATATATGTATGTTTGTCTACTAAGTATGTATGTGTATGAATGTTGTGAGTTCTTAAGATATATATGAATAAGTATAAGTATGTATGTGTACGAAAGATTATGTTTATGTATAAGTATAAGTATGTATGTGTACGAAAGATTATGTTTATGTAAATGTGTAAGTACGTATGTGTACGAATGATTATGTTTATGTCTATGTATATGTGGATGAGCTACTCTAGAAACTTTAAGCTTAAGTCTGAGACCCAGGGATGGTGGCTTAGTTTCCACCTGGTATCACGTATGTTATGTTATGATAGATTCAAGGATGGTGGTTTGATTCCCGCCTGAAGTCTAAGTATGAAAATTATGTCTCAGCATAGTATGATGTCTGTCCGGATAGGCGTATGTTGCCACTCGAGTTTGGCCGACTCGGGATGGCAGTAACAAAGTACCTCTAAGAGTCTAGTCTCCTCATTTACGTGAATAAGTTACTATGTATGTTTTTCGGTAAGTGAATCTTATGCGTAAAACCCCTTTTATGCTATGTTACTGGGTTTACGTAACTTTATTATGAACGGTTTCTACTAAAGTTACGCTTTTTGAGTATGACTATTCCTTCACTTGGTTTATGGTTTGAATATGACGTATTATGTGTAAGCTCTTCAACTAAAATGAATTACGAAAGGATTTCGTAAGTTAATATGTATTTTAAGTATGTTTTGGGAGAGAGGGTTTACTCACTGAGCGGTGGTTGCTCATTCCCATTACTTTCCCCCTTTTTCCCCAGATCCACAGGTATGTGACTGATGCGTGGAGCGCCAGAGTTGACTTGCTTGGACTGTGTTGCCGTGTTTATGATATTGTTATGTAATGTCGATTGTGATTGTAATGTTATGTAATTAATCGTTTTCCTTGTAAAGTTTATGAAAAATAGAAAACTCTGTATACTCCGGGCGTGTGGCCCATAGAGTTGGGGACTCCGGCGTGTAGCCGTTGAGTTGTTGGTATTGTTGACTACCTTATGTATTGCAGGGATATAATGTAAGGCTGTAAGCCTGGGAAACGTTCAGTTTTTAGGAGAAACTCTGCCCGTTTTGTCCCAGAAAATTAGGAATCCTAGCATTCCTAACCCGAGGGTTAAACTCAAGACTCAATTATGTTATAGTGGCTTAAGTGTCGAGTCTCTTTTATGTTATGCTTCAAATAAGTTTAAGTAAGTTGCCTTAACAGTCTTTCCCAGGGAAGACTGTGGCGTGTAACACGACCCGGTGAGGTCGGGGGTGTTACACCAAGTGATAGTTTTTATGCAATTTCATTGAGTTTAGTGATGTCTAAACTTGTTGGTGATGAATTGGAAGTGTGATCAAATGAGTTGAATCATGAAAGTTGAATCCAAGCTTGCTTGTTTCATTTGTTGTGATTTTGATATGGGTCATGTGTATGAGGCCTTAAATGATATTTTTATATTTGATTGTGGTGATTTGAATTATTTGAAGTGAGGATTTATGTGAAAAAGGAAGAGAAAGCTAAAACAGTGAAGGCTGAAAATTTCAGAAAAACAAGGTAGACTTCGAGATTAAATTGGTAATGATCGACCTATGAGAAAATTATGATTTTTCGTGGGTAGATAGTCCAGTGTGTTAGATTTCAAATGGATTTTGAATTGCCTTAATTCGAGGTATGTGGAAAGAGTTATGGTAGTTTTACCAAAATTGTGCAGAATAGACTAAAAACTAACACACGTGTGTTTTAGCCCCATTTTGGGAACCCCATTATGGGAATCATATTTTTTGTTGTAAATGAAAGATTTTTGGGACCTCTTAATCTTTTTGTATTTGGATTTTAGGTCTCCACTTGAGGTCAAGGGTGAAAGTTATGAATTTTTGAAGTGAACTAACCTGCTTTGGTGCAATTGGGTTGTTATTGCAATTTCTGTACAGCGTATTCCTGAAGAAAAATTCTGAAACTTTTACTGTAGATTTTTCATATTATTTTTGAATTTTCTATAATATTTCATGAATTTTCATTGAGTATTTTGAGTTTGGTGATTTTTTTGAAGCATTTTCAGTAATTGTGTAAAGAGTAATAATAAAGATTAAGTGAGATTGAGCATGCACTCATTTTGTGTATTTTGGGCCTAGCAAGGTTATTTAAGAGCGAAATGAATATTCATGGACTTTCATCGAGATTTTAGCTTGATTAATGAGAAAGAAGAAGACAAGTATATAGTTTGAAAGCTTATTTATGAGCTTTGAATCAATTATGGATTTCACAAAGAAAATACCACGTTTAGTGAGCTTACTAGCTTTTATTGAGTTCAATGATTCATTTGGGGTGAAATTCTATATCTAATGGATTTATGAATGAAATATGAGAAGTGGGGAGAGTTGTGACTCAAAAATCATATTTATCAGATCACGTTATTACAGTTTATGCCGTTCTGAACCATGATATATCTCTCTTGGCCTCAAACCTTTATTACTTACTCGATTCAGAATGTGTCAAATGTATTTATCAAGCAAATCTAGTGTACTCGTTGTTTTCTTGAACCAAGTTATGCATCAGCGAGCCTTAAACCCGTATCAGCAACCTATTTCAGAAAAGGTCACAACCACTCTCTCAATTGTCACCATCAAGGCCTTTTCCTTTGTAATCTCATTTAACTCATTGTGGACTATTTTAATTTTATTTACTTTATATCGAATTTAATTACTTTCATCAATTCAGTTTTGAAGTTATATTGAAATACCCAAGTTATGTATACCATTTAATTACTCAGTTTCTGTTACACATATTTTTACTTACTCAATTATGTGAGTAAGGAACATTTACTGACTACATATACTTACAATGACATTTATGAAACAGAGGCGATGCGTAGTTATCGTTCCTCGTTATGCATAAGTGTTATCAAGTCCGAACATATTTGTCAAGTCAGATGACATTTATGAAATAGCTGACTTTTATCAAGTCAGATGACATTTTTAAAGACTCAAGGTACGTCCATTGCCTGTATCTTCAGAAAACAGAACATGTTTATCAAGTTATAACTCTTAATGATTTTATCTATGAATAAGTTTATACAGTGATTTGGCATTTAACTTGTAACCCCGTCTGTTATCATCTATCGGGCGCCAGCCCATCATTTACCCGTGCGGCTTCAGGCCAACTCTTGATCTGATTAGCAGGTGTACACCTATATATAGATCATATCATTACAAGGAATTCATATCCAGATACTAATGATCAATTCAGTTTCATATTACTTTCATTTTCATTGTTATTGCCAACTAAATAAATTGCAAAGACGGGTACCCATTAACAATGTTTCTGTGTTCATTTTGCAATACAGCGTAACGCCCCCAACCCAAGGGCTAGGAGTGTTATTGTTTTTCTTGAAATTTTGGGAATTTAAATTTCCTTCAATATGCTGTCAGGTGACAGACTATATGAATTTAGTATTTACACTAGAACAACCATCATATTCAATGCGATTGAGTCACTAAACTGATGATTTCACTACACCATACAGTAACAGGTCATGTACATGAATAGGCCTCTTCGATAAAACATGGAATGATAACCATAAGGCGAAACATGTAATTATGTCATGTGAATGGTATACTAATGATGTAGCAATATGCGCTTGAAACTTCACATGCTTGTTTATTAAAGTACAATGTTCTACAATCCGTCATATGGATTGGGATTCTTTATTGACCTGGTTCTTCTACCAGTTGACAGAGTTTTATAACGTATAACTTCGAATTTCTGCCTTTCGAAAGAACAATAAATATTGAACTTGAATTTTTGCTTTTTGGCATATCAATAAACACTGAACTTGCATTTCTGCCTTTTGGCAGAATAATAAATATTGAACTTGAATTTCTGCCTTTTGGCAGAACAATAAATATTGAGCTTGAATTTCTGCCTTTTAGCAGAATAGTAAATATTGAACTTGCATTTATGCCTTCTTGCAGAACAATAAATATTGAACTTGAATTTATGCATTTTGGCAGAACAATAAACATTGAACTTGCGTTTCTGCCTTCTGGTAGAACAATAAATATTGAACTTCAATTTCTGCATTAAGATTGAACTTGAATTTCTGCCTTTTGGCAGAATAGTAAATATTGAACTTGCATTTCTGCCTTTTGGCAGAACAATAAATATTGAACTTGAATTTCTGCCTTTTGGCATAACAATAAACATTGAACTTGCATTTCTGCCTTCTAGCAGAACAATAAATATTGAACATTGAACTTGAATTTCTGCCTTTTGGCAAAACAATAAATATTGAACTTGAATTTCTGCCTTTTGGCATAACAATAAACATTGAACTTGAATTTCTACCTTTAGGCAGAATAGTAAATATTGAACTTACATTTCTGCCTTCTGGCAGAACAATAAATATTGAATTTCAATTTCTGCATAAACATTGAACTTGAATTTCTGCCTTTTGGCATAACAGTAAATATTGAACTTGCATTTCTGCCTTTTGGCAGAACAAAAAATATTGAACTTGAATTTCTGCCTTTTGGCAGAACACTAAATATTGAACTTGCATTTCCGTTCTAGCAGAACAATAAATGTTGAACATCGAACTTGAATTTCTGCCTTTTGGCAGAACAGTAATATTGAACTTGCATTTCTGCCTTCTGGCAGAACAATAAATATTGAACTTGAATTTCTGCCTTTCGGCAGAACAATAAACATTAAACTTGAATTTCTGCCTTTAGGCAGAATACTAAATATTGAACTTGCATTTCTGCCTTCTGGCAGAACAATAAATATTGAACTTGAATTTCTGCCTTTTGGCAGAACAATAAATATTGAACTTGAATTTCGAACTTGAATTTCTGCCTTTTGGCAGAACAATAAATATTGAACAATCGATAAACTTTTCATAAACCTGCAATAATCAATATATTTTCAATAAGCCTTCAATTATCGATAAACTTTCCATAAACTTGCAATAATCAATATATTTTCAATAAATGTTCAATGATCGATAAACTTTCCATAAACTTGCAATAATCAATATATTTTCAATTAACCTTGAATGATCGATAAGCTTTCCATAAACTTGCAATAATCAATATATTTTCAATAAATCTTTAATGATCGATAAACTTTCCATAAACTTGCAATAATCAATATATTTTCAGTTAACCTTGAATGATCGATAAACTTTTCATAAACTTGCAATAATCAATATATTTCAATAAATCTTCAATAATCGATAAATTTTTCATAAACTTGCAATAATCAATATATTTTCAATTAACCTTGAATGATCGATAAACTTTCCATAAACTTGCAATAATCAATATATTTTCAATAAACCTTGAATGATCGATAAACTTCATTCCTCTAATCACTGATAATCAGGTCGAATTCTGAATGAACTATAATCAATAATCAATCAATTTCATTGAAATTAACAATAAATAGGAGGAAGAGGAAGCCCACCTCATTCCAAATTAAAGGACCCAACTCCTGGGCTAATTGGATAGAGTAGGGTTAGACGCGAACCCTTACTTGCTCTGCTGGCCGTTGGGGTTGAGGGGGAAATCATGGTGGGGGTCACGGGTTCCAAACCCTCGCCGCGCCCCTTCCTCCTCCCCCCCTTCAAAGAAGGGGCTTTGGCCCCTTAAATAATAATAATTTCTTTTCTTTTTCCTTTTTTTCTTTTGTTTTGGATAGTTACCTCGTCACGTCATAATTAATACGAGCTTATCCACTCGTCACATCATAATTAATACGAGCTTATCCACTCGTCACATCATAATTAATACAAGCTTATCCACTCGTCACATCATAATTAATACGAGCCTATCCACTCGTCACATTATAATTAATTCCCAATGTTTGATTTAATAAATTGCAGGACTAGTTCCAAGGTTCGCCAGTCCAGTTATATTCGAGAGGCTGCTCAGTGCAGTGCCCGATATAATCCTAAAATAGAAAGAATATTCTTTTCAATAAAAATAGCACCTAAGCAGACATGTCAGTGTGATTTCAATCTTTAACAATATAACATGGCGGAATAAGGGGATAAAATCCTGGGTGTTACATATAGGAATGCATGTACTGAGTATTTGCTCACATTTTCGAATTGTTTTCATGTTTTCCATTCGAGGTGATGAAGTATCACATGTTTCTCCATTTAGCAAGCCCTTTTTGAAGTCATCAAATGCTCACAGTGGATTCAGCATAGTATGAATATTGGGATAGACCTCAGGGTCATGTTGGGTCAAGTTTTATATGTGCGAAGAAGGAAGGCAGAGCCTTATGGTTGTGTACTGCGTACAGAGACTTGAACAAGATCACTATCAAAAACAAGTGCCCTATGCCTTGAATGAATGATTTATGGGATTAATTTTCAATAATAGAAGTCTTTTTCAGGAATGATTTGAGGTCCAGATATCACACCTAAACCAGGCAACCATAGCTTATTTTTTGCAAGAATGCCCTTTTATAGTAATTCTTGAAATTCTTTCATTGTCTCATCTTCAAAACTTGATACTATCCAATGTTGTTTAATTTCCCTTGCTTTTCAACCCCGGTATTTCCTATTAGCGTGATCTTCCATGTCTATGCGAACCCATTATTAAACGTGCAATACATTTTCTTTGTTCAACCTTATATGGTTGTCAACATTCTAGTGCTCTCGACCTTCACCGTCTTTATTTCATGATCTTGAGTTGTAGTTAATTCCGTTGAGAGCTGATTCACACATCTACCTGACATCTCATTTATTCATAATGATAAGCTCATATAACTTGTTCTGAATTCATAACGTAATTCAACTCTCATTGGTGTGGGTGATTGTGATTGTCATAATTCCTTTACTCTCTTTATTTTGAACTTCAACTCCCACATATATCTTACATTATGGTAAATAAACTTCCACATTCTCTATTTAATCTTATTGTTGTACTCGAATTGACTTCATATGAGCAAAGACATGTTCTTATTGCATCTTGCTCAATCTATTTATATATCCATTGACACTTTGCTCATCCAATCTATTTATCTATCCATTACACTTTGCTTGTCCAACCTATTTGTCTATCTATTGCACTTTGCTTATCCAATCTATCTATCCATTTATTGCACATTGTTGTCCCATCTATCTATTGTACTTGTCCTGTTGCCTGTGTCTATAAAGTCACCTAGTTGAAGCTCAGTTGCTTGTCATCTTATTTCCAATTCATCAGTTAAACTCGAGTATAACCGTGCCATCTTTCTCATTGGTTGATTACTTATTGGACCCTTTATGATCCACATTTATAAACCACAATTCCTGTGGAATTATAGTTCAGAATTTATGATACACTTATGGTTATCTTTATTCTAACCACCCCATGATAATATCTCCTTTATTAGCTTTTTCTAGTCTCATTGTTCATTTCTTTTGTCTGGAATGATTCGCCTGGCTAAGAATTTCAGCACTCTCATCCCTAACCATGGTTATTTCATTACCCATTACCGACCAGGAGCAGATCCTTTAGTACTCTGATGAGGGGAGATCATGTGATACACTAGGAATATCAGATGGGGACTTCTTTTTATAAAGGCATAATCTCAAACACTGTATAATTATAATGGAGTAAGCCAGAAGAAACATTGAGTATAAGGTCAGGGCTAACCCAAGCAAGAATTAAGAGGGAAAATTCAAGTACATGTTGAAGTGATACAAGGACGACAAAAGAGTTGTGCTAGCAAAACAAGGAAATAACCAAAGTCTCATATGGTTTATGAAGTATTTCAAAAGGCTTTTCTAGTCAAGGTAGCAAGAGACTGACTATCCAAGGACAATTAGGGACTCATTATATGGGGCCCTATGATTCATTAAAAGGTTAAATCCTGTAGCTTGTTGACTGCACCTACCTGTTGAACCCGAACACGTATATAACGTGTTTTATAGCTCGTAAAAGTGTTAGAGTACTTATCAGGGTATACAACAGCTTCCTATAGTGGACAAGGTGATGAACCAGTAGTGAGCACCTCCCCACTAGTAACAAGGTTCTTCTCTTCAAAGAGATTATCAATTTTGAACCAAATTAATTGAACCAGTGAAGTAACTGAGGATCTAGATACTCAACCGCAGGATTAAGCAGCTATACACTTTGGGCTAATCATACCTTTTTGAAAGGAAGCAGTGAAAACCAACTATCCATACTTGAGGTGACATTGCTTACATGAATAAGTTTCATAAGTTTCGAGGACGAAACTCTTTAAGGGGGGGCTGTAATAATCCGACCCTAACCAAAATTTATTTATTTAATTAATCATATTTATTCATTTAATTAATCATGTTCATTGATTTAATTGGTCATGGTTATTTATTTAACCGAATCATGTTTATTAATTATATTACACCCAATTTATTTATCGAACGAATTCCATTATATTATTTAAAATTTTCCACCTTTATTTATCATATTTAATCATTCCGGTTAGACGATATTTCATTTGGGTCCCATTTTGCAATTCAAGTTTCATTGATTGTGAATTTCAGTTTTGTTGATTGATTAAATATCGAGTGAATCGACAGTAGGCTTCGATAATTATGGTTTAAGAAATTATTATTGTTATTATCATTATTATTTTTTTTATTGTTTTTATTATTATTATTATTATTATTATTATTATTATTATTATTTTTAATAACCTTGGAAAAATTTAATTTCAAGCTATGAAGATTCAATCGCATACGGTTTACTTTCCTTCTTGGGCCCGAACCGTATAAGCCCAATTTAGGCCCAACAAGTTACAACTTGTTTTACTTAGTTAATCTCCATCTTTATGCCTAATTATTAATTAGAAAAATCTTCTTCTGGAGGGTGAATATAAGCCAAGTATAAGAGATAATCACAAGACGACTTCAAGCAAACCCAACCACACACACATCTCTCTCTTCCTTCTTTCTCTAGCCCACGACCCCCCTCCAACTGTTGCCCTGGTGTTTTCCGGCCACCAACCGACCACCCATGGCCACCCTTGGCCTTCCCCTAGCCACGACAGCCCCCTCCCCTGCCCAAGCACAACCCTAACTCTTTCATTCAAGCATCCAAGTGAGGTAACCCTAACCTTAACCCATGGATTATTTTTGAAGTTTTTTTTATTATTTAAGTATGGCTTATGTTTATATGAACCAAGTGGTGGTTGTTATGCAATTTTATTGAGTTTTGATGTCTAAAGTTCTGGGTGATGAATTGGAAGTGTGATCAAATGAGTTGAATCATGAAAGTTGAATCCAAGATTGCTTGTTTCATTTGTTGTGATTTTGATATGGGTTATATATATGAGGCCTTAAATGATATTTTTTATATCTGATTGTGGTGATTTGGAATCATTTGAAGTGAGGATTTATGTGAAAAAGGAAGAGAAAGCTAAAACAGTGAAGGCTGAAAATTTTAGGAAAACAATGCAGACTTCGGGATAAACTGGTAATGATCAACCCGTGGGAAAATTATGGTTTTTTGTCGGTATATATTTCAGTGTGTTAGCATTCAAATGGGATTTGAATCGCCTTAATTCAAGGTCTGTGGAAAAATTTCTGGTCGTTTTACCAAAACTATGCAGAATGGACCAAAAACTGACACATTTGTATTTTAGCCCCATTTTAGGAACCCCATTATGCGAATCATGTACTGTGTTGTGAATGAAAGTTTTTCGGAACTTCTTCATATTTTAAAATTGGAGTTTTAGGTCTCCATTTGAGGTCAAGGGTGAAGGTTATGAATTTTTGAAGTGAACTTATCTGCTTTAGTGCAATTGGGCTGTTATTACAATTTCTGTGCAGCGTATACTTGGGGAAAAATTATGCAAATTTTACTGTAGATTGTCCATATTATTTTTGAATTTCCTACAATATTTCATGAATTTTGGTTGAGTATTTCGAGTTTGTTTATTTTTTAAAGCATTTTGAGTAATTGTGTAAAGAGCAATAATAAAGATTGAGTGAGATTAATCATGCACTCATTTTGTGTATTTTGGGCCAAGCAATGTTACTTAAACGGGAAATGAATATTTATGGACTTTCATGGAGCTTTTAGCTTGATTAATGAGAAAGAAGAAGACAAGTATACAATTTTAAAGCTTGTTTATGAGCTTTGAATCAATTATGGATTTTACAAAGAAAATACCACGTTTAGTAAGCTTAATAGCTTTTATTGAGTTCAATGATTCATTTGGGGTGGAATTCTATATCTAATGGATTTATGAATGAAATATGAGAAGTGGGGGGAGTTGTGACTCAGAAATCGTATTTATCAAACCAAGTTATTATAGTTTATGCTAGTTTGAACCATGGTATACCTCTCTTGGCCTTAAACCTTTATTACTTACTCGATTCAGAATGTATCAAATATATTTATCAAGCCAATCTAGTGTACTCGTTGTTATCTTAAGCCAAGCTATACATCAGCGAGTCTTAAACCCATATCAGCAACCTATTTCAGAAAAGGTCACAACCACTCTGTCAATTGCCACCATCAAGGCTTTTTCCTTTGTAATCTCATTTAACTCATTGTGGACTATTTTACTTTCATTTACTTTATATCAAATTTAATTACTTTGATTAATTCAATTTTGAAGTTATATTGAAATACCCATTTAGGTATACCATTTAATTACTCAATTTCTGTTACACATATTTTTACTTACTTGATTATGTGAGTAAGGATCATTTACTGACTACACATACTTATAATGACATTTATGAAACAAAGTCGATGCCTAGTTATTGTTCCTCATTATGCATAAGTCTTATCAAGTCAGAACATATTTATCAAGTCAGATGACATTTATGAAACAACTGACTTTTATCAAGTCAGATGATATTTTTAAAGACTCAAGGTACGTCCATTGCCTGTATCTTCAGAAAGCAGAACATGTTTATCAAGTTACAACTCTTAATGAGTTTATCAATGAATCAGTTTATACAGTGATTTGCCATTTAACTTGTGACCCTGTTAGTTATCATCTATAGGGCATCAGTCCATCATTTACCCATGCGGCTTCAAGCCAACTCTTGATCGGATTGGTAGGTGTACACCTATGTATGGATCATATCATTACAAGGGGTTCATATCTAGATAATAATGAGCAATTTAGTTTCATATTACTTTCATTTTCATTGTTATTGCCAACTAAATGAATTGCAAAAGCAGGTACCTATCAATAGTGTTTCTATGCTCATTTTACAATACAGGAATACATGTACTGAGTTTTTGCTCTCATTTTCGAATTGTTTTCATGTTTTCCATTTTAGGTGATGAAGTATTACATGTTTCTCCTTTTAGCAAGCCCTTTTTGAAGTCATCCGATGCATACAGTGGATTCAGCATAGCATGAATGTTGAGATCAACCTCAGGGTCAAGTTGGGTCTATATTCAATATACTTGTGTAGTGTGGAGTGCGAGTTAGCACTTGGCATGATTAAGTCAATGGTATTGAAGTTGAAATATTATAAACTTTGGTCTTGAAGTGTTTTAGTTTAATAGATTTTGTGATTGTGAACTTGAGTTGCAGGATTAAATGGTTTCAGTGAGTCTTGTCCTTATCAGGACTGCGGTAATGCCTTCTATTATTGAGTCTTCCACTGTAATTTTTCGTAAATCATGTCATTAGCATTTTAGGAGCGTTACAACGGCCTTACATCCAGTCGCTACACTCTTAGCCCTAGTGGGGGTTAAGGGTCTCAGAGCACGGCCTTATGGCCGGTCGCTACACTCTTAGCCTCAGCGAGTGCTAATGCTCTCAGAGCACGGCCCTACGGCTGGTCGCTGCACTCTTAGCAGCAGCGGGGGCGAAGGGTCTCAGAGCATGGCTTTGTGGCCGGTCGCTACATGCTTAGCCTTAGTGGGGGCTAAGGGTCTCAGAGCACGGCCTTACGGCCGATCATTACACTCTTAGCCTCAGTGGGGGCTAAGGGTCCCACAACACGGCCTTAAGGTCGGTTGCTACACTCTTAGCCTCAATGGGGGTTAGGGGTCTCAGAGCATGGCCTTACGGCCAGTCGCTACACTCTTAGCCTCAACGGGGGCTAAGACTCTCAGAGCATAACCTTACGGTCAGTCGCTACAATCTTAGCCCCAGTGGGGGTTATGGGTCCCAAAGCGCGACCATACAGCTGATCGCTACACTCTTAGCCCCTGTGGGGTCTTAGAACACCACCTTATGGCTGGTCGTTACACTCTTAACCTCGGTGGGGGCTAAGGGTTTCAGAGCACGGCCTCATGGCTGGCCGCTACACTTTTAGCCCCAAGGGGGCTAAGGGTCTCTCAGTCCCCTGCCAAAATGATGCATTACTTGTTCTTTCGCTTGGGGCCTACTACCCTACGACGTATGAAGAAAGAAAACGCAGGCTAAAACAAAAGAATAAGTACGTAATAGAGGAATGATGAACGAAAGAAGCATGGTTGTCAAAAATGAAGGTTTCTCATTAACAAAGTGCGAATACAGCCTTAAAAAAAATGACGAAGAAGAAAGAACAAGGAAAAAGAAGGGGGTTGCATATCAAGCTCTCCAGTATCCTCCCGACCCTCATTTTCAGTAGCCCCGACATCAGCATCCAAGGGGTTAGTTGCCTTATCCCCTGCACCATCACCCTCACCGGAAGGAGGAATAAACTCCACCTCCTCGGGGTCTCAGCCCTTATCCTCGGCCTGTTGTCGCTCGTCGACGTAGTGGAGGTAGGCCTCGAAGTAGCTAGTCTCCTGAAATTCTTGGGCCAGCGTCACCAAGACCTTCCGTAGATACCTTAAGGTATCAGCACGACCCTGCTGATAGCCTTGCTCCCTAGATTGAGTCGCCCTTTCAGCCCCCACGGTCGCCTCAACCTTGCCCTTTGAAAGCGCCTCCTCCAGTTGGCGCTGCAAGGCTTTCTTCTCGGCCTCTCGGGCGTCCTGTTCAACCATCAACTTTTCCTAGCGCCGATGGTACCAGGTCGCCAGTCCCTTCAACCTTCGGCACTCTGCCGCGGCTCTCACCCCGCGAGTGAGCGTTTCTGCCAGTGTCACCTCCTCATTGGTAATCTTGTGGGGATCCGAAGTGCCCGAGGTCGCCAAGTCCCAGGACTTAACTAAGTCCTGGATAAGTGAAAACTTAGCCGCGGGGTCGACCTTGATTAAATTAGTGGGTGGCCGTTGGGTGCTCGGGGGAGAACCGCCAACGACTTGAGAAGTAGTCCCCACGATCTTAGAGGGGGAGGTGTGCTCTTGGAGACCGGAGGTGTGGTCCCCAGCTGACCGGCTTCCAGAGTGCAGAGGGGTAGACTGTTCGGCTCCTGCTTCCCCCGTATGGGTAGGGCCGGACACCGCGGTCTCATCAGGATGACCCTTGGTTCGTTGGCGCTTGCGGACCGGTAAGTTGATTGCGGGCTTCTTTTCGCGCAGTACTAGAGGGGGTGCCTGCGGTCAGAATAACTTGTCAATTCACTCTAAACTAGGGGGTCACGATGAAGGTGGGCAAACAAGGTTCTAAAGGGTACCTTCTTGGCTTGCTGGTTGACAAGGAACTACCTCTTCTCTTCCCGATGGCGCTCGGCATCGGCTGCCACTTGCTCAAGAGTGGCATACTCGGTTTTACAGACTGTCAATTTTGCCCTCGCTTGCTCTGCATAAAACAAAAGAAAAGTTAGGTCAGAACCAAATAGAAAGGCTGACTAACACAGGGACGACCAATACCCTTAGAAAAATTCTTAAGGATTAGAAGGCCCGCCGCTGCAAGGAAGAAGTCGTTTATGAAAAACTTCAACTTGGTGAGCCAATTCAAAGGTTCCTTGTCACTAGAATTGCTCCTCCTCCTCTCAGGGCCTTTCACCAATTCCATTACCTGAGCCATAAACTTGGGGATGGGCAGAGGCTTATCGTCCTCCAGTATGTAGAATTGAAAGTAGCGAGCCGTTTTCCTCTCTTCAGCCGTGGGTTCCCTGAAGGGGCTCCTAACGGGTTTATCCTCGTTCCAGTCAAGAACATTTCCCTAACCTGACTCTCGGCAGACAAAGAGGAAGTCATATTTCCAATACTTCACCTTTGACTTCTTCTAAATGACCATCATAAATCCCGACCTATTATTGAAACAATACCCTCCCAAGTCCTCGGTCTCCTTGGGAGCCCTATGGACAGTATGTATAAGACTAAACAATCGTGCCGAAGTGATGCCGCGTAGTTCGTAAGTCGCAATAAAAGAGCAAATGTTGTGCCATGATGTAGGCACAACTTGTGCGGGCGCCAGTTCGTACTTGTTCAAAATCTCTTCAATCACAGGTTGAAGAGGGAATCTAAGACCGTAGTTCAGAGCCGCTCGATAAACTGTTATACATTTATCGGGTGACTCGTTCACAGTTGCATCCACCTCGGGGATTACGAAGGTGTACCCTGCAGGCAGGAGTTATTGCTTCTCAAGGGCCGTCCTCTTTAACATAGGAACGACCTTAAGGTCGGGAAAGTGACTGCCTGGACCATCCTATGGGTCGAAGTGGGCGGGGGCCCCAAGGAACTCTGGTCCCTCCGCCACAATCTCTGGAACTAGTCCCACAGGAAAACGACCTTTCCTCTTAAGTACCGACTTGCCCGGAGTATAAGGCCCTTTGTGGGAGGAGGAGCTCGTCGATGCCCCCTCTGAGGATGAATGTCTCGACAACCTATCAGAAGAGGAGGAGGAGGTCTCCCCCTAAGGTAGCGCTAGTACTAGTGGAGGCCACCTCGGCCCCCGGTTTTGATGAGCTTAGGGCAGAACAAGGATTACCTTGTGTGCCCTCGGCCAACAACTCATCTGGAGACCTGATGCGGGGAGTGGACTTGGTTTTTGCCATTCATCGTACCTGGAAATCAGTCACATAGTCAGCAATGGTGATCTCCCATGGGTATGAGACCTCTACCTCAGGACTGAGGATGCTAAGGGTGGAGGAGTACTCACAGCTAGATCACGAGGGGGTGCCTGGTTCAAAAAGAGGTACCGCATAGGGAATCTTTTTGGGTTCCCTACATTGATTCTTTCGGGGGACGTTCACAATCGCCCGACCCTCAATAAAGGCCGGGAGGCTAGGGAATTCTGGATGGCGGCCCTCTACTTGGGGAACGACCAACCCTTCAGGAACGTCCCCACTTGATGAGCAAGACGATGACATAATTTACTTGGAAAGGTTGCGAGGGTGTACCTGTAGAAGATGAAGATTCAAGGAGGTAGTTTGAAGATGAGGATGAATACTCAAGCAAAGCCTTCGAAGATACGAGGGAAGAGCTTAAGATGCTACAGTGAATTTGAATGCAAAATGAGGAAGGGGGCAGAGCCTCTCTCTCTCTAGAAATTGTTTCTCTCTCTAGATGGTTCAAATATGCGATAAGAAAATGACATTTTCTGTCAAAGCTACACCTATATATAGCGCGAGGAGGGGGCACATTTATCCCGAGACACACAGAAGGCGTAACCCCTTCCAACCAGCGCCACGTGGCGCCCTGTTATCTCCTCTTCACTAGCAAGAAACCCTAGACCTTTGGGGAGAACAGGCCTCCGAGTGCACTGCCTTATGGCCAGCCGCTATACAGATAGCCCCAGGAGCTGGGGGCCCCCGAGCACGACCCCACAGCCGGTTGCTACACTCTTAGCCCCAGTGGGGGCTAAGGGTCCATGAACACGGCCTATCGGCCGGTCGCTACACTCTTAGCCCCAATGAGGGCTAAGGGTCCATTGGCACAGCCTAGCGGCCGGTCGCTACACTTTTAGCCCCAGGGGGGCTAAGGGTCCATGAGCACGGCCTAACGGCTGGTCCCTACCTTCTTAGCCCCAATGGGGGCTAAGGGACTATGAGCACGGCCTAGCGGCCGGTCGCTACATTCTTAGCTTCAGCGGGGGCTAAGGGTCCTAGAGCATGGCCTTCAGGCCGGTCGCTATACTCTTAGCCCTAGTATAGGCTAAGAAGGTCCCAGAGCACAACCTTTAGGCTGGTCGCCACACTCTTAACCCTAGTGGGGACTAAGGGTCCTTGAGCACAACTTTACGGCCGGTCGCTACACTCTTAGCCTCAGTGGGGGCTAAGGGTCTCAGAGCAAGGCCTTACGGCCGGTCGCTACACTCTTAGCCCTTATGGGGGTTAAGGGTCTTAGAGCACGCCCTTACGGCCGGTCGCTACGCTCTTAGCCTCAACGCAGGCTAAGGCTCTCAGAGCACAGCCTTTAGCCTTATGGCCGGTCGCTACACTTTTAGCTATAACAAGGGGGCTAGGGGTCATCGGATGCGGCCTTATGGTCGGGCGCTCCACTCAGCCCCAATAGGGGCTAACGGCCTTAGAGCATGGCTCTATGGCCGATCGCTACACTCTTAGCCCTTGTGGGGGCTAAGGGTTCCAGAGCACAGTCTTACTATCACTCGTTATACTCCTAACCCCAGTGGGGGCTAAGGGTCACAAAATACTGGCCCTACGACTGGTCACAACACGTGCATGCAAACAAATAGTACAAAAAGATGAGTCGTAAAAGGATTTTTTATTACACCAGCCATATTAGTACATAGTGTCTCTGCAAGCACAAAAAGAGAATACAATGGAAACTGTTGCGCCTACTCCTCATCACTTGACACAAGATGAGCATCACTTAAACCCGAGGCTTCTACAGGACTGCCAAAAGACGCGAGGTCAGCGGGCGGGTTCACAGGGCGCAAAGCGCGGACTCCCCTGAGCTTGTACTCGACGTTCTTGAACCAAAATTCGAAAGGACCCCAATGCAGCTATTGCGGGGCCTACATCAGGCACCCCGCCGAGATTCTGCACGTAATACCCCACTTCGCAACCTCGTTCACAACCATGACATAGAAGATTGCCTGCACCATCTCGAGGATATTGGAGTCCTGAGCATACTATGTAGCCACACCAAGGTCGAAACTCGGATAAAGGATGAGGTGATCCTCAGGGAGGGGCCTCGGACGCTGAGCCGAGATCTCCCTCAGAGGCCATCGAAAGGTTCTCGAACGTATTTGACCGTCGTCTCAGTGCTATTGAAGTTCGAAAAGTGAACCATTTCACTCTTCTTTCTCTCTCTTCTCTAAAGGATTGGAGGTGGGCAGGATGTGACATAACAAAGAAGACTTGTCGCCCCTTTTTATAGGGAAGGAAGCAGACCGGAGTACACTGCCCTTCTCGAGGTATCCACCATCGAAATGTGGCACTTATTAGCAGGAACCCCATTCATGAAAATAATAAAAATAAAATGATAAGCAATAAAGGTGAAGAATTATCTGCTCCTGAAAGAAAAGGGGCAGTGTTTTATTATCAAGATTTGCGATTGCACATACACCCCTCGTAGGGGGGACGTACAAGGGAAGGGGCATTTTAATACTGCTCCTCATCACTCGATCAGAGGGGGCATCCCTCAGCCTCGAAGTCACTGCTGAGGTGGCCGAGGATTATACACTGCCTCCACCAGGTGAGGAACCTAGGCGTCTTTGAGCTTGTCCTCGATAGACAACAGCTATGCCTCAATGATGTCCCATCTCAGCTCCTGTAAGTCTAACATCAGGCTCCCCCTAGTCTCCCTCCTAATGAGCCTTAGCTCTGTTGTGTCATTGATCACCATGGCATAAAAGATGGCCTACACCATCTCAGGGATATGGGCAGTATGTGCAAACTGCATCGCCACAATATGGTTGAACTCGGACCAGTGGGCCATGAAATGCAAAGGGAGCAGGTTCGGACAAAGGCTTGAGGATTCCTTCACAAACTAGCGGAGGTTGTCCCTAACATACTCCGTCGCATGTTCGGTGTCGTAGAAGGTAGGGAAGGAGGTCGTCCTCCCCCTTGAAGGGTCGCCCGCTAACACAGGGCTCGCCGGGGAATTGGCTGGACAAGAAGCCTGGGCTCTTCGGAGCCTTCGGTCATTGTCCCCTAGCCAGGCCTCAACAGGGCCCCAGTTCAGCTTTCGCATGGCCCATATCACGCAGTCCATGGTGAGCCTGCCAACTCAGCGGTGTCATTTATAACCATGGCGTAAAAGATTATCTGCACCATTTCTGTGGTGTTGGAATCATGAGCATATCGCGTCGCTACCCTGGAGGTCGAAACGGGGACAGAGGTCGTGGTAGTCCGATGGAAGCAACCTAGGGCCAGGAGCCGAAGGATCCCTCAGTGTCCATCGGAACTTATCACGGACATACTTGGTCGCCTGCTCTGTGCTGGCGAAATTGGGAAAAAGGTTCATCTCCATTTCCTCTCTCTAGGCCCCCTACTTCTCTTGCTTCTCTCACTTTTCATCCGTAAGGGAAAGTTATGAAATTATCTTGAGATTTCACCTTTTTTTATAGAGAGAGGAGACTGATGTCCAAGGGATTGCAACCCCTGAGGGAGTAGCCGGCCACTTTGACCTCACCACGGGCTCCTGTAACCTGAAGTTCTGACCTAAAGCAAGATGCAAACATTTTTGTGGACCTTGAGTCAATCATTCAGCACAAAATGCGATGCAAAGTGGGAAGAAAATAGTTCTTCATGACAAAGAAATACCATTTTATTATCGAAAACCCCCACGGGGGGCGGTCTAAGGAAAGAAAGGGGTGCGATACAAAAGAGAATTCAAGAGAAAGCCAAGGCTACTCCTCGTCACTAGAAGGGGGCGGGGGGCCATTTGATCCCGAGCTTTCTTCCTAACCGTCCGAAGGACCACGGACCTCCACTGCGACGGCCTGTTGTCAAAGCTGCGCTTCTCTCAGTTTGTGATCGATACGGCTCATCCAGGCCTCAAAACACGACCACCTCAGACCCACAAGGGACGACTTTAGGCCTTCGGCCATAAAACTGCGCACCACACCCAACTTTACGGCCCATTCAACAACATGGCGTAGAATGTCGCCTGCACCATCTCAGGGAGTTCAAAGTCGGTCGTTGCTCTCTCGGCCTCAGGCAATGAGAAGCATGGCCATAGGACGTGGTAATCTTTGGGAAAGGGACGAGGCGGACACGTGGCTCTTATTCAGCGCCAGATGAGGGATTCCCTCACATAGTCGGCCATCTCCCTGGTGTCATGAAGGAGAGGAAATGCCATAATGAAAAGGGAAAGAGGCGTACTGAGTGTTCTTTGTCTTCTTTCCTCTCCCGTTATACCACTCCTTCCTGAAGGATGGATGCCTGAACATCATTTCTAGGAGTATGAAGTTGTATTTATAGAAAGGGCATAGGGAGAGTTGGGGAACAGGGAGATACTCCCAAGAGCCTAATGGCTAATTCATTTCAGCCACGTGGCCATCTAGTGAGCACAAATTGAGACCAGCACAAACAGAATAATGACAATTTAGGAAGGCGTGAAAGTGCGGCCATTTTATTACTGTCAATATAGGCAATACGGAAAAGGAGAGAAAGAGAGAGAGAGCTAGTAGAGGGACAGGCCGCGCGTTCAGGGGCTTGACGGCCTCACGCCCTGCTTGTCATCGTCAAAAGCGGAGGCCACCCCCTCAGTGATCGAGCTCTCACCCTCCGGCTCCACCTCCAAGTCCTCTTCCTATTGACCGACCCCTGAACTTTCCTCTAGTTTAGCCTTTGTCCAGAACCGGGCTTTGAAAATTCGGTCACCATACAGCCACACCCACAACTCAAAGGTACTCCAACGGAGCTCGATGAGGGCCAACTCTAGTGTTCGGAGCACTCGCCCATGCAAGACCCCCATCTTCTCGGCTTCATTCAGAAGTATCGCATAAAAGATCACCTGGGGCAGCTCTGGGAGTTCGAAGTGCTCAACAACATCCTCAACCACGGCCTGCTCATAGCTCGGGCATCAGGCCTGAAAGTCCTTCGAGAAAGGCGACGGGGGAAAGGCAACCCCACGCCGGTCCCACTCAAAGTGGCGGATAACGTAATCAGCCATCTCCTTAGTACTGAGGGAACGTGGAAAAGCCATGGAAGGAACGCCAGATAACGATCGTTACTGAAAAATGAAGGATGAAACACCCCCTCATCGACAGTGGAATTTTATACATGTGAAGAAGGCAGTTTCCTAAAATCGTTGTCTAAGCCTCGAAACCTGCCCAACTATAGTCGGTGGCCACAAGGTCGTCCGTTACAAAGGCCCAATTTTCGAAGCCCCCTGAATGTATGCCGATTATAGGAAATTCTCCACATTCTACCTAACTACTCGCCTGGCTCAACGTGCAGGTAAAATGTGAGGGGCTAAGTGATTAGGAAAAATTCGATTTCCCCTAATTAGGCCCATTTAAGCTAGACCCATAGACAAGGCCCATACCCAAGATAATGGGCCCTAAACGCGGCCCTAGGACCTCCCCCTAGGGCCATCCTTACCGAGACCGGTAGCCCACGCGAAATGTTCCAGGTAAGATTACTATTTTACCCCTTTCCCGAAGGTACAATAAATAGTCACTTACCCTCATCCGGAAAGGGGTTGGCAGTGTGATACATTCAACTCATACAGTAGTCTCTTTCTATTGACCTAGCACCTGGACCATGGTCTGACGTGACCGCCCGAGAGGCGTTCTAAGGTCTACAACCCGGGGGTGCCTTTTTGCACGTTGGGCCTTTAGAGAAGAGGACGTCAAGTGTTCAACGCGACTGTTAGATAAACCCGTTCTTCCATCCCAAGTCATCATCAACAATGTGTGTGTGTGTGTGTGTGTGTATACGTGTATATATATACATATATATATATATACATATATATATATATATATACATATATATATATATACATATACATATATATATATATACATATATATACATATATTTATATATATATATATATATATATATATATATACACAAACATACACACACACACATATATGTATATATATATATATGTATATATATACACGGCAAAACTGACCCCAGACCCGAAACTTGAACCGAATGACCCAGACCCATACCCGACTTGACATCCGAAACATGACAACCCGAAAGTGGACCTGAAACACGAACTGACCTAAATCGATCCATACCCAACAAGAAATTTTCTACAAAGTCGGTTCTTTTAGGATGACGAGCGTATTTAACCAAAAATTGGGTTACCCGAAATCGACCAGACCCGAACCATACCCGACCCAAATCGAAACAACTCGAAACGTCACCTAACCCGAACATAACCCGACCAAACTTAACCCGACCTGCACCAGAACCGAATGACCAAGTTGCCAGGTACATATATATATACATATATATATATATATACATATATATATATATATACAT
>JACYFF010010365.1:88789622-88828604 GCA_017589665.1 Selenicereus undatus | reverse complement strand
TATATATATATATATATATAGACACACACACACACATACATATATACGGGGAAATCTCATGAGATTCATTTAGTTCTTTAATTGCATTTGTACTCTATCAATAATGATTGTTACCATATTTTACTTGGAATGAACTTTTTAGATCACTTCGATACTTTCGATATAAAACCCACTTAAATCATTTTAGTCGGCAGACAAAATACTATTATTCTTGAGAGAATATGAAGCAAATTTAATTTGGTATTCTCACGTGTATTGATACCACAGTTAAAGAAACTGATATAAAGGTACCGCCTTAATAGGTACTGTTTCTGAAGTAGCCTTTTTTCAAGAGTTTTTACTCCCAAATGGGAAAAACTTTCATCAGATGGAACAAATAAAATTAAAGGGCTTCACCCTATTACCAACTCTCTCCAATTAATTCAAAGTAATGTATATATTATACTTGGAAATAAAATTCTTAATGTTTCTCTAGTCTTATAATATAACTCTAGATATGATATTTTGCAAGGAAATGATTTCCTTAAGCAGTTCCCTAAATTTAGACAAACCCCATATACTGTCTATCTCACTACAAAATGTGGGCACACATTACAAATCCCTAACTTTGAAACTTCCTTACAGAGTACGCACAAAGCGTGATAGACATGGTTATGAACAAATTGCACTGCCTATACATCCAAAAATACAAAAACCCACTTTTCAAGTTAACATAATAAAAAAAAAGAAGACTTAATTAATAAACTAAAGCAGATATATTCTGACAATCCTTTGCAATTTTGGAAACCTGAACATCCCACGGCTAAAATAGAATTAACTCAATAAGTTTATATCAAAGAAAAACCAATGCTCTATACACTTGAAGATATAAAAGAATTCTCTATACAAATCAAAGAATTATTAGAAAAAGGATTAATACGTCCATCAAAAGGAAGTTATTCTTCACCAGCCTTTATGGTCATGAATGAAGCTGAAAAAAGAAGAAATAAAGCTAGAATGGTTATAAATTATTAAAAAAACTTAACCAATTTACAAAAACAGACAATTATTTCTTACCTGATAAAGAAGCTTTAATTAATCTTGTAAAGAATAAAAAATACTTCTCAAAATTTGACTGTAAATCAGGATTTTGGCAAATTAAAATGGAAGAAGATAGTATTAAATATACAGGTTTTAGTACACCTCAAGGATTTATGAATAGATAATTATGTCATTTGGGCTTAAAAATGCACCCAGAATATTCTAAAGGTGAATGGATAATGCCTTTAAACATCTCAACTCTTTTTTTGTCGTTTATGTTGATGATATTTTAATAAGTTCTACAACACTTGAAGAACATCGAGAACATCTCCAACAATTTACAGAAACTGCAATCAAAGAAGGCATGTATTTAAGTGAGAAAAAAACTACTATAGAACAAGAAAAAATTGAATTCTTAGGAATTGAATCAGGATCTAATGGTATATCTTTACAAAATCATATTTCAAGAAAAATAATGGAATATCCAGATGAACTAGGAACTAAAAAACAAATTCAATGATTTTTAGGTTTACTAAATTCTGCCAGTGCCTATATCTCAGATCTAGCAAAGAAAAAGAAAGACTTACAAAGTTTATTAAGAAAAAATAATACAAAAGAATGGAGTAACCATCATACACAAATAGTTAAAAATCTTAAAGAAGAATGTAAAAATTTACCACAATTAAAATTACCAGAATCACAAGATAATCTAATAATCCAAATAGACGCTTCTGATAAAGTTTGGTTTGCAGTATCAAAAACTGATCTTAATGAAATATTTGGATATCATAGTGGAACTTTTTCTCAAACTGAAAAAAATTATAATACCATAGAAAAAGAAATTTTTGCTATCATACGAGGAATTAAAAAATGGAGATTATTTCTTTACCCAAAACTTTTAAAGTTTTAGCTGATAATAAAGCGGCAACTATACTGTTGCTAAACATGTATTAGATAATGGACCTCATATGAGAAAATTTCATAGATTGCAAACTTTTTTATCTCAATTTAACGCTGTTTATGAGCATGTTTTAGGAAATCACAACTTTCTTGCAGATTATTTAACAAGAGAAGCTGAATATCTCAACAATGATGACTCCAGAAAAACTCAAAGAACTTAAAGACATCACGATTGACTTCAATGAATATTTACAAACTATTACGATGAATTTAGAACATCTGAAACCTGGCGTCTAAGACATTGATGCACATGTTCGAACTGAAATTGATGAACTCGCCAAAGGAACTACAAAAATTATTGGTGATATGAGGAAAGATCTTGAACAAGGACGGACTGTTATTTCAGAACTTCTAAAAACTATTAATTCTCTCATAACAACATCCTCAACTACATCACCATTGACATCTACTAATCCTTCGAAGCTAGTAACTTCGCTAACTATGAAAACTACAACTTCGGCTTCTAGCAAGCCTAGTTCGAGCTCTCCCTTTCTTGAAAAAGAGAAAGAAATGCTAGAAGTCAAGGTGAAACTATTATCTAAAAGAACTACAAAATCAACTACACAAACTAAAAGATTTGGTCCTTTTGATATCGATGACCTATTTTTTGTAAACTATTACAAGACCACCCAACAAGTTTATTGGAAACTAAACGAAGCTCCACAAATGGAGGAAAATCTCTATTTGCTCGACTCACAGCCTGCACCAGAGCTAACCCAGCCATCATCTATCAGTTCTATAAATAAGGATATATTGACCTTGTATATCCAGATCCCAAACTCACAGAATTATCTCACCTCCCTACAAATCTACTCCAAACACTGAAGACTCTAAAAAAAGGTCCTATTTATGTAAAGTTCCATACTATTCCCCCAGAAAAGGATCCAGAAAATGGTATAATTTACCCCATAGTCAGTATTATACGAGTTGGCTATATCTCAGAAAACTTCCAACTAAATATTGAAGCGTCAAAAACTGTTGAAAAGATTTGATTTGACGAATCATGGGTAAATTACAGAAGATCTACTAGAACTTTAGCTATTAAATACCATGGAGATCGTCTATATACATCTGGATTGAAATGTTTATTAAGAGAAAAAGACTATGTCCTTATTACCAAGGAAGGAATACAAGAAGACAACTAAGATGATGAACTGTTAAGGTTTCTCCTGCTACTAGAACCTAAGAACTTTCAAGGATCTACTGTTGTTAAACGCAAATTTGTAGAACTACTCAAAAAAGAGGATGAAAAGAAAGCACTACTAAGAACAACTCAGATTTTACTGACAACAAGACAAATGTAACGCCAAGATACTGCTGACACCATCAGACAAACTATCAATTGTCACCATCAACCATTCCCAACTTTAAGACTTGGTAGCACAAGTTACACGACAATCGACAAAGTATGAAAGCGAAAGCAATTAATGAATCAAGCAACACGCCTCAGAAAAATCTGCAAAGACAACTAATAAAGCCAGCTGGACCATTACTTTTGTCAAACTTGTAATTGAGAAGATATCTGTATCTACTAGACAAAGACTCTTCCCTTGTATATAAATATGAAAACTATAAGTAAGCAGGGCAGAGGCATTTGGGCGAAGAATAGATCACCCAAAGAGTTTTCTGCTCTGTATGATGTTCTAATTTCTCTTTTTGGGAAACCAAATAATAACAAAATTATCTTCATAAATCTCTCAAATTTATATCTTATTTCTTTCAAAGTTCTTGAGAGGAAATAAATAGTTCGAAGGTCGAAGTAAATCCAGTAAGGCTCGTGAGAGGAAGGGCGTGACGTCAGACTTAAGAATGACTTATTTCCCGGAGAGACTCCAAGAAGGGAGAAGGCATAATTTTTTTTAATTTGAGTTTACTTATTGATAGTTTGAGTTATTACTTTGGGAGCATCATTTTTGAAGAAATCAAAACAGTTCTTATCTATTCTTTGTTCAATTATGTTATCTCATGAAAGAGTTTTAAATCTTTTTCTACAAAAAGTTGTCAAACCCCTGTAATAATGGTATCAGAGCCCATCTACTAATTAATTTAGCCATCTACTAATTAAATTAAAAATCTACTAATTAAAATTTGCCTAAATCAAACCTATGCATAAACTATGCATGCAATTTAAGATAGAAGTGCAATGTTGCATGATGCATTTTTCAATTATAAATAAAATATTTCGCATAGAAAGGAGCAATGCAAATAGGCAATGGCAACCAACTCTAAGTCCCACATATTGAGTGCCTTTAGAAAAAACCGAAAATGAGCTATTAAAATAGATTACAATCTAACTCTAGATTATACCAAGAAGGAGATTATCTGGCAGGACAAAGTTTTAATTTACCAAACTTAAGATATTACGCACCAGACCGAGCTTGGGATTTCCTTAGATCTTTTGACTGTACTACAAAAAGCATAAGACAAAACTTATTAAATCATTATAAAGTTAGATTAAATTATTTGACCACTCTACGAGAACGTGTACATCCAATCACTATAGATTTAATAAAAGATAATATAGCTTTATTAGAACATACCTTTGAATATACCGTATGGTTTCAACCAAACATGAATATTAATGACGTACAGATAACTTATTACACCGACGAAGAAAACGAATAAAACTAAAATTTAATCGGAAAAGAAAAGAACGAAATAGTAATTCAACCTTTAAATTAAAACAAATTAATAGAGTGCAAGAGCGTAATTTCTCTTAATAATGCCAAAATTATTTTGTTTTCGATTCGCGGATGCACAACCCTATTTTCCAACATAGTTTAGACCAGTTGTAATATATGTTAATCCATGGAGTAACACACAAGGTACTCCAGGCAACCAAAAAAAAAAATCCTAAACAATTAATGTATTATGTGACTACATATATAAACTAACAAATGCTAATTTTTTATGCATGCCGCCTTCTCTTTCTACAACCCCCCCCCCCCCTTCTCCTCTCAACAACCTCCCACCCAATGTTAAAGTCAGAGATCAATATTGCGTGGAACACTAACGTCAAGTGACCTCTCAGGATCGAAGATCATTCATGACAACAACTATGGCCAGCTTCAAGCTCCGCTCCCTCCAGCTTCAAGCTCCGCTCCCTCCATCTTCAAGTTCCTAATTAAGACGGCATGCTTATCTTTCTCTCTCTCTCTTTTAATTGTTTTTATGTCTGTAACTGCTCATTTTTGGTGTTCTATTTTGCTTGTTTTGGCTCTGGATTTGTGTTTGTAAGCATTAATTTAGTGGTTTTTGGGTCTTAAATTCACAATTACGATGATATTGAGCTCTGGGATACTTTGACTTTCTGGAGTTATTTGTGTTACTACCGGTTTTGTTCCTTTGTAAACGTTGAATGAAATTGTCTTCATGCTTGATTTCTAGTTGAACGAGCTAAAAATAAGAAGTAAATATGAGATGAATTGGTTTCTTCATTTGCTAATTGATTCAACCTATATCTTGATTCGCACACATTTTACTTCAATTTCTCTGCTTCGATCTAGATCTTTGTTTTTTATATATTTTTTATAAATTTATGAAATTTTACTAATGAAAATTAGTTTGTTTTAAGCTTTGAGACAAGCAAAGATTTTAGATATTTTCCATCTTTATCATCTTTTTTCTCTAATTTTGTAGACAAATATATAAATTTTAGTGATAAGTATTTACTATTCCTAGTGAATATTTACTAATTGTCGTTAAATTTATGTAGAGAACTAAGCCACAAGAGTTAGTGCAAGTTCTTACCAGATTGATTGATGCACATCTAGTATGATGAATAATTGTAGAAAGTTGATGAATATTTACAATTGTAAACATATTTTTTGAAATCCATGTGTCTTCTTGTAACATTCATCAGCATTTTTATAAAAAATCACTATTTTATTACAAATCTATAAAACATCTGATGTACTTGATTCTGTAAATGTATACTTTTTATGCGAATACATAAATACTTATATTCATTAGGTCAAGAAATATATGTTAGTGAAACATACAATTACTAACACCTAGGTTCCTAAGTTCAAGGGTAACTATTTTTAGGCCCCTGGCTTTTCAAAACTAATTTTGGGATATTCTATGTTTTCAGAAAACTAATTTTTAGGCCATTTTTCTTATTATTTAGTCCTTGAACTTTTAGAAATTGTATAATAGTCCCTGAAATAGGAAAAACATGTAAATAAGCTATTTTTTGGGGGGTTTTCAGAAAATATGCTTATTTTGACTGATTAAACTTCTTATAATGACTTTACTGATATTAGTTATCACAATTTACTACTTATATCTTATATATTATAATTTCTGTGGTTATAGGCCCACCATGCTTAGCAAAAATAATTAAAACTTAATCAGAGAGTTTTGATCGTTATTTGAACTTAGTCGGTGTTGGATTCCGTCGTTCCTCTAGCTTCCGGTTTACAGAAATTGCTAATCTCAACCCCACCTTCCTTAGATCAGGTATAGCACATATCTGTTTCATTTCCTACCTCAGACCGTAGTCACTAATCAAGTTTTTAATCTTTTTCAAGGATAGTGAAACTTTAATCAAGAAATTATAATATTTAATACATAAGGTTCAATTGGATAACGTTCCCTATTGGAAAACTTCTTTTATTAAAAGCTTGAAAGTAGAAATATTACTGAAAAGTTTTGAAGAGGGACTTAAGTTAAGATCATTAGAGATGCTTTGCCCATAGAAAAATGAAGAATTTCAATTTCTCTTTTTTTTCAAGAATGCTCAAATGACCGTGTCCCTTCTTAGCACTCGACCTCTCTATTTATAGAGGAGATGGGGGTACATAGGATGCCCTAATGGCTACAGTACATAAAAATTTTTCACATAGCTACAGTACATACTGACTTTACAATACACAATTTATTTTACAGACCAAACACTTGTCAAAATAGTACAATAATAGAACAACTGCTTTTCAGAACTTTTAATGATGACATGACTAGTCATCATTATTGAAATTCTGCATGTGTTGATCTCCAATTATATATTCCAAACTATCATTATCTAGATAATCATCAAAATCTTCATCAATTTGCTTAAGATGCTCCGGGTCCCATTCTTCAAATAATTCAAAGAGATATTTCTTTCCTTTTTCTGATAAGAATTTTCCAGCTCCAACATAAAAAAGCTAATCAAATATATCTTCTGACATTGCTTCTTCCACCTTCATGTAGTTTTTAAATTCATTATCAAAGGCGAAAGTAGTGTTTCCATAATGCATTAATGTTTTTCCTCGTTTGATTAACGCCCAACAGTGATGATAAATATTTAAAAATCCAATAGCCCTTGATAAATCGGGGTCAGCAACAAGATGTACCGTATTTTATCATTCATCATTGGGATCTTCACAATCAACAATCTGGACAAGACAATGGGCTGGTTTGACTTTTCCATTTTCATATTCAATCAAGGCACTATAAATTTCTAAATTAAGGCATCTGCGAACTGCTAGTTTAGTTGGAACTTAAGGAGATGTAAGAATCCAATGGATCTTTTTGAACATACATTGTTGGAATTTAGTTAGGGTTGAGAAAAATGGGAATTTCGGGTCTGGGATTTCCGTGAAGTAAAGTACTATCCTGTATTTCCAGGCTTTATAGACAGGGTCATTTGGAGATAATGAATTCGCTGGGAAACAAACGCCACCAACTCCAGACCTATCGGGAAAGTAGATTATTTTACTCCAAGACTCCCAAATATCATAGGAATAATGATGATAAAAGTCGATGCAGACTGCATACCACTCATTGAACCATTTCTCTCTAACATGAGAACTTATTTTTTCTTGGATATCATAAGGACACTGAAGGTAACTAATTTGTAAATCTAAAGGGAAAATCTTTGGGCTATTAGGTAGACAGTAGATAGTAGACCAAAATGTGATCTACTTTTAGTATGGAATTCTAGGTTATCGATAAGGACTTTATTAGAAGGCATAACCTATTCTACTAGGAATGGCATTTTGCTAAGGATTTCCTCCTTTTCTGGGGAGAGGTCGGCTTTAATGATCACCATTGGCGAGTTCTCCAGTTAGACTGTCTGCCAGATAATTCTTCGATCCCTGTATGTGTTTAATAGAGAAGGAAAATTGGTTAAGCCATAACTACTAACGCAGAAGTCACCCTTGCGCTTGCATATTTGATAAATTCTTTTTCACAAAACCAAGTATTCCTTTGCAATATGTTCTAATAAGAAAAGGATTTGGGGCTAAAAAGATTAAGAATTTTTCAATTCCCCTTATGACTGTAAGGATTTCTTTTTCCATTGTATGATAGTTGCATTCTGCCTTATTAAAACTTCCACTGAAATATTTGACTAGTTTTTCTCCTTCTTTGATTTTGAGTACCACACTCTAATGCTCATTGCTGACATCTGTTTCAAGAACTAAGTCATCTCCTTCATTAAGCAAACTAAGAACAGGAAGATTTTTACACTTCTGTTTGAAGTTTTGAACAATCTTTGTATCATTGATGGTCCATGTCCAACTTACTTCTTTCTTGATTTTCTGCTGCAATGGCTTTCTTAATTTAGCTAAATCTTTTATGAAGTTTGAAGCATAGGTAAGGCATCCAAGAAACCTTTCTAATTGCTTTCTATCTTCAATTTTTTCCAAAAAAAATTTCTATTTTTTTCGGAATATGCTTTTGTAGGATGATTTGCTCAATTTTTATCTCTATACCTAAGAACTCAATTTCTTGTTCAGCATAAATGCATTTGTTTTTATCAAGTACAATACCATGATCAATGCATCTTTGGGTGACAACGAAGAGATCATCTTTGTGCTGCTCTATGGTTTTTGAAAAGACAAAGATATCATCAATGTAAACTAAACAACAATGATTAAGGTCTTTGAAGATGTTATCCATTCTTTCTGCAATATTTGGGGTGCATTTTTAATACCAAAGGGCATTACTATCCATTCATAATGTCCTTGTGGGGCACTAAATGCAGTTAAAGGAATACTTTCCTCATCCATTGTTATCTGTCGGCTTCTTTTGCAATTCACTTTTGAGAATCAAGAGGCTCCTTGAATTCCGTTAAAAAGAATTGTTTTGTTAGGAATATAGTAACCATCAAAGGCAGTATTATCATTAAGCTTCTTATAATTGATTACCATTCTAACTTTTCCTCTTTTTTCTTCAGCATGATTTCTTACCATGAAAGTGAGACTAGTGTGAGGACTCTTACTGTTTCTAATCAATCATTTATCCAGAAGTTCTTTCATTTGTTTATTAAATTCTTGAATGTCCTGGTGTGTATACACCATTTGTTAGCCCGAATGATAGTATTGGGATTTAATTGAGTGATTTTAGCAAATATTTTGTCTTTATCCCAAAATTTTAGAGGATTATAAGAGTAGAGTTCCTTGCATAATTTTTCTTGTTGTTCAACAATCTGCTCTTTAACAGATAACTCAAGTAATGATATTATCAGTGCTACTTCTCGTTGTGCAGGCATTACCTTCTCACCAGGCTGGTTGCATGTGAATTCAATTTTTTGATGAGTGTAAGCCTTACTTAATTTTTCAATAGGGACTGAGTGACCATTAATTGTAAATATTATTTGGTTTATGGTCTGAGTGCATAGAGAATATAATATTTGAAAATTATTTCCAATAATCATATCATGAGAGGCCTGATCAGTAGCCCATAGAATTGGTATAATGCATTGAACTCATCCTAATTCTATGGATAACCCTTCCATGGCTTCATTGTGGCTCATAACACTATTATCAGCTATCCTTACTTGTAAAGGATTTTTAACTCTTTTCCACATAAACTCAGGAAATAAAGATCTTTTTCCAAAAAGCATACAGAACAACCACTATCTATGTAAGCACAGAGTTCATACTTATTATATCCCTCTAAACATACCTTTATTGGGATATAGATACTATTAGGGTTTGTATTGGTAGCTTCATAACATATTTTCATAGTCATATTTTTGACTAATTCATCCTCATAGATGGGTTCACTAACAGTTTTAGTCTTGTACCCGATGACTTTTCTATCTAGACTCATAGTTCGATCTACACTGGGTCTTGCAACTTCAAAACTCAATCAACTCATTTCACTAGTCATGCTAATTGTATCATCTTCTTTAAGCTCTTCTTTAGCTGATGAAGATCCTTCTCCCCAATCTGACCTTGTACTTATACTTCTTAATAATTGGGGCTTAATGGTGATCTATCTTCCTCATCTATCTTTATTATACTTTTCTTATTGATCTTTGTAGGATTGACAAAGCTAGATATCCATGAACGATGAATTTTATTTCCTGAGGATTGGACTTAATCCTCTGAATTTTTTGCATAGGGGTAGGACTTTTAAATTTCTCTGCTTCTATCATTGTTACCTTAGTCTTAGGATCTATTGTATTATCTAATTAGTAGATAATTTTCCAAAATATCCTTAAAGGATATCCTCCTCTTTTCATATCCATCCCAACTATTTTTATCTTAAGGGATAGAAAGTTTTTAGCAAATTCATCTTTTAGACTCACATAATATCCTGGTCGGCAATTGAATCGTACTGCCCCAATGCATAAATTGGTTTTTATCCATGTGATAATTTGATTATTAAATTTGGTATGCCTAATATCACATAGTAAAGCTTAAAGATCAATATCTTTACCATAATATTGTAATGGAGTGATTTGAACTTGTATACTTCCGATATGAATATACCTATACTTTCTATCCTTATTATGCTTAAGGATATCTTCCCAATTTGTGAGACCTGGAGTTTCGTCGTATGCGTTTAATGAATTTTATGCCTGTTGGGTTGGAATAGTTTACTTGAATACCCGTCAGCCTTAGAAGTAGTTCGATGTTATTAAATCGAACCTAGATAGGTTTGGGAACAAATTGTTGATGAATGATTATATTATCGATTTGGGTTTAGAAATCAGTTTACGAATTAGACTATCGGTGGTAAGTATGAACCACCTTGGGTCGAATGAAAGAGAGTAGGGAAGGGCAGAGTGGTAATTTCGCGTACCCCTTATTTCTCCCCCCCCCCCCCTGGCCGCGAGAAGCCCCCCCCCCCCGTGCGCCTGCTTCTTCTTCCTCCTGAAGCCCGAGTCCTCTCTCTCTCCTCTTTCTTCTTCTTCTTCTTCTTCTTCTTCTTCTTCTTCGTGCCTCCTCCTCACTGCTCGCTGCCACGTCGTGCGACCACCGGACCCCAGGCGTGCCCACCTTCTCCGGCGTCCTCCCCTGTGCGTGGCCGAGCAATTTCAGCGCAAAACGGAACCGAGCACCCAGCGATTTCAGTGCATGCAAGGTGAATTCGAACCCCTCATTCATCTATAAATGTATTCTTGACCTAGATTCTTCCTAATTGTGGTTAATTTCATCAGAAATTGTAAGTTAGGGTTTCGGTTTGGTGGAGTCCGAACCCCCACGCGAAGGCAAACGGGATTCTTGGGTGTGTGGAGCTCGAATTCGTCTTCAATCTAGCCATTTGCACGCAAATTGCTTGAATTCAAGGTGGGTAATCCTTTAATCCCACTTATTTTAAGGATTTCGAATGATAATCGTATGATTGAGTATATGGATTTGCTAGTTATAAGTGTTTATGCCTAAAGAGTATGAATTATGCTAGAGATATGTATATGAAGTGAGTTATAAGCGTTTAGTTTCGATTCGAATCAAATTGGGTAAATTATGCTAAGGTATTAATTCGAAGTGAGTTATATGTGTTTAGTTTCGATTCGAATCAATTTGGGTGAATTATGCGTAATATGTTATTTCGAAGTGAATTATATATGTTTAGCTTCAATTCGAAGCGATTCGGGTGACTGATGCTAACGAGTTTAATTCGAAGAGAATTATATATGCTTAGCTTTAATCAAGATGGATGAAGTAGGTTCGAGGTGTTAATTAGAGGTGAATTACGTATGTTTAGTATCAATTAGATCAATTTTGGTGATTTACGCCCGAATTGCTAAATCGAAGTCGTTATACGTATTCGAATGTATGTGTGGACAAACAAGTGAGAAAAGCCTACTGTGTTTATGGTCAAGCTTACTATGTTCGTAAACAGATGAAGTCGTTTATGGTTAGGTAACCTTAGCATGTTTATAAAGAGCCTTTAGTTGAAAATTGAGTCGTTTTACGATTAGTGAAGGCGTTACCTTTATAAGAAGTTTTTAAAGCTAAAGTAAAGTCGTTTCACAAGTTAATAAAAGCATTGCGTGTTCAAAAGGGCTTTTAAGTTAAAAATGAAGTTGTTTTATAAACTAGCAAATGTTTTACATCTAAGAGAAGTTTCTTAGTCTAACACTGAAGTTACTTTGCGAGTTAGTACCTGAACTACGTTTATATGAACCTTTAAATTGAAAATGGAGTCGCTTTTCGACTTAATACATTTATTATGTTTTAAAGAAGCTTTGAAGTTTTAAATGAAGTCGATTTATGGATCAACAAACTCCAAACGCTTATTATGTTTTAAAGAAGCTTTGAAGTTTTAAATGAAGTTGATTTATGGATCAACAAACTCCAAACGCTTATTACGTTTTAAAGAAGCTTTGTCGTTTTAAATGAAGTTTTTAAACTCCAAACTTAGTTGAATTAGGTGTTAACTAAAAACGCTATGTTTCAAACGGGTATCGTTTTACAAGAAAGCAAACGAATTACGTTTTTACAAAGCTTCTAAGTTAGAAATGAAATCGTTTTATGATTTAGCAAACTAATGACGTTCTCACGATGCTTTTAAGGTAGAAATGGAATCGTTTTACGATTTAACCAACTACTTACGTTTTATGCAACTTTTAAGCTAGAAATGAATTCGTAAACGTATTTCATAAAGTAGCTTACACATTAGCAAATTTATTTCGGATGTGAAAGGCTTTTAAACTATTCGCAAAATCGATTTATGAGTTAGTAAACCTGATTTGCATCAAATTCGTTCTTTTGCGTTTAAAAGGGTTGAAACGATCTGAAAAAGGGCAACTGGGGTTGTGTATTGTGAATCCTAGTTTTGAAGTACATGCTAGTAACTACCCAAGTTTTGAATCGTGAGTTAGAATACTCACCATGTTTTAAGAGGCCTTTCTCGTTGTTTGCCTAAAGCTAAAGTTGTAAGAAAATTATGTTTTCATGTTTTATGTTCATAAAACCTATATATGAATAAGGATAAGCATGTTTTGTCTACTAAGTATGTATGTGTATGTAAGTATTTATGTGTATGAAGGTTATAAGTTCTTAAGATATATATATGAATAAGTATAAGTATGTATGTGTAAGAATGATTATGTTTATGTCTAAGTATAAGTATGTATGTTTACGAATGATTATGTTTATGTCTATGTATAAGTATGTATGTGTACGAATGATTATGTTTATGTCTATGTATAAGTATGTATGTGTACGAATGATTATGTTTATGTCTATGTGTATGTCTATGTGGAGGACCTACTCTAGAAACTTTAAGCTTAAGTCTGAGACCCAGGGATGGTGGCTTAGTTCCCGCCTGGTACCACGTATGTTATGTTATGATAGATTCAGGGATGGTGGTTTGATTCCCGCCTGAAGTCTATGTATGAAAATTATGTCTCAGCATGGTATGATGTCTGTCCGGATAGGCGTATGTTGCCGCTCGAGTTTGGCCGACTCGGGATGGCAGTAACAAAGTACCTCTAAGAGTCTAGTCTCCTCATTTACGTGAATAAGATACTACGTATGTTTTCAGTAAGCTTATGTTTTGCTATGTTTATGGATTTACGCAACGGTTTATGCTTTACGATTTCACTAAAGTTAAGCTTTTTGGTATGTCTATGATTCCGCTTGGTTTATGGTTCAAGTATGATGTATGATGTGTAAGTCTTCAACTAAAATGAATTACGAAAGGCTTTTGGTAAGTTAATAAGTATTTTAAGTATGTTTTGGGAGAGAGGGTTTACTCACTGAGCGGTGGTTGCTCATTCCCATTACTTTTCCCTTTTTCCCAGATTCACAGGTATGTGACTGCTGCGTGGAGCGCCCAGGGTGGACTTGCGTGGACTGTGTTGCCATGGTTGTGAATTTAATGTGTAATGTCGTATGTGGTTGTAAGATTATGTAATCAATCTGTTTCTTTGTAAAGTTTATGAAAAATCGAAAGTTCTGTGTACTCCGAGCGTGTGGCCCGTAGAGTTGGAAACTCCGGCGTGTAGCCGTTGAGTTGTTGTTGGTTGTTGACTACCTTATGTATTGCAGGGTTATTATGTAAGGCTTTAAGCCTGGAAAACGGTCAGTTTTCGGGGGAAACTCTGCCCGTTTCGTCCCAAAATTTAGGTAGAAAGTTAAGAACACGTGACGTCTTCGGCCCTAGGGACTGGGGGTGTTACACAATTAATGTGTAACATCCGGGATTTTATTCCCGTCGTTAAGCCGACGGCGCTATTTTATATCATTATAAAATCGTAGTTGGTGATTTTCGATAAATTGAAATAATATCGATGTAGCCTGCCTGAGTACTGATTTTATTAAAAAGAAGTTTTATTGGTATTAAGGATGATTATCGGGTACCACATTGAGCAGATTCGCGAATACGATTAGAATGTCGAACCTTGGGAATGATCCTGTAATTTATTGAATTGAACCTTAATATAATCAAAAAGGCGAATAAACCGGCCGATGATTATATTAATGGCTAAGGTTTAAAAATGGAGGTTGGGAATTGGATTTACGGCATAGTGGGCTGGAGTTTTTTTAATAAGTGGCTAAATAACACCAAAAAAAAATAACAACAAAATGATACTATTTAGTCGTACTAAACTAAAGTTTATCGATTATATATATAGTTTATCGATTATTTGAAGTTTATTGTGTATATAAAGTTTATCAATTATATAGTTTATTGATTATATGAAAGTTATTGATTATATAAAGTTTATTGATTATATAGTTTATCGATTATATGAAATTTATTAATTATATAAAGTTTATCGATTATATAACTTATCGACTATATGAAAATTATTAATTATATAAAGTTTATGGATTATATAGTTTATCGATTATATGAAATTTATTAATTATATAAACTGTATCGATTATATAGTTTATCGATTATATGAAATTTATTGATTATCTAAAGTTTATGGAGTATAGGGTTTATCGATTATATCGAGTTTATCGATTATAAAGCTTATCGTTTATATATATAGTTTATCGATTATATGTAGTTTATCGATTACGTGAAGTTTATCGAATTTATATACGTGCTATGTGAAACCTTTTTCTCCTGAATTGATGAATGTGTGAGATGACATTGATTTTAAGTTTTAGAGGTCCTTAAAAGTTCGTAAATGCTTATTCACATGATTTCTAAGTGTTCTTAAATGTTTATCAGTTGCCTGTTTTAATTAACAAGTCATTGGTAACGAAGTAATCCTAAATCACCAGATTGATCAAACCGTCGGAGTCAGGTGCCCAGTCGACAAGTCTAGGGGATCCTCTTTAAAGAGGGATTAAGTGATGAACGTGGGTTGCATAGCATCAATTGGATTGTCTTTAGCTTCACCAACCCAATACCCCCTTGAAACTTACGCGTAACTTCAACCTCAGTATTTCAAAGTTCAAAGTTCAACGTTCATAGCTTTGCCAACAGGCAGAGAATTCAAAGCTTAATGTTCATATCTCTGCCAATAGACAGAGGATTCAAAGTTCAAAGTTTCATAGTTCTGCCAGTAGGTAGAAGGTTCAAAGCGCAAAGTTTAATATCCATAGCCCTGCCAATAGGCAGAGGATTCAAAGTTCAAAGTTCATAGTTCTGCCAATAGGCAGAGGTTCCAAAGTTCAATGTTCACAACCCTGCCAGTAGGCAGATGATTCAAAGTTCAATGTTTCATAGTTATAGTCTTATCAATAGGTAGAGGATTCGGAGTTCATATATCCTATAACTCTGTCAATCAGGCAGTAGAGTCAAAACCCTACATTGCAAAACCCCGTCAACTAGTAGAGAAATAAGGTCAAAAGAGACTCCTAGTTCATATGATGGTTTATAAAACGTTATACTTTAATAAACAAGCGTGTAAAGTTCAAAGGCCATGTTGTTGTTTACTAATCACATGACATAGTTATATGTTTCATTGTATGGTTATTGTTCTATGTTTTTTAGCGAGGAGATCTATTCCTGCACATGACTTGTTACGGTATGATGTAGTGAACTCATCAGTTTAGTGATTGCATCGCATTGAGCATGAAAATTGTTTTCGTGTAATTGTTAAGTTCATATAGCCCTTTACCTAACATCATATTCTATGAATTTTAATGATTATGTACGACATAAATTATATGAACCGAAATCAGCTTTACTGATGTACTGAGCATCGCGTATAAAGCTTTAGCGATTATTGGATAGCATATAATCCTTTTGTAACTAAAATCCCAGCAAGTAGTGTTTATGGGTTAAACGCCATTTATTTGCATTAAGTTCATGAGTTCATATGAATGTCTTATGGAAAGTTCATTGAGTATAGCTATTCTTGAGTTTAAGTTGTTGGTGCAAATGTTATTTCTCTTGCATTGTGATTGGAACACACTGTACGGTAGGTGAGTCCTTCAAAGGGGAGAAATTACAAACGACCGTCGTGCGTTATTATTGCACTGAGAGTATTGTTTTAGGGGAGGGGGTTATCCGCTGCTCGATTATCGTTCATTCCCATCTATTATTGTTGCCCTTCAGGTTTCTGAAATAGCATGTAAAGGTCAATCCAAGTAAGCCAAAATGGAGTCATTGCTGTCCTAGGAGTAAAACGATGTTCTTGTATGTGAGCTGCAAAATGTATTATGATGTAATGGCTTGTAATTTAAGTTCATGTGTGCCTGTATTGCATATCATTTAGGGCCGCTCTGTGTGGCCGTGTGAGCCATCATCTAAGTTTCCTAGGGCTGTACTTTTCATTGTTCATTTGTTTAAGCATTGAACTGCATTGGTTGTGATGCTCCGGGTAGGTGGCCCGTAGAGCTGTGAACTTCGACTGGTAGCCGTTGAGTTAGTTAGTCATTTATTGTTGTTTTTCAATGCATGGAAATTATTGTAAGGCTTTCAGCCTGGGAAATAGTCTCTATCCATTTCGTCCCAAGATTTAAAGAAAAACCCTAACACTGCTAGCCCTAGGGTTGGTGGCGTTACATAATGAGATTAACTTCCCTAACGTCATACTCACAATTTTTATCTCAAGATCTCCTTCCATCATTTCAGATACGTATTTGCTTTTTAATTGAAAGATGGATTTTTTTTATAGATCATGTCTTTTTTGGATTATGGGAAGAACTCGATCTCCTTTGACTTCTTCATGATCATTATCTACAACAAACTCTTCTCCTTGAAGATCTCCAAGGCTAACCGAACTACTTTCCATCATATGACTTGTTTCTTCATAATCACTTTCTTCATATTCATTGTCCAATATAATTTTAACAATTCCTTTGTTGTTACTTAGGGTTAGGTCTAATGCTTCATCTTCACTAAGCCCAACATAATCTAGGCTTCCCAAGGTTTCAATAAGTTTGTTATTCTTCCTATTTTTGCATTCATTAGCATAATGACCTACTTCTTCACATGCCCAACATTTGCAGTTGTTTTTTCCTGTAGGGTAATAAGCAGCTTTCCTAAAAAGTCTTTGTTTTTTAGGACTCGGTTTGTTATAGTATTTTCTTCTATATTTTTCGCTTCTCTGCTTGTTAAAGCTCGTTTTCTTATAGAATTTTCTTTTTCTTCTTTTCTCAGGTTCCTTTCCCTATTGGTGAGGTGAATCCCAGCGAGTTAAGAACTGCTTCTTAATCTTCTTTTGATTTTGAAGATAAAGGCATTGTTCATTGACCCATTTTCGTAAATAGGAAATTCTTAAACCAAGGGTATCAACAACATCTGTTCGTTCAAGCCAAGTCATGTATTTTTCATTAATTATAGAATTTATAGGATATGACAATTTGTCATAGAACATACCAAGATTTGTTTCATTATGCCCAATTTTGTAGTAGTATTGATTGAATTTAGCAATATAATTTTCTAGATATCTTATATCTCTTAGTTCTATGTTGTTAATCTTTCTTTGCCATTCTCTTGCTTTTTCTTCAGAGTCAAATTTAACTCCGATGAATTCAGTTTCAATTTCTTTGTACAAAATTCTGAACATAGCAGCTGGTGTTTTCATTATTCTTAATTTGTTTTTACCATCTTCACATAATGAATCATACCAGTCAGCTACAGTGCCAGGGAAACTATGCTCGATATAATTTAGGAAGTTTGTCGCAGTCCATGTAGTATTTAAGTTTAGATACTATTCATTCCTCTTTTCCAGTGCTCAAATATTTCTTCTCTATTACGGGCTCCATCAATGTTTAAGATATATCCAATTTGGCTAATTGAGGTAAGGCCAATTTCTTCATAGATCGTGGTTTTTCTTGGGATAAACCCGAAGGAAAAATTGCTTGTAAGTCCTACTGGAACGTACCTAGGTCTTAGGAAATGCGTATTTCTTTTAGATGGTTCGCCAAATTCTTCAGGTTTAGGAATGACATTCTTAACTAGATTAGTCTCTGTTTTATATAGGTCGATTTCTTCTCCAATCTCATTGATTTCGTTTTTAGTAGTCATTTTACCATATTTCTTGTCAAGTTTTTTCTTAATTTCTTCTAATGGTAATACATTAAGATCCTCTAATTTAATCATATTCATCTACTGATATATTCTTCTTCTAATTGGACATTATTGATCTCTTCATTATCATCAGACAAAACGTCATGTTTATCACTAATTGTGCTCATGATCTTGTTTAATTCTTCCGAATTTTGTTCTTTGTCGAACATTTTTTGTAGCTCTTTAAGAGTATACTGTTCATACTCCATCTTCTTTTTCTTTCTTTTCAATCAATTTTTCCCCAAATTATTCTCCTACTTCTTTTTGAATTTTTATCTCTTGCAAAGGAGATGAGATCTTGTTTATTGGGTTTTGGAAATGATATTTATGCTGAAAAGGAGTACTAAAACTAGGAGTAGCCTTTTCGCTATGCCTAACTTCGTTAATAAGAGAAAGATGTGCTACAGTTAACTGATTCTTAAACTCCTTCAGTTCAGTCTTAATTTTCGCTAATTCGGCTTTTAATTCTAAAACTATATCAGTGATATAATTTAATTGAGGTGCTAATAAGTTATTACCTTCAGATGAGTGGACAATATGTGAATAATTAGGACCAGTACAAGTAGGTGATGATTCAAACATTAATTGCAGTTACTTAGTTTAATTCGTCATTAATTAGCTTAATAATCTTAATTATTTTTATGCACGTGACTCTGATACCAATTGAAAGATGGCCTTAAGTTATATTAGTTGGCAAAATATCACAAACACAAAATTAAATTTTTCGAAAGTAAGTTTTTAAGGATTAAGGGTATATTTGCAAATATAAAAAGTTTTTGGGCATGCTTTGCAAATTAGAATAGTGTCTGGGTCTAGAAAATAGCTCAAATAAAAATTTGAGGGTCCTTTCTGTTAGTTACCTCAAAAGACAAGGTACCTTATATTTAGTTTTAAAAATCGATGATCCTTAAAATCGTTTACACTAAACGGATGGTACCTCTGTGTAGTTTATTGGTGAAATATATGTTTAAATTGACATATTTTTCATAGTTGTATTAAATTCATTGGTATTAATAGTTTGAATGATGTAAAGTAAACTTGATAGAAAAAGTGTCACTATCATAAAAGTTTATAAGCACATAAATTCATAAATACTATTGTTAAAAAAAAAAAATAGTAGCACAAAGCTTATCAGCTCATTGCAAAAATCAGCTTGTACAAAAATTCATCTGTTTTTTTAAAATTCATTAATGAGTTACGAAAATTAATTATCAACAACAAAGACTCCAATTAAAGGCACATGCGCGAGCATTCCGTTGGAGTATGGCCCTAGTACTCCAGAGAGTAGCACATAATTAGACACTTACTTTAAGCCTATTGATTTTTCTTTCATTTTTCAATTTTCTCAAAAGACAAAAATTAAGTGACCGACACAAGGGCAAAAGAATAGCCATGCCAACACTTAATAACGGCTACTGATTCTCAAAGAATACATTTACCCTAGTCTTTTTAAGAAAGGATTAGAGAGGTTACTGATGCTAGGCAAATAGCAAACTATAAGGTTCATCACTATAATTTATAAGCATAAATGATAATCAAGTGACCGACATGATTAAGACCTCTATTAAAAAGAAACGTCAAAGGAAGCCTCACAGTCCAAAATAATGAATTCCCTAAAGATATATTCTTAAACAGCCTCGAACTAGGAGGACAGTCTTGATAAGTCTCATTCTTCATTAAAGCCCCCACTGTGAGGTGAATCTATCAAATATGATGCGCTTATGCCTCTCCCTATTCTATTCATTAATAATATATAGCACGAATCCAGTTGATGCGGATACTAGTTAATTCAATTGATCCCATATAGGCAAAGGTGAAGCCAATTTCAGCTTACCTTAAAGCAAACATATCATAGTTCAAGAGGCATCTCGATTAGGAGGAAGGAGACTGGAAGATGTTCTTGTTTAGGTGGCCGAACTTATCATTTTTATCAAACTTAAAGACGACTGTTTTTGTCCAGCATGTAACATGATTTTTTATTAAAAAAATTGATCTACCTAGATTTTTTTTCAAAATAAATTGATAAAGATACCTACATACGGATCAATATCTCATAAGCACACTTTAGTAGACCTAGCAATATTGACCTGATTCGAATGACCTGAACCGAACGATCCGACACTAGACCCAAACCAACATCCGAAAGAGTTGAACCGATCTTGACCCGAAACCTAAAATTGAACCGATCCAAAACCGAATTAATCTGAAACCATATTGATCCGAGACCCAAACTGACCCGAAATCTTATGGACATGATGTAGACCCAAATGCGAAATGACCTAAACCGAAATGAAACCCGAACCGATTCATACTCGAACCAATTCCAAATTGACCCGAATCTAAGTTTGACCCAAAACGATTATGACCTGATCCAATTCAAACTTAAAGTTGTGAGTGATGATACTAGCTACACAAATTCATTTGATATTTAGGATGCGAAAGGTGACAGCAGATACAAAATCTTACTTGGAACAAATCAAATGATGCATTTGCAATTTTAGAAGGAAATGACTTAATAAAAATTCAACTTATTTGAGTAACAAAAATGAAAATATAGAACCAAGCAGTTAAAGTTATTCTATGGTTTATGTTAATTAGGCATAATTCTTCAAAAAAAAATTTAAGATCTTTGATTTGATGGTTGAAAAAAGGGGGATTTATAACAATATTTATTCATCTACTTGATTACTTCTCAGTGTGATATATTGGGACTAACCCAATTGAAACTAAATTTTGGACAAATTAGGAGGGGATTTATACCTAACTCAAAATTCAGATTGATATGACTTTTTTTTTTTAATGCAAGATTAAAAACTAACCCATTTAAAATACAATATAGGATGACCTAGAAGGAGATTAAAAATTGACCCAATTGAAATTCATGACTACATAACATGCTTCCAATTCGTCCAAAATTTTATTTCTTTTGTGGGCGTGTAAGATATCAAACTCATATTACATATAAACTAACCCAATTGAGATACAAGCCAACCTTAAAGTAGCCCAACCCAATTTCTACCCGAAGCTATAACTGAAACCTACCTAAGCCGATTTTGACTCAACCCGCACCCAGATCGACCCAAATGAGCTTGACCCAATTCGAATTTCACCTAAACCGTACCCGAACCCAAACCAAATTCGATCAACCCAAACTTACCCCAAACCGAACTTAACCTGAATCGAACTCGAACTCAAATCGAAATTGATCAACTCAAACTTAACCCGACCTAAACCCGAACCTGAACCGAATGACTCGTTCACCAGGACTGCACTCTAGGTAGAGGAAGACGCCCGTAGGGAAGGGGGAACAAGGGTAAGGAAATTCCCTAATATCTCTGATGGAATTTGCACAACTACCTCCTTATTTAGAAGGTGGAGTAGCTGGCTAGATGGTTGTCTGATACGATGCGCTAATAAATCTATCATTTTTAATTTGCCTTTCTTGAAGCCTATGAGTCATCAAGAACCAGAAAAGGAAAACAAAATCAGCCAAACAGTATATTCCTTTGAGTCTAATGGATTTCCTTCAACAATGGCTACAAAAGCTTTTTGCTTCAAAATGCGGTTCAGAAAAGGCACCTTTTGCAGAGAACCATAAACTGATACTCATTTCCCCACAACCTGAATACTGCACAGAATGCTCACCCAAAAGATGCACTAGGGATTAAGGGTGTTAGCTTTCTTCACAGATGCCTGGCTATAAGCTCTGTCCAGCATGATCAGCTTCGATTTTAATGCCTAACTATGGGACTATGGCGGAAGCATAGCACCTTTTCCCTATGGCCTTGAGGTTTGTCAGTTGCCAACCATGGCTCTCTTCGTACCGCTCAACCTGTCATTCCATTTAAGTACAGACATTAGCAAACAACTACTATTAATTATGGGTCCTGCCTAAGACACGGAGAGATCGGAGATACAAATGTCTGACGCCTAAACCTGATATAAGTACAGAGCTAATCCTAGGTGACCCAAGGAAAACTTCTGAAATGTTTTGAGGGGGTTCAAACCTTTTGAAAATAAATTGAAAAGTTGGAGAAAAAAAGATAGAAAATAAGCGGTAGACATGACCACACAAGCATGACCTTGAAGACTTTCAATTAATGGAAAAATACTGGCAACCCATCTTAAAGAAAAGGCATTGATAAGAGATGCAAGAAGAAGAGGAAAAAAGGCCAAGACAGGACGAGTACTCACCTTGTCAGCAATGTTATCATTGCCTTCCCACCCTCCAATTATATAGACAGCATTGCTCAACACTACAGCAGCTGAATATCCTCTTGCGAGGTTCATTGGAGTGTTGGTCATCCATGTCCCACGCCGAGGGTCAAATACTTCAACACTAGCTACTAAACAGCTTCCATCAAAACCACCAATAGCATACCTGTGAAATGATGCATTTTAAGTCATGAAGTGATTGAAACTCACAAAAGTGTTCACCCAAAAGGTTGAACCTGTCACTGGTTACGTAAAATGTCTCATTAAAATTGCCACTATCTCTTATATGCGAAGTAGTAGGCAGTTAACATTTTTTCATAACATAGGGTCATGGAAGTAGCTGGCGTTATTCAATTGTAGAGATAAGGATGTAGACACCAGACCCTTCAACCCAACAGGATTTTGTTTCATTTGGATCAGACCCTTCAACCCCACAGGATTTTGTTTCGTTTGGATTATTCAACTTTTTGCTGGTGCTAGAGAGGATATTTCCTCCAATATTTCATGCACAAGATAACCTCATTCTTTGGCCTTCAGCACCTAAACATATATATTAAGAACTTGATATGTAATGGCAACCTCTTTTGATCTTAGGGCCCAGCCTAACAGTCAAAGCTCCACAAGTGGGACCATTATGTACTCTATTTATCCTGTACCAAAAAAAGATATAATTTCTATTAATTAGCCAATGAAGTGAAATTCCCTCTCAGCTCAGCATATTAGAAGATGAATTTTATGAAGCATAGCACATGTCCACTTAGCCTAAAAGTTCAAAGTGTGTTTTTTTCAATTCAAAATAAAAGTTGGTGAAGCAATTAAAAAGAACAACAAAGAACTAGGAAGTTTGGCTTCAAGCAAATAATATTTTGCTTTTGTTTTTGTGCTATGCTTTGCACCTCTTTCTTTTCTTTTTTTCCCCCCTGGATATGGGCCAATAATAAGTAATGCGAATGCTCAAATTTGTTTCTTCAAACTTGTAACAGGACAATTGTCGTGCATCAACAAAAGAGTAGAAGTGTTATTTGTTCATAGTTCAAGTGGGCTACTCCACCCATTGCCGATGGGTTTGGATTCGAACTCGTGACCTTGCTTGGACTGTAACAGGATTTAGGATCTCATCCCTCTTCTTCTCTAATTCCTAGGTCAACTTTAAAGTGGGCAATGAGAATTGGAGTCTTGGACAAGAAGGAAGCCTTTTCGCCACTTTCTTCCATGACTTTATCAACTTTTTCTACTTATGTGAGGCCCCCTGGTCCAGGGGTCCTTGGTTAAGGATGGGCATTCAGTTTCAGCCTTTACTATGGGAGAGATCCCTGGGAGTAAAAGCTTTGTAATCTATCCAGGAGAGCGTCTTAGAGAGGTAGCTCCTCAACAGAGCTCACGGTTACGTTGGCTAATTCTAGTCTCTTTTCCTGCAACTCCCACGATCATTGGAATGCATGATGTGCCGGAAATACCAGAGGTATGGAAGACACCTGCTTTCACCTTGTGAGTCCGCCACAGAATGGATTCGGACAGACAAGTACTTATGCATCCTTGGCAGTCTGCTTCTGTAAAAACTATTCTCTGGTTGCCGTGTTATTAGAGAACTAGAGGATTTTTAATTATTATATTCTTCTCTTTTCTTCACGATATATATCCTGGTAAAAGGTTAAGCAGTTGGGTTGTTTTCTCTATTCCCATCAAGTGCTCAATTCAGGTTGGGTACTTGCTTATCTGACATACATGAATAGCATGAGATCTATCTCTGTCACTCTATCAGTGGGACTATCTGTCAACATGCTTTATTTTTCTCAGCTCCTTCACAAAACTAAAACTGTTTATCTGAAAAACAAGTTTAAAGAGCTACGAATAAGTCATAGCTGTAGAATTCTCAGCATCTTGACCAAAGAAAGACATGGCCACGTGGGCATAGTAGCCAGTAGGACCCATGTTCACTACCAAGCTACTAAAGACCCAGGAAAAGATAAAACCTGAAAATCTAGCTTTCCAAAAACGGAATGAGAGGCATATCTTAAGGGCTAAGCAATCACTTTCCAACAAAATTCTGCTGGGAGCAATCACCCCAGCATTTTTAAGAGAAGAGAAAGAGGTAGAGAAGGCAAGAACCTTACAGTTTTTCATTAAGAACAACCAGGGAATGACCGCCTCTACTTGTATTCATGCTCTCAATTTTGCTCCAGGAATGCTCTCTTGGGTCAAATCTTTCTCCTGACCTGGCATGACAATCATACAATTAGCAAAATAGAGTAAAAAACTTCCAACTTAAACTAAAAAGTAATTGTTTGTGTCAGTGTACATGTCAAAATACATGGAAGCAAAATTAGTCAAAGCTCCAGAACGGAGACAAACAATAGAGAAATGCTGGCAGACGCAAGTCCAGGCTGGAGTAGTGGATGACAAAATTGTAAGGGTCCTAGAGTGGAGCAGGGGGCATCGGCATCCTACCTCAAATAATGTTTTCCATCATATCCACCAACAGCATAAAGAGAGCCATTGAGCTCCACTGCACCAAGGGCGAATCTCTGCAAAATGATTAAGGGTTGACAGATTTGCACAACTATAACTAAGATAATTAAAGATGATCGCAAAACAACATGACTTTGAAGAGGATATAATGCCAAAAGCTTCAATATGTCTCAAATGCAGCATGATTACATAATGAAAGGAATGACAACTCCAGTGGAAAGCTGTGGGCTTGCCGGAATTAACAATGCGGACCAAGTTCACATTAAGATATTATATAAGCCAAGGGAACCAAGCACTAAACTAGTACACATCCAGCGTGCACCAGAACCAACAGTATCAAAGCTTTCAACAAAAGAAAAGTATAACAACAGCATAAACAAGGAGCACAGGCTCCTCAATGTACCCTTTTCCTAGAGTTCTCCTCAATGCAATCTTTTCCTACTCCTAATAAGCGCGGTTATATATAAATACAAGTCCTGAAAAAGCAAGAGAACCATACTGAAAACCAAAAGACATGCCAAGAATACAACCCAGAGGTCAGATCTCAGAAACACAACCAGCAAACAATTAATTAGACAAGAAAGCAAGTTGCTGTGAGAGTCCCACCAATTGATCCCGACATTTTCCTAGCTATTGGAGAATAGAGTTTCACCACCAGGGATCTAAGTCTGATTGCTGAAGTTATATCCCGCTCAACAGTATCCCTGTATTTCTCCGATTATAAGATACAGTCTTGCTATTAAAGTGCAATTACCATGGTCATGGACTTTGTCTAAATCCTACTCCCTCTGTCCCATTTTTATCTTCCTATTTCACAATTATTTTTGTACCAAAATCATGTCCCTAAATGGTCATTAAATGCACTCCTGACCAAAAATTTTGCATTGTTTTCAGCTGTCTAAAATTCCTACTGGCTAACGTTTACCCTTCTTAAAAAAGGTGTCTTTGACATTGAAGACAAAAAGGGGTGGGTGAAGTATATTAATAAAATCATTCTGCTCTCACAGAATCCATATTCCTCCAGGAAAACTAAAAACCCTAAAACACTTGAATATAACATCCAGGAAGCAATAGGCTAAGAATAATGAGCCAATCTGAACAACCTCAATATTGAATACCACATCTATTATGGGTCCCGCTTGAATGTGTCAGGGGAACCCCATTAATGAATGACCACTTCAATTAGCTCCAATTTGTCATGATGATAATTCTGGATCAATTGACACCCACAAATGATGCATCACAAAATCCAATGAAGTAGCCACCAGACATAATATCACCTCCTGTTCACAAATGTCCAAATCGACTCAGAGTACGTTATGCAGAACTGGGACAATGCTTCTAAACATGCTCCAACTTGGTTACCTCATAGCTGAAGCTCAGCCTCAAATCAACCTCAATTCTCTCAATTAAAATTGCCATAGTTTACCAAAGTGAAGTTCAATACACTGCTCAATCACATCCTGTGCATTCACGACCTTCAATTTAAACCTGAGGTTTTGTTCAATGAATTACCCATTACTTCAGTAGGTAGTTTTCCCTATCTTTATGGTAGTGGCTCTCACCTGTTACATCTTCATAAAATTTCACATAAGATTCATTAACTGTTTACCTTTTAGATCTTGCATTCCTGCTTCAGGCCATTAGCATAACCCCCCGAACAGCATAGTCAGAAAAAGTTGTAATATGAGAAATGGTAAACACTTAGAAGATCATATTCCTCTATTTGGTAACAGAACACTTGAAACATAAAATTACAATATCAATCATGCTGTTTGTTGAAGAAAACCAGTAAAACTCAACGAGTATCCAAAAAAGAGACTAGAGAAATAACCTAGTTTCATAGTAAAGCATAGCTGCTCTAATCCAGAAAAGTCTTAGTTCTTTAAAGCCACAAAATCCACAAAATGACCAAAGAACACCCTCAAGACTTTACAATTCTTATTCTTTCACAAAAATGAACAAATTCAATTTTGCAGTGTTTCAAGATTGCTGCTTAACAAGTGCAACTTTTGCCATTAACATCAAAGTCTAAGCCACATAAAACAGAAACAAATTTCTCTCCATCTGGCAGCTGTTTATAGCAAAATACAAACAACTCAGACAAGAGTTCACTTTCAGCACTGCACATCCAGAATTCCTGTCCATGTGAAAGCAATCAACCTCTCAAGAAACCTGGACTTCCAAATAAAATTGGAGACAAGGAAGACGGAATGCATGGTCTTCTGTAAGCGTTTTGCAATTATTTAACAGCAACTCAAAACTAGATCCGTCATTGAGCTCCTATAAAAACATCTGAAGGAACATAGAGACAAGCAAAGCTAAGCCTAAGCATACAGAATAGTAGTCACCTTTTGCAACATTGGTCGAGCAGATATCCATCTTCCAACATTTAGATCAAACATCTCCACATCCGAAAAGCTGTCCTGTCCATTCCCACCACCAATTGCAAATATTTTGTCATTCAACGTAGCCGCAGCTAAGCTCCCCTTTTTGGCGTTCAAGCAAGGAAGCAATCTCCAATTGTCTTTTACAGTATTGTACGATTCAACTTCAAATAAACAATTTCATATATCAAATTGGACTGACACAGCAATGTGAATAATGAACATAGAAAACCTCAATACCTGTATCATACCATGAAGAACCAGCTCCGCCACCAATTACATATAGATTGTCATTCAACTTTGCAACTGAAGTATATGAACGAACTGAGCTCATTGGTTTCAAGGATTTTATGATATCATTTGATGGAGAGTATAAATCCAATGATGACAGCCATGATTCCCCATCATATCCTCCCACGAGAAAAATGGTATCATCTGAATCCAAAGGCTGTTCACTGTATGACTCTGTCATTGCTCCACATCCATGCGCCTCTTGATTGGAAAAGTACTCCAGAACTGTACAACGATCTTTTAACTGCTGGATGTCTGAGTCTGATTTGACCTGTGAAGTTCCCCAGTCATTCAAAAGCAGCAAAGAAAATGCTAACTCAAATTGGATCTTATCAAAGGAGATCCATAATTAGTAGGAACTTTTACGTATGTCAATCATCCAAGGAAAGCAAACGAAGTACTACAGTCATCACTTTAATGAATGGGATCTCAACAAATAATAGATAAATTACAGCATAGAGGACAAGAAGATCTCATCTAAACAAAGACAATGCAACAAAACTTGCCAATCCAGATCATAAACAATTAGACAACAAAAATAAAAATGAACACCAACTACCTCTCCAGATATTCGCTATCTTTCCAACATTGGACTATACTAGAGAAAAGAAAATGTTTAAACTAACCTCTTCCTCTTTTGTGAAACTTACAAGTTCAAAATCCAACAAAACAACTTTCCAAAACCCAATAGCAAGGTACAGCTGCATACATAGAACCCACCTCCCCCACCGCAGCCACCTTTCTGACACCCTATCAAAGGTGGGACTCTATGTAATTGGTTTCATCAGGTTGGGCTTTATTTCAACAAAAAGTCCACATTTTTCTACCAAGCACCTGATAAAAATGGCTAAGAAATGTTCCAATAGTTTGCTTCTTAATAACATGTTTTATCATCATTGGAACAATAATTTGAAGTCACATATTTCAATCCATCTTGCTACCCATACATAAAAGCCAGTTCAAGAAAAGTGAAGAAATTTTATTTTAAAAAAAAATTTAAACCAAAAGTTAAAAACTGACATACAGGCAACGGTAGGATACAATGTTGGAGAATTACTTCTATCTGAAAATCATTCCCGTTCAATAGGAGAGGGATAAGATAGTTAGGAATAAAAATTCATCGTAGAAACGTGCCGAAATATTTACTGTGATAAAGACGGCAAAATAAGGGGCTCATAGGGTCGGAAAAGACCTGCTTCTGCTCCAATTGACTAAGCTTAGATATATGCTCCTGCTTGAATGTCTTCAGCTCTTGAACCTCTTGCATCAACTGAACACGACCAAGAAAGGGATGCGATCAAAACAAGTATCAAAATTGTCCAATGTTTGTCAAATGCCAATATTAAAGTCTCACCTTAGCAACCTGAGCTATAATGGATGGAATATCTGACGATGACAGAGGACTATCCTTGACATTTTCCACTTGAGCCATTTCAGTCTTCTGCAAGTTGTTGCCCTCTGTATGCGACCTATTGACATTTGCAGAATCCTGTAGTTGACTTACAGAAGAAGACTCGTGGCTCTTGGGAGATGAGTCCTGCTCACAGTACACTGACAGCTTTTGTGAATTCTCATTTATCCCCTCTCTTTGGTCATCTTCCGTTACGTTCGTATCACATCCCACACGATCATGGATTCCACCAAGGCAAGAAGAGGGATTTGTGAGACTCAGATCCCGATTCGAGTGGTTGGAGGGAGCAGAAGTACAATATGGAACAGATGGAGTAATTCCTTTATCTTCTTCAATTCCCAGTTTTGATGGACGTTTAGGTTTTGTCTGCCAGCTTCCTACATTTCTGATGACAGAGGCAGATGGAGCAACTGGCACCGCTTGGGTCGAAAACAAAGAGATCAACTTGCTCGCTTGAGCATAGTCTAGCTCAAACCAAAAATGGTTGTGAGTATAGTAGTTGTCTTTAATGATTGGTGCAAATTGATTCTCTGAAATTGGATGACAATTTATCCGGGTACGGATTTGGACCTTTATTGTTAAAGACAAATAACAGGGACACGTCAACATTAGAGATTGACAACTTCCTTATGAGTGTTTTATACTTCTATCTCAGCAAGGCACAAACATATGAGTTTTCAAGCAAACAGAAAAGAAAGCTTACCATACCTGTGCAGGATATGATGTTCTTTCTAAACCATCCATAGTCCAGCCATATGGATTGATGTTCATTTGACCAGGACTAGCAGCCTCGAAAATTCCATGAAGTACCCTCTTACTATAGTTAAATAGGAACAGTGGTAAACCTGGATCGATGTTCTTGACATATGAGAAGTGTTGTGCTGGCAACCCTGTTAAAGAAATTGGAAGTAGAGCATGAAGTACAAAAAGAAGCCAAATGCTAAATTACTTATCTTGACCACAGACAGATAAAGAAGGATGCATAACTGGCATTAAAAATGACAATGCCAGAGTTAGAGTTTGAAGCACCAAACTAATGATATGCAGCCTTCAACAAATAGGTGAGAGGATAAAAGGGATACGAAGTATAAGGACATGATAATCAAGCAGCATTCAGCCACAGATTGCAACATTGTGAAATGGATCGCAAACACACAGTGGACGAACAATGCGACGTAGATTAAATTGACCCACCAAAAATCTGCTTAGAAAGACATTCATTGATGGTGTTATTTGTGCACCCAAATATGACACCACCTAATTGATCCTTCTTTAAATTTCTGGTAGTTTGTTTGAGAGTTGTTGAACTTGGACCAGCAGGTGCACCTCCCTTAAAGTTCTGTTTTCTTTTCCCAGCACCCATCCTGGAAAGACAATTGAAAAATACACTGAAGTTAAGCAGTATAGTTCAAAACAATCTAGAGATATGCAATAAGCAAGTGTCAAAGGTTCAGAGCACTGATGGTTACGGAGATAGCATTGGGGGGCTAAGAAGCACAGACACCGACACACGACACGGATACAACACGACTCTGACACGTGGACACATGATTTTTCATAAAAGTAGGACACAACACGTATAGTAGACACGTCGTGGTTAGAAAAAATTTATTCTGTAACCTATGCATTTATAATTTGTTTCATGTCTTTATCTTTGAGAGGGTCATGTTTGGATGAGAACAATAACAAACTGTTCATAATATGTGCATTCTACAACTATCAATAGCATAATCTAATTTTGTCATCCTGTCTATATGTTTTGCTTGTATTTGAGAGTGTCCGAAGAGTGTCGGTGTCCGACACGTGAAGCCGTGTAGAGTGTCCGTGCTTCTTAGTTGGGGGGGGGGGGGGAGTGATGCTGGTCCAGGTGCAAAAGCCTTTAAGGCATGCAAATGTGACAGCATTGGCAGTCTATGTACTTTTGGTGATAGGTCCACAACATAAACCTTGCCCAAAGAAACATAAAGTCCAAAGTTACTGCCAAATCTAAAAGAAGCAACCAGTACAAAGAAAACACCATGTATGTGACACTAAAATTCAGTGTAGAGGGGATACAAAGCTCAGACTCTTTTCATTTGCTGTTATGTTGAGCTAATTATATGGCCAACACAGACTGAAGCTGTCCTAATAGGCTTAATATCCATAAGGACTTCCCCAAAGATGTAGCATATGAGAATAAGACCTAGTATTCCACCAGGGTTCAGCAGGGCTCTTAACTCATCTAGCACATTGCATTAACTATATCATGCAAAAATACTTAACATCGGATTTCCATGTCCAAGAGATATTTTCCCAATTTAGCAACAAATAAAAACCCCAAAAGTTTGTGTTCCCAATGATCCAACTAACAACATCATATGCATAGGAATATAGGATCATGTTATGTCCACAATCCACATTCCACAAGACTGAAAAAGTCACTTTGTCTCCTGGCCCCCCAATCACCAAATAGGATTGTAGCTGACAAGTACAATGCCTAGTAAAACTATTCTCTATTTCCTTTTCTGTCGAACAGTAGGGTCTCTTGAAACCAAAGCAATCAAAATGCTTTTTAATCTGGGATCTCTTGAGAACAGGGAAACAGCCTCTTTGTAACCTAAGTTAAGGCTGCTTCATCTAATCCCTACACACCCTACAAGGTAGGACTCGAGGGTATGGATTTGAATTTGGATATACATAGGATCACGTTGGAAATCAATGGTAAAATTTAGAAAACAGGAACAAATCGCTGAGCCACAGAACTCACCCAATGAATTGGAAGGAATGAAAACAATCCACATTAAAAAGAGACTACAACACCCATAACTACTCAAGAAAGAGACTACTTCACTTTGTCTCCCGGCCCCCCAATCTCCAAATAGGATTGTAGCTTACAATGCCTAGTAAAACTATTCTCTATTTCCTTTTCTGTCGAATAGTTGGGTCTCTTGAAAACTAAGCAATCATGTTTTTTAATCTGGGACTGGGATCTCTTGAGAACAGGGAAACAGCCTCTTTGTAACCCAAGGTAAGGCTGCTTCGTCTAATCTCTACACACCCTACAAGGTTGGACTCCAGGGTATGGATTTGAATTTGGATATACATACGATCACGTTGGAAATCAACGGGAAAATTTAGACAAACAGGAACAAATCGCTTAGATTCACCCAATGAATTGGAAGGAAAGAGAACAATGCACATTGAAAAGAGACTAAAACACCAACATCGATAATAATATATCAGAGAACATCATCAAAGGTGCAGTATTCTAAAAAACTGCAATCTCAAATAAACCTCTGGGAAAGGGCACTTTGCCAAAAGTGTTTCCATATAAAGTAGAAAGTAGAAACAAACTCAAAGCTCAATCAAATGACTGTCCAAGCAAAGAGAAACTCCGTAGCATAAAACCAATCAATTTTATGGGAAGACCATTGAAGGAACAATGTAACATGATAAAGGCATAGATTCATAGTTACCAAGAAAGCTTCCTAGATCGCTTAGTCCGGAATGCGAATCACTACTTATTGGCTATTGCACAAATTTAGTTTAATTAGGCTCTGAATTGCTTGTTCCCGAAATGCGGATAGCAGGGGTATGGGGTGTTCCAGGTAAATATGAATAGAATTGAAACTTATTCTTAAGACTCAAAACAAATACCATTATTTTGATTCCATAATAAGAATAAACTCATAAATTGTGACCAGCCACACAACATCAACTATATATTTCACAAATCCATTTGATACAACTTTTCTTGTAATTAAAAAAAAAAAAAAAACCTCAAAACAGGGGGCAAAAGCCAAAGAAAGAAACCTTCTGCCACCACTTTCAAATTCATATTTTACACCATAAGATTGGGTTCAAAAGCAATTTCAAACAAGATAAATTTGGAAGATAGACAACAAATCGTAGTGTGTGTTCCGTTTACGTAGGATCTGCGGAGATCCAGATGTAGGCAGCCTTACCTATGCGAGCATCACCGCCCAGAGAGAGACCAACTACAACTCAGGCCAAGATAAGTGCGGACAGTGCGATACATTAAATGACACTGGAGTAGATAAGAACAACTCATGCCAAGATTAAAATACAAAACTACGGGATACGCAAATAAGTAAAAGCCAAAACTACACATCGATCATCCCTAGGCACTCATGAGCTAAAGAAAGCACACGTAGCAACTACCTAAGATCTTCAAGACTGCAACCCTGATCCTAGACCTGTTTTGCTTATAAATATGGAGATCAGTTACACATTTGCACATTCAAGGTCATAGATGCAAAGATCACTGAATAAATGAAGAAGGATTCAACAAAATTTAGGACGAAAATAATAGATCAACAAACTAATAGTTGTCACCAAAAACAGCTTGAACAAAACTAGATAAAATGAAACACAAGTCCGATTTCAACAGCCCATCAAAAACTTATCACAGTTAGACCCACCATAAATTTCAAATCTATTTTGAAACAGGTTGAATGCCGCCCCCTTTTTCCCTGGCGTTTGTAAAAATCTTTCAAAAATAACAATTTCCAAAAAGGAAATAAACACAAAAAAGTGTAAAAATGAACAGATACACATTGCACAGGGTTGAAAATTGATCAAAGAAAGGGGGTTTTCTATACAACTGGGGCAATGCTCAACCACACCCAGAAATACTAAAAACTGAAAAGTTCCTCTCCACAAATTTGAACCAGTTTAATGGGTCTAACAAAGGAAAAATAAAAAGAAACGAAAATCTTCCTTTTTTGTTCAATGCATATCGACTGGAAACTCCATTCAGTAAACAATAAATGAAACGACAAAAGCATGAACCGATCATCTTCCCAACCCAAAAAAAAAGGGCAACAAATTACAACAATATACTTCATTGGGGTTTAAGGATTATAAACAAATTATGATTACGAACTAGAAAATCAACCCAAAAACCCAAAAGAGAAGAGATAGACTGGGTGAGTACATGGTGATGACGGAAGGAAGCGGCAACCCAGAATGGCAACGGTGCAGGCGAAGAAGAAGAAGAAGAAGCGCGAAATGCAACAGAGCACGAAGCTTTGGTTTGTATTGTTTAGTTTTGTTTGATTTATTTATGAAAGACAGTGGGGCATGGTAATGGTATGGCGTACGGGTCAATTTCTGGACACTGGCAAGTGGAAAGAAAAGGATTCCTTCTGTGTATACTCCTGTCACTGGCTACTCTTTTCATTTCTTGGTCCGGTCTTTGTCAAGTCACTTCCCTTCCGCTCTCCGCTAGTTTCTCGTTTTCCTTTTTTGGGGTTTCAATTCAATGGCTTTTGAGTCTTTAATTTAATGTTGGGGTAGAACTTTTTTGCCAGTATATGACTATCCGTTGAGTAGTGCAATAAAAACAAAGTAGAATATCAACATTGATCCCTGAAGATTCTTTGTACGCACTAGCTGCTAGTAAAACTTTAGGGGTTATCAAAATTTTGACCAGTTCAATTATTCAAATTTGCATGATTGAGAGTACCATCACAAATTTTTCGTCCGAAATTTAAATTTTGATGCAAAATTGGGTCTTTGGAAAATAATAATTCGAACTTTGGGAGTAGTGGAAGTCAATAATTTGAACTAAAGAAATAACCACCAGCTATACGAACTTTCGATATTTCTACTATCAATAATTTATACTTGAAAAAAATTCCCGACAGTGAGCTGAAAGGGGAGTATTAGGGTATGATTTTTCCTTAATATGGATTATTAATAAATGTCGAAAGCTCGGAGCGCTGACAACTTGTTAGTTTTGAGAGTACACAAATACAAGAGGGGGGTGAATTGTGTTGCCAAATTTTTGCAGTTTTTTGGGAACGGGCTTAGGCCCTGTTTGGACAGACTATTTGTAACACGCCCAGAAACTGAAATGCAGCGAAAATAAGTAGAAGAAAAAGGTGAACACAGGATTTTTACGTGAAAACACCTCTAACCCAATTGGGGCGAAAAACCACAACCTACCCCTGTAGGATTTTCATACAATTTCACTATACGGGTTAAACACGTTACAAAGTAACCTTCACCGTTACAACTTGTAACACATACGTAACTGTCTTCCCCAAGACTAGTTACCCCACGTCCAATAGTCCCCTTGACTTGGACACACTCAACTCACTTTTAAACGAGAGTGAACAAGATGAACACCTTACTTTTGAATGCTTCCCACAAGCTAGTGTAAGGTACAATTAAGCTCCTAGTATGTCAATTTTGAAAGCTCAATTTTTGCACACACTTTGGTCTGTTTTCTCTCTGAAAATTTATCTCATAAAACTCTTGAAAGTTGCTGTAAAAACCGATCTCTCAATGAGTTGTAGAAAGCAACCTTTTATAGAGAACTTTGAAAGGTAAAATAATTTATCTTCTCATATATTTTTTTTCAGATTTGTAAAACAAAATCTCTAAAGGAAATAGAGTCCTTTAGCCGCAAGTAGTGGAGTAACGAGAGTTGGGAAAAACTTCCTTAACTGCTTGAGTAAGGCGGTGGTTCTCAGCCACAAAGACTCAACCACTAGCCCATGATTTTCTCAACAAACTTATCCATTTGCCAAAAATTAGAGATTCTTTTTATTTCAAAAAGATTTTGCAGATCCCCTTAGTTAAAGATAACCGTTTGGGGTTAAAATACTCCACAGAAAATCTTGTTTGCAAGTCTCTAAGACGTTAGCCCAAAAATCAGTGAAAAATCAGCTTTGCAGTTTTGACTTAAAAGCACCTTGAACACCATGTTCTCATAACTGTTCTGAGACAGTGTTCTGAAATTATTTTCAAAGTGAATGTTAAATCAAGACTTTCTAATTGGCATATTAACAAGAATCTAATAAAATAAAAACCATAGCAAAACAAAGACTCTTGTTGAATCAACCAAACATCTTGTAGAAACTTAATTTGCTGCTCCAAACACTCCTAAGAGCCGTTCTTAAGGTTGTTCTGAAGTTTTGGAAAGTCTTGCCAGCCAACTGATCTTGAGATCTTGTTCTTAAGACCTGTTCTAGAGCATTGTTAACCAAGCAGTTTCAAAGTATTCAATATTTGGAACATGTTCAATCAACACACTCAAGTATATATTACATTTGTGTTTGTTATCATCAAAACCTAGCATTACATAAGGATAGGGTCAACACAACTATTTCTTAAGTTCACATTATTGGTTTCCACCACCCCAAAATTTAGATTATTATTTTCTAAAAACCCTACAAAATTTTAACTGTTTTTATTGTTTGAATTTATCTTTGACTCAAATTCAAAATTATCTAATTTGCTCAACCAGGAAAAATGGGGTTGATCATGAACATTTTGTCTGAATTTCAGACATTGTTCAATTTTGCCTAACTCAAACATGACTCGAACTTGAATTCTGTCATTGCTATTTAAAGAATCAAGTGACACTTTTCTAAATAAACATTACAGGTTTGAAATTTAAGGCGTGTTCAGTAGGGTTGAGAACCATTTTTCCAGAAAAAAAAAATTTCCATGTAAAATGATTTTCCATGTAAAACAATTTTCAGCACATATTTTCAGTTGTTTGGTAAAAAGGAAAATGAAGTTTCTGAAAAATGAGTTTGATTAGCAAAAAATGTACAAAAAAACTAACAGGAGGCACATTAGTGAAAAACAAAAACTAAGCAAGAAATTTAGAAAAATGGGAATTTAGATTTTGTTCTTTGGGCAATTACATTACAATAGTGATGTCATCCCAATCAAAGTTGTGACAATATTTACATTTGTCAATTCTTTTGATCTTACCTACTGCCTACACTTTGATACTAGCAACGCTTATCGATTTTTCATCTTCAAGTAGGAATCCAAACAAAGAAGAGGAAAAATCTGGTGAATTTCTCTATCCTTTTAACCCTGACAACAAATTGCAGAACGTTTTGGATTTCGATGAAATCATGATTGTTAGATTCATCGACATCGGTGTCAAAATGATACACTTTCGCTAATCTTTAGTATGTTGCCTTAATTTTCGAACCATATGTCACAGTCTTAATCTTCGAACTATATGTCGAGAAAATAGATACGGAAGAGAGAAAGAGTGAGAGCCAAAGAAACGTAAAATCAACTTACGATCCATTCAAAGTAAAAATATTGTCCTTCATTCTAGGGAAAATAATTTTCCTCTGAAAACAAATTTTCCTTCCTTGTTTTACCAAACACTATAACATAAGAAAATTATTTTCGCAGAAAATGATTTTTACCCTTACCAAACACACCCTTAGAGAAGCTAACCCAACAAAAGGTCCAAATAAATGGCGCCCTCACTATAATATTTCTTTATGCCTTAAAATTTAATGAAAGAAGTTACTACTTCTATGAATAATAGTGGCTTTTTTATTTAATTTACAATTTCTAATTTTTCAGGGCAGCTTTATCGTTTAGTCACTTTGTCCTAACTTTTTGTATCCTTCTTTCCATCTCCTCTCTCTCTCTTTTACTTCATTTACAATATTTCTTTGGTTAACTAAATAAAATATCAAGATTTTTATATGTAAGAAACTCTACAATGTATGTCTATATACATGTACTATTAAATCAAAACGAACTTTATTCTCTAATTTGTCTCATGTTGCTCTTACATAATTTACCTTTTTTTAAATTTTTTCTTCCCATAATTAGAAAACTCTTAAAATATCATTTTGATTCCTTTTTGGCGCCTCTAATATTATTATTTTTGTCCTTCCATTTTAAAAAAACAATATGGATGCCGATAAAATCCTAGCTTGGTACTCCCAAGTTACTTGTCAACAAATATAGTTAACAGAATCCTAGCCATACATGTGTCTTGGCTCATCATCACCATTCATTTTTTTTTTTCTTTTAAGTGGGTTAAAAAATAAGCTTTAGAAAATTAAACAAATATTTAAAAATTTTGACAAAAAAAAAATAAATATGGTAATGCTTGGTACTCCCAAGTTAGGCCCTGTTCTTTTCAGTGGGAAATGAAGGGTGTGGAATGGTGATTGTGGGAAAGGGGGGGAATGAGTTGGTGAGTGTGGGTTTTTTTTTTTAAGTGTCGGAAAAAGTAGGTGAGTGTGGGTGAAAGTTGAATGTAGTTGAATGAAGTTGAAGTATTAGTTATTAATATTTTTTTGTATTATAATGTAATAATTTTATTGTGATAGTAATTAATGATGATAAATTTTTTTTGTTTTTGTTTATTCTGTTTTGTTTTGTTTTATTTTGTTTATTTTTTATTTTTCGTTTTTTTATTTGTATTTGTATTTTTTATTCTTTATTTTTTTATTTTTTTTATTTTTTATTTTTATTTTTTATTTTTTTTATTTTCTATTTTTTTTGTTTTTTTTTTTTTTTTTTTAATTTTTTATTTATTTTTAATTTTTAATTTTCAATTTTTAATTTTTAATTTTTTAATTTTTAAATTTTTAATTTTTAATTTTTAATTTTTTAATTTTTTTGTATTTATATTTATTTTTTTAAAAAAAATTTGAATTATAAATTTTTTTTGTACTTTTGATTTTTTTGTATTTTTTATTTTAGAACAACAACCAACGAAAATTTTCAAAAAAATAAAAAATAAAAACATTTATACAAAAATAAAAAATAAGAAAATAAAAAATAAATACAAAAAATATA
>JACYFF010010365.1:88716864-88749622 GCA_017589665.1 Selenicereus undatus | reverse complement strand
AAACTGTTCCATAACATCCGAAAAATTAAAACTGCTCATAATTGCTATCAGATTATTCACACACACAATTACATAAAGTAGAAAAAATTTTCAAATATGGGAAATGGTTGTTTTATGTAGGTGTGGGAATGAGTGAGTGAATGTGGGAATGAGTGGGTGAATGTAAGAAGAAGTGGTATTTTTTTTTAAGTGTGGGAAAGAGTGGGAAGAGGGGGGGAAAAGTGGGTGAGTGTGGGTTGGGTGCATTTCCCACCCAAAAGAACAGGGCCTAAGATGATGTCATTATGAGGTTTGGGGAACATCATCCACTCTTCCGTATGAAGATCAAGGTTGCCCATTCGAATGTTGCTAAAGCTCAAATAGAACATAAATACGAGTGTGTGAATGATATTCAATGCCCTCTTAAAATTATCAGATGCCTTGAAAAAATACAAAGAATGACCAAGAAGATGGTCCACATGATGTTTCTAGGCAAGTCCTCTAGGTAAGCATGATAAGGATCAAGGGAGGGGTCATAACCTCCAAAGGTACCCAAGCATCCAACATCAACCACGTTCCCTTCATGAATATTAGGCAAGTAATTCATATGACCCAAATCTACCTTAACACCATTACTCATGAAATCATCAAGGGGCTTTACAAAGTCACGTTGGGAATCAGATAGTGTTGAGCAAGTAAGAGGCGCACATATCAACTGAAGAGGGTCAGAGGGCATATGATCAACAAGGTCAAGAAAGGAGGGTGGTACCTCAACCATAACCTTCCCATAAGACTCCTCAAGCATAAACTCCTTATTAAACGTAGGCTCATACCAATCATCAAACTCATGATTATTCACACTAGCACTACTTTCATATTTCTCTCTCTCTTCGGCTTCTTCTAAGGGAGTTATAAAAGAAGAGGGGATGAAGATAACTGGGACATCCTAATGGAAGTCCAAAGGTATATGAGAGGTACGCTACTCTCAAGAGGATATGTATATGCAAAAGAAGGAGAGGATAAGTCATCATGTCCCTCAAAGTCATACAAAGGAATATTAACTTGAAATTCAGGGCTCACTTAGAATCACCCAACGAACAACCCTCAGGTGGGAAAGGTGCCACCCTAAGGTCAATCTCTTCTAAAACGAGCACAATGCTCTTTGATGATGCTTAACCTTGAAAGTTAGGTTGTGAATCAATTGGTAATGCTCTCCATTGAATTTCTCATGTCCTTTAAGTTCTTATTCATATTTTTCATTCTAAAGAGCATAGTAAGGTATGGATAGGCATTGGTAACATGACCCGAGTTTTGACAATAATCACATAGCAAAGGAGGGGCATTTTTACTGAATTAGGGAGTGGAAAAAGGGCATCAAATTTTACAAATTGTTTCTCATAATCTAATCTAACATGAAAAACACATGAATCAGGGAAAGACATCCTAGAGGCACAACCGACCTCCTCAAACTTATGAGTATTCCTAACCAACCATGCAAGCATATCCTAAGCTTCAGCCACACTTTTGGAATGAAATTCACACGTTCATCAACAACACCAAAAATTTTCCATTTCCCATAAAGATATCCTTATTGAGCACATTGAGGAAGATAAGCATTCAATTGATCCTAATATGCCTAAACCAACTCTTGCTCTTACAAGGAATAATTAAAAATTAGCACCGATTAAAATTTAAATTTTTAGAGGTTTTTGGGTTGAATAAGAGCAAAACAAACAATTAATCATGATAAGCTAATCCAACACACACAACCATCATCTAGCACACAAACACTAGAATAAGAAAAGTAACATAATTTTACAGCACTATCCCTAGCAATGGCTCCATTTTTTTGAGTAGTTTTTAGGTAGTAAGAGGAAAAATTATCGTCCTTTATGACAGTGTTGAAATTAGGTTAGTTATTATTAATCAAGCTCATGTCTAACATATAAGGGAAGCATTAAATTTAACTGAATATGATTAATCAAACTAATTACTTTCTAATGCAAATCTAAATATGATTAATTAAACTAATCCAAAGCAAAGCATAATCATTAAATTCAACAGAAAACATGCTTCTAACTATCAATTAACTAATAAAGCATTAAATTTAACTAGAAATCTATTAAATCTACTATCTAGAGAAGACAGAGAAAGGAGAATATCTCAAAAGCTCAAAAATCTAACAATGGAGGCTTGGACCTTTAAATTTCGAGCAATGGGTACGGCTTTATGGGTTCTCCACTTATTCTCACTAACCTAGCTCAGTCAAGTCTTAAACTAACCCATAATTGCATAAAGGTCAACTTTGGAAAATGAGTTTTAAAACCCTAACTTGGAAAGAGAGAGAAAGATTTGAAAACTTGACAGAAGAAAGAAAGCGATTAAAAGTAGAGAAAGTGATAAGACTAACACCAAAGCAAGACTAACACCGAAGCAAACTATTCAAAGCACAAATTTAAGGAATAAAAGCAAAGCATATTATAGCTGCTTGAGGTTGTTTCAGGTATCGTTAGTGGCCAACTATTCAAAGGACAATATTTAGGTTGCTTTAGGTATCATTAACGGCGTATACCCTATTCTCTTATGACACATTCTTACACTACCTGTATGATTCCTTTCTCCTTGCTAATCATTCAAGCTTCACACTTTTGCGGAGACTTTGGCCACCAAAATGACCCCAGGATGGTCAGAAAACACCGATGATGCTCCTTTAACCACTTTCTTACCTGTTAGTAATGGATTATGTTAGATTCCATTAGCTAGTGTTTGAATGAAATTAAAAGGATAGGAGAAGAGGTACATGGTTGGTGATAACACCTGAAAAAACCAGGTCGAAGTTCATTAGTGTTCCAAGAGCTTATGGTGACCTAGGTGATGTTCTCGTGGCTAGGTTCATCAGGATGCGTAGGTGAGCAAGGAGCCTAAGGTTTGTGAGTGTTGGAGAGGAGGGAAAGGAGATAGAAGAATATATAGGATTGGATGTATAACAACATGTCAAACAGGGATTGACTAAGCTTTCCATATGGCAATCCATTATAGGTGAATTGCTATTTTCATAAAAGTGATACTATGTTGAAAAATAAGCATTAAATTTCGTATAAATGAATATCAAGTTAACAGGGAGAGCCAAGAACTAGATTTGCTCAAAGTTGAATATTAAAGTGCTTTACTAATGAATGTTAGTGTCATATCATTGAGAGGCAATGTTAGGGCTATATGCCACATAGTATCATGCACATTGTGTAATTGTGTTGATGAAAATGAGGGTAACCTTTATAAACATAATTAATAGGTTTATAGGAAAATCAGTACAAGAGGTTGTTGAAAAATGAATACCTCATCTTACTCGTCGCACCATAACTCACACCACCGTAGTTGACCCATTCTAGGCGCCTAAAAAGTGTCTCATTTTTATAAAATGCTCGAAGATGATAGACCGATTGAATAAGATTTGGGATCCCTAGATATTAAAATGAAGATCCTTAAAGTGGTAACATCCCTTCATCCACACATCCAAACCCAAAGACGCCTCTAAAAGGATAGTTGAGCCCAAAAAGCCTTAATAAGCCTACATTGACGGTGTTTGACGCTAATTGAGATTCATTCTATATTTTCACCCCACTTTGGGATATTAAGTTTAGATACTAATATTCTCATTCAATAAGCTTTTTATGACATGTTATGCATCAAAATTCGATAAGCAACAAAAACGATATAAGTTGCCTATTGAGATGTGCGCTGGCATATTTCACATTTTACTTATGACCTCTTCTACACTTATCCACAAATTGTGAAATTATTGTCATTAAAAATTAGACTAAATAATGGAGAAAAAGAATCACCCAAATAGAGGTTGGACGTTAAAATTATGACCGAAATCAGTTGGACTATCTGTAGCCCAACCTAAAACATGATTGGGTTCATACCAAGTGGTGCTGACTCGACTCATTGTTTGGCGCATCTTCTATAAACACTAGCTACCTTAGAAAACCCTCATTTTCTACAATTATAAATTCAGCTCTTCACCTAGCCTTCAAATACACAACTAGAACTTTAGAAAACTCTGAGATAATACTGAGAGGTTCAAAGAACCTAACCAAATCATTCTCAAATCTATCCTCAAAATCCTTTAAAGCACAAGTTAAGGCGCAATATTCTCGATTCTAGGGTTCTCTAAGTTACTTAGGTAAGTAACCTAAAGGTGCTGATCTTTCAAACCTACCTTTTTCTTTTTCCCTTTTCTTCTTTGTTTTCCTTAGCTTTGTTTAATTTCAAAGATGGAATCTTTGTAATCTAGTCCTTGCCCATTGAAAATATTAATTTTACATTTTCCTTATTTTACATGATGCTTCAATTTTGATTATTGTGTTTAATATGTTACATGTTTCTTTTTATGTTAGTGCGAATTAATTGTAATTTTCTATTTTGATTAGTAGAGGTCATAAGTGATGACATGTGATATCATGATGCATTCCATCACTATATCATACCTTTGCCAAATTTGGATATCTGGTTTAAACCTATAGAGTTAGATGGTCCCAACTTCAGGGATTGTTTAATGGCCTTTTGAAATCTCTTTGAAGTGAACCTATTGTCTCTTCTGGTGTCCCTTTCGGTTCATGGCTTGTTTTAGAGGTAGAATTGGTTTTGTAAGTATCTTGAAAAACCCACTAGTGACTATTGAATGAATTTCATTGTTTTATTATTTTTCACTTACCCTGTTTGGACTCTGTAAAATAGGAATTTTGACTCGGGATACAGATTACGCTCCCATGATCTAGATAGTACCCTGTTTAGGCCAGAGAGTTGGACCCTGTTTTGGCCAGGAACCTGGTTGGGTTCCTACATCAGGACTGATGTTCCAACCTTCTAGGCTAGGCAGTAAGTGTTGTTTGGAACCAAGTTGGGTGCCTCAGTTCGAGCCCAATCTTCTGTTGTAGTCTAGATTGTTTTGGCAGAAAATAAAAGAACGTAAATACAATAAAATTCAAACTACGCACCTAGTAAGCAGCCCATCTGATCGCGAGAAATCGCAGCCAGGTTATGGGACGTAGTCCTTATAGTGGTGACCCCACTGGTGATATTTGTTTAAGAGCGTCAGATTTGAAAATCAAAATGGGAAATTGTATTATTTAAAGTTGCATTAGACATTGTTGCTTAAGAGGGACTAGCAACGCACATTACTCCCTTCTCGAGAAAATAGTTGGCCACTCGATGGGTCCATTAGACTTCCACTTGAGCAGGCAACTGTTTCACCCACTCGTGACACACTTTCCTTTATTCATATGACATATGGGAAAGAACCAAATGTTATAGTCTTACTATGCGCCTCATGAAGGACCAAGTGTTCGGGTTGCAAGATGACTGCTCTAAACCTTATCTAAAGCACTTATAACTTAGAGCATTCGATAAGGTTAGAATTCATATGCATGCGTGATTCTGTGAATTCTTACAACTCTAGTGGACTGTCTAAAATTGACCTCTACCTAAAGACGATACACTAATGTTTTAGGGTTCATAAAGTCATCATTGTGTCTACGGGCCTAAGTTAGGAAAATTTTAGTTTGACTGAATTGAAGCTGCAATAAGGTTTTAGACCTCTTACATTAGATTAAGTTCCAGTGTTTTTGTTTTGCATCAGGAGAGGACAAGTAGAAATTACCTAATTTCTAGGCCCTACATGCCTCGTAATATAAGAGTCGACATCATTATTCTAGGTTCAAATCACTTTAAATCATGAGCTTGCAAATCTCATTAGATGATTAGGAAAGTTTGAAGGCTATTGTTGGGTCATAACATATTGATTGTAGGCTCTTAAACCGAAAGAATCATACATCGTCTAGCTTCATCGTGTATAGTCTATGAGTCCTTCTAGGCCCAAAGTCTATAATGGAGCTCGTTAAGCCTTTAAACCCCTAGTTTATTCTAAGTTACATCCGATTACGAACCATGATGCATTGGTTCTACTACGACTAGATACTTGATCCATATATAGGTCATAGTCCATGTATCACACATCCATTCCCTAGCTCTAGGATCCATGCATGAGTCCCACTTGGATCAATGCACATGTCTAAACTAGCTCATTCTAGGAAAACCAAATCAAAGTCATTCTTAGACCTAGCATAGGTTCATGATTAATATAAGATAGACTTAAATCCAGCTTAGGCTCATAAGTAATCTATCTAAGCCTAACTTAGAACCCAATCTTTGATAAGAATTGGTTTCAAATAAAACCATTCGTATAAATCCAGCATCTTGACCTTGTGCCTTCCAACAACCTAAAACTTCATGCCGATCAAGCCATCATTTTCTTCTTTCCCAACCCCAAGCCATTAAACATGTCCCCTATCCCATTCCTTCCCATTAGTAACTTCTATAACATTCCCCTTCTCTAAACTATTGCCTTATTGTTCAAGATAGTGGGAAGGTTAAGAAGGTATACAAGTGGACTTCATAAACAAGGGTGGCTCTTATCTCGAGAAGAAGTTGGGAAAACTCCATTTACAAGTTTAAAGTCAAAGTCAGAGTCCAATTCGTTATCAATCCAAAATGGGAGGAAATGATCTAGGTTATGAAAATACTGGAAAAGATATAGGTAGGAAGGATGAAAGTGAAAAGAAGATGGAATTGTTGGCTACCATGCTTTAAACCTTTATCAAGGATATCCCTGAGAAAGATGATGAAAAACCTCACAATGAAGAAATTCTTAAAGTGGGAGGAGAAGATTATCAAAAATTGGGAAAAGATGACATGAAGAAAGAGGAAAAAAGGGAAAAAAGATCCCCCGTGTGATGATTTGCAATTAGAGTACATAGAGCAGTTACTCAAAGAATCATCAATGTTTAGTAACTACTTTACTGATCCTGTGGGACTCACTTCAATCCGAAAGGGCAGGTTACCCCCAAAATTCACCATGCTAGATATCAAGTTTCATGGGGCTAAAAACCCTCACCATCATGTGTTAGTACCATGACCTTAAAAGGAATTGACAACGATATCTACTACATCATTTTTCCTTGAACATTTGACAAGGGATGCAATAAAGTGGTATAACACTGTTGACTCACAAAAGGTCTTGAACTAGGATAATCTGTGGAAAGAATTTCTATGTTTGTTTTCATACAATACTGACTTACCAATTATGCTTATGGACTTAGAATAAAGCAAGTTGGAGAAAAAGGAACGCTTTCATGACTTTCATGCTTGATGGAGGGCAAAGGCCGCCAATATGGTAAACGAACCCTCAAAGGCAGATCAAGTAAGATTGTTTATAAGAAACCTACAGCTCCATATAGGCAACACCTGAGATTCACACCACTTGAAAGCTTCATAACATTAAGGAGTGTTGGCATGCTTGTCAAGGAGCAGCTAGTTAGAGAAACGCCCTCAAAAGCTATTAATAATTGAAAGGGAAACTATCAGAATAGGGATAAAAAAGACAATTGCTTTACAAGCTACGAGGTGCATGCCCTAGACCACTATACGAATACACCCCTATTTGACCCAAATATACTCAAGCATTAAAATGCATACTTTCTAAGGGTAGGATTAACCTTTTGCCTATCAAACTAGACACAAAAAGCATATAGAAGCTTAGGAACTGGGACCTAAACAAGTGTTACAAATATCACCGAGCATGGGGTCGTAATACTAAGGATTGTTGGGCCTTCATGAATAAGCTAGAAAGAATGTTCAAGTCAGGGAAGCCTCCCCTACCTAAGGCTACTCAAACACCTAACAATGACAGCCACCCACCTAGTTTGCATGATAGCATTCTACTCATTTAAACCACTAAAGCAAAAAGTGGGATTCATATATTTATATAAAAAGTATAGATGGATCCAATCCAAGGCCTATATACACTTGTATATCCATGGACTATAAGGCAACTATGAAGAAAAGCCTCAACATAAGAGGTATTGAATTCTATTGAATTTAAAGGATATGCTATCTCTTAAATGTCATGCTTAGCTTGTAGTCATGTTTATTTTCTTTTCTATCATAAGTGTAACACCCTTAAGCCTAGGGTTAGGAGTATTTACGGTTTCTTTAAGTCCTACATAAATTCTAGGCCGAAACGGATAGAGTTCCCCCTATAAATGGGCTAAAACTAGGCTTATAACCTTATAATAGGTTCCTGCATTTGATAAACGCATAAATATATATTCATAACTCAACAACTCTATGGGCCACACACTCGGATTATACCAAGAAAAACGTTCAATAAATAGAAAGAAAAATAAAGATACAGCTCAACGGATCAAACATCCGGAGCACTAGGGTTTACTTCACATAATAAGTAAAACTGCTAAGCAAATGACTGACCACATAGATGGTTGGCCCACATGGCCATTCAGAGCAGCTATTACCTGATATACTATACATAAACCAACATAATTAACTTATAGGGCTCGCATACTTAAGAATACATTACACAACATTAATAAACTTGTAAATCTATTTTACATAAGTCCTTCACATCTTTCTAAAGTGCAAGAAGCCTCTAGTTCAACTTGCGCAGGCCAGACTCTACCTGTCATAACCAAATCCTGGGAAAAAGGGGAAAAGATAAGGGGATGAGCTACCACATGCTCAGTGAATGATTCCTAACCCCCAGAAAACAAAACAGTTGCACGCAATACTTTAAATAACACACACACACACATACACACACACACACACACACACTCTATTATATAATATTATATAATAAGCATGTAGGGTCTTCCACATTTGTCATCACCTCAATAACCTCTTTAGTATAATGGTAATCCTGTTCTCCTTCTAATTCACACACAAGGTACTTAACTTGTCTGACCTTAGTCTTTTGTATCTTATTAGTGGTAATCCCATGTTATATCAACATAACATCACATAACTCGCACAAAGGACTCATAAATAAGCTATTTCATGTAATACAAGCATTGAATACAAGAGAACACTTAGTCCACATATATACATCCATTATCAAGGAACTTATTCAAATTGCCAAGTGAGGCTAATTTACATTGTTTAAAACAATGGAAATTCTTATATCACCATTATTATGCACTTGGCAGATAATTTGAACTCAATAAAAACTCCTTTCAAGAAGATATGCACCTTTTCAAATCTATACACTAACATCGCTCTCGAATGAGGCATTTACATCACATAGCATGTACGAAATTATTTTCGTAAGGCATCGAAATCTCATATTTGAGCTTGGTACCGGTGGGACCGTTAGTCACATTCCATCATATCAGTGAGATCGTCACTCACATTTTGTATTATCCATGGGGAAATTAGTGGACCATGACCCTCATTAGGGTCTTCTAAGGTTCTCACTTCTGGGTCTATCTCCTTAGGCATTAGGGTTCCCGCAAATTGAATCTATTCCCTAATTATTTGTCCACACATTTAGCCTCACTCTCCTAGCCCAAAACACTTTAGATGCATTTCACATTAAATGCACTTGCATTACAACTTTCATTGTATCACAAACAAGGACATTCTCATTCGCAAGAGGCTAGAAGCCTTAATGATTTCACATTGATTTAAAAAGCATAAAAGCACTCATTTGGTAAAATATGCTTAAAACGAGTTAATGACTACATATTCGTTAACTCTTCAAGACAGGTGATATGGAAACTCGTTTTAAAGGTAACATTGCACTCATACATAATTACCTCGATTTTTCACATTTCAGACGCAAACATTTCATCCAATGACATGAAATTCTAAACATACTCAAGAGACGTCATTCAGGTCATGAAAGAGGTTTACATTGCGTAATCGCTTCCACCCTTAACCAACGTATGGTCTATCTGCCATAGACAGTCACACAATTCGACTCGAGATGACTTGGCATCACGATTGAAAAAAGTAAATTATTCTCGGTATGACACAAGGTTCATTCAAGTGCAATTACATGTCTATTTGCTTAAGTTTGCTTAACACAGAAAGCAATCAAGCAGTTGCAAATGCATTAATGTAGCACGAAACTCAATTCAGGCATATACACCTAACGCATGTGCTAACCCAAGGCTAACATATCACATTTAGTTCATTGACACACATCTACTAAACTTCGGCACTCAACACATATAATTTAGCATTAAACATGACATTGCTCTTCATAATACATGGATATCAGACAACCCAACCTTCTCCTCATAGCACCGGCCACAACAGTCCTCAAAACCATTTCAGTTCAACCCAAATGATTCATCGACTACTTACAGTTTCTCAGCTTGTTACAGTTTCAACCTAACTACTAAATCAGCTATCACAAATATTTCAAAACTATTTGCAAATTAGTAGTAGGTTTAGGGATCAGGAGCCACCCACCTAGACTCCAAGCTTAAGGACCGGATTTATGGGTTGTATGGTCTATCTCTAGCCCGAACGCAATTGGCAGGATGCCTATGCCCGGATTCTCAATTTAGTCACGCATTTCATCTAACGATTGTTGGACACCAAGGAGGATCACCAAGACGGCACGACATCCAAATGGGTAACCGAGAACAATTTAAAAATTGCTTACTAAAGCTGGACATAATTGAACTCAATGAACAAACCTGGAAGCAACAATAGAGGAGAACCCACCTCAAGAAGACAAGTCGTTCTGCTATCGTGATTATTGCTGCCCATCCTCCTTCCTCACTCTTTCTCTTGACCTCGTCCAGCCGCTGGAACAGAGCCTAACTATCGGCAGTGTGGGTCACGGCAGTTGTGACGCATAAGGTTTGAAAACCCTAGCCCTCAAACCCTTGATTCGTTTGGCTCTTGGTGGTCGCTGGACTCAAGCCCACCGAAGACACCTTGCTGTCGACCTCCGTCGTTACTGATGCCTAGCCGTACCTTTGTTTTTCTCTCTCGGTTCGCTCAATCTCCCTTTCTCTATTCTTGGGCTTAGGGGTCGCGGCTGCTGTGCAAACCGGACAGCACCTTGTTGCCGGCGTGATGTCGCCACCATCGCCGACCACCCCATCTCCATCACTCAGCCTCCCTCTTTCTCTCTCTCTGTGGCTCGGGTCGCAGGGTTGGGTAGAATACCCCCTAGCCCGTCGTGCTTTTGCCGAAGAAACGGGGCTTCGACCCCCCTTTTGGCTTTTTTTTTTTTCTTTATGTTGTTGTTGTTTTGGTTGGTTAATACCACCTACTAAACCAAGTTTGTTCCTAATTCATCTGACTTCGCTTAGACTCGACCCCAAATGTCCTCACATTATTTGTTAATTTTGCATAACTACGCCTCGACTTAATTTTAACAAATAGACTAATTTTCACATAATTGCATACCAAATCAGGAAAATTAATAAAATTACTCTGTAAAATATTACACCTAATTAGTACATAAATAAATAGCCTAACATGGCCAATTAAATAGAGCTTAGTTAATGAAAACATTAACCCAAATAGTTAACCCCGGATTAAGAATCCTAGGTGTTACAATAGGTCCATGTCCAATGTGGACTAAACTCATTAATAAAATTATTCCCTCGATTTGTTCTTTCGTCTTGCATATTGTCCCATGGTGAATCCAGGTTAACAAAAAAAAAACGAAAAAAGAGGGGCTACCCCAAAAACCTTACAAGGCGAGCTAGGCAAAGGAGAAGGAGAGAAATAAATCAAAAAGAGACCAAACTTTTCAGTCTATCATCTAAAAAAAAGAAAGATTGGAAGTTTCTTTACAATTAGTCATGCAGCTTTAAAGGGCATGCCTAGGATAAGAGACCTCTTTTGGTAACCTGCTTTATGTGAAACCTAATAAATTACCACTTAAAGCCCATTGAAGTCTTCAAATAAGTCTATTTCATTGATAACTACATTTCACCTAAGCTAGGAGTGGGAATGTGGCATGTATGACATAGGGATGGAAGTGGTTCCTAGACGCAACTAGACCTATTAGACCGGACCAAAATGAGAGGGTCTAGGTCTAATTAAATGAAGCTCGACGAGTCTTAAACTGGACTAGGCCCAAGGAACATGGATCGAGTTTGGGTCTAAAAAATTCAGACCAAGACTCGACCTAAGACCCTTTTAAGACCCATTATTTTTTTTATAAAAAATGTGGCAAAGCCAATTGGCTAAAGTAACTCTAAATCACTAAACCCGAAAACCACTTTGCTTGCTACCAGTCATGAAGTAAATGCTATTTTGTTATGTTTGTTTAAAATTTGATTGACTTTATCTTTGTCGTTTCCAATAAAATATTACTTTTGGTGTGTAAAACGTAAATAAAATCTAATTATGAATTATTTGTCTACAGAATGTGATAATTCATGTTGAGATATTGAAAAATAATATTTAATAATAGCTAGGACCTATGGACTCATAAGATCCACCGGGTCTAGGTTTGGGTCCCATCTTTTCAGACCCAACGGGTCTAGACGGGTTTGAGTCTAAGTCCAAAAAAATTAAATGGATTTGGATCTAGGTGGACCCAACCTATCACCATCCCTAGGGTGACATCAATATCAGTAATAAAGAAAGAGCGTTCAGTCAAATGGTCCCATCGAAAGGGAAAAGGAAAAAAGAAAAAAAGAAGAAGAAAAGAAGGACAGAAAAAAGAGAGGAATGCCGAAAAAAAAAGGAAAGCTCGAAAAGAAGAGGAATAAAAAATGAAAAAATTGTTAATCCGTGCTAATTTCATCAACCATGCATGCTTGGGGATTTCATAGAAGTTGTTTGAGCTCCCACGCCAATTCCTTTCCTTTGGCACTATAACCCTAAAGCCTACTTTAAAAATCCCTCCCAAAACCATCATTGCTTCAAACAACATGTTCTTATTTCCAAACTACGATTGGCCTGATTCCACATTGGATACACAAGTAACCTCTTTGAGGTCTAACTGCAAAGATTCATTGCATCCTTTGATCTTCCCAAAAATAATAAATAAATAAAGAGTGATCAACTCGAAAACTTGCAAAGGCGGACTAGGCAAAATGAGTGTGAAAATAAAACCTATTGTTTCAAGGACAAAGAAGCATTCAATATGCCTACTTTCATAAAACCAAACTTGGACAAACCACTCAATCACTTTACCACTTCTTTCTAATCATCATAACCTCTCATCTCACCTTCATTCCAAAATTTAGGACTCTTTTTCTTAAATCCAAGGGTGCATACCTGCTCTATAGTCTCTATTTTTCTATGTGGACACTCACCCACTATGTAAGATAAAGGGCTCCCCTACATTTTCGTTGACAGTTGCGGCTTCAATCATGGCAAACATTTCCCGACAAGGAGATAAGCATATTCTTTATACTAAATTAGGACTACTCTAGGCATCACGAGCAAAAGCATTTTTGTCTGCCACATCCCTGCACATATAGGGCTTCTGTTATAAGAATAAAAAAAAAATTAGGGGCTTTCCCAAAATAGGAGCACTTTAATGCAAAATTAAAGGTTACTCTTCTATTAAAAGAAATATTTCCTATCCTTGATAGCTTATACCTCATGAGTTGGCCAAACCCATCATTCATTTAACTTTTTACCCCGCATCCTACACCATTTTGCAGCCTATGGTACATAATAGTACTGTGCCTAATCCATCAATCACATCTACCTTAATTCAGCATTATCTAAAGGAAACCTAACATGCGATCTCCACCTACAATGATTACTTCATCACATTTCTACATAGTTAGCTTACTTGAATTTGCATGGTCAGCATACATGATAGTCTTGCCTAGGATAGAGAGTGCACCCGCATCTATACGTGGGGCTTTAGTATTGTAATAACCCGACCCTAACCTGTATTTATTTATTTATTTAGTTATTTAAATCATTTTTATTTATTTCATTAATCATGTTTATTCATTGACTTTACCATATTTATTGACTTAATCACTCATGGTTATTTGTTTAACCAAATCATATTCATTAAATTCAATTACACTCAATTTATTTATTTAACGAGTTCCATCATGTTATTTCAATTTTTCACCTTCATTCATCGTATTTAATCTTCCCGGTTGGGAGATATTTCATTTTGGGTACTACTTTGCAACTCAAGCTTCATTGATTGATTAAATATCAGGTGAATCGATATTAGGCCTCGATGAGTATAAATTAGTGATTAATTATTTTCTTATCTTCGCTAAAATTTATTTCAGAGCAATACCAATTTTTATTTTTGTTCAACACTCCAAATAATTTTTCAAGCCCCAATTTAGCTTTTTGGGCCCAAAACAAAAGCCCAAAACCTTACTAACTTTTGTTATTTCACTAATTGCTCATTTTAGCACCTAATTTTAATTAGTAAAAAGCTAATTTTTGAGTGGATAATTTTCAGTCACATTTAGCTATTAAGTGGCACTTTATAAACACAAAATTCAGCAAAGTTATCACAAACCCATCCCTATTTTTTTTCTCTCCTCACAGCAGAAACAGGGGCAGCAGCTGCTGCCCCTTGTGCCGCCACTTTGGGTGGTTTCCGGCCACTTCTCGGCTACCCCGACTTCCCCTTGCTTCTAGCTATCATGCCCAACCATTTATTTCACTCAAAACAGCCTCTTCATCTCATTAATTCAAGCCTAAAGTGAGGTATATCTCAAAACCCTAACTTGTTTTATCTTGAGTTTTATGGTTGTTTTCTTTACGGATTATGTTTGGATGATCAAATTGATAGTTATTGTGCAATTTTTATTGAGTTTGGAGATGTTTGGAGTCATGGGTATTTGATCAAGAGGATGATTTTCATGATTTTGCATTCGTTTTTATGCCACTGTCGAAATTCTGGAAATCACAGGATTGTCCAAAAATTCTGAAAGTTTTACTGTAGGTTCTATATATTATTTGGGATTTTAGGGAAAACTTTCATGAAGTTTGGAGTTGTAATCAGTGAGTTATGGAATTTTAAAGAAATCTGCCCTGTTTTGGATACGAATTTAGTAATTATGTATTAATGAAGTTGTTTAGAGTTTGGATATATATATGAGGTCTTAAACAATATTTTGTATCTGATTTTGGTGATTTACAATGATTTCAAGTGAGTTTTATGTGAAAAAGAAAGAGGAAGTTAAATCAGTGAAGAGCTGAAATTTCAGGAAATTAGGGCTGACTTTGGGATTAAATTGGTAATGAATGGTCCAACCAAAAATTATGATTTTTGTTGGGTAGATATTTCAGTGTGTTATCTTTAAAATGCCTCTTGAATCTCCTTAATCGGAGGTCTGTGGAAAAAGTTATGGTCGTTTTACCAAAACTGCGCAGAATGAGATCAAAACTGATACACTTGTGTTTTAGTCCTATTTTGGGAATCCTATTGTAGGAATCATGTTTTGAGTTATAAATGAAAGTTTTTGGGGACTTATTAATATTTTCATATTGGGGTTTTAGGTCTCCATTTGAGGTCCTGAATGAAAGTTATGAATTTTTGAAGTGAACTGACCTGCTTGGGTGTAAATCAGGTTGTTATTACAATTTCTGTGCAGTGTATACTTGGAGGAAAATTCTGAAACTTTTATTGTAGACTGTTCATATTATTTCTGAATTTTCTGTAAGATCTCGTGAAATTTGGATGAGTATTTTGAGTTTGGTGAGCTTAATAGCTTCTAATGAGTTCAATGATCCATTTGAGGTGGAATTCTTTATCTAATGGATTTATGAATGAAATATGAGAGGTGGGATGTTGTGACTTATCACATCAAGTTATTGCCGTTTGTGCCATTAAACCAAGATATACCTCTCTTGGCCTCAGACCTCTATTACTTACTCAATTCAGATTGTATCAAATGTATTTATCAAGTCAGTCTGGTGTACTCGTTGTTATCTTGAACCAAACTATACATCAACGAGCCTTAAACTTGTATCAACAACTTATTTCAGAAAAGGCCGTAACCATTCTCTCGATTATCGCCATCAAGACCTTTTCCTTTGTAATACCATTTATCTCATTGTGGACTATTTTTACTTTCATCAATTCAGTTTTGAAGTTATATTGAAATACACGAGTTATGTGTACCATTTAATTACTCAATTTCTGTTACGCATACTTTTACTTACTCAATTGTGTGAGTAAGGATCATTTACTAACTACACATACTTTCAATGACATTTATGAAACAGAGTTGAGGCCTAGTTATCGTTCCCCATTATGCATATGTCTCAAGTCATATGACATTTATGAAATAGCTGACCTGTATCAAGTTAGATAACATTTTGTTTTAAAGACTCAAGGTACGTCCATTGCCTGTATCTTCAGAAAGCAGATCATGTTTATCAAGTTACAACTCTTAATGAGTTTATCAATGAATCAGTTTATACAGTGATTTTCCATTTAACTTGTGACCCCGTCAGTTATCATCTATAGAGCGTCAGCCATCATTTACCCGCGCGACTTCAGGCCAACTCTTGATCAGATTGACAGGTGCACACCTATGTATAGAACATATCAGTGCAAGGGGTTCACATCCAGATAATAATGAGCAATTCAATTTCATATTACTTTCATTTTCATTTTTATTGCCAACTAAATGAATTGCAAACTCGGGTACCCATCACCAGTGTTTCTATGGTCATTTTACAAATATAGGGATGTATGTATTGAGTTTTTGCTCATGTTTTCGAATTGTTTTCATGTTTTTCATTTTAGGTGATGAAGTGTCACATATTCTTCCTTTTAGCAAGCCTTTTTGAAGGTCATCAGATGCTCACAGTGGATTCAGCATAGCTTGAATATTGGAACCGACCTTAGGGTCAAGTACTTGTGTGGTATGGTTAAACTATTATGAACTTTGGGCTTGAAGTGTTTCAGTTTACTAGATTTTGTGATTGTAAGCACGAGTTGCGAGATTAAATGGTTTCAGTGAGCCTTGTTCTTATCAGGACGGCGATAGCGCCTTCGGTTACTGAGTCTTTCGCTACAATTATCAGTAATCATGTCATTAGTATTTTGGGGGCGTTACAAGTATATTCACTAGCCGGCCCTATGCCTTGTTCACTTAGGGACCCTAACTTGAAGAAGTGTGTATTCAGGCATGACAACAACGTTATGACAAGGGTATAACCTTGTTCAGGCATGAATCTATAGTAAAGGTTCTTAGGATTGCATTAACAAACGTCGTATAAGACATTTATACTTTGCGTCTCACCTTAATCAGGCTCAGTCATGATGGAGCCTTCATCCTCAAAGCCAGCTTTACACAAGAATCATCACCCTTATATTAAATGTACAATTCACTCGCATCCTTGCAGAAAGAACATCAACCTCACTACAGGCTCTTACGCCATAGAGTTCACAGGGATATGTCCATAGGTCTTCAAAGTCACATGCCACCAAGTTTAAAAGGATCTGACTATAGGTCTTCAGATCTCATGCCACTAAGTTCATAAGGATATGGCTACATATCTTCAAGCTCTTTTGCCATGTAAAGATCTAGTTATAGGTCTTTAGGCTCTCACACCACTACATTCACGGGATCTGGTTATAGTTCTTTAGACTCTATGATACATACCAAGGCTCAAACCAACTCCTGGCTACACCCTCAGCCCCACCAAAGTCCAAGCCATCCTTCCTTGACCAAGATGGTCATCGCTCCAGCACATCATCCAGTTTTCACTTAGTGTCTCACTGCCTAATTGACGTCCAAATTAGGCGATCTATGCTTTGTTGGGAATCTTAGAGAGTCTAACTCAGGACTATGCAATAAAATTTAGAGTTAGGATGTGTTTTGATTCCCTAAAATGATAAAACCCCAACTTATATAGTGTATGCTTTTGTTAAAAAATTTACTGAATTTGGGTCAAGCTAAAATCTTACCTAAAAAAGGCCAAATGAAGCAATCCCAAGTTCTTCTCATTTCCTAAGATGTATGCATCATAGCCGCATTGGATAAAATTGGGCATTGGATTCAAATATTGGGAGAAATGGCCTCAAAATAAGGAGTGTGCAAAAAATTTTAGTTTTGGACCAATATGAAATTTAGCCTTAATTAAGGAAGGTAAAACTATTATCTTTGAGATTAATTACCATAAAGTGATTCGACACATACCAAGGAAGATCTTTTAAGTTCTAGGAATCCCATTTGAGGCATAGAGCCTTCTAGAAGCCTTTTAGAAGGAGGGGGAAGAATCCTAGAAAATACAACTCACCTTGGTTGTAATTATCTAAAAAATTTGATTTATTTTCATAGGATAATTTGTAATCCCCCTGTTGATACAATTTTCCACTATTGTATCAGCTAATTCCCCCCATTTTTGGTGTTTAAAGACCCCATCACCTCCATATAAACTCAGCTTGAGTTGAGTTATGAATGGAAATGCATATGGCCATTTTCTCTCACTAAAATCTCTACATCTTTATCTCTTTAGACAAGAGTGGTGATTAGAGTCTTTCCTTTAGAGTTCTTCTTAGGTGGTTATGAGCCTTTAGGAGATGAATTTGGTGGGAAGTGTTTTATCTATCTTTTGGGTTTTACCTTGCATCAAAACTCACAATCTTATTTATTGTTTGAGATTAAATCCAAAAGAAGCATCCTTTGGAGTGATTAATTTCCTTATTGTCTATGATCTTGGGAGTTTGAGTAACCATCCTCATCAAGTTGGTAGCAAGCTAGAGCTTCTTTTGGATGCTATTGAATCAAAACCTTCATTGATTCAAACACCTCACTACCTTTCATTTTCACCCCAAAAATCCACACTTTGGCTCTTCTATGTTTTCCTTAATTTACCTATGTTCATTAACCCTCATGAGTCCACAAAGAACAGTAATTATAGCCTAAACACAATCCCTAACCCAAATACATCCCTAAAACTCCATAAAAAACCAAGAATCATCAAAAACACCAAAATAGAATTTTCGCATTGCCAACCCGTGTCAAAATCCTAAACTTTGGAATTTTGACCCAAAAATTTGGCACAAACACCCTATGTTGCATGGCACGACCGTGCCACCCTCCTGCACAAAAAAATAATAATAAAATTATTCCAAAGATTTAGCACGGTCGTCCTGTGCCCTTGAGCACGATCGTGCCACCCTCTTTTCACTGTTTTCTTATTTGCGCCACCTCTAGCACGCTAGTGCCTATCTTGTTTTCGGTTATTTTCCCTTCTTTTCACCTTTAAACCTCTTTCAACCACAACTAATGTAGGAGATGCTTCTCACCTCAAGGGTATTCCTCTTGAGCAAACCCATGAGGTAGGTAGAGCCCTTATTGAGCTTCAAGAGCAAGTAAGGAAGCTCACTCGAGAGGTTACACAAGTAAGTTACCAAACCCTCACCGACGAGGCTCTGATGTTCGCCCTATTGACATCTAATACTCTTCTTCTCATGAGGACTTTGATGATGGGGATGGAAGGCCTAGAAGAAAAAGGCATCCAAGGGATAACCTTAAGGATCTCAAAGTTGAGGCTTTGGAGTTTAATGGAAATCTTAACTTAGAGAATTATCTTGATCGGCTTCAAGCCATGGAAAGGATCTTTGAACTCAAAGAGTATAATGATGAAAAGGCCTTTAAGTTGGCCATTCTTAAGTTGAAGGGGTATGCAACTATGGTATGAGCACTTCAAGAAGAATAGGGTTGGAGAAGCCAAATCCAAAATCAAAACTTGATCCATGCTTAAAACACATATGGACAAGAGATTCCGAGCCCCTTCTACCAAACAAGAACTCTACCTCAAGATCACCTCTATCAGCTAAGAGAATCTAAGGGTTGAAGAGTACATTAAGGAGTTTGAACATCTCTAAATGAGGGTTAGTTTAAATGAAGAACCCGAACTCAAGATTGCTAGGTTCATTAAGGGATTATCACCTAGCATTGCTAACAGGATGGATCTACAATCTTACACATCTTTAGAAGATGTGTGTCACCTAGCTATCAAAGTTGAGAAGTAACTTAAAGGTCGAAAACCCTATCAAACCACTTCATCTGCTCGCCCTCAAAGTACCCCCAAGGGCTATTCCTCCCACAACAAAGTTAACACTACTTACCCATCAAAGCCCTTGATAAGGTTAAAGGGATTGCTAGTAAACCACCAAAGAGATTGGAGGGTAAGAAATGCTTTAAATGGCATGGTTATGACACTTCTAAGTGGATTGTCCCAACTGAAAAACTCTTACCATTAGAGAAATGGAAGAAATCTAAGCTATTGACGAAGCAACTAGTGAGGAGGAAACCATGGATGAGGATCAAACCTTGATCACTTTAGATGTGGGTGAACTCTTAGTAATCCGAAGAGCACTCCAAGACTAAGAGCCTCCTTATGAACCAAGCCAAAGAGAGCAAATTTTTCATGCCTGATGCACTATTGGAGGCAACGTGTATGAGCTCAATATTGATGGAGGAAATTGCATCAATGTAGCCTCTAGAACACTCATTGACTAGCTTTAATTATCAACCAAGGTGCATCCCACCCTTATTCTCTCTAATGGCTCAAGCAAGGAAGCGAGGTAACTGTTTCTAAGCAATCTCTTTTTGTATTTTCGGTTGGTCCATATTGTGGTGAGGTACTATGTGATGTGCTTCCTATGGATGCATGTCACCATTTACTTGGTAGACCTTGATTGTTTGATAATCATGTGATTCATGATGGGCATGCTAGTATATATGCATTCAAACGCAAGGGCCATAGTCTTACGTTGACACCACTACCTCCATTTAAACCCCTCAAATCTAAACCGTGGAAGGGAAATGAGAAAGCCCTATTTATCAGTGAAACACGGGTGCAAATAGCCATTAGTAAGAGCAAGCCTTTATTTTCCTTACTTATGGTGAAATCAAACATATGTGAGCAAGTGAAGCCCATGCATCCCCTAGCTCAATCACTTTTGAGAGAGTTGGAGGATGTATTTCCTAATTATTTACCTCTGGGGCTCCCTCATTTGAGAGGAATTGAGCAGCAAATTGATTCCTTGCAGGATGCTCCTTTGTCAAACAAGTCGGCCTGCCAAAAGAACTACAAAGACAAGTCCAAGAGTTGCTAGATTGTGGGTATATTAGACAGAGCTTGAGTCCTTGCTCGTTTCCCACTCTATTAGTACCTAAGAAAGATGGGATTTGGGGTATGTGTGTTGACTCTAGGGTCATAAACAACATCATCATCAAGTATCGATTTCCTATTCCTTGATTGGATGATAATCTTGATGAGCTACATTGTTCTGAGGTCTTTTTCAAAATTTAACTTAGAAGTGACTACCACCAAATTAGGATGACGGAAGGATGTTAGTAAAATTCGCAAGCGCATGGTTTATCGTTGTAACATTTATAGGTATCGTCCCCAGGGATGGGTTGTGAATTCAGGTTACCAAAGCTCTGATGATAAATTGAAAATCAGTCGCTAAAAGTTAAGATATCACTTGCAAAGAAAAACACCAAAATAAGAGGAAAGCATCAAACTGAAATAATTCTGACACCAACACCTACTCGCAACTATCCATAAAATGAGAAGTTGGGTCATTCGCATAGAGCTTCAGCGAACGAAAATTTAAGCAATTCACACACAGCTTCAGCAAACGGGAATTTGTGCAGTTCGAATCACACTTATGAGAATAAAATTACAACCTCAATCTACCATTAATTAATAAGCAAATTACATCAATCTTTGAAGACTAAACTCTCAATCTAAACTAAAAAGGCTTGAACCCTCCTCCTACCTTGCTCTGTTCTTCGGCTTCCCCCTTTAAAGCTCTGTTTTCAACCCTCCATTAAAGGCCCTGAAGAACGCCCCCTTCATTGCCCTCAAATTATTTCTTGCAACTGACAAATTAATGACGGTGATGATGATGGATAATGAAAGAGGAGAAAGAGACGTGAAACGGATGATTGAATGAGGAGAGAGGGGATAGTGCAAAGCCATGGTCGTGCTTTGTTCTTGTTCTCTTTCTTTTTTTTTTCGGTTTTGTTGGGCTAAAAATAGAAGAAGAAGATGAAGAGAGGGAAGAGAGAGATTGAGGACGGTTATGGTGGGGCAGAAGAAGGTGAATGATTGTAGCCTTGTTTTTGTGTCTTACTGGGCTTGTTACTGTCAAGCCAAAGGGAAGAAGAAAGAAGAAAATGGGGGGGAGGGGGAGGCTGAGTAGCACATGTGTTGCATGTGATAAATAAGTGGGAAGGCAGGTTGGTTTGTGGGCTCGGGAAAGAAGCTGGTCCGGTCTGGCTATTGGGCTGAAGAAGAAGATAAATCCAGAAGGGAAAAAAAAAAGAAAAGAAAAGGAGGAGGAGGGTGTTGGGCTTCAGTATAAATGGGCTGCCAGTTTGGTCCAAGAGAGAGAGAAAGAAATGCCAGAGAGAGAGAGAGAGAGAGAGAGAGAGAGAGAGAGAGACTAGGCTGGGCTGCTGGGCTCATTTGGGCTACTGGGCTCGGTGGGTCTTCTCAACCTTTTCCTTTGCTTGACTTGAACCAAACCTTGAACTAGTTGCTTATTGTTCCAAATTTTTCAATGTCTACAAGATAAATAAAACAACGTTAAAATTCTAACTTAATAATTTATTTTGAGCAATTATTAAATAATAAAAGGATATAAAATATCATAATTTCAGGTTGAACAAATGCCCCCACACCTAAGTTTTGCTCGTCCTCACGTAAAATAAATCTAAAAATCCTAGAAAAATAAAATAAAATCCCTAACTCACTTTCGTAGGAATCACGATTGCACTTAGCACGTGCAACAAGCCCTTTAAACCCTAAGTTACCCCTAGTGGACGAGTAAGGTCTCGTGAGGATTTACAAAAGATGTGCCCATAAAATCTATAAAAGAAAAAATAAACAGTAACTTGAAAGCTTTTTTTTCCAAAATAAATATGTACAAAACTGGGAAAAGATATATACACATTCTAATCAATTAAATCACCCATGTAGCAAACATATTGGCCTGCATATAAACAAAATGTACTCATCAAGGCCCTCTATCGCATGAATGACATTAAAGCACTAATTTTTCACCTCACTGGACATCAAGACTTGGAATCCATCCCAGTGCTTGTGTACATGTGTATCATCATCCTAGGACTTAGGCTTACCAGAATCAAACTCAATCCCACTTGACTAACACAAACTACATTATTGATTTAATAACATAGGAAGCAAGCTTTCCCAGTAGCAGTATTGCCTCAAAGGGTAACGCCCAGTAACACGTGCCTCAAAGGGCAACACCTAGTAGCACATGCCTCAAAGGGATACTTGTCATTCCAATTTCATTTCATTTCCCTTTTGTTTTCCCTTTTGTTTTCATTTTCATTTTTTTGTTTTATTTTTATTTTTTTTTCCAGAAAGCAAACAAGAACCCAAAATAAATGTGTCAAAGACAAGTGGGGGAGCCAATATTGGAAAACTAAGACCTTAAGACAATGAGGATGATATAAATAGGGATTAGATTACACAGCGATAATGAAAAAATGAGACTAGAATTGGGGCTAAGAATGACACACCGAGGACAAAGATCTATCAAGCACATCAGTTCATATGCAAGCTAAAAATCAAACTACAAAGGTTCCCCACCCCCACGCCTAAATCTCACAATGTCTGCATTGGGAGTGAAAAGAAACAGAAAAAAGAAAAAAAACTAAAAAGAAACACGAATATAGAAAAAGAAGACTAAGACTCAAAAAGAACGAAAAATGACATGACTCTAAAACTCAAAAAGAAAACAACAAAAATAAAACAAAGCAACAAATATATAAAAACGAAAACATAATAAAAATAAGAGATAAAGAGGAATGTTTATACCAGGTCAGGTGTAGGAGTACACCTAAGCTATAGCCTCGTGAAATGTGCTTAGATAGAGGCTCATGGAGCATCAGCCACTCCATATCAAATGGAACATTGCTACTTAAATCAAAGCTTGTTAAAGCACGAAGAAGCTTGCCAAACACAAAAGACCAACTCTCGATAAAATTAAAACAATGAACATGTAAGAGTTGGTACCAAATAGAGTACATCCACCACAATAATGGAGCACAAGTAAGGGCCCGTTTCAATTTGTCAAACTGTTGGGCCCAATCAGGAAATAGATGAACAGACTTAAAATCAGCCAGTAGGTGGGTCATCGGCCTAGAAATTGGGGTATCATAAAGGATCAATCTAGGCAAAATGGTGGGGGCAAAGTGCACAAGTCCGTTAGTATCAAAATGTGCATGAGTCTGGTCTAAAGCAAATTTCTTATTGGCAATACTCTCAGACTCAGCAGAGTTAGACTTGCAGTGTCCAAAAAGGAGGTCAATTTGGTTGGGTTAAAAAAAACCCGATTCACATTCAGTACACAGGTCGACATCCAAACCCACATTGACATCAAACCCACATGAAAAAGATGCATATTCTATAGAAAGAATATTAATGCATTTGTTTTTCTGCAGATCAGTTCTACTTTGTGTCTTTTGCTGCTCAAAAACCAAATGCGGTAGTACTGTTTTTTTTCCAGCAACAATAAACTCTAAAACCAATCTCGACAAACATCAAATATCGAAATACTAACTAAATTCAAAATTAAAACTAAACTAAATTACGAAAACGACTCGAATACTAAACTGCGACTCGAGGAAACCAAATTTCACAACACCATCCCCAGTAACGACGCCAAAAACTTGTTAGTAAAATCCGCAAGCGCACGGTTTATGGTTGTAACGTTTATGGGTATCATCCTCAGGGATAGGTTGTGAATTTAGGTTACCAAAGCTCCGGCGATAAATTGAAAATCAGTCGCTAAAAGTTAAGATATCACTTGTAAAGAACAACACTAAAATAGGAGGAAAGCATCAAACTGAAATAATTCTGATACCAACACCTACTCGCAACTATCCATAAAATGAGAAGCTGGGTCATTCGCACAGAGCTTCAGCAAACGAAAATTTAAGCAATTCGCACACAGCTTCAGCAAACGGAAATTTGTGCAATTCGAATCACACTTATGATAATAAAATTACAACCTCAATATACCATTAATTAATAAGCAAATTGCATCAATCTTTGAAGACTAAACTCTCAATCTAAACTAAAAAGGCTTGAACCCTCCTTCTACCTCGCTCTGTTCTTCTGCTTCCCCCTGTAAAGCTCTGTTTTCGACCCTCCATTAAAGGCTCTGAAGAACGCCTCCTTCATTGCCCTCAAATTATTGCTTGTAACTGACGAATTAATGACAGTGATGATGATGGATAATGAAAGAGGAGAAAGAGACGTGAAACAGATGATTGAATGAGGAGAGAGAGGATAGTGAAAAGCCATGGTGGTGCTCTGTTCTTGTTCTCTTTCTTTCTTTCTTTTTTTTTCCGGTTCTGCTGGGCTAAAAACGGAAGAAGAAGATAAAGAGAAGGAAGAGAGATATTGAGGACGGTTATGGTTGGGATGAAGAAGGTGAATGGTTGCACCTTATTTTTGGGTCTTGCTGGGCTTATTACTGTCGAGCCAAAGGGAATAAAAAAGAAGAAAATGGGGGAGGGGGGGCTGAGTAGCACGTGTGTTGCATGTGATAAATAAGTGGGAAGGCAGGTTGGTTTGTGGGCTCGGGAAAGGAGCTGGCCCAGTCTGGCTATTGGGCCAAAGAAGTAGAGAAATCTTGAAGGGAAAAAAATATAAAGGAAGAGAAGGAAGAGGAGGGTGCTGGGCTTCAGTATAAATGGGTCGTCGGTCTGCTCTAAGAGAGAGAGATAGAAATGGCAGAAAGAGAGAGAGACTAGGCTGGGCTGCTAGGCTTGTTTGGGCTACTGGGCTCGGTAGGTCTTCTCATCCATTTCCCTTGCTTGACTAGATCCAAACCTTGAACTAGTTGCTTATTGTTCCAAATTTTTCAATGTCTACAAGATAAATAAAATAACATTAAAATTCTAACTTAATAATTTATTTCAAGCAATTATTAAATAATAAAAGGATATAAAATATCATAATTTCAGGTTAAACAGATGAGATGAATGGAAGATTGTTTTTAAGACCAAGTGTGAGTTGTATAAGTGGCTTGTGATGCCTATAGACTATCTAATGCTCCTAGTACCTTCATGAGGCTCATGAATGAGGTCTTAAGACCATTCATTGGGAAATTTGTGGTAGAGTATTTTGTTGATATCTTGGGGTATAGTCGCGATAAGGCATCTCATGTGGAACATCTTTATCAAGTTTTCCAAGTATTGAGGCAACAAAAGTTATATGCCAAGCTTGAGAAGTGTGAATTATTCACTCCTTATGTTATCTTTCTTGGCTATGCTGTGTCCAGTGAGCAAATTCAAGTTGATAAGTCTAAAGTTGAGGCTATTAAGAGTTGGCCTACTCTCACCTCTATCACGGAAGATCATAGCTTCCATGGGTTGGCCTCTTTATATCACTGGTTCATCAAAGACTTTAGCTCCATTATGGCTCCTTTAACTGAATGTATGAAGAAGAGAAGCTTTTAATAGACAAGGGCTGCCCAAAGGGCCTTTGAAATGATCAAGGAGAGGCTATGTTCAGCTCCTATCTTAGCTCTTCCCAACTTAGATCTTCTTTTTAAAATTGAATGTAATGCTAATGGTGTTGTTATTAGGGCGGCCCTCACCGAAGCCAAACATCTCTTAGCCTATTTTAGTGAGACGTTAAATGGACCCTAACTCAACTACTTCACTTATGACAAGGAGTTTTATGCTATCTTTCGGGCTCTTATCCAATGGTGTTACCGCCTCAAGCTAAAGCCCTTTGTGATACATTTAGACCATAAGGCCTTGTCCTTCATCGATGGACATGCTAAGCTCAATTCAAGGCATCCTAAGTGGGTGGGAATTTCTCCAATCATTTTTGTTCACTTACAAGCACAAATATGACAAGAAAAATGTGGTGGCTGAAGCACTATCAAAAATATACACTCTCCTTTTTACTCTAGAGGCCAAAATCTTGGGATTTTACACCATCCAAGACCTCTAGAAAGAAGATAAAGATTTCCAAGAAATTTTTGCAAATCCCAAGTATCAGCCTCCTATACCTTGCATGATGGATTTCTCTTCAAGCACAACAAGTTATGTGTACCTAGAGGCTCCCTAAGGGAGCTACTTGTGAGAGACGCCCATGGTGGTGCATCAGGAGGTCATTTCAGCATTAACAAAATAATTGAGATCTTAAAGGAGCACTTTTATTGATCTCAAATGTCAAACGATGTCCACAAAGGTGTTTCCAACTGTACCATATGTCACAAGGCTAAAATCACCTTTCATCAAGGGTTATACACTCCTCTTCTAGCTCTAAATAGCACATGGGGAGACTTTAGTATGGATTCTATTTTGGGTTTGCTAAGAACCTAAAGTGAACATGACTCAATCATGGTTGTGGTTGATCAATTCTCTAAGATGGCCCATTTTATTCCATGTCACAAGAGTGACGATAGTTCTCGTATTGCTCATGTATACTTCAAGGAGGTCATCAAGATACATGGTGTGCCAAGGAGTAATTGCTCTGATAGAGACACCAAATCCCTTTCCCATTTTTGGAGATGTTTATGGACATTGTTGGGAACCAAGCTCTTACTTAGCACACCACTTGTCACCCTCGAACCAATGCGCAAATGGAGGTTACCAATTGAACTCTGTCTACTCTCCTCAGGGGATTAGTGAGTAAGAACCTCGAGGAATGGGATTTAAAGCTTTCTCATGCCCGGTTTGATTATAATCGAGCTCCTACGTATGCTACATCCCACTCTCCCTTTGTAGCTTGTTATGGAGTTAATCCCCTTATTCCAATAGACCTTATTCCTCTTCCCATTGAGCATAGGGTCAGCTTTGAGGCCTAAGAGAGAGCTAAGGAAATGAAAAAGGTCCATGAGCAAATTTGAGTTTAGAGGAGGCCAACACCTCTTGTAAGGCTAGAGCAAACAATCATCGAAAGCCCATTCAACCGAGGAGATTTAGTTTGGTTGCACCTAACGAAGAAGAGATTCCCTTCTAGAAGGTAAAATAAACTCATGGTTCATGGAGAAGACCCTTTCAAGGTGCTTGAAAGGATTCGAGATAATGCCTACAACTTGGAGTTACTGGGAGACATGAATGTGAGTGCCACTTTTAATGTATGTGACCTGACTCCCTACGTGGAGGATGATTTTGAGGATTTGAGGGCAAATCCTTCTCAAAAGGGGGAGGCTGATGCATACCAAAGCTCGAACCAACCATGGGCGGAGCCATGTGAGCCCAAAGGGTGTCACTTGACACCCCTAGGTTTTTTGGGGTGGGGAATTTCTGGGAAAATAAAAACCAACTAATATATATAAATTAGTTTCAAAGGCCATCGGAATGTGCAGTATAGTCAAGTGGTGTGCTAACTTCCCACTGCTTAAATCCCTTTTCCTCACTGATCAAGTGTTCGAATCCCAAAAGTAACAATCATTTGTTGTTTTCACTTTTCAAAACTTTTTGGCTACTTAAATGACAAGTCCACCTAATTTCCAAAGCCTTGTGTGGAGTGTTTAATTTAGTAGTTCAAGTTACATTTGTGTCTGCTAATTATGCGTAAAGCTACACCATTACACCATCTAATGCTTACAAGTCAAGATGTTTTTATTATTTTATTATTTTGCATTATCACTAGTATAGCATGGACTTAACGAATCAGTGCATTAATGAATTGGTCCTTAAATGTAAAATTTGAGAAATCAAATTTGAATTATGTTGGTCGAATTTACTAATAAATTTTGGAATATAGCTATAAGAATTTGACAAGCAAGAGTAGAATTTAATCAACTTTTTAATTTGAGAAGGGAACTTATGAATTTGAAAAGAAATTTGGTGAATTTGGGATTTCTCATAGGTTTAATGCAATATTATGGACATGTAGTGTCGTAAAAAAAAAAGTCGAGAAAAAACATTAAAAGACATCGCAAATTAGACGAACACTAGTTATATTATCTAGTAGAGTTTGACAATGCGATCCTGGCTCTGCCACTGGAACCAACTCTTGGCTACACCTTCACCCCCACAAAGTCCAAGCCATGCTTGACCAAAATGGTCACTACTCTAGCACGTCCCCTAGTTTCCACTCAATGTCTCACTACCCAAATGACATCCAAATGGGGCGATTTATGCTTTTTTGGGAAGCTTAAAGAGTCTACTTTAGGATGATGTAATAAAATTCTAATTTAGGATGCATTTTGATTCCCTAAAGTGATAAAAACCCCAACTCACACAGTGTAGGTTCTCGTCGGGAAATTTGCTGAATTTGGGTGAAGTTAAAATCTTATCTGAAAAAGCCCAAACAAAGCGAGCCCAAGTGCGTATGATTCCATAAGATGTTTATTTTAGCCTCATGAGCTAAAATTGGGCACTGGATTCAACTATTGGGAGAAATGACCCAAATATATGGAGTGTATACAAAATTCAAGTTTTGGATCAATATGAAATTTAGCCTTAATTAGGGCGAGTACAACTATTATATTTTTGAGATTAATTAGCATGGGGTAATTCTACACATATCAAGGAATATTTTCAAGTGGTGAGATGCCTATTAGAGGTGTGGAGCCTTCTAGAAGGAGAAGGATGAATGTTGGAAAATACAGCTCACGTTGGTTGCAATTATCTTAGTAATTTGATTTGTTTTCCTAAGATAATTTGTATCCCTCTATTTGTAAACTTGCCGCACTATTGTAGCAGTTAATTCCCTCCATTTTGAGTATTTAAAGACCCCATTACCTCCATGTAAACTCAACTTGATTTGAATTATAAATGGAAAGACATATAACCATTTTCTCTCTCTAAAATCTCTATATCTTTATCTCTGAAAACAAGAGTGGTGAGCAAAGTCTTTCCTTTAGATTTCTTCTTGGGATGTTATGAGCCTTTAAGAGAGGAACTTTGTGAGAAATTTTTTATCTATCATTTAGGTCTTACCTTGCTTCAAAACTCACAATCTTGCTGATTGTTTGAGATAAAATCCAAAAGAAGCGCCCTTTGTAATGATTAATTTCCTTGTTGTCTATGCTCTTGGGAGTTTGAGTAATCATCCTCATTGCTCTCACGCCACAATGTTTGTAGAGATTTCGCTATAGGTCTTCAGCCTCTCATGCCATCAAGTTCACTGGGATCTAACTATAGGTCTTCAAGCCCCTATGCCACTAAGTCCTCGTTGCTGGCTCTTGGCATAATGAGACATTTTAACAATAAGTTGATTCCCTACACAATGAGACATTTTGACAATTGGCTAGCTTCTGACACAATGGAATATTAGTGGTTCTCAACACAAAATGAAAATTCAACAGTAGGCTGGCTCCTGCCCAATGAGACAGTGCTGCCTCTCGACACAATTTGGGATATTTCGACAATACACAAGGTCTGACACCTGGAACATCACATGCTCCTAGCACAATGGGACCTTTTGACAATAGGTTGGCTCCCAGCACAATGAGACATTGCTGGCTCCCAGCAACACCATAGGGCATCATCCGTTCCGTGTACAAGGGACATTTTGTCAATAGCTTAACTTCCAACACAAGGGACATCACTGGTTCTTGGCATAATGAGGCACTGCTGGCTCGAGGCACAATGGGACATTTCACCATTAGCCTCCATCACGGAAAATTTAGCAGTCACCAAGCTTCAGGGCCCTCAGTGGCTAAGTTAAGGCATTATTAGCATCCATCACGAAGAAAGTGGATGGACATCAACCTTCATATCTTCCAGTGACAAAGTCTAGGCATCATTTTCAAATAGGTAAGTGCAAATAAAGTTCTTCAGTTTGACCTTTGTCTTACTCAGGCTCCGTCAAAGTGGGGGCTAATTGTAGGCACAAAAAAAGTGTCTCCTTTTTATTAAATGTCCAATGATGATAAATCGATTAAATAAGACTTAGGGATTCCCATAAATTGAAATGAAGAACTTTGAAGTGTGAACATCCCTTAACCCATATATCCAACCCCAAAAATGCCCACAAGGGTTTTTTCTAGCCTAAAACGCCTTAATAGGCCCAAATTGACGGTGGTCGACTTCTGGTTGAGATTCATTATGTATTTTCACCCTACTTTTGGATGCATGACAATATTAAGTTTTCATGTCAATATTCTTCATTTAATAAGTTTTCTAGTGTCTTATTACGCATCAAAATTCGATAAGTCGTGTACTAAAATGTGCACTAAAAATAACACTTGTTTACAATTTTAATTATTTCCTCTTCCACACTAACCCAAAATTTTGAAATTAGTGTAATTAAAAACTGGACTCAATAAGCTTTCAAGAAAAAAAAGCACTCAAAACATAGGTTGGATATGAAAGTTATGGTTGAAACAAGTTGGATTCTCTGCAGCCAACCTAGAACACAACTGGGTTCCTACCTAACAGAGCCCAACTCAACTCCTTGTTTCTAACCTATATTCTAGAAATCTTATCCACCGACTCAAGCTAGAGAAAATCCCTAGCCTATGTGGCACCAACTCCCGAGAAACCTTAGGAAACCTCTATTATCTGCAATTTTAAATTCGGCCTCTCACCTAGCCTTCAAATGCATAATAGAACCCTAGAAAACTCTGAGATAATACTGAGAGGTTCAAAGGACCTAACTAAACTCATCAAAAACCTATCCTCAATATCCTCTAAAGCACAAGTCAAATCTTAATATTCTCAATCCAGGGGTTCTCTAAGTTATTCAGGTAGGCAACCCAAGGGCATCAATCTTTCAAACCTACCTTTCTCTTTTTCTATTTCCTTATTTCCTTTTCTTAGCTTTATTTAATTTTAAAGATGCGATATTTTAGTAATTTAGTCTCTAATCATTGTAACTATTAATTTTATCGTTTCCTTTTTCTACATGACGCTTCAATTTCTTATGTATTTAATATGTTGCTTGTTTCTTCTTATGTTAGTGTGAATTAATTGTAATTTTTTATTATAATTAGTAGAAGTCAACAGTGATGACAGATGATATTATGATGTATTCCATCACGATATCATACCTTTGCCCCCGGATCTAAACCTTTGGTATAAACCTAAGGAGTTAGATGGTTCCCACTTCAGGGATTATTCGAGGCCTTTCAAAAATATGTTTAAAGCAAACCTATTATCCCTTACGATGTCCATTTTGGATTATAACTCGTTTTAGAGAGTGGACTTGGTTTTGTAAGTTTTCTTAAAAACTCACTAGTGACTCAATTAAATGAATTTCATTGTTTCATTATTTTCTGCTTAAAATTTTTGGACTAGGCAGAATAGGAATGTTGACTCAGGATGCAGATTACAACTTGTGATCCGGACAACACCATTGTTTAGGCCACAGACCCAGACCAAGACCATGTCCTGGACTAGGAACCCAAACACAATTATAAATCAGGACCATTGTGCAGCCTCTGCACCAGGCAGTGAGTGATGTTTAGAATCGGCCAAGGTTCTTGAGTTCGGGGCAAACGTTTTGCTGCAGTCTAGATGATTTTAGCTAAAAACAAAAGAAAATAAAACAAAATTCAAACTGTGAACCTAGCATGCAGGCCCAGCTGCTTATGGGGGATTGTACCGGCGTTCCAGATCTTGATCCTTACACCCCAATACATACACACAGTCTCTCTATCTGTGTGTGTGTGTGTGTGTGTGTGTGTGTGTGTGTGTGTGTCTATATAAATAAATACATATATATATATATATGTATATATCTATATATATATATATATATATATATATATATGTATATGTATATATGTATATATATACATATATATACACACACACGCATGTACATATTCATGTGTGTACGTGAACAAATATATGTATGTGCATATATCACACACACCATACACCACATACGCAGGGCGTGTGTATATATACGTATATATACATGCATATAGACACATACATAAATAAATAAATACATACATATATACATACATAAAGATATATATATATATATATATATATATATATATATATATATATACACA
>JACYFF010010365.1:88693406-88712007 GCA_017589665.1 Selenicereus undatus | reverse complement strand
TATATATATATATATATATATATATATATATATATATATATATATATTCGGTTATGAGTTGATAGTTAGTGATTCTATGCCTTTCAATAATTGCAATTTTTGTTTCATTTCCCAAAAAACAAGGAAAAAAACAAATTATGTTGAAAAAAAATAAGAAAAAAAGGAACATAAAGTCATGTTGGAAAGAAAAAGCAAAAAAAAAAAAGAGAGAGAAAATGGAAAAAAGGGGGAAAAAAACTCAGTGATTGGTATAGGATATGTACTTAGCTTGTATTCCTTTTTTGTCAACTCATTTCAAACTTAATTCATTGGGGTATGTTCATTGTATTTTGAGGTTTGGAGTGTTGGTGAACTTCAAGGTTTCTTGGTGGTTGGTTGCTCCCTAGTCACTTGGCCAAGTAACTCCACATTGCCCAAATTCATTTTTCCTCTCCTTTCCCTTAACCTTTTTAGCCCACATTACAACCCAAGTAAAGTCATTTTGATTGTCTTGTGCACATTGTATTTTAGTGGTGCAGAATTTGAGAGCCTTGTCAAGCCTATGGTATATTGCATCTTTCGAATGAGTCTTGAGTGAACCTGTGCTATATTTTCAACACATGAGCGGAAGTGTTTCACATTTCCCCAAAGTGAGGTTCTACCAGTCCATTTGGCTCTACTTAATCTCATGTGCTTGCATGACATGCTTTGTGGTTCTTTGGGGGTGATCAAGTTTGATATTGAACTTGCGGTCTTATACTTTTTCGAAAACCTTTTCCTTCTGATTTTGAAATGTTTTGTGCACTACTTGGGGCTGCCATTGATTGTTATTCTTGCTTGTGACATGCTATGGTTTGCCTATTTTAAAGAGGTTGTTCCGTTGCATCTTCCCTGGTTGCTTTTCTCTAATGTTTGCTTGAGGACAAACAACAGTTTAAGCATGGTGGATTTTGATAAGTGCTCAATATGTATATTGTTTTAGGGCTATTTTGTGTTGTTTTTAGGAGAATATTGTGCTTTAAGTTGTTATTTATACTCTTATTCTCGATTTATGCTTGGGTATAGCTGTTTGATGTTTTTTACAGGATTTTAGGCCTTTCTACCCAGCATTTGACCCTAGATGAGTATATTTTGACTCCCCACAGATACCCCTAAGTTGCCATGCCCGTGGAAGAGATGAAGCACCGAAGAATGACAAACCAGCCCAGACCATGGTCGGCCTGTGGTGGATGCCATGGTCCGTGGTGAGCAAGTAATAGCGAGCCTGTTTGTTTTCCCTCATTGTGTCGCTGAGATCAATCGATTTTTTCTATGAATAGGGCACCCCTCAGCAGCAGAAAACACACCCCATCATCTCATCTCATACTCCTTTTCTCTCTTCAAGTAGATTAAGATTAGTTTAGATTAGATTAGAGAGAGAGAGATAGAGTTGAAGTGAAGACTTGAAGGATTCCATCCCGAGTTTGCACGACAGTTCAAGCGTGATTTTTAGCTGAGCAATTCTTCTCTCTTCTTTTCTCTTTCCTCTTTAGATTTATTGTTTTAGAGTAGTTAGTTGTTTAATCTTTGATTATGTGTGAGTAGTTTTCTTTTGTTTAAGGATTTAGTAGTTTATGAAAGTATTGTTGGATTATGTTCCAATTTAAAGAATTGTGCTTACTTTCATGATTGGTTTGATTTGGTTCTATTAAGTGTTTGATATGTTGTGAGTTGATTTTTGACCAAAATTTACTTTCACACTTGCAACAATCGAGTGAATATTCGAAAGATGACATTTGGTTGTTGGACTGCTTGAATAGACTTAGCATAACTTTGTCTCAAAAGAGAGATTTATATGTTAGGAGTACTAGCGAGTAATCGAAGATATTAAACTTGGATTAAGTCAAATTAGCTTGAAAGAGCGACATTTGCTTAGTTTAGGCAAATTTAGTTGATTTCGAAAGAATAGACTGAATTTCTGTATAGATTGCAATTCTTCGAAATTAACCAATTAGAAAAAGGCACATGTTTATGATTTTGATTCAATTATCTTCCATAACTATGAAAATTCCTAGGCGTTTTTCCCATATTTGATTTAGAAAAGTTTGTTTGCAGTTGTTAATGAAAACCATTTGATTTAGAATTTTGCTTAGCATATCTTGAGGGGATATAGCCCAATAGATCAACCTAGTCTCTGTGAGGTTGACCTTGATTGCTACAACGCCACCATGCGCCTGTGGGCCAATCATAATCTAATCAAGCTTAACAAAAGTCGAACAATCGTGTTTCAATTCAATATTTGGAACTTACATACTCTGCAGGGCTCGATTGGTATTTATAGCCTTGCATTAATAAATTTAAACTGTGCTTATTAAGCCATTTAATACCAAGGTAGATAAAGATATAAAAATAAGATTTTTGATGGAAAATATGCATATGAGTGACAAGCTTGGTTTATAAGTTCCATGTTAATGTTTTGTAATTTAGGTTAGAGTGACTTAAAATAATTGAGCAAATAGGTAGATAAATAAGCTATTATATCGCTCAATTTATTAGCCAATTATTTAGTGAAAGAAAAGGATGTAATTCAAAGTGAATACACAAAAGAAGCACAAAATAATAATAAGAATCGGCAAAAAAATGAAGAAAGAAAAGGGAGAAAAAGATGAAAAAATAGATAAAAATTAACAAGTACACCTAATTTAGCCCCAAGATCACACAACTCTATTTTCTTTCTCGTCTTCCTCCCTTTCTTGCGCTGCCAGCCCAGCCAGGCACTTATCCTCTACTAACTGTCGAAATCTACCCCTTGCCGACCAACACCACCGCCTCCTTTCTTTTTCTTTTTGCCTATTTCACCAAGTTTCTCAAGATAAAAATCAAACCTCTTTCCCTCCCTTTACATGCATTTGATTTATTTTCACAAATTGGTGAAATTAGGGCATTTATTTGGGCTTAGATAGGTGTCTAACTATGAAGTGGACCATTAATTTTGGTCAATTGAGATGGAATGAAGTTAGGATTTGGGGTGTTGGATGGAAAGTTAGGGGATAGGTTGATAGTGTTGAAGTATGTTGTTCTTTATTAAAATTTTGATTAAGTGCTGTCAATTTCAGGATTGAATGGCCATTTTGGATTGTCAATAATGGTTGACACTTATTTAGAGTTAATTCATGAAGAGTTAGCCTGTGATTAAGCAAAGGCAAATAATAGCATAGGGATGTTGTTGTACTTTTAAAAGCTATATAATCCTATAAATACAAGTCCAGGCTCCCAGGTTGAGGTGAGCTAATTCCATTAATTCACATGGTATTAGAGCCAACTGCTACTCAAACCTTAAAAAAAATTTTAATTTTAATTTTTTAATGTTTCTCTCTCCAGCTGGCCCTATTCTCTTTCTTCGTCCCTACGCTTCCTCATCTCTGTAAACGCTAACCCTAATTGTGCAGTTGACTGCTCCTCTCATGGCTGACCAACGCAGCTCTGTCGTGTCCGCCATCACTGCCGTCCCTATCTCGGTCGTGATCCTGCCTATTTCACTCAGGCTTCAGTTGCATAATGTGCCATCTTTTCGCAAGTAGCAGCGCCCGTTTCCACCTCCTTTGCGCCGCCATCGTCCGTCTCTTCGTGGTTCTAGTGTCACCATCGTCCTCCATTGCGGCCCCCTTGCCAAGTTAGCCCCTGGTTCTCTCCTCCGCGGCCTGCCAGACTGTGCCTCGTTTGATGGTTTTCAAGTTCCTCTATTCGCACCCTCCACGCCCTATTCTGCCGCCTGTGTTTTTCCTTCACCGCCACTGTTTGTCGCTACCGTCAGCCTAACCTGGCCTCCTCTGCCGCCCAACTTTCCTCTACTGCTACAGTCCATTGCCTCGTTGTCGTGGCTCTCGCATGGGTCATCCATGCCCTCTTCGGTGCTGAGTTCATCTCTCCTGGCCACTCTACTACTGGCGATGGTTTCTGGTTGTCGATGGCCCTTTAGCCCCATCTTGGTAGTGGGCTCCCTCCTCTTGCTCCATCACTACTTACCGTCAATATCACGACATATGTCACTGCGGTCCTCGCTTTTGTCGATGATTATCTCTCATGGGAGACCTAGTTCACATCCTTTGTCATCATGCATCATCTTCATGGCATGATTACAGGAGCCATACCTCCCCTATCTTTAACTATTTTGGTTGCTCTTGGTGTCTCTTAGCCCAATCCTACGTATTCCTATTGGCTTTGGGTTAATCAATTACTTTGGGCATAGATTTTTGCCACCATCTCTAAGGAGACTTTGTGTGAAATACGTAATATTCCACATGCCTTACCAATCTGGCAGTATCTTGCATCTCGCTTTAATACTGCTAGTTTGGGCAGAGCATTAGACCTGAAATGTATGCTCATAAATGTCTCGAAGGGGTCTGATCAATCTATGAAAGATTACTTAGACCACATTAAAACCCTTGTTGATTCTCTTGCTACAATTCAGAGTCCTGTTTTTTTTTATCTCAAGCTAATTCAGTTTACCATATCTAGGTTACTGCCTGATTATCATACTTTTGTTATTACCTATTCTATGCTTCCTAGTAGCCATACTTTTGATGGTTTGCGGTCTAAACTGATTTTCTATGAGCAACAACTGAAGTTTCAGTCGAATCGAGATGTTCCTATGCATTAGGCTCTTGTCAACACTGTTAGTTCTGGTAATTTGAACTCAAGAGATGGTTTTCGCCATCAGAATAACAACAGCAAATGGAACAATCGAGGTTGCAATAATAAAGAAGGTGTTAAGAATTCTAGCAACAACAACAGTGCCAAATAGCACAACTCGTCCTCCAGGAGTGTGCCTACTGGTATCGTATATGGTAGTTTTAATGTTTCATTGTCACCTACTTTTTGTGCTTCCACTATGGATACTCATTTCCAATCAGAAGGGATATTAGGTTCCCACCCAAATGTTATTTTCCAGATCTGGCATGCTCCAGGTCATTCTGCTGATGCTTGTCATAGTCGATATTAACCTTGTCAACAACTAGTGCTTCCTGCATGTGCTACCTTTAATTCCGTCGATGCTGGTAAACAACTTTGGTATCCTAATTCTGCTGCTGCCTCCCATATGACTCCTAACGATGGTAAGTTACACTCCAAATCTCTTTACTCTGGCTCAAGTCTTGTTAAAGTTGGGAATGGAACTTTGTTGCCCATTAAGCATATTGGTCATAGTTACGCCTCTACTCCTATTAAGCCATTGCGTCTTAATCACATCCTTCATGTCCCTCAATTGCTTCGTAACCTTTTATCCATTAGGAACCTTTGTCATGACAACAACTGCAGTGTGATCTTTGATTCTGATTTCGTTCGTTTTAAGGAAAACACCACATGTGAGGTCCTTTTGCAAACCCTCAGCATTGGCAATGTCTATCCGGTATGCCTTCCTGCTGAAAGCCCTTTGATTCCTGGCAACCTTGCATTCAGCTCGTTGGGAGAATGGAACTGTACTCTGGCTCAAGTCTTATTAAAGTTGGAAATGGAACTTTGTTACCCATTAAGTATATTGGTCATAGTTATGTCTCTACTCCTATTAAGCCATTGCGTCTTAGTCATGTCCTTCATGTCCCTCAATTGCGCCATAACCTTTTATCCGTTAGTAAGCTTTGTCATGACAACAACTGCAATGTGATCTTTGATCCTGATTTCGTTCGTTTTAAGGACAACATCGCAGGTGAGGTCCTTTTGCAGGCCCCTAGCATTGGCAATATCTATCCAATCTGCCTTCCTGCTGAAAGCCCTTTGATTCCTGCCAACCTGGCATTCAGCTCGTTGGGAGAACATTGGCATCGCCGCATGGGGCACTATGCAACCCACACTATTGCTATTTTAAAGAAAAACTGTATTTTGCATGTCTCTACTGCTTTTCATGATAATTGTACGACTTGCGATTTGGCTAAGTCTCATAGGCTTTCCTTTAATTTAGTTTAACATCGTACTTGTTTCCCTCTTGAGTTGATACATTATGATATATGTCAGTCTCCTATTTTATCTCGCCAAGGTTTTAAGTATTATATTTCTTTTATTGATGATTTTTCTCGTTTCACTTGGATTAATCCTATGAAACGAAAGTCGAAAGTTTACACTATTTTTAGGACATTCAAAACCTTGGTTGAAAATCTTTTCAATTGCAAAATACGGATGTTTCATAGTGATGGGGGTAAGTAATTTGATCAGACTCCTATGCATGACTTATTTCTTAAACACAGTATTTACTTTCACAAATCTTGTCCTAACACACAACAACAGAATGGGGTCACTGAGTAGAAGCACAGACATCTCTTAGAAATGACTCATTCCTTTCTAATTGATACCTCTCTTACTGTCTCGTTTTGGTTAGATACGCTCTATGCAGCTGTCTTTACTATTAATATGCTTCCTACTTCTGTTCTTAATGACAGATCGCCCTATGAGGTTTTGTTTAAAAAGACTCCTGATTGTAAATTCTTGAAACCGTTTGGATGTGCATGTTTCCCTCACGTATTTTTAGCACATAAATTATCTCCCCGTTTTGTTGCCTGTGTGTTCTTAGGCTACACTCCTCACTACAAGGGGTATTGCTGTTTTGACCTTGCCACTAACCGTGTTCATATTAGTTGTCATGTGGTTTTCCATGAAAATGACTTCCCCTTTTCAACTCTGATATCTTGGGCCCTATATTCTTCTTCCTCTTCTTCTTCATCTTCTTCTTTCAAGCTTACTGAAATTTTGAGTCTCACACATACTGCAGATGTTGTCACCCCCTCCACTCCTTCTATACCTACCCCTACCCCCTACCCTGCCTCCTACCCCTATGCCTACCTGTACCACCTCACCACCCCTACATACTCCTCTACTCCGTTGCCTAGGATGTGCCTTCCACTACTATTATCCCCATGTCCTCTACTTCCATCACCAATGTTCACCGGATGCAGACTAGGTCTAAATTTGACATCTTCAAGCCTAAATAAATCCTTTCTCTATCCACATCCTTAGCTGAAACTGAGCCTGCCTATTTCACCCGACATTAAAACATTCTCAGTGGAGAGAAGCAATGGCAAAGGAATATAATGCATTACTAGTTAATGGTACATGGGTCTTGGTTCCCCCCCATCCTTCACTAAAATTGGTCGGTAGTAAATGCGTCTATAGAGTGAAATATCGTTCTGATGGGTCTGTGGAAAGGTACAACGCACATCTAGTTGCTCAAGGGTTCCATCAGCAGGCTGGAATTGACTACCATGAGACATTTTGCCCTGTTGTCAAACCTGCAACTATTCGACTTATTCTTTCCTTAGCTGTTTCGTTTCAATGGACTATCCGATAGTTAGATGTCAAGAATACCTTCTTGCATGCCCATCTTACTTAGGAAGTTTATATGAAACAATCCCGAGGGTTTACTCATCCTGACTATCCTCATCATGTTTGCAAACTTAAGAAAGCTCTCTATGGTTTGAAGCAAGCTCGTTGGGCTTGGTTCCACTGTTTCAGTAGCTTTCTTTTGTCTCATGGTTTTGTTAGCAATGCTGATCCATCCATGTTCATCTTTCGCACTGGTTCTCATATCTTAGTTCTTCTTCTTTATATATGTGGACGATATTATTTTAACTAGTAGCTCTTCCACACTTCTTCACTCCTTTATCTGCACTTTGTCTAACCCATTCACTATGAAGGGTTTGGGGGGATCTTCATTATTTTCCTAGCACACAAGTGAAACGTGATTCCACGGGTATTTTTCTTTCACAACATAAGTATGTTGACGACCTTCTTCACAAATTTCACCTTTATATTATTAAGCTTGTTACCACTCCTTCCGCTGCCTGCACCCTTTTATCCCTAACTGATGGTGAACTGCGTGTAGACCCTAGTGAGTACCACAGTATGGTAGGTGCATTGCAGTATTTGACCATGACTCGTCCTGATATTGCCTATGCAGTTCATGCAGTTTCCCAATTTATGCATGCTCCACGCACTACTCACCTTCATACTGTCAAGCGCATTTTCAGGTACTTGCAGGGTACTCAGACTCATGGGATGTTGTGGTGTCCTTCTACTTCACCATCTCTTGTTGTTGCATACTCGTATGTTGACTGGGCTAGCTGCAAGGATTCCTATTGCTTAACTATGGGTTGTGTTGTTTACTCGGTCCCAACCTCATTACCTGGCGTTCCAAGAAGTAACCTACAATCTCCAAATCCTCTACCGAGGCAGAGTACCATGCTGTAGCCTATACAGTTGTTGAGATGATATGGATTCGCAAGCTTCCTTATGATCTTAGAATTATCATTCCCGATTCGGTCAGCCTGTACTATGACAACATTAGAGCCACGTACATGTCTACTAATCCAATCCATCATGATCGCGGAAAACATATAGTTGTTGACTATCACTTTGTTCGTGAGCGGGTTTGTAACACCCTCAGCCCCTAGGGCCGAAAGCATTACATTTTCCTAACCTCTAACTTAAATTCTGGGATGGAACAGACAGAGTTTCCCCTGAAAACTAACCGTTTCCAGACTAAACGCCTTACAATAAGTCCCTGTAAATCAACAGAAGTGTAAACATATAAAACATAGCTCAACGGCCGCATGCCGGAGTTCATAACTCGACGAGCCACCGCTCGGAGTACACCAAACAGAATAGTTCATTAATACAGAAAAAGTAAAAGATACAACTCAACGGTTCACATAACCGGAGTATGGGGTTTACATCCCAAAACATAACTAACTTTGACCAAAAGACATCTAACTAACTGGATGGTTGGCTCATACGGCCATACAGAGCAACTCATAAACGATATGCATTACATGAACTTAGAATACTTGTTTACAATCATTTCAAAGTAAGAACACATGACATGACTTCATTAAGCACGTAAGATCCCTTCAAATGGATCTAAACGACACCTGGCAAGCAAGAACAGGTTCCATCTTGACATAGCTGACTCAACTTCTTCCTGTTATAAAGAAAACCTGGGGAAAAGGGGAAAGAGTAGTGGGATGAGCAACCACATGCTCAGTGAGTGTCCCCCAACCCCCTTAAAACCAAAACCATTGCAGGCAATAATATCTTTAATAGTCACATATCACTTATCCGTACTTTAGTATCATATTAGACATTCATAGAACCCTTATGAAAGGATCACTAAACATAACTTCATTTTAACCCATCGAACGCATCTCTAGGCTCCTGAATGATTAAGTTCTTTGACTAACAAGCAGTTAAGTAACACTAACATGGTATTAAACCACATATCACAGCTCGTAGGCTCTTGGCTACACATTTAAGCATGATAGATTCTAAGTTTCGATTAATGTTGGCATGCTAGGAACTTGCTTACTCATAATGTGTTTCTAAAACATAAACATTGGATACAGTATCACTTATATACTCAATATGCACTTTTAATCAGACAGGTTTGATATGGAAAAGGATAAGGCCACATGATATTGGAATCCACTTTAAAACATGCTTAAGAATCATTTCATAAAGCATTCATTCAGTACTTTCTTTCTTTCATTGAAAACATTTTCTTAACCTCTTGAGGCTCTTGCCCTTTTAAAAGAGATTTCATTTCGTATTCATATCATATGCATAAGGCACACACAAATTTCAAGTCTCATTCAAATCCCATATCTCATTCAGGTTATGAATGAAACATGCTCATAAGGCCTTCTTTTTCGTAATCGTATCTTACTTAGCATCTCATTCACATATCATTTATAAGAAAAGCATAGAACATACAAAGAAAACTTTCTTTCCTTTCTTTGAAAACATTTCATTTAGCCTCTTGAGGCTCATAAAAACCCTTCTCTTAGCCTTTTGAGGCTCATATTCTTTCATATCGGTCGCATACTGAACCTCATAAACTTTTCACATTTCATTCAACTAGCCTCTTTGGGCCCGTAAAACATTCTTGTTCTTTAAAACATGTAAAATGGCAAAGGCCAATTGCTTTTCTTATCTTGGTAGGAAAATACTTTTGGCATAAGATCATTACAGGGTGCTGATTGGGTGAGAACTATTCTCGACCCCATAGTGAGACCTAACGCTCACGCTTAAGCTCTTACTCTCGGGATGGCTACATATAACATATCGGACCATTACATTAGCCCTCGTCAGGGCCTCTAGGGTTTATCCGGACTTATCCCCTAGGATAACATCGTTCATATTATATCATATTGTCCGCAGCACATTATCTTAGCCACTTAAAGCGTATCGGCCATAATGGCTAATAACTTTGCGTTTCAAACAGTAAAATCATTCAACGTATAACTCACACCTTTTTAAAACTCTTTAGGGATTCCCCCGTTCAAGCGAGTTCACTCCCAAAACTGTTTTCATTTAATTAAAATAGGCCATCATGCACTAATAGTTATGGCTACTATCATTTCAAAACATGAAATCTTTCTTTGAAAAACTTACCCTTATGCACATAAAGCAATTTGAGCACTTAAGCACATATATCACATATATCACATTTAAGCACTTCATAATCAATTCAACACAATGAGCCACACATGGCCTCGCAATCCACACGATTGCGGTCAATTCACAACCCAGTCTCCCTCCTCACTTGCACCGTACCACAAGACCTCGAACGCTCATAATTTAGTCCTCAAACCATCCAACTACCAACTCGTTTCATCAATTTATTAATCATAGCATATTATCATATTAGCTGATATAAAAGGAGGTGAGGTTTAGACTCTTACCTGAGCAAACAACACCATTCAGCCACATATAACCACATTTAGTCATTAATCGACAACACTTTACTAAGTAAATCAAACATGATTTAATTCTAACATATACGATGCATTTCGAATGAAACTTTCCTAAGCATGAACGTATTGAAATCGATTTTAAGCATTCATATATTGTTTCAAAACTATTAATTAGACATGAGCTGACTAAACATGTTTGAATCGATTATAAACGAGCATAAGTCATTTCGAAGCCATTTTTCAAGCATGAACTAGCTGAAGTAACATTTCAGGCATAAATTACATAAATTGATTCGAATCGAAGCTAAACACGTTTATATAACTGCAAAATTAATTCTTTTAGCATGTATTAGCTAATGTACTCGATTCGATGCTAAACACATTCCATTAATTTCGAAATTAGTTCATTTGCATGCCATGGTTAATTAACTCGAATGGAAGCTAAACACATTAAAAGGGCTTCGATTTTAATTCTTTTTCATATATTAGCTAATTAACTTGAATCGAAGCTAAGCACGTTAATATAACTTTGATTTTAATCCTTTTTTATGCATTAACTCAATAACTTGAATCTATGCTAAACATGCTAAACTAACTTCGTTTTTAATTTTTTTTTTTTCATGCATCAACTACTTAACCTGAATCGATGCTAAGCACATGTAATTCACTTCGAATTAACAACTCGAGCATAAATAAACTTAACATGTCCGAATCGATTCTAAACATGCATAGCTTCTCATCACATAATTCATGAAATTAACCAAACCTATGCTAACATAAATCATCATCTAGGTTAAAACATTTCGAAATTAATACTAATTTAGGAGGCGAGGAACACCCACCTCGATTCCATGCTAGAGGACTCTTTCTAAGCGTTTTCGAACTCGATTTGGATGCTAGGAAGCTTCAATCGTCGACCCAATTAGTCCCAAACGCACGCCCAATAGCTGAGACCAAACCCTAGCCCGAATGCCTTGCTTGACCGAAGCCTTAGGTCCCGAAATGGTGACGTTTGTGGCTGATTTGGGTTGAATTCGGCCACTTGACTTATGGGGGAGGTTGATTTTGGGTGTTTGGTCGGATTCCGGCATGTGGGTGGTGCTTCGAGGCCACCCGAAGTGCCGCTGATCGGCTCTGTGACCGGCGAGGAGAGGAGAGAAGAGGGGGTGGTGGTCGATGGTGAGTGATCGCGCACAGGGGACCGCCGTGGTCCCTCCCTGGCTCGCCGGCGACGCTCATGGCGGTGGTGGCTGACGGTTCTGCGTGAAGAGGAAGGAGAAGTGGGGAAGCAGAGGAGAGAGAGAGAGCAGCGTGAGTTAGAGAGAGAGAGTGAGGGGATGTCGGGGGGGTCTCACGACCATGAAGGAAGAAGAAAAGGGGTAGGGCGACTTTACCAAAATGCCCCTCCTTTCTACCTTTCTTTTATTTTTGTTCCAGGCTACTTAGGAATCGGTACTGCTAGCTTAGTTCGTACCCCGAACTCTAACCCTTCTAATGTTGACAACCTAATCGTATTCAGGAAACGACTAAATAAATCGAATAACGACTAAATTAACCTATCGATATAATTTAAAGGCATAAATGACACGAATTAACTTTCAAATCAATAATAGCGATAAAAATCCCCTTTTATAAAATTATAGTTTTCAAAAGAACATCGATAATCAATTAACTCATATAGTTACTAAAAATACGATTTTATAGCAAGACAAGCAACTTAAAATAAAGAACGCGGGTCTTATAGGGTTGCTACTGGAGATCTTGTAATTCGATATATTCCTACTAGTTTGCAGATTGCTGACATTTTTACAGAAGGATTGTCTTCTAAATAGTTCTTATTTTCAAAGTCCAATCTAATCGTGCCCCCACCCCGATCATATTAAGCGAGTGTAATAGCGTAGGGATATTATTGTACTTTTACAAGCTATATAATCCTATAAATACAAGTCCAGGCTCCCAGGTTCAGGTGAGTTGATTCCTAATTCACAACAAAGAACTAAATTTAATTTTTTTTAATAATTAAATATATGATTTTAGGTACAATATTAAAAATTTTGATTGAGTTTTTGATATGGCTGAGTTGGATGGGTTGAAGCATAATTTATGTTTCTAACGTTTAACGAAATCTATGCTATCATAATAGAAATCTTTGCAAGACCCTAGAATGGTGCAACGAGAGTGTTTTGCAAAGATCAACATGATCTACATCGTTAAATTAATTTACCTATTTAATCCAAATTGTTGAAATAACTATTTTTTTCTATTAAGATAATAGCAAAAATTGAACAAAAAATTACTTGCACTAAATTTTAACTTTGGAAAAAAATGGTGATTCTTTCATAATTGAAAAAAAAAATTCAACTATGGTAGTTAAAATAATTACCATCCCTTGATTTTCTTTCTTAAAATCTGAATCGTCAATTTTTCTAATTGATCTTACTTGATATAACGGTTTTAAAACTATTCGCAGTTTTCCCCACGACATCTCTTCTCTCTATCTCCCCACTCCCCCACATCCAAAACTCGGTTTTGATCCTCTGATTTGTCAATTTCTTTTCTCTTTCATCTGTTAAGTAATAAGTATATTTTCCTCTCTTCAATAGTAGATGAAATATGGTCCACATCAATCTACTCACAACCTCTTACCCCTTTTCTATTCCATTTTCATGAACTTAATCTAATATTGGAGGCTGGATGGAGTTTCCCAATTAGCACCGAAAAGAAGTGCTCAACTTCCATAATGGCTTTCACTGGCACCACCCTCATCTACTTGAAAATCAGCATTAAGAAAAATTGAGTGAATTTGAGCTTGACTACTATTTTAGATTATTTAATTTCTAAATTGAGATTATGATTGCCAAGTATTGAAGATTAGTAGAATGCATCAATCGGTCGCCATTGTTAATGGTCTGAAATTTTATAATTCCATGACTCCTACTTGGAACAATAGTCAAGAACATTAAATTTTATTGGCCAAGCTATCATCACACACAACCAAACTGTGTAATTGAGAAAAGCAAGAAAAATTAATTAATTGCTCATTAGTTGAAAGTGGAAAATTGAAATCTCCAATAACATGTCAATGGTTCAAATTTTGCAACCACTATAATTGAAAAAAAAAATAATTATGGTAGAATTTACCCCAAAAAAAAACCTGATCAATATGAGCATGTAATGTGAAAGGCTTCTCCACCCCAACTTCCCAATCCTCTCAATCTCCGACTTTGCTCTACATCTAAAATATCCTTTTATTAAATCTCTGGCATTAACATAGAAAAGTTACTTATATTTTCATTATAGAAAAAGCTAAAAATCCACGCAGTAACTATTCTCTCTTCATGCACCCCATATTTCTGTCTCTCTCTCTCTCTCTCTTTCTCTCTCTCTCTCGTCCAATCACAACTCACCCTTTCTATACCTTCGCACTACTTTGAACTAAGACTTTTGTATGCTTACATTTTGTAAGTGAATAGCCCCTTTTCCTTTTCAATGTTATGGCATGCTCGAATTGCCTATATATTGCTCCCATTCCTGCTTAATCCTCTTCTATATTAGGGTTCTTATTGATATTGGTATTGTTCCTCAGTGTGTGACTCTTTGCAAAACTAAAAGGATTTTCTCTAATGCTAATGCATGTTATCACATGGATTGTAACTTCTAGGAGGATGCAGTAATGTGTTGGTAATTTCTTTTACTTAATTCAAAATGTCATTGCACGATTGAGATGATTACTTTGATTCATTGTTCATTGTGTTTCCTTGATGATTTTTATATGCCTTCAAGGTCAAATTGTGCAATGTGAGAAATGAACAATCACGAAATCTACTGTTTTTTTTTTGTTATATTTGAAGGTCTTGCAACATTACCATTATTTGAAGATATTACAAAGGGGGATGATAATTGACAAGAAGGGGCGAGCAAATCAACTCATTAGAAGAAACAGATAGGTTGTTCAGTATAGTATAGTGGAGCTTGAACCTTATATAGGAATTTATGTACAAATTTCTATGTTTATAACTAGGTGGGGGTCTCTCACATGTGTTACACTTTGGAAATTTTTTTATGGGTATCATAGGAAGAACCATATGTTAGATACATTATGGTGTAAAATTTGTAAACCATAAAGGTTGACGTACAATGTATAAACGTAGGAGCTCAAAGGAGGAAATGACTTTATTTTGAAAGACATTTGGATGTCTCTAATTATTCTTGCAGATCATGTCATCTAATGTAAAAAAAAATTGGTATTTTTCGCTTATAACTTAGCGAACATATTTCATACGCGTGAGTGATACATAATCCCAATTGTCCCATGCTATTTGATGATTATTTCATTAATCAAGACCTACTTTTGATGAGTTAGTTTTTCCTTTCTCGGATATGATCCACTTATAATAAAACTTAATGAGATTTGAGACTACAAAGACTTCAGATAGAGGGGAAAAGGATTTGATTCCCAATTAAAGTTTCCATTAATTGAAAAAGTCAATTTTGCTACTTATATGATCAAGTAAATCAAATAACATTCCATCTGAATGTTCAAAAAATATTTATACGACAAATGATTTTATAAAATGAATACTCTACAATTTTTAAATTAAAAATTTATTTGAAAGATATTACGTGCTTTGCGCTTTGCACGGATCTGTACTAGTACCTTTAATGGGAGAGTTGATAATTGCTAGGCTTAAACTATGAAAAGTAGTATGTGATTTGAGGTTTCACCATAGATTTAAGAGTAAAAATAATTATGTTGAGAGTAAGAAAGGGAAGGAGTGAAAAGAATTTCAAATTTTAAATTAGTTAAGTCATAAGTATATTTGAGGAATCAATTTAGGTCTTAATTGTAATTTTTGTGTGAATGAAATTTGTACAAGTAGCTTAAAGGAGTTTGGGCTAATTGTTAGTGGAGGAATGATTAACCATGGGAAGCACCTAGTTTCAAAGTGACTAGAAGATGGGATAAGTGAAGTACTTGGGATGATAATTGTATAAGCATAGCCGTGGCCAATCATATTAAGGAGATGTAAGAAAAGGGGTAATACTAGAAGCAAAGTAAGGTGCTAATTTTACTAATGAATAATGAGAAGAGAAATACCTTTTAATCAAACACAAGTACGCATTAAATCCACATCAAAATTTGAACAATAATCTTCTAGCCTCTTATTTGACATATTATCAATTATCAAGCTTTAGACCCATCAATTTACCCGTTCGGCTTTAATTTAGACTTTTTGATTGGTTTACCACCGTAGTACTTGAGGGTTGGTGTACAAGGTTGGGCTATGAAACTAGATTGCTAACCAAGAATTCTAACATCGATGAAACAAATAATTAACACAAAATATAATTATTAACCAATGTAACCTAATTGTTTTCTTGCAAAACGCAAGCTGGAAATCTTACAACCTTAAAAGGGAATAATGCAAGTTACTATTTAGGGTAATTTTGTAATTGAATGGGTATTTTGGTCATTTTAAGTTAATTCTTATATTGTCAATTAATAGTTAGATAAGGGACATTTTGGTAATTTTATAAATCCAAGATCCATCATACAACATGAGTTACTGTTATAAGCAATAGTAAAATGGAGGCAATGTAGTAAATTTACTAGATTGGTCATACTTTTCAAGGGGCAACTTTGACTTACAATTCAAATCCTACTTTTATGACTTTTATGGAAAATAAATAGTATTTAATCAAAAGTCCTCAAAATAATATTTAGTACAAGCCAAAAAAAGGGGTTTTTAGGGGTGTGAATTGTTGAATGAACTGAAAGATAGCACCATAAGAGCAGGGATTTTTTTTTGGTCAATTGTTTATGTTTAACAAGCCGCAATAATAGTGTTTTTATAAAAAAAAAATATATCATTTTGTATTTGGTGAGATGGAGCAATTTAGTACTCTCTTTTCCCCCTCTTGTTTAAATGGGTAAATTTTTGTGGATTAAATTATATGAATTTGGTGAAGATTGGATTAACTCTTGTTGTCTTAGAATGAGCATTGACTTAATTTAAGTTGAATGAATCAAAAGGATGTGAATAGATTTCTGTATTACACATTATCCTTCTGATCATACTTACTATGGGGCATGTTGTCATTGAGATTGTTCTGCCTACTTAGTTGCTCAATCCTTTGTAATTCTAGATTTTTTTAATTAATGTGACCATCATACTTTTCTATTTGATTATTCACCTAAGCTTACCAACTTGCGTTATACTAATCTTTATTTGAATTCATTGGCATTTCTTATCCAAACTCACACTATGCCAACAATTCCTAATTTAATAATTTAAAGTTACAAATTGAATTAATTAACGACTTCTCCATTTTTGAAAAATCACAAATTTTAATTGAACAATTTCACGTTGTTGCTAGCAAGTTTTACGATTAATTTATCTATCCAAACTTACCCGCTTGCAAAGCGCACGAGTTTTCACACTAGTCTAAATAAAAGCCAAAACAATTCCGTTTAACATTAATAGACAAACCATAATCCGAAATACTGAGATTATCCCAAATCGATCCACAAGCATGATCATTCCAAAATCAAGTAAAACTTAAACAAAGGGAGGAACTTTACTTCATGTAGGATTCTGTAACACCCCCAAGATATAATGCCTAATTTATTTAACTTCGTCACTTATTTACTTATGGATAGCAGCGAAATTCTCTTGACTGAGGTATTACCACCGTTCCGTGATGGAACAAGACTACTGAAACTAACTGTAACATTATGTTACCCTTGTAATCACCTAATTTACTAAATTTTGGAAACAAAACATACATCTGTCAACTTGTGCAGTTCATAATACGCGTGATAACTTAGCATACCAATACCAAGCATTATCAACCCAAAGTTCAAAAGAACAAACAATAAGCAAATCTCCAAGGTGCTATCCTATAATCATTGTGTGCACTTAGCTAGCTAATGTTCTGCGAAAACTGCAACTCTCGCTCATTTCTTGCTACCTTCTGGCTTTCCCGGAGGAGAATTGTTCACTGATCCTTTACCAAAAACAGAAAACATAAAAACATTCGAATAATAAGCTGAAGCTCAGCATGTACATCCCTATCCTTAAAAATAAGTTTTGTACTCAATTAGTTGGGAGCTCGCATTTCAAGACATTTTGTTTTACAAATAGAAGAGAGAGAAATAAGTAAAGTTGATTAGCAAGTTATTATCTAAAAGTGGACCCCAATTGACGTCTACAACGATCTTGAGATAGGTGCACACCTCGTAGGCCGATCGGGAAACCTAAGTTGCAGCCGCGCGGGTAAATTGAATGGCATAAGCTCTGATGATTCATAGCTGATGGGCGCACTTGCTTAGGTGACAAAACATTGCGTCAAATGATTCATTGTAAGAACATTATATTGATTTGTACAGTTTGAGAAGCATGTGAATTTTCGAAGAGTACAGGCAATGTACATACCTGGTCTTTGAAAGTCTCTCTCCTTTTCAGTGAAAAATGTTCATTAGAAGCTTGAAGCGACAGAGGTGGCCTTGCTTCTGCTTCCAATATGTAACTTCAGGGTTACTGTGAGTTTAGGAAATTTTGATTACATCTTCTGGTTTAATAGGGCATTCAAACTTCTTTGGCTTTCCTTTTTACTTAATGCATGTCTGTTACCTCTTATATAACTTGATTTTATCTCACATTATTCTATTTCTTCTTTGGATGTTGATAATGCTCGTTTTATAAATATTATGGAAGCAAGATGGTATTATTATCCTTATTTTTGTTATCGTTAATGTCATAGTCATTATAGTAATTATCATGAGCTTGTCAATATCATTTGTTTTGTCTAGATTATTAGAAGTAGCGTCATTATTATCATTATTGCCACTGCTATTGCTATTATTATTATTATTATTATTATTATTATTATTATTATTATTATTA
>JACYFF010010365.1:88591698-88689474 GCA_017589665.1 Selenicereus undatus | reverse complement strand
TATATATATACATATGTGTGTGTGTGTATATACACACACACACACACTATTGTTGCGTACTTTTCTTTTCTAAAATTAGCCAGTTAATAATTAGGGTAAATTTTATTTAATTATCATTCGACTCTTTAGTAACATTCGAATAAGTTATTTGAGAGTGGAATGAAATTCATTTTAAGGTGAATTTATCGTTTCAGCCTGCAATTGCATAATTAAACATAATGCATAAAATACTAAATTGAAATGTGGCACTCAACTTATTTAATTTATGATTAAGATTGTTTGAAGTAATTAACATGAATCTTAAGTTTGGGTCGTTATAGCGTTCCCCCCTTAAAATAAATTTCACTCTTGAAACTTGAAAGTTTGGATGAAACCATGACTATATATATCTCAAATAGGTATGGGTATTTATTCCTTATGTCCTCCTTGGTCTCCCATGAGCCTAAGATGAATCATGGTTTTCCCATAGAACCTTTACTACAGGAATGTTTCTATTTTGGAGTTATTTAGCTCTGTAGTCTAGTATTTGTATAGGGCGCTCTTCATACACTAGCTTCTCAGCAACCTCTACTGGATTTGTCATGACAACATAAGTCAGATCTCGAACATATTTTCTAAGTTGTGAAATATGGAAAACATTATGCACATGATCAAGTTTGGCTAATAAATCTAACCTGTAAGCCACAGGGTTTAACTTCTCAACAAGTTCATAAGGCCTGAAATATCTAAGGCATAACTTGCACTTGATATTGAATCTTCTTACTCCTTTGATTGAGGATACCTTTAAAAAACACTTTATCTTCCACTTAAAACTTTAATGGTCTTCTTTTATCCCTATAGCTTTTCTGTTGGCTCTGGGCCGCTTTAATATATTCTTGAATCTTCCTTATCATTTAGGTGGCCTCTTGAATTAACTTAGGCCCTATGGTTAATACTTCATCGAGCTCACTCAAACACAGTGGTGTTTTGCACTTTCTTCCATATAATGCTTCAAATGGGCCATCTTAATGGTCGATTGATAACTGTTATTATAAGAGAATTCCATCAACAGTAACTAATCTTCCCACTTTTCTTAGAAGTCAAGTGCGCAAGCTCTGAATGTATCCTCTAGGATTTCATTCATTGAAAAACTCACCCTTCCATGTATCCTCAACGGTAAGTAATCTTCCCATCCATATACACTAGTAGTCTCATTCTAAAACATGAATTCAAGTCACTTTTGAGATCACAACGGTTAACAAGGAGATTAATATAACACATTTAGAATAATAAAAATGTCACATAGTACCACATGGTATCATTTAATCATAATAGCATCACATAGCATCATTTAAGTATAATAGCATGACATAGTATTGCATAGTATCAGTAATTCAACATTCTCAAGTTTTGGAAATGGAGGTAACATGAAACCGGCTTATATACATATAGCAAGCAATTCACAAAATGGAAGTATGTATGATTGACATTCCTATGTTCTTACATCAATTCTAGCTAACTTTTAGGCCTTTCATTCATGACAACTTACTCAGGACATGTCAGGTTCATATGAAGGCAATTAACTTAGTCAGGTTCATTCAAAGGCATAAAGGTATTGGGTCATTCTAAAGTCAAATCAATTGGTCAGGTAGCTATCACATCGCACCTAAGCAGTAAAAACATCATATTACATCACATTGACAATGAAGGGACTTGGAGTAACACTCGAATTCACATTGGCATCACGTAGGGTCTACAACATAGCACTAAAGATGAAGAATCATGAATGGCATGAACTCGTATAACATGTCGATAGAAACAACTTGAGAAGATAATGCTACGGCAAGAATACGTGCATGCAAACAACGATTCAAAGGTCATGTCATGCCGTGTATTATGAAACTTCATTCGTCTGGATAATCAAGTCACCTACCAAACCAAACTTAAGTCAAGCATGGATTGTACAAAGGCAAGCAAAGGTGAAGATAGACACCTAAGGTCACCACATCATGCATTAAGTGCATATGTATATAGTTGTTCAAACCATAGCAGGGGATAATAGAACTTGTGGAGTGCAAGTAATGACTCAGAGATCGTACAAGCAATGGTTTGCATAGGTTAAACCACTTAACCAATCCAACCACTACGCAACTAAAGTTCATGATAAGCAACTCCAATGACGTGTATTTACCGTACCATTCACTCATAAAACGTACGGCTGGTCATCAATCAACTAGCATGGGTAAGAACTAAGGTGTTAATGATCTTATAGGTATGTGTTGAGGGTTTACGAGGTACACCTATCCCATAGGTGATCATATGGGTCTCACTGTAGTTCACTTACCTTAGTAGAGATCATTACTATGTACAATTCCAAAGTCTGCTAAGTTCTTCCTTCCTTTTGCTCTTTAGGTGTATTAGGGTTCGTCCAAGCCAAAATCGTCACCCCGATCACGAAAAACAATCCATATAGTAGAAACCAAGTAATACACCGATTAGGTAACAATGGCAAAGAAGGAGAACAGTAGGTACACTTATGTGATGTTTAGCGAGGTCCTACCACTAGCATTTAGTGTTTCAAGCATGTATACAAGAGCAACCCTTAACATACTCACATACTCAGGAAACTCAGAATTCGAAAACAAAAGGTATCATTTAGTAGGATTATCAATCACAACAACTAGTTTCCAATCATTCCTTTCCAAGCTCATTACGAAGGATTCTATCGATGTACACATCATAGCACATACACATTTACAAGCAACATTTGATAAACATAAGGGCGCGTATTTGTGAATCTAAACTCCCTCTTCATTACTAACGGAAAGCTAATCCTTCAGTCTAAGATAACCTTGGCTCGATAGTCAAAACGACATTAACATCTCAAAATCTTGAGTTTCAAAGGATGAAAAATAGCTTATCTATTTTGAATCTCTTTGCTTTTAATAAAAGGATGGTTAATTGCTTCTAGCTCTCTCTCTACCAACGTTAGAATACGTCTGCTCACTCCATTATGGAGCCCAAGGAGCAAGTCGTATTATAGGGGCAAAGATGAACTTAGACTTAAGGCTTTCAAATCATTCAATTCAAATCACATGTTATTTAAACCTTGAATTAAAATCACCAAGGCATATAAACGAAGCAACCTTCGATTGAGCTAACACTTATCTTATCCATGACAATACGAGCCATTTGGTCTATATCTTAGCAAATGGTTCTCTTATCCAACCATTCAACTTACGCAAGCCTCATTTAACTAGGGAAATGCGCTAACATTCACATAAAACTCACATTTGCACACAAGGCAGGCATATATCACATCATTATGAACGCATTCATGGGCAACTATATGAGATGCAAGACACAGGTTGCGGCCTATGGTCGCAGGACCATGCTCTGATACCATCAATGTCACACCCCCAGCCCCTAGGACCGAAAGCGTTACGTTTTCTTAACTTTTTACTTAAATTCTGGGACGAAACGGACAAAGTTTCCCCTAAAAACTAACCGTTTTCAGGCTAAAAGCCTTACAATAAATCCCTGCAAATCAATGGAAGCGTAAAACATTTAAAAGAAGCTCAACGGCTACACGCCAGAGTTCATAACTCAACGAGCCACTCACTCGGAGTACACCAAACAGAATAGTTCATGAATAAAGAAGAAAGGAAGGATACAACTCAACGGTCCACATAACCGGAGTATGGGGTTTACATCCCAAAACATAACTAACTTTAATCAAGAAGACATCTAACTAATTAGATGGTCGGCTCATATGGCCATACAGAGCAACTCATAAACAATATGCATTACATGAACTAGAATACTTGTTTACAAACGTTTACAAATGTTTACAAAACTTCATTAAAGACGTAAGTAGGCACACATGACACCTTGCAAGCAGGAATAGATTCCGTCTTGACATAGCTGACTCACCTTTTTCCTGTCATAAAAAAACCTGGGGGAAAAGAGAAAAGAGTCGTGGGATGAGCAACCACACGCCCAATGAGTGTCCCCCACCCCCCTTAAAACCAAAACCGTTGCGGGCAATAATATTTTTACTAGTCACATATCACGTATCCATACTTTACTATCATATCAGGCATTCATAAAATTCCTATGGAAACATTACTAATCATAAACTTGACTTTAAGCACTCAAACACATTTCTAGGTCTCTAAATGACCAAACTTCTTTACTAACAGGCAGTCAAACACTTAAACAAGTGACGAGGCTAAGCACAGAGACTTTCTTTTAATTTTCATAAACATAACTTCTTAGCATTCTATTCGAACTATGCATGAAACCCTATTCACATGATGTACACACAGGGTTATCTCTTTTTATAATAATACTTTTCTTGGCATTTCATTCATATGAGGTGCATAAGACATACACATTTCAAATCTCAATCAAATCTCATTTATAGGGTATGCATGAAATATGCTCATAAGACTTTCTTTCCATATTCGTATCTTACTTAGTATCTCATTCATAAGTTATACTTAGAACATGCACATGTCATACGCAGAAAGATTTCTTTCTTTTTACTGAAAACACTTCATTTAGCCTCTTGAGGCTCATAAAAACTCTTCTCTTAGCCTCTTGAGGCGCATATTCTTTGCAAGAATCTCTTTCATCTTGGTCTCATAATGACCCTTAAAAACTTTCTTTCTAAAATACTTAAGAAAGCGAAACGCCAACTGCTTTTCTCATTTAATAAGAAACTACTCTGGGCATAAGATCATCATAAAGTGCTAGTTGGGAGAGATCTACACTCAATCCCAGTGAGATTAACTCACACTAAGCTCTTACTCCCGGGATGACAACTAACTTTTGGACCTTAACCCTCGTCAGGGTCTCTAGGGATTACTCCCTAGGCTGGGGATTCCCCCGTTCAAGCAGGTTCACTCCCATCTATTGTCCCTAAGCACTTATCTTAGCCATTTGAAACTGGTTATAACGACTAATAAGTTTGCTGCCTCTCACAGCGAAATCCTTATCATGCAACTCACGCTTTTGTAAAACTTTTTAGGGATTCCCCCGTTCAAGCGAGTTCACTCCCAAAACTGTACTCATTTAGTTAAAATAGGCCATCATGCACTAATAGTTATGGCTGCTATCATTTCAAAACATGAAATCCTTCTTTGAAAAACTCACCCTTATGCACATAATACAACTTGAGGACATGGAAGGGAAGGGGGTCCACATGTATCACATTCAAGCACTTCATAATCAATTCAACACAATGAGCCACACATGGCCTCGCAATCCACAAGATTACGGGCAATTCACAACCCAAGCTCCCTCCTCACAAGCACCGTACCACAAGAACCTTGAACCACTCATAGTTCTTCCTCAAACCATCCAACTACCATCTCGGTTTTTCAATTTCATTAAGCATAACATATTATCATGCTAGCTTATAAAAGGAATAGGGTTTATGCACTCACCTGGGCAACCAGCACCATCCAATGGTGTATTACCACAAACATACATACATACATACATATATATATATATATATATATATATATATATATATATATATATATATATATATAACCACATCCATATTTATAACTATAATGCCTTAACGAACCAACTTAACTATTTAAACATGAATCTTATCACATTCGAGGTGTTCATTTTCCATTTCAAATTTCTATTCAGGCATTAAGTAGCTAAATTAAACAAACATTAAATTGATGCATTCGTATGTCATTTCAAATTACTATCTAGGCATAAAACAACTAGTTAAGCAACATCGATTCAAGGCATTCATCCATTATTTCGAGATTGCATTTCAAGCCTAATTTAACCATTTAAACATAATACGATTCTAGACGTTCATTTATTACTTCGAAGTCATTAATCGAATCTAATTAAGCCACTTAAACATAATATGATTCAGGGTGTTCGTTTATTTCATCAAAGTTACCATTCGAGTCAAATTTTCATACATGTATTAACGGAGCATACTTGAATCGATTTTAGACATGCATAACTCATTTCGAACTAAACTTTCAGGCATGTATTAACTGAATTCACTTGAATCGAATCTAAGCTAAACACGCATAATTCACTTTGAATTAAATCTTCAGGCATGAATTAACTGAATAGATTTGAATCAAAGCTAAACATGCATAATTCACTTCGAATTAAATCTTCAGACATCAATTAAATGTGATAGTTTTGAGAGTACATGAACACAAGAGGGGGGGTGAATTGTGTTGGCCGATTTTTCAGAGTTTCTAGAAACACCCTCAAGAATAGTTCAGACAGAGTGTTTGCAGTGAGCCAGAAACGGAATAGCAGCGGAAAGTAAACAAAATGCACACAGTGTTTTTACATAGAAAATACTTCTAGCCCAACTGAGGTGAAAAACCACGACCTACCCTTGTAGGATTTTCACACACTTTCACTATACGGGTCAAATACGTTACAGAAGTAACCTACACCGTTACAAATGTAACACTCACATAACCGCCTACCCCAAGACAAGTTACACCATGCCCAAAGTCTCCCTAGACTTGGACACACTCAATTCTCACTGATGAAAGGAGAAAAATGAGATGAACACCTCACTTTAAGTGCTTCTAAATAAGCAAGGGTAAGGTACAATTGAGCGTCTAGTATGCCAATGAGAGGACTCGACTTTTCACTCACTTTAGACATTTTTCTTTCTGAAAATATATCTCTTTGAAGAACTTGAAATGCCTTGAAAACCAATGTCTCACCCACCAAAAATTGAAGGAGAGAAGTTACTTAAATAAGAATGTGGGATAAAACAATATTAATTTTTACTGTACTTGTGTCGCAAGACTTGGTAACTCACCCACTAATAGCTTGAGCCACAAGGATAAATGAGTACTAGAAATTTCCAGCAGCTAAGCCCATAATTTTCTCCACCTATTAGCCACATTCTAAAAATAGGAGTTGTTTTACTTGGTAAAAAATTCACCCTAAAAAGTAGGCAAAAAAGTCTCCACAATATTTTCAAAGCCAAAAATAACTCTTTTGGACTCAACGACTACAGAAAATATATCTTAAATATTTCAAAAACGTCAGCCCAAAAATCAAGGAAAAACTGTGAAATTCAATTTTGGCTTAAAAACACTCTGAACCCTGTTCTCAGAACTGGTCTGAGACAGCGTTCTGAGATATCTCAAAAACCATTCAAAGTAAATGTTAAATCAAGACCTTCTAATTGGCATATTAACAAGAATCTAATAAAATAAAATAAATACCAAACCAATGACTCTTGTTAGTCAGCTGGATAGCTTGTATACGATTTGACTTGTCGCTCCAAATACTTTGACGCTTCTCAGAACTGTTTCTTGAGCTGTTACGAAGTACTCCATGTTCTTTGATGCTCCTTGGGTCCTTGTCAGTCAGCTGCTCTGAAAAACTGTTTCTAGAATTGTTCTGAAATGATGTTCTGAAACACATTTACTTTTCGGCAACTGTTCTAAGACACTATTCTCAAACACTTATCAATCAAGCAAGATATTTCAAAAATGTTTTCTGGATCCTGTAAACAACACATAACTCAAGTACAATCATATAGAGCATCACATTTGTGTTTGTTATCATCAAAACCTTATACAAGTGTGAGGTCAACAATTTCCTCCTTTTTTGTGTTGATAAACCAAATGACCATATTGACATAAATGGCGAAAGCAAGTTAGTGCCAAACAGTCAAGCCATAGAAGAGAAAAATGTTAAGAAGTCAACTTAATCCAAGTCAAACTAAAACAACCATGGTCGTGCCCATCTTCCCCCTTTTGACATCATCGAAAAAGGGTAGTCAGATAAATCAGAGAGAGTCAGGTTGTTTACAATCACCACTACTTGGGTAATGGAGGAAAATAACCGGCGATACACTCAAGTATGTGGTACGTTAATGATATTGGTCATCCGAGTCACGCACAAACAAATAACAACAAGAAGACAAGCAGGGCACAGTATTAAAGAATAACCAACCAAGACTTAGTATAAACCATTGACAGTTAAAAAGGCACAACCAGATAGTGAAAAAACAGTTGTTGAAAACAGGAGAATAAGAGTAAAAATAGAAAATAGAACAAGGCAGGGAACATGGGGCAGAAATAGGTTCAGGAAGGAGGAGAGGACAATTGGGCCGTGAGGGCAGTGATGGCAGATAGTAGATCCTCATGGCGCTTTGCATTCAGAGCCTTCTCCTCTGCAAGAGCCGCCTTGACCTCAGAGAGCTCATCCTTCATCCAGTTTTGGTCCTGCAGCAAAGTATCCAGTGGAGTGCCACTAAAGGAAGAACCAGGAACAGGGGTGAAGGGTGTTCAAGGCCCCTGTTCGGAACCAGCAATCGCACCCTTTACAATCTTGAACCCACAACTGATCAGGGTGCTACTAACTATCTCATCTGTGACTTGCACCCCTACCTTCTTCTGTAAAGAAATCCCAAAGTGCTCAAATTCTGAGGTCAGGAGAAAACCATACCCCAGGTCATGTTCCCTAGCCGTGTTTGCAATGCGGGAGATATGACTAATCATGATGGCTGGTAGGTTGATCTGCTGCCCCTGGTCTAGGAGATCAGTAAGGCACTGGTCCATTGCATCAGCAAGGTTGCAGCCTTGGCCCTGGGGGATGATGTTTTTGATGATAAACCAGAAGAGCAACCGGTGACAAGGTGTCATCTCCCCTTTCTTGACGGACCGGTGTGTTTTCAAACCTAGTTGTTGACTCAACCTTTGAGTCAATTGGAGCAATCTCTCAACTCTGAGCATTGTCTTGTCTTCCCTCACATACACCCCAAACCCCACAGCCGGAACTCCTAAGATTTCCCCCAATTCCTCAGCATTGAACCGCAATCTTTTCCCATTGACCACACTTGTCACCACACCATTGGTGACATTACAGTTGGCATAGAATTCTGCCAAATCAGGTACAGAACACCCTTTCTGGGTGTTTGCAAATAGGTCTAACTAACCTTGGGCTTTAAGCTTATCCAAGAACATCTCCAGGCCCTGTTCCTGAAAATAAGCAACTTTCATAATTTTGCCCCGTACCACACTCATTTGGAGAAAATAGGCAACTTTGGCTGCTGTGGTCATGGTTGTTTTGACTTTCTTGGGTTTGGGTTCATCTGGCTTGGCTTCTATAGGCACCTATTGGGGCACCTGTTCGAAAGGAGCTTCCCCTTTGTCTTTGACTGCTGTGTTATCAAGGGAGGAAACAATCTCCTTAACCTGTTAGGGATCCTGTTTTGAAGGGTCGGCAGGTTTGGAAGTTTTGTGGGTGCGTTGGGAAGACTTTCTGGATGATTTTGTGGAAGGAGGTCGTGAAGGAAGTGGCGAGGTTGTTTCTGTGGGCTGTGAAGGAGCAGAAGAAGATCCAGAACGACGAGTTCTAGGTCTGTGAACAAGTGGGAGATCAGTTCGACATGCAAATGTCTTGAACCGATGTCTTGGTCCCTACTTGTCGGTTTGGTCATTTCATAGGGTTTAGGGGGAACAACCTCAATGGTCGAATCTGACCCAACACTGTTAGTCTCCTCAAGATCTTCCACCCGATCCAAATTTATGAAGGGGTCATCCAATCTATCAATAAAGACAGACGCAGGCCCCGTTTGGGCTTGACCCGGTTCAGAACCAGGTTCAGACCCTAATTGAGCCGCATCCACTTCAAGAACACCTTCAGACATAGTTTGAACCCCACTAGGCTTAAGAACACCCTTAGACAACATTGGTTCCACATTAGGCTCAAATAACACCAAAACCCATCCAAATTCGGGAGGAACATCACCCAGTTCCATCCCCACCGTTTGTAGGTCTAGACTCTTCAAAAACCCGAAGATTGTAGAGATAATAGGCAAAGGGGGTAGAGAATTGAACCTCGTACCTCTGATCGGTGCCGGTGCTGCAGTCGCCGACAAGGGCAGAGATGGAGAAGTCGGCGGAGACGCCATGCAAGGTCGCTTTGGCAGCGGTTGTGGAGCTCGAGGTGATGATGGTCGTCGCTTGGAGGAGGAGTGGCCATCGCGGGTCTTCACCATCGTTGTTGGGTTTGAGAGAGATAAGAGCTAGGGTTTCGGGTGTTGAAGATGAAGAGAAAGGGAAGGAATCAAGAGATTTTGAGGGAAGGAGGAGAGAGATTTTCCGGAGGTGGTACCGAGAAGAAGGGGAAGTGGAAAATTTAAGTCTCCTAACCGCTTCTTACTCGGAAAGGTAGAAGAGAAAATAAAGTTCAACAACTGAAAAAAAACTATTTAATTCGCACAAAGTGACAAACAGTGGCCATACCTGTTCTTAGCGCTTGTTCTTACTGTCAGTTGTTCGGTAACATAGGACAATAAGGGCAATATCATCAGACCTCAACGATTGTCAGCAGGTTATAATCCACACATGTGCTAATTCTAACACAAAAGTTGACTGCATCCAATGAATCAAGACGTTTGACCTGAAAGACCTTTTAACTAGACAAGCATTGGGGGTTAATAAAGCATGCTCAAGTTGTTTTAATTAAACCCAATTCAAGTCTATTCTTCTCAAACTATTCTCTATTCAATGCCTTGGTAAAAATATCAGCAATTTGCTTATTAGTGGCACAAAAATTCATTGAAACCAAGCCCTTTTCAATATTGTCTCTCAAAAAGTGATGACAAATGTCAATATGTTTAGTCCTTTTATGTTGACATGGGTTTTTGGAAATATTAATTGCACTTGTATTATCACAAAATATGGGAATGCATCCCGTGTCAACACAAAAATCTTTAAGTTGTTGCCTTATCCACAACAGTTGAGCACAACAAGAAGCAGTTGCAACATATTCAGCTTCCGCTGTGGACATGGCAACTGAGTGTTGTTTCTTGGTTGCTCAAGATACCAAACAGGGTCCAAGAAAATGAGCCATACCTGAAGTGTTTTTTCTATCAACCAAGAAGCCTGCATAGTCAGCATCAGCATACCCTACAAGATCAAAGCTGCACCCTCGAGGATACCATAAAGCTAAGTCAGGAGTATATTTTAAATATCTTAAAATCCATTTGACAGCCTTTAAATGAATTTCTTTTGGCTTAGACTGAAAACGGGCACACAAACCAACACTAAAAACAATGTCAGGTCTACTGGCAGTTAGGTATAGAAGCGACCCTATCATGCCCCTATAGGATTTCTCCTCAACTGCGAGACTCCCATCGTCCATTACTAACCTGGTTGAGGGAGAGATGGGAGTATCAATGGGTTTGGCTGATTCCATTCCAAACCGCTTAATTAATTCCTTGACATATTTTTGTTGATATAGCATAGTTCCATTTGAAGTTTGCTTGATTTGCAAGCCTAAGAAGAAATTAAGCTCGCCCATCATGCTCATTTCAAATTCACTCCTCATCAATTTTGAAAACTCATTACACAGATCATTGTGAGTTGCACCAAATATAATGTCATCGACATATACTTGGACAATCAACAAATGTTCCCCCTTAGATTTTAGAAACAAGGTATTATTGACCTTGCCCCTTTTAAAACCGTTTTCAATTAAAAAGTTTGACAACCGTTCATACCAAGCTCTAGGAGCTTGTTTTAAACCATAAAGTGCTTTGTCAAGTTTGAAAACATGGTTAGGAAATTCATAATTTTCAAAATCAGGGGGTTGGCTTACATACACCTCTTCCTTTAGGTATCCGTTGAGGAATGCACTTTTGACGTCCATTTGATATAGCTTTATTTCCATGTCAGCTGCAAAAGCTACCAAAATGCGGTTAGCTTCAATCCTTGCAATGGGTGCAAAGGTTTCTTCATAGTCAATTCCCTCTTCTTGGTTGTACCCTTGAACCACTAGCCGAGCCTTGTTCCGAGTGACTGTTCCGAACTCATCCAGCTTGTTTCAAAACACCCACTTGGTGCCGATGACTAATCTGTCCTCTGGCCGTTGTACAAGGTGCCACACCTTGTTCCTTTCAAACTGATGTAGCTCCTCTTGCATTGCAATAACCTAGTCAGAATCTGCAAGAACTTCATGAACACTATTTTGGCTCAATGTTAAAGAGGAAAGCATAGAAAGCACAAAAGTTTTTAAGTTTGGATCTAGTTTGCACTCCTGTATGAATGTTAGATAGGATCTGGTCAAGGGAGTGCGAACTTTGGTGCTTCCAAGGTCGTGGAGTAAGTGGCTCTACAGACACGCTTTCTACTCTTGCTGTAATACTCGGTGAAACAGGTTCTGAACCTGTTCTGGAGCCTGTTTCCAAGCCTGTTCTAGAGCTTGTTCTCAAATCTATTCGAGGAGAATTAGGTTGAGTAGGCTGGTTTTGTTCTGAAATGGGTTCAACAATGCTTCCTTCTGATTGGTTTAAACCTTGCCCACCTTCCAAATTATCTGCTCCAGGACTTGGTTCACCTCCAGGTGACTTACCTTTCTCATGCATGGAGTTTTGAGTGAGCAACATATCTCTCCTTACAAGGCCCAGTTCGAACTCTACATCCTGTGCATCATTCTCAACAAGGGAGTTAGTTTCATCAAACAACACATGCACACTCTCCTGAACACACAAGGTTCGTTTGTTAAACATTTTGTATGCCTTACTGTGTGAGGAGTACCCCAAAAATATTGCCTCATCACTCCTTGGATCAAACTTTCCCAAGGCATCCTTCCCAGTATTATGCACATAACATTTGCAACCAAATACTCTCAAATGCATAATATTAGGTTTTCTACCATTGAAAAGTTCATAAGGAGTCTTATTGGGAATGGGTCTAATCATGCATCTATTAATAATGTAACAAGATGTATTTAATGCTTCCGCCCAAAAGTTTCTAGGAAGACCACTAGCAAGAAGCATTGTTCTAGTCATGTCTTCTAGAGTACGATTTTTACACTCTACCACCCTGTTCTGTTAGGGTGTTCTTGGGCCAGAAAAATCATGATTAACACCATGTTCATTACAATAGTCAATAAAGCTTGAATTTTCAAATTCTTTACCATGATCAAACCTTAGACAAACCATTGAGTGTCCTACTCTCTTTTCAGTCCTTTTAAGAAACACAAGAAATTTTTCAAAAGTTTCATCTTTAGAAGTCAAAAACAAAGTCCATGTAAAACGAGAGTAATCATCCACTATCACAAGAACATACCTCTTTCCATCTCTACTTGTGATCCTCGTAGGACCACACAAATCAACATGTAGCATCTCAAGAGGTCAGGTAGTGCTAACACAGTTTTTTAGTTTAAAAGAGGTTTTGACTTGTTTACCCCTAGCACAAGCGTCACACACCTTGTCATCATTGTATTTGATGGAATGTAGGCCGATTACTAGGTTTTTAGAAACAAGTTTATTCAAAAGAGAGAGACTCGCATGACCTAGTCTCTTGTGCCAAAGCATAACATCATCATTTAAAGCGCTTAAACAAGTCAGATTATTTTGAGGAAGTGAAAGAATACACACTTTATACACATTTTTGTGTCGCTTCCCCCTCAACACAACATCTCCTGTATTGATATTGACAACCAAGCATTGTTTTAAAGAAAACACCACTAGGTTATCTTTATCACATAGTTGGGACATACTTAGTAGATTATGTTGTAGACCGTCCACAAGATATACATTGTCAATTGAATGGGAGAGTGACTCACCTATCTTACCTATACCAACAATTGTCCCTTATTTGTCGTTTCCAAATGCCACACTCCCCCTATCAGAGGCTGTAAGTGAGAGGAAGCTTGATTTTTCACCAGTCATATGTCGTGAACAACCACTATCCACATACCACAGTTGGTTGTTTGCTGGATTGTTTGCTCGGTTGTTCCCTCTCACTTTAGCCTTCAAAACAAATTAGGGGTTAGTTTTGGGAACCCAGATCCACTTGGGTCCTATTCCCTTAGACATGCAAATCTCATCTTTTCTGACCCATATTTGTTTTGCATAAATCATGTTTCTTTCCATGGCATACTTTCTTGAGGGACAAGTATAACGATAATGACCTGTTTTACCATAGTGAAAACAAATAATATTTTCTTATAGTCCCACATATTTTCTGTTTACTGGGTAAACAGTTCATTTAGTCACAAAACCTAGTCCTTTCTTATTCCGGTTATGATGAGTATTCAGCCATTTAAGCGCTTCTGAGGAACTGTTCCAGCACCTGTTTGCAGTGAGGTCAGATTCGGCCTTTTTAAGCCTTTCAAGCAACTGGCTATTCTCACAGACCAAGGACTCTATTCTCTGTTTCAGCTGAAGAGACTGACTTTCCAGCTTTGAAAGATCAGTGTTGAACACTTTTTCTCTCACACTCAAGTTTTCTTTAAGCTTATCAAGGTCTTCATACAAAACAAGGGTCTCTTCATCTACTTTAAGTCTTTCACTTTTAAGGATCTCGTTTGCATGTTCAAGCTTCCTAACATTTCTTTTTAAATCAGAACAGACATCTTTTAGCATGCAATTTTCAGCATTTATAGCGTCACATTCATCCATCAAAGTGAATAGCAATTCCTCAAGTTTTGATTTGTTAAGACCACGTACCTTTCCCTTGAGTTGGGATAGACTCTCCACTGGCTCATCATCCGAATCTGACTCACTCCTGTCCATGAGTGCTATGGTAGCTTTTTCTTCTTCAGAGGCCTCATCGTCTCCTGTAGTGTCACCCCAAGCCGCCAGCATTGCCTTTGAGAATCGCTTTGCAGAACTATTCCCAAACTGTTTTCTGCCTTGTTTTCTGAACTTTTCTGTCTCCTGTTCTTCCTTCATTAGAGGGCAGTTCTTCATAATGTGGACATGTTTGCCACACTTGAAACACCCAGTGAACTGCTCTCGTTCATTGCTTCTGGGCTTGCTAAAGTTCTTCTTTTTGGAGTTCTCTTTGTCCTTCTTGAAGAACTTCTTGAATTTTCGGGTGATCATGGCCATTTCTTCTTCATCAAAGTCCGAACCATCCTCTTCCAAGGCCTTTAGAGCAAGGCCTCGGTCTCTCTTGGTCTCCTCTTTCAGCTGAGAGCTTCTTCTAAGCTCATAAGTTTGGAGATTGCCAATAAGCTCGTCCAAGTAGATTTTGTTCATATCCTTGGCCTCTTGGATGGTCGTGACTTTAGCCTCCCATGACTGTGGCAAAAATCTTAGGATTTTCCTCACCAATTCCTCAGTGGTGAAGGACTTTCCTAATGATTTTAGTTCATTAGTAATATGGGTGAAACGGGCATACATCTCTATCACCGTTTCTTTATCACCCATTTCAAATAGCTCATACTTTCTTATAAGAAGCTCAATTTTTGATTGCTTCACTTGATTTGTGCCTTCATGAGCTACTTGGAGGGCATCCCAAATTCCTTTGGCTGACTCGCACTCAGAAATATGATTGTACTCATCAGGACCAAGACCAAAATACAAGAGCTTTTTGGCCTTTGCATTCTTTTCCATCATCTTAAAATCTTCGGCATTGAATTCTTGAGGCTCCTTGGGAACCATACTCCCATCTTCGATTGTCTTTTTGGAAATGAGTGGACCGTTCTTAATGATCATCCATAACTCATAATCATTAGCCTAAACATAGTTTTCATGCGATTCTTCCACCAACTATAATGTTGACCATTAAAGTACGGTGATCAAGTCACAGATTGACCCTCAAGCATTCCTTGTGGAGTACTCATCTTCTAGGATCTCTCAAGGTGTTAGCCTTTAAATGAGAACCTACTCTGATGCCACCTGATAGTTTTGAGAGTACACGAACACAAGAGGGGGTTGAATTGTGTTGGCCGATTTTTCAGAGTTTCTGGAAACACCCTCAAGAACAGTTTGGACAGAGTGTTTGCAGCGAGCCAGAGACGGAATAGCAGCGGAAACTAAACAAAATGCACACGGTGTTTTTACGTGGAAAACACCTCTAATCCAACTGAGGTGAAAAACCATGACCTACCCTTGTAGGATTTTCACACACTTCCACTATACGGGCCAAATACGTTATAGAAGTAACCTACACCGTTACAAATGTAACACTCACGTAACCATCTACCCCAAGACAAGTTACATCACGTCCAAAGTCTCCCTAGACTTGGACACACTCAATTCTCACTGATGAAAGGAGAAAAATGAGATGAACACCTCACTTTAAGTGCTTCTAAATAAGCAAGGGTAAGATACAATTGAGCACCAAGCTAGTATGCCAATGAGAGGACTCGAATTTTCACTCACTTTAGACGGTTTTCTTTCTAAAAATATATTTCTTTGAAGAACTTGAAATGCCTTGAAAACCAATGTCTCACCCACCAAAAATTGAAGGAGAGAAGTTACTTAAATAAGAATATGGGATAAAACAATATTAATTTTTACTGTACTTGTGCCGCAAGACTTGGTAACTCACTCACTAACAGCTTGAGCCACAAGGATAAATGAGTACCATAAACTTCCAGCTGCTAAGCCCACAATTTTCTCCACTTATTAGCCACATTCTAAAAATAGGAGTTGTTTTACTTGGTAAAAAATTTACCCTAAAAAGTAGGCAAAAAACTCTCCACAATATTTTCGAAGCCAAAAATAACTCTTTTGGACTCAACGACTACAGAAAATATATCTCAAATATTTCAAAAACGTCAGCCCAAAAATCAAAGAAAAACCGTGAAATTCAGTTTTGGCTTAAAAACACTCTTAACCCTGTTCTCAGAACTGGTCTAAGACAGTGTTCTAAGATATCTCAAAAATCATTCAAAGTAAATGTTAAATAAAGATCTTCTAATTGGCATATTAACAAGAATCTAATAAAATAAAATAAATACCAAACCAATGACTCTTGTTAATCAGCTGGACAGCTTGTATACAATTTGACTTGTTGCTCCAAATGCTTTGACACTTCTCAGAACTGTTTCTTGAGCTGTTTTGAAGTATTCCATGTTCTTTGATGCTCCTTGGGTCCTTGTCAGTCAGCTGCTCTGAAGAACTGTTTCTAGAGCTGTTCTGAAACGATGTCCTGAAACACATTTACTTTCTGGCAACTGTTCTAAGACACTATTCTCAAACACTTAATAATCAAGCAAGATATTTCAAAAATGTTTTCCGGATCCTATCAACAACACATAACTCAAGCACAACCATATAGAGCATCACATTTGTGTTTGTTATCATCAAAACCTTATACAAGTATGAGGTCAACAATTTCCCAATAGAGTCAACAAATTGAATAGGTTCGAATCAAAGCTAAACATGCATAATTCACTTCGAGTTAAATCTTCAGGCATGAATTAACTAAATAGATTCGAATCAAAGCTAAACATGCATAATTCACTTCGAATTAAATCTTTAGGCATGAATTATCTGAATAGATTCGAATCGAAGCTAAACATGCATAATTGATTTCAAAATGTATAAACTTAACATATTCGAATCGATTCTAAACATGCATAGTTTCTCATCACATAATCCATGAAATTAACTAAACCTAAGCTGACATAAATCATCGTTTAGGTTAAAACGTCTCGAAATTAATACTAATTTAGGAGGCGAGGAACACCCGCCTCAATCTAAGCCAAGGATTCGTTCGAAGGGCTCTGGGCTCAACCTTGAGTGCTGGGAAAGACTCGATTCTTTGACCCATGCTTGCTGATTGCTCAACTTGACTAGACCACACCCAAATCTGCCCCAGTCACGCGCCCAAACCCATGCAAAATGGACCCCAATTCGTCCAGGACTTCACTCACTAGTTTAGGGTTGTGACGTGTGTTGAATACAGCAAATTAACAACCAATTTACAAGACAATCGAAGTGACTTGAAACAAGGTTGCATGGCCAAGCCTGGGTACGCAATCGATGCCTCCCAATTTGACGCACCAGACTGACCTCCAACGTGGTGATTTCTCCCCGAATTTTGCCCAGATTTGGCACCAAGGTTTCGCTAGTTTGTGGGGAAGGTAGAACGAGTGGACTTACAGCTAGAAGAGGGGGAAAATCGAGTGGATTTTCTAGTGCTTTTAGCTGCGGGCATAGAGGAGATGAGGAAGAAAAAGCTGAGAAGGGAGTGAAAGAGCTCGGGGGTTGTCGGGTGTCGCGTGGGAATGAAGAGGAAAGGGGTTGGGCACCCCTTTTTACAAAAATGCCCCTACCCTTTTTCTTTTGTTCTAAGTTGTTCAATAAATAACACCGCTAGTCCGATTTTGTACTTCATACGCTAAACCCAAATCGACAATACAATCCCTCATTGATTATTTGTTCCCAAATACGTCAAGGTTCAACTAAATAAACATCGAACTACACTTAAGGTAGACAACCTAATCGTATTCGGGAAACGACTAAATAAATCGAATAGCAACTAAATTAAACTATCGATATAATTTAAATGCGCAAATAGCACGAATTAACTTTAAAATCAATAATAGCAATAATAATCCCTTTTAATAAAATTATAGCTCCCATAAGCACATCGACAATAATTTAACTCATATAGCTACTACAAATGCGATTTTATAACGTAAAAAGGTAATACAGTTAGCTTAACGGAAAACAAAAAATGCAGGTCTTACAGCTAGTTTGTGGTTAGCTTCCACTAGAAAATCTACCGACTTTGATTCAAGAAGTCCACATTCTTTAATGATCTCCAACGCACATTTCCTTTGGCATAACGACAAACCTTGTGGACTTCTTGCCACCTTAATACTCGTAAAATATTTCAGAGGATGCAAATCCTTAATATGGAAGAAATTGTTCAAATATTCTTTAAACTGAAAATGTGCTACAAAATTGTTTCCCGTGAGCACTAAATCATCCACATAAACTAGGAACGCCATGTAAATATCACCCTTCTGATAAGTTAATAAAGAATAATCTACATATGATCTAGCAAAACCATATTCGAGTAAATTTAAGGAAAGTTTACCAAACCATTGGCGCGATGCCTGCTTAAGTCCACAAATGACTTCTCGAGTCTACAAACCTTGCTAGAACCTGATATTCTAAAACCAGGAGGTAATGTCATATAAACATCCTCATCCAGATCACTATACAGGAAGACATTATTCATGTCCATCTAATAAAGCTCACAACCTTTTGGAACTACTATTAATAGAAAACAACAAACACTCACCATTTTAGCTACAGGTGCAATAGTCTTATGATAAAATCATTCAATTTGTTCATCTCCTCGAATTAGAAGAGGCGCTTTATAACACTCAACCATCTCATCAGAATTGTACTTGACTTTGTATACCCATTTACAATTTGTGGGTTTCTTGTCAGCAAGTAAGTCTTTAATTACACAAGTGTTATTCAACTCTAAAGCTTCATTCACCTTAGTCATGCCCTCTGTCCACTTGATGTCCTTCACAGCCTCATAGAAATACCTAGGCTCAACAATTTTGGTGATAGCAGCAAGATAATTTCCATGCGTAATTGAGAAATTAATACAAGCAACATAATTTGCTATAAGATAAGGTTTACTTGAAGAGACCTTTTGTAATGCTACGAAGAAGGGGGGTCTTTTGATCAGGCGGTATAACACAAATAGTCTTGTAAATGGCTTGGAAGTTTTCTATCTTATCGACCTCAACCCAAATTTCCTTCTACCGAGAGCACATTACTCCTCGTTTCTATGGACACAGAGGCTCTAGGGAAGTTATTTTGACATCAAGGCCATTATGCCCATCATCCTCAGTAGGCCCAAGACTCCCACCATTCTCGTTCGTTCCTGGCACTTCAGCGGACTCGATAGATTAGGTTACTACGTGTGTCTCGGTATTAGGCTGAGGTGGCAAGAAACATTAGGATCCCTAATCATCCGCTTCAAATTAGGTGACACTTCTGAATTTTGACAACCCATATTTACCTTTTCTTCTTCGGTTTGACTACAACAAGGAAGTTTATCTTCATGAATGATAACGTCTCGACTTATAAATAGCTCATCTGTTTTCATGTCATAAAATTTCCATTCGTTTTTAGCAAAGGGATAATCCATAAAAATACGTCTTCTACTACGCTCGGCAAATTTATCTTATTGTCGTTGATATCGATGAGCATAGCATAAAGAACGAAAAACTTTTATGTGATCATATGTGGATTTGGTTTTGAAAAGTATCTCATAGGGAGTCTTTCCTTGTGAGGTTGATGCAGGAGTCCTATTAATTAAATATGTTACAGTTAAAACACATCTTTCCCAAGGCTCCAATGGGAGGTTTGCTTGAAACTGAAGGGCCTTAGCAACATTCAAGAGGTGCCAATTCTTTCTTTCAACCCTACCATTATGTTGAGGGGTATCTATGTAACTTGTTCGACATATTATACCTTGCTCCCCATAGAATTTCTTCATGAGACCAGAAGTAAACTCGATCTCATTATCACTACGTATAACTTTAAAACAAGTAGCAAATTGGGTCTCGACGATCAAGAAAAAATTCTTAAGTGGGAAACCTCACTTCTTTCTCTCGTCAAAAACATCCCAACTTCCCCTACTAGCATCATCAACAATTGCTAAAAAAATAGTGTGCTTCACATAAGGACTCAACTTCATATGCACCCCAAATATCACAATGGGTAAATCAAATCAATTTGAAGCTTTATTATTGCTAATAGGAAAAGACATACAAGCCTGTTTAGCTCTAAAGCACATATCACAAACATCCATACTACTTTCATTATTAGAATTTCCAATGGTATTTGATAGTAAATACATATGTTGCTGAGAAATTTGCCTAAGCCTACAATGCCATAGTTCACCGGTAGTAACTTTGTTGACTTGAATACTTTCTGGTTGGACGTGCTTAAAGAAAAAGTCCCCTCTTCTTTGTTCACCCACTCCAATCGGCCTCTTCATAGAATGGTCCTAGGTCACACATAATTTATGAGTAAAAGTTACTACACAAAATAACTCATTTAAAAGTTGCACCGTAGAAATTAAATTGCCATTGAAACTAGGCACATATAAAACATCATGAAGCTCCATTATCCAATAACCATTCTCTACAAGTGAAAAACAAGTTGGGGTTCATTGAAGGAACTCTAACATGTCCTACTAAGGCTAAATATGTAGATTTTGTAGAGGCTAATGCATGGGACATGGTAAATTCACTATTACGTTCTTGGCTTCTCAATATTATTGATCCAAAGCTAAGCATGATTGTGGCATATTCAGAAATGACTTATGCCATATGGAATGACTTGAAGAAAAGTTGCTTGGTGGCTAACTTACCAAAGATATACCAACTAAAGGTTGTAAGCAAGGGACCCTTGAAGTTAGAGAATTCTATTCAAAGCTAACAAATTTATAAGAATAACAAATTTATAGAACAAGCTAAACAATCATGTCAAGATTCCAACCTGTGCATGTAAGGGATGTGAATGTGGGGTCTCAAAGAAAATTGTCACTATGTATGAAGAAGAAAATCTCATCAATTTCTGATGGGCTTAGACAATGACTATACTCATAAGTTATAGGCCAATTTCGCACGCAAGACCTGCTTCCTCCACTTGATAAAATATTCAATACAGTCCTGCAAGAAGAAAATCATAAAAAGGTTATGGTGTAATGTGATAGCAGAACAGAAATCGTAGCTGCATTTGCCATCAATACACCTAAGGTGGCATGGTTCCAAGGAGAAAGACTAACTTGTAAACATTTGGAAAGGTTGGACATGAAAAGCTAATTGCTAAGACTTGATTAAATTAAACACCCTACTGATTGAAGTGCACAAGGTGGTGGTCATGGTCGCAGTAGAGTTCGAGGGGGACACAGAGGTCGTGAAACTACAGGGCATGGCAGAGGCATGGAAGTTGCTTACATTGCCTAGATAGGTACCAAAGAGCAAAGGCAAACTAAAGCTGATAGAGTGCATTCAACCATCCTTAGACTTTCAGCATAACAGTTACAGAAGCTCCTGGATCTCATTGAGACCCCGACATCTGGTGGTGAAAGGTTATCGGGTAAAGGCAAATGGTTGTTAGATAATAGGGCTTCGTATCATATGATGAGTGATTTAAGTAAATTAGCACAAACGTGAGATGCTTATCCGATTGTTGTCAACGTGCCTATTGGCCAGCATACTGTAGCGACTAAGCATGGAATGGTTCAACTCAATCCACAAATTATCCTTCATGACGTTTTATATGTGCCTAGTTTAAATTGCAATCTAATTTCTATTACGCAACTTATAAATGAGTTATTTTGCATAGTAACTTTCACTCGTAAATTATGTGAGCTATGACATCGTAGGCTTAGGCACACTTCTTAGCAGCTTATGTTGTTGCTATCAAATAGCATTGGAAATTCTGATAATGAAAGTAGTGTCGATGTTTGTGATGCTTGATTTAGAGCTACACAAACTTGTACGTCTATTCCTATTAGCAATAACAAAGATTGAAATTATTTTGATTTAATCTATTATGAAATTTGGGGTGCATATCGAGTTGAGTCTCTATGTGGAGCACATTATTTTTTAGCAATCGCTAATGATGCTAGTAGGGGCACTTGGGTGTTTTTGATTAGAGAAAAGAGTGATGCTTCCCATTTACTTAAGAATTTTTGATTGATAGTCAAGATCCAATTTGGTACTTATGTTAAAGTTATACGTAGTGATAATGAGATTGAGTTTACTTCTGGGCCCTTGACAAAATTCTATGGAGAGCAAGCTATAATATACCAAACAATTTGCATAGATACCCCTCAATAGAGTGGTGGCAGTGAAAGAAATAATATGCATATGGACCTGAATGTTGCTGGGGCCCTTTGGTTTCAAGCAAACCTCCCGGTAGAGTTTTGGGAAGAATGTGCTTCAACTACAACATATTTAATTAATAGGACTCCTGCGTCAACCATACAAGGAAAGACTCCTATGAGACACTTTTCAAAGTCAAACCCACATATGAGAACATAAAAGTTTTTGATTCTTTGTATTGTGCTCACCGATATCGATGACAGAAAGATAAATTTGCCGATTGTATTAGAGTATCCCTTTGCCAAAAAGGGATGGAAAATTTATGACCTGGAAATAGGCGAGTTATTCATAAATTGAGACATTATCTTTGATGACGATAAATTTTCTTATTATAGTCAAACAGAAGAAGAAAAAGATATATGGGCTAGCAAAATTTGGAAGTTTCACCTAATTTTGAAGTGGATGGTGAGCTCCTGTAAGTAATTAGGGACCGTGTGGTTTCCAAGCCACCTCAGCCTAATACCAAGGTAGAAGTAGCAAACCAATTTGCCAAGTCTACTGAAGTGCCAGGAGCAAACAAGAATGGTGGGAGTCCTGGGCCTACCAAGGATGATAGACATAATGGGCCTGATGTCAAAGTAACATCCACAAGGCCTACTGTATCCATGGATAGAGCGGGTGATGTGCTCCTGGTTGAAGGAAATTTGGGTTGAGGTCAATAAGCCAGAAAAGTTCCAAGCCATTTACAAGATTATTTGTGCTATACAACTCGATGAAAAGACTTTCCCTTCTTCAAATGCATTACAAAAGGTCTCTTCAAGTAAACCTTATCCTGTAGTAAATTATGTTACTTGTGCTAATTTTACAAATGTGCATATCTTGCTTCTATCAACAAATTTGTTGAGCCTAGGTATTTCCATGAGGTTGTCAAAGGACGTCAAGGAGAGAGAGGTCATGGCCAAGGAGATTGAAGCACTAGAGTTAAATAAGACCTGGACAATTGACGACTTACCTCCTAATAAGAAACCCATACATTGTAAAGGGGTATACAATGTCAAGTAAAATTCTTATAGAACGGTTGAGCATTATAAAGCACGTCTTGTCATTTGAGGAGATGAAGAAACTAAAGGATTTGACTATTATGAGACTTTTGCACCTGTAGGTAAATGGTGGGTGTTCATTGTTTTAATCACTAGCAGTTGCAAAAGGTTGGGAGCTTCATAAGATGAACGTAAATAATGCCTTCCTGCATGGTGATCTAAATGAGAAAGTTTATATGAAATTACCTCATGGTTTTAGAATATCAGGTTCTAGCAAGGTTTGCAAACTCAGAAAATTACTTTATGGACTTAAGCAAGCACCACATCAATGGTTGGCTAAGCTTTCTTCAAAATAACTTGAATATGGTATTTCCATATCTTATGCAGATCATTCTTTACTCACTTATCGAAAAGCCAATGTTCATATGATATTGCTAGTTTGTGTGGATGATTTGGTGCTCACAGGAAACAATTTTGTACCATGTTATGAGTTTGAAGAATATTTGCACAATTGCTTTCATATTAAGAATTTGGGTCCTCATTTGACTTGAGTAAGGGCACTTGTTGGTTCGTTTGAGTAGTATTGTTTCGAGGAGTGTATTTCATGCAAATATTAGGAGAGCTTAGCTCTTGGTATTTGGTTTTTAGCTCCACATTCCCAACAATATTTATTCCCCTCTTATCTTTACCTGTTGCCCCGTTATAACCCGTATAAAGTCCTCATGATTATCTAATGTGTGTTGCATTCTAGTGATGGTTAATCAGAGATTCTTGGAGAGCTTATGGTAGATTTGAGTATTTTGAATGAGAATTGAGGGAACCTTGCTACATCTTAAACACGTGAAAGAAGAGTGTCACATTACTAAAGTAAGGTTCTACCGATTTTTCTAGCTCTATGTATTTCATGTGTTGATGCGATCGTATAAGATGATTTGGGTGATTGATTCAAACTTTGACATTGTGGTCTTTAAGGAACTTTCGAAAACTCTACTTCCCTATCTGATTGCTAAATATTTTTGTTAGCACTTTGGGCTAACTTTGGGTCAGTTTTACTATTAATAAGGCTACTAATGTCTTTCCTGAGGAGATTATGAATAAATTGTCTTATGTTTGCTGGGGACAAGTAATGGTTCAAGCATGGTGGAGTTTGATAAGTGCTGAAAACATGCATCATTTTATGGTCATTTGACAACATTTCTTAGGAGATGTGTTTAAACAAATGATTTGCACCTCTTTTTTTGTCTTACACTCGAGTAAGCTTCTTTGATGCATTTTGCAGATTTTAAGACCTTGTGAACCAACGATGGCCCTCATTTAGATGCATTTTGACTCACCATGAAAGTAACCCCATCCCATATGCCCGCGGGGTAAAGAAGAAAAGAAGACCTTAGAGCCAGCAGTCACCACGGATAGCTTGCGGTCGTCACCACAATTCGTAGTAAGTTGAAAAGCGCAACCCCTTTATCTTCCTTCATTGTGTGGTTGAGAATGCACGAGTTCTTCTATTTGAAGGCATCCTCGGATGAAAGCAAGTGTATCCCCACTCATCCTATCACTCATCTTTCTCTTTAGTTTAGAGTTATCATTTTGGAGCAACGCGGATTGGAATGAAGAAATTGGTAATTGGATGCTTGAAGATTGAAAGATCATTGAAGACCCTACATAGTTGCTAAGCATACTCTTCTTTTTTGTTCTCCTCGAGCTCTTTGTTGATTTGATTTAGATGATGTTTAATTTAAACATAAGTGAGTAGTTTACTTCAATCTAGGGATTTGTTTGTCACAAAATTGATGCTGGTTCCCTAATCCTATCACTTGTGCTCAATCTCTCTTGGAATGATTCTATTCTATTTTGTGATTGATTTCATGTGAGTAAGTTTGGTCAGATTTACTTGTATATGTTTAGATAGTTGATTGAAATACTAAAAGGAGAAACTCACTATTGGACTAATAAGATTAAACTTGACTCAGTAATTCTTAGAAGAAAGTTGTACGTTGAGAGTAGACATTAGCAATCAAGACCTATAACCTAGACTAAAACAAGGACATTTGAAAGAATGGTAATTGGGTTAGTGTAGGCAGTTCAGTTTATTTCGAGAGAAATGATCAAATTAAATTAGATTGCATTCCTTTGAATCACCCAAACTAGAAAAAAGCACATACTACGTCCAAGGATCTAACTCTTTGCTAAGCAAAACAAACCCGTAGATGCCTTTCTTTGATTGAATTCCCGAATTTGTTGCTTAATAGTCATTTAGTGTAGTTAAACAATCCATTGAAAACTTGTTTTGCTTAGCGTTTTTAGTAGGACAAAACTCAATAGATTGTTTTGGTCCCGGAGGACGATATTTAATCTAGAGTACAACACACGTGCACTTGATGTGCGTATCAATATTGCAAGATGCAAGAAAGAATTACATTGCAAAAAGAGCTCAAGTGAATATCATTCTTGTGTAATTGTTCTTCATTTGAATATTTGAAAGGGAAGTGTAACAAGTAGGTTGGGAAACTTACTTGAGTAGCTAGGTATTGACGGGTCAATACTTAGTGAGTAAAGCTAGCTGAGGTTCCTAAGTCAAGTGAGATTGGAACACTAGACAGATTATGAAATCAAGGTCATTAGTGTGTACTTCTTAAGGGAACAAGAAATATAGGCGATTAAGTCCTAAAGGAAGAAGTATCATAGGCGACTTTGGAAGGGTGAACATCATAAACATATTGTGTGTTTGGTCCCATTTTATTTTTACTCTTTAATTATGTTAATCACTGATATTGGTAACTAACCATCAAGGTTGTCATCTCAGACATTGACTAAATAAATTCAAAGTATATTGCATTCTTTATAAAGTCTCAATTTTTAAGTAATCACCATATTCATCCCCATTTAGGATGATTTAACATTGACTTTTGGGACCTCACATGATGTATCTTCAGCAAAGGAATATCAAACAAAGTAGATAGGATAGGTCTTACATGGTCAGCTTAGGTGTACAGAAATTTTGTATACCCACGTGACCCAGCTCAACAAAACATAGGGCAAAGCATGTGGCCTATTTAAAGAGTGCACTAGGTGGATATATAAATATTGTTTCCCCATAGACTTTTGTAGCATGGGTAGTGTGATATGTTGGTTGAGATTAGGCCTTTGAATCCAAGATCTTGGATTCAAAATATGTTGTTAACAAGCTTCTAATTTTTTAAAATTTGTTTTTACCTTCACATCGTTTTTCTTTCTTTCTTTATTTTTTTTTAAGGCAACATTTATGTAGATTTTTTCAAAAATGCATATTATATATTTCAATAACCATGCCTAAAAGATAATCTATTGTGCATAAAACATTAATTTGTAGTCCACAAAATGTACACTTATTATTCAGAAAACAAAGTTTTATGCTATCAATGTCCCTTTGTTCACAGGATAATCTTATTTTTTTTTAAAAAATTATATATATATATATATATATATATATATTCCATTAATTAGTCAAAGTTTCAATAAAAAAAATATTCTATCGTCCAAAAAATGTTAGTTATTGGTCACAAGATGTTAGTCTATTGCTCATAAAATATAAATCTATTATTCATAAAATTAATATAACTTTTATGCCAGCAATGTCATATTGTTCACTTGAATTCTTAGTCTTTTTAAAGAAAACTATATTCTATTATTCAAAGTTTCAATAAAAAATGTTATATTGTTCACAAAAATGTTTAAATGTTGTTCACAAAACAAACCACAAAACATTCAGCTATAGTTCACAAGATATACACCTATTGTTCACAAAAATAGAATTTTATGATAGCAATGCTCACAAAACTCGGTATATTGTTCACAAAATATGAATGTATTGTTCACAAAATATCAGCTTATAGTTCACAAAAAATTGATAGAACTTTTATGCTATCGATGTTTGGTTTTCAATTAAATAATTATTGCCCATGAAATGTTAATTAATAAAAGTAAAAATATATAGAAATTTCAATGTTGTCTGAAACATGAATAAAAATTTTACCCCAAAAACAAGAACAATAAGGTACAAAAATAGAAATAAATAAACAATTGCAAAGAGGTGTAAAATGTTTAAGCCTTCTTATGCACCATGATGTAGTAACTATTATTTAAGCCTATTGTAAATTGAGTCGGCATACACTGTTTATATACACTGGGTACTTGGACAAGGAATTGAACTTTACTAATCTAATTTTGAGGAAAAATAATAAAATACAAACTAAAAATGTAGGAAATGAAAAAAGAGAAATATCAACTTAACTCATCAATGAATCCATCATAGAGAAAAAAGAGCTACAAGTGAACCAATACCTAATGGGATAAGAAATATCACATAGTGAGGATTAATTTGGTTTGATGTTCTAGATCAAGACTTAGATAAGGCACACCACCAACCTCAATCTAGGACCGCTAATCACCTTTAGGGATAAGATACAACACTCTAAGGAAAATTAAGATTCACTTATATACCACTTTACTTGGCCAAAACTAAAGATCAGCAAGTAGAGAGTTTTAGAGGATGAAAGGAGCCTGACTCAACTTTTATTCAACATTACAACATAAGGATTAGGTTTGCTTAGGATCCATTTCATAAGCCCCTTGAGTTTCTTCAAAATGTTCATATTACTACCAAAGGGGAAGGGGTGACAAACTATTACCAACCACAAATCAAGTACAAACTAAAATCGAAAACTAGCAACTTGCTTGTAACATCTAAGTAACTTGATTGACTAAGCAAAACTGGTGTCATATATACAAGCCAAATGCCAAATACTAGATTAGCTATTTAAGGTTGCTTCCTATTTGAGACATCAAACGAATGAAGGAAATTAACACCAACTTTTAAGTTCTGACTTGGTGAAAGGATATTTCTTCCCTTTTTGGGCTTGTTGAAAAGAATTTTTTCGGATTTTTGAAGCCAACAATCATCTTAAGTGAGTTGGATGACATTTTCACCGAAGTTTCTAAGGCAAAAAAGACTTAAAAAAGGATCGTGCAAAAATTTTGATGAAAGAGTTTGTGGTGTCTTGGAATAGTTGTGGCCTATTTGACTTTGAGGCACATTCTTTAGGAAAATGGCCTTCACATTCTGTGCAACTTGATCAATGAGGTGACTTTTTAAGATGACAAACCAACAAGTAAAACTAGACTTCAAACTAGGCCTATTGAATACATTTGATAACATCAAATTCTGACTTTACTTTACAGATAACCACCCAACTTGGCACAAATTACAGGACTTCAAAATGCACTCCATTGGCTTTCTATATAACTAATGTGTATCAAGTTAACCGCCTTTTCTCTTAGTTAGTTATGCACAAAACTAGACTTAAATTGAGTAAAATGGACAACTTACTCTTTTAGTTCTATTGGTCTTTTTCGACTAGATCTTCATCATCAAAACCTTGAACTCCATAAAAACAATCTATTATTTGAGTTTGGCATCTTAAAGCTCAATAAAAATTACACTTCCTTCCACCATAAACTCAAATACTGACACTAAAAAACCGTATTGTCATGCATGGTTTTGCAATGAATTTATCTACGATGGAATGCAGGCACAAAGGTGTAAGTGATACTTTAGTTGATCTCTATTTATGCCTTGCTCCGACTTCTAGATTATTTGTCTAGTGTAATTTTTTGCATTGAACACTTGATATGTCCACATGAGTTCACATTTTGTTTGATTAAAGTATGAACTTTTCAAGAAATAGGAGTGTTTAACAATTAATTAATTTTGGATACTGAATGCAAGTATGGCAAAGTAAAATTAGACTTGACAACTAAATAGTCATCGCCTTGGAATTTGGCGATGTCACATATTTGTTTAGATGTTAATCATCGATGACTAGATTTCAATGTAACAATTGAAATATTCTATGCCGTGATATGGTTTTGTTATTAGGGGTGAATTAGGGAAAAAAATTTGTTCACCGCGTTGGTATATTATCTTCCTTAGGCTCCCATTCCAATGGGAGGTCTAGGTGTAAATCCTGGGTGAGATTTCACACTAATCTTCCAAATGTTGGACTTGCAAACGTGGCTAGTACCATGATGAATCTACATGGATTTGAAGCTCCTAATGACTACGAGCCAGCCCTTATTGAGGTTGTGAGCCACTAGATTGAAACCCCAGTTTTGGAAATCAAATTGATTTTCAAAATTTTTGACTTGAAGGACTAATGAGACTTCTCTGAGTTGCCTTATTCCTAATTTGAGATAAACAATGTGCTTGTTTTTTTTTTGTGTTAACTTAATCATGACTACTTGGAAGAAATGAGCTTGAAGTATAACATGTTTGATCCAAATTGGCATAAGTTGCCGCCATGTCTTTGGTGGTTCAATTTTAGTAGAATGTTGACCTTAATGGATCAACTTTTCGGTGGTGTTAACTTGGGGATGGCTTGATGTGTGATGACATGTTACTTTCTTAATCTTTGTTAGTACAATGATATACGAAGAGGAACAACACGGGATATATCATTGTCTTGTCTTACTTTAGGTTATTTGTTTTTTGTTATTTGCTTTGTTAATTTCTATTTCTTATTCTTTGTATTTTATGCCTTTTGGGCTTTGCCGCAATCGAAAAAAATGGTCTTACTTCAGATTTGTTTAGATTCACATTCCACCAAAAATTATATTGCCTTAATTGAGGTCTATACATGATATAATTTTAGCTCATTTGAATTATATTAATTGCATATGTAACATTGAAATTGGAAAAGGTACCTCAGTTGTATATAATCCACATTTGTTACAATCACATTATGTTTGATCAACTTCAACGACATATGTACAAAGAAACTATTGTTACCCAATGATTTTATTTACAAAATATGAAACAAAGGGAAAAACCAACCTAACAAAAATTAAAAAGAGCCTAACTAAAATTACCCCTCCCCCTTTGATCTCAAAAACTAAAATTAAAAAACATCTCTTCTAAAATTTTTATGCTCTTTTCTTTTGCACATGTTCTTGGGATTGGGAACAAGTTTAGGCTCTGTTTGGCAAACAACTGTTTGTATTAGCTATTAGCTGTTAACTGTTTGAGTTAGTTGTTTCTATTAGCTATTTGTTGAAAAACTGTTTGATAAAATTAGCTGTTTCTGATAATGTTGTAAGACAAAAAGTTAATTCTTCAGAAAGCTCTTCCAATAAGCTCATGGAACGAGCTTTTTCAAATTAGCTTTTTAGACACAAAAAACTCTTTCAAAAGACTTTTTCATTAAACACCTAAATTAACTTTTTTACTTCGTCAAAAAGCTAATTTTGATAAAAAAAATTCTTTTTAATAAAAAAAATTCTTTTTAATAAAAAAGCTTCTCAAAAAACACTTTGTCAAACAGGGCCTTAGATATCAATGTATCCATCCCATCGTACTCTCTGCCATTCACATTTCACACTCGCATCTCAAAGTTGACCACTCACTATCACCTCTGCTAAACCCTTGCTCGAGCGCATTGTCCTTCCGGGTTTTACACCCATCTCGGTACGTTTTGCTTTCTTCACTTTGGAACTTTGCTCAATACTTTGATGCAAAATGCACTTCTGATTTCTTATTGAATTACTTGTTTCTTTCACTGGGTAGGTGGAGAGAGAATCAGAGAGAGATAGGCAATTCAGACTTCTCGTGGAAGTTACCGGATCACCCATCGCTGCCCAAGGGTAAGATTGTGGCAATGGTGGTGCTTGATGGGTGTGATGAAGCCAACCCTAATCAATACAATTGCATCTGTGTTGCTGAAACTCCTGCCATGGATTCCCTTAAGCAGGTTTACCCATTCTACTGGATCTTCATTGTCATTCAATTCCCCCCCCCCCTTCTTTTTTGGGCTTATTATTTTATATAATATGGAGACAGTGATTGTTTGTTAGTGCTTGTTGTTGCATGGTCGACTGGGAAATCAATTGGAACAATGTGTGTATTTGGGTTCTAGTCTTGAACTAATCGTGGGGTTTCCCTGCTTTTTTCATCTGTCTGGAATAACTCAAGAAATAAGCGGGATAGATGGGAATTAGTCGTCCATGGCTGATAATCGATAAGCCACAATAGTGCATACTGTGTTTATCCGGGGCTGTGGAATTTGTAGAAATATTATGGTCAGTTGGAAATTTATAAAAATAAGATAAAATTTTGAAATCTGTAGAATTCTATATGGATCTGTAAGAACATCTTGAAATTTGCACCTAAAAACATGAGCATTTCAAACGTATGAAAAATAAAATCTGCAGGAATATTTAAAAACCTGGAAAAAGTTCTTGGAGAAATTAAGAATATTTAGAAATATGTAAAAATTAAGAACAAATAGAAAATAATACTATGAGTAAAAAGGCCTTACGTTCCTACACACGAAAAAGCTCACATGCACACACACACACACACACACACACACACACACAGATGCACAAAAAAACAATACAGTTGCTGAAATTAGCGATCAACTTAGAATGACCTGTTATCTCAGGTGTAATCTAATGACTTCCACGGGTATGCTTGTCTGTAAATGTTGGTTTGAACATTGAAGATGTCATCTGTAGCTTCTTCGCTTGTGAGGATTATATTTGGCATCAGTCCCATTTCATGGTGAAGAACTCAGTCAAATCCATTAAAAGATGCTATATTGGGCTAATTTGTTGGTGTGAGATTTTAACTGAAAATCTACTTATTTCATCTACGCTTTATTAGGCTAATGTCTCCAAGCTTACTTTCAATTGCTTGCTATATGTCCTCAGTCGTCAGTCTCCGAGTCTGTCTCAGACATTCTGTGATTTGTCGTGTTTTGAGGATCATGTATGCCTGCCCATGTTTGCACATGCCTTCTAAATTATGCAATGCCATCTTGGTACTTGTTAGAAAAAGCACTCATTGCTTAATTGCTTCCAATATCATGAGCATGCCATCCATCCTCATGCTAACCAATGCCATGAAGTTTGCGAGTCTTTGCCTTTACTTTTTCCTTGTGTTCTAGAACCATGTACTCGTCCAATTTGGTCTATCTGTATTATTATTTGGTCGAGGAGGGGGCTTGCCACCTCCCACCTCACCTATTTGATACTTGGCGCTTGGTATTGAAACTCATGAAGTAGCTCTAATATTTGGTATTCAATAAGGTTTTAATGTTTTATTTCCATTTTATTAATTATTTAAAGAATTCCACTGCATGTGACGGTTATCGAGTGACTCAAACATATTAATTGCTAGCCAACTCTTTGACATTACATTATCATCTTTCCACAGGGAGTCCCCTGAAAAATGGAGGTTGATTAGGGCTCATGGTACAACATTAGGGCTTCAAACAGAGGATGACATGGGCAATAGTGAGGTTGGCCATAATGCTCTTGGTGCTGGGCGTATATATGCTCAAGGTTGATGCTTTCTTCTGCTAATATCTCTCTTTCCAGAAAACACAAATAGTCACATTGCTTTTGGTGCTTCTCTTACTACTTTTTGCTTTCTGATTGTTTCAGATTAGTTATGGCTTCTTTTCTTGTGATGGCTATGCAAACTTTTCCCTTTTATTTTTATTCTTGTCCTGATGGCTACATGATAAATTAAGTCAGAGATGATTTTCTAAGCAGGTCAGATGAGATCATAGGAACCCTTTGATGGTACTTTTGTACATAGGTTCGACCAAGCACTTCATGTACATCAGTACATGTGACTAGCAGACTTACAGCCATTGCCAGTTTCAGATTTAATTCCTCCAAAGTTATGCCTATATTCTCTTTCTTTTCTTTTTCAGGGGCCATCATTTTGCATTTTTGTTGGATTAAATGTATAAAATCTAGGCAAGCTTAGTTGAGTATTTAACGTCATTTTATTGCTATCAACTAGAATTTTTTTTCCATAAGGGATGATGACTACCATCCAGCACGATTTGAGTAGGATCTATAGCTTTTGCAAGTACAACAACAACAACTCTCATTGTGGGTCCCTCTTTCGTCGGAATTTGGGAAGATCCACTTGTAGACAGCCTCTACTAACATCTCTACTTGTAGAGAGATTGATTCCAAGAGACCCACATAAAAAGATTTCGGGAAAATATAGAAGTTGCAGCTTTTGGTAGACAAAATGGAATTCAGAAATGAAATACTAAAGTCAAGTGGCAGTAACCATGTAAACTAAATTTAAAAATAAAAAAAACATAAAAACAACATATGAGAGGTAAGTACTATACCTCCACAATCCGAGATAGGATAATAGTAACAGTCCGAGGTAGGGTACTAATAGCATATATAATTACGGGAAACAATGTAGGAAAATAGTCAGCACTACACAACAACAATTCTTACCATTCAACAGTGAAAGGAATGCCAAAAAGCTAGCTGCTTATAGTCCACTACCCTAAACCTAGATCTCTACAGACTCCTATCTTGAGTCATGTCCTTAGTCAATGCTAAAAATGTCAAATCATGTTTAACCACCTTTTTCAACTTTTCTTTGATCGTCCTTTTCCTCTTCTTCATTCTAGAAGGTTAATCATCTCACAAACGCATCCACACTCCTCGTTACTTGACCAAATTATTTGGGTCTAGTCTCTCTCATCTTCTGTTCTATAAGTGTCACTTTAACTTTGTTTCTAATAATCTAATCCTATCATTCCTAATCCTATCCTTCCTCGTGTAGCCATACATCCATCAAATCATTCTCATCTCTAGTATCGTCAATGTTTGAACTTGGGTCCTTTTTTATTTCCCGGAGCCATATAACAATACTGGTCTAGCTACTATACGGTGCACTTTACCTTTTAATCTTGTAGAAATTCTCTCATCACATAGCACTTCTGAAGCATTTTTCATTTTTGCCCTGCTTGATGTCTTCGTAAATATTTAAACTTTTTAACTCTTGGTATTACCACCCCATCAGTGTAAGTAATAAATGGAAAATCAAGTAATGAACTCTTGAATGATCGAATCTCAACTCTTTCTTTTGCAAGTAATGAACAGAAGGAAGTTGATTTGGCTTAATTTCTTGTGCTGGTTGTGATCATATTTTAATAAAATTTTGACGTGTTATTTGTCTCTTCTTCTCTCTTTGTGACTAGAAGAACTTGGAGGAGATCATACGCTATGCTTTCCAATACATTAAACCAAGTGGCATCAGCTTACGTGATGTTTTGGGTCATGTTATTTATTTGCTTGATATTCACTTTCTTAAACCTGGATGGTGAAGGATTTTGTGAACTAGGGGAAGTTTTGAAAAGTTCACCATGGTTTATTTAAAAAGTGTGATTAGGTGTTCTTTTTTTTTTTTTGTGCGGGGGAGGTTTATTTGTCTTCTTGTAGTTGCTGTGTGACTACTTGCCATTTTTTTGAAGTTACGAATTGTAGTTATCGGGTCTTTTTTATTTAGTTGATATAGATTTTTAAACCTGCCTCTTATATAAGTGTAAACTCCAACTAATTATGGACTTACAGCTTGTGGATTAGTCACAGAACCAGATTATCTTTTGTTTAGTTCTGTGGGGCGAAGCTGATCAACCTAGCTTGTCCCTGGAGTCTGGACTATTACAGGTTTGAGTAAGTTGTAAAATATCATTCTCTTCTGTACACTTATGCAGGGCAAAGCTCGTGGACCTTGCACTTGCGTCTGGGAAAATATTTGAAGGAGAAGGATTTAAATATATCAGTGTGTCATTTAGCAAAGGCACTTTACACTTCATTGGTTTGTTAAGTGATGGAGGCATAATCAGTTGCAGGTATTCTCTATTGCAAAGTTCTTGCATTTTATGTTTCCCTGTTCATTTTTTACATTAAGTTGCTTTATGTTTTGGTAGAGTATGATTTTCTTTTATTTCACAACTGCTCTGTTTTGCAGCTGTTGCTGAAAGGATCTGCTAAGCATGGTGCCAAGAAGATCCGCGCTCACATCCTTACTGATGGTCGTGATGTTTTGGATGGTACAAATGCTGGTTTTGTTGTAATTCTGGAGAAGGACCTTGTGCTGTTGCGTGAACAAGGTGTTGATGCACAAATTGCATCTGGTGGTGGCCACATGTATGTCACAATGGACCGCTATGAGGTTAGTGTTTATGTGTATGTAAAATTATGTTATTGTGATTGGGGATTCTTCATAGAAGCCCTAATGGAATCATGGATAATTTGTAGTTTTGAGAGCAATCATTTATTTTTTGGTGTGTTTATGATCAACTTTTGTGCATTACTGTTACTCGTTTCGATGATTGACTAATTTTGCTTCAAGAACAGCAAGGACTATTTTCCTCGTGTGTTCACAAGAAACCTGCTGTTATTGTTTGCTGTGAGATACTGTTTTCGAGATACTTTCTTTGCGCCATCCATTTATATGTAATAACGTGGTTATTTTTTTATTAAAAAAATGAGATTACCATGAATTGAGAACCTTTGTTTAGATACGAGGCTGTTTCATTAAGTCTCGTCAATTTTTAGTATTATTCCCATATAAAATAAGGCTTAGCAATTGCTGCATCTTTAAAACTTTTTCTCTGCTAATTACATGTATGTTGCTAGTCTTTTTCTGTTCTCTTCTTAGTCCTGCTGTTAACTTGTCTCTTTTTGTGTTTTCATAGTGTGCTTGCCTGGTAAGGGTGTCCCTGCTTGGGACCTTACATATGCTTATGCGATAGCTTTTGCATTATGTATACTATGATAAGCAAATTATTCTGTCGAATGCAGCTGAGGCTCTTAAAAAACTGAGGGAGGATCCTAAAGCTAATGATCAATACTTACCACCTTTTGTTGTGGACCAGAATGGAAAGGCGGTTGGTCCTATTGTTGATGGGGATGCTGTTGTTACCTTGAACTTCTGAGCTGATCGTATGGTCATGCTTGCCAAGGCTCGAGTATGAAAATTTTGACAAGTTTGACACAGTCAGATTTCCTAAAATCCGTTATGCTGGTATGCTCCTATATGATGGCGAGCTAAAGCTTCCTAGCCGTCACCTTCTTTCCCCTCCAGAAATAGAGAGAACTTCAGGAGAGTATTTAGTCCACAACGATGTGTGCACTTTTGGTTGCATGTGGGTATTTATGATTTGTTGTTATGTATCTGCTGATATATATGATTTATGATGACGCTTCAACTGTTAGTTGCTAATCATGCATCAGTATTTTGTAGTGTGATGATCTGTTCATCATTTTTTCTGTAGATATCTAATATTAATCTTCAAGTTGGTTTTCTTGAAATGGAACATTAGTCTTCAAGATGTGCTATACCAGAATATTATATATGAATCAGTTTTGTGAATGACCTCTGAAAGTTTCATTTAGTGGTTATGGGTAAAACAATCCTATAGCTATCTTGTTTCAACTTGGACTCGTCTTGATTAATTCGTATCACTTCCAATGGTGTGTTTTCCCTCGTCACATTGAAACTGTCAAGTTTCGTCATGTAACCTTCTTCTGGAATGGAACCGGTCAGGCTACTTCAACCCCGAAATGGAAGAGTATGTGGAAATTGCTGAAAAGGCAAGGGATGCCATTCTGAGGGGCAAATTCCATCAGGTCATTCATAAAATATCTTGCTTTGTAGCTTCTTGGAAATAAATATACTTGTGTAAAATTTCCTTTACAAAAATTTGCTCTCATATATTCAGGTTCGTGTTAACCTTCCAAATAGTGATATGGTTGGCCATACTGGTGAGTGGTGACATAGAAGCCACCATTGTGAGTTGTGACTTGTGAGGCTGCTGATGAGCTGTTAAGGTATGTCCCATCTCTTGTGAGATCTTTCTGTGCTTGCTTTCATGAAAAGAAACAGAATTTCAACTGTGTTTTAACTTATTTTTCTGGGCAGTGCTTATTTAGAAATTCAGCTTTTTGGGGCTAATAATCACTTGATTGAGTCGAGAACCCCAAGCTTCCATTTTGGAATGATATAGTGATAGCTCGGTACTTGCTATCCCATTCGGTTATTGGGCATCGGTCTTAAAACGATGACAATGATCATGGCTGGTGATCCCATCAAAATAGGGTCAAGGGTGATTCAGATGTAGACAATCTTACCCTCTCATGAAGAAGTTCGTTTCCGAAAGACCTACAAAAAGGGCAAAAAATAGAAAGAACATTTTCTGGGGCTTAAAACACTTTGGGCTGAAAGCTGCAAAATGGGCAGGAAGGGAAGGGATAATGATAGGATGAAAGGGGAAATGTAGATTGTTGGAACTGACTGAAGTCACTGAACTGGAAAAACTTAGCCCACAAGTCCGATTAACCTTTCCCCATTATCACGTCAAGCAAGAAAATGGAGGGCAAATTCTAACTAAAGAGAGTTAAAGAAAGAGAAAAATGGAAAAAGCTGGGATGTGGGAACATGTAAACACGGTAAATTTGAAGAGGTTTAAATTCCACATTCTGAACTGTATAACCCACAACATTACATGACGATTTCCAATTTCCAAAAAGCTTTACAAAATTCAACAACAACAACAAACTCCCAGTGTGGGTCTTGCTTTCGCGGGGTCTGGGGAGATCCAGCTGTAGGCAACCTTACCTCTACCGGTATTCCTACCCATAGAGAGGTTGATTCAAAAAGCTTTACAAAATTGAACGTAGTAAAACCCTAGAAAAATGAATCAATCAATAGACGATGAGACAGAGAGATGGAGGACCCTTACTGAGCATTAAATCTGAGAAGCTAAGGCTTAAGGGAAAGGAGCATTAAATCTTTCTCTGATTTGCTTTCTTTTTTCCTCTGCCCTCCCCAACAGAGAAGAAAAATTCCCCAGCCATTTGGCATTGGCATTGGCATTGGCATGAGGCTTGCAATATTGCCTCGCCAATGCCATATTTCTGTCCCACGTCGGCAAGACACTGGACATTATTATAGCTCTCGGTCATTCTATTTTTTCCCTCTTTTATTCTGAGACTTAGATGTTACGCCATCTAGGGCTTTTCTTGTTTGTGTCAATTGCTGGGGTGAAACCAGAGTTTTCTTTAGTAAGCTCTTTAGGAGACAGAGGAAACCCCATTGAAAGAATGAAAAGGGTCACTCAACCATTCTGGGTATAGGACGCTGTTGGTTGGAGATAGGCTGGAACAAGTTTGTTTGTGAGCAAGTGTATTCCAAGGGTATCTTGGCAGATGGTATGAAGAGAGTGAGACACCAGGAGGTCTAAATGCTGATGTCAGTCCAATGCGGGTTTAATCCAGGCTGAAGTGGAAGTCACTGGCAGCATATTTGTGAGCAAAGAATAATCACATTTTGGCACAGAAAGGAAAGATGCTTATGGGAATCTGCAACGAGAGTAGTTTCTCTCTCTTTTTTCTGACAACATCAGATGCCTTCTAAAGTCCATGGAGGGCATGGGGTAGAGGGATTGTAAAGGGATATAAAGATTAACTTTACCTGTAATAGAAGACTCAAAAAGGAGCTATTAATTGTAAGGCAGCCTTGTCCTAAAATTTTAAAACATGGAAGGCACCACGAAGGATGGATTCTTTATTTCACCCCTTGATGGTGCATTTGTATTCTCGGTTTATGCGGTGCTGCTGCAATTCCATTTTGGAAAAAAGAATAAACCCTTTTTTTTAAACTGGTTAACTGGATGTGGCATTGAAAAATTTTGCTATATAATTTGGTTGGAATTGCTGAGGTGACTGCCCTGAGATACTATTGTGCCCGCTCTGGTATTTGGCTGTCCTTCATGATAGTCAATCTCTCTGATGTATGGTAAGAGGCAAAATTTCGCTCATCGAGCCAAATTTGAACTGTAGATGATTCTCGATGCTGTTGAGCGAGTTGGTGGAATGTATGTTGTGGTCGCTGACCATGGAAATGCCGATGACATGGTGAAGAGGGACAAGAAAGGGTATCCTCTTCTCGACAAGAATGGAAATATTCCGATTCTCACTTCTCACACTTTACAACCTGTGAGTGTATACAATTCTTCCGAGCTCTGGGCGTAGGATTCTGTTGTTGCTTCTTTTGCTTTTCTGGGTGTTTCTTTTTGGGGGGGGGGGGCGGGACTCACTAAAGTAGTATTTAACTATTGCTGTTGGTTGAGGTCTCCAGAAATTTGTTCCTGCCCATATCCAATGTTTGACACTCAGACAATATAAAATGATAGCACCATTTGTTTTTATTTTAGACTAGAAAGCCTGCACAATGAGTTCTTGCTGCTGCTTTCGCAGCACTTGCAGCCTCCTATCCAAATCTCGAAATGGAAACTTCAGTGTTAGACTAGTCCTACCTTTGAGAGAAAATCTTCCAAATACTGGTAGCACATGCACATTTTTGATGTGGCATTATTTCACAGCAAGGGGTGAATATTTTTGTAAGTGTTTGCTCTCATTTGCCTATTGTCTTTCTTAGGTTCCCACTGCAATTGGAGGTCCTGGTCTAGCTCCTGGCATAAGGTTCTGCAATGATCTTCCAAATGCTGGCCTCGCCAATGTTGCTGCTACCGTGATGAATCTTCATGGGTTTGAAGCACCTAGTGACTACGAGCCAACCCTTATTGAAGTTATAAACAACTAGGTTGAAGTCCTACGTCCTGGGATCAGATTAATTTCGTTTTGAGCTTTTTTTACTGAGGGACTGACATTCGAATGTGGTTTCCCCCTCTGCTATTTTGATATCAATCTAGACCTTGCTTTACTTCTGTAATTCATCACACTACTAAACAGAAAGAGTTTGAGGTTTTATATGCTGTTTTGCCTGCAGAAAGAGCTTGAGGGTTTATGCGCTGTTTTTATGCGCTGTTTTGATTGCCTTGTATTAAGTTTCTGCAATGCATTTGGTATTTTAGTTCATGTAAAACTTTGATTCTATGAGTTGACTTTGTGTTGGTTTGATAAAATTGTAACGCTAACTAGCTAGAGGACCTTTTTTCAACCGAGTAATCGGGGGAATTTTGGCAGCTTGGTCACAGACTCAGTGGAGAACTGTAATTTGATTGAACTCAATGCTTCTTACACCTTAATAAACAGGCCATTCAGATGGGACTGAATCAGGTTGGTTTGAAAGAGAATATGGAGTAATCATGAATGATCTTGATACATCGCTTTACTCTCACGAGCTGGACGCGTGATCCTTCAATGGCGGGAAGTTGTTAGATTTAGCCTGCAAGTGGGACCCTTGGTTGTTATTCCGTTAGTTTGTTATTTTGATTCTTCAGGTTCAGGCAGAGAAGTGCAAGAGGGTATTAATACATCCTCCATTTTTGTATGGGGGGGGGGGGAATCTACATCAATAATATCTCATTTCTCTCTCTCAAACTTCTTGAATTTTTCTTCTCTTTACTTCTCCTCGAAATCTCAAGATTTCCAAGGGAAGCCCATCATTTGGTATCAGAGCCGGTCGAGTTGTGAGCAATCAATTGGTGTCAGTACCAACAAATCCAATCAGTCCTGAAATCCATCATCAGTCTACCTAGCTATGGTCATTTCAGATAACACCAGAGTGAATGAACGAAGAAGAATCGAGGAACTATGCCGGAACATGCAAACTGCTTGGGTTGAGTTCCAACAATCAATCAAAACCCAATTCGAAGAACAACAAGAGAAACAAGATCAAATCAATGCAAATTTGAGTGAGCTGATTATGGGATTGAGCAGACAAGTGCTTCAGATTGCAACAACAACAGAATCGGGAGGGAGCAACTTCAATAATGGTAACTTCAATTTCTCGCGACTTTCCAAGGTGGATTTTCCTCGTTTTGACGGGGAAGATGTAGGAAGATGTACAAGGGTGTGTTTACAGATGTGAGCAATTCTTTGAAGTAGAGGGAACCCCTGGCAATCTTAAAGTGACAGTGGCCTCTATACAATTGACTGGCAAGGCCCTAACATGGCATCAATCATTTATGAAGGGAAGAAATGGAGTTTGACCTGGGTGGGATGAGTAGAAAGGAGCCATGGCAGCAAGGTTTGGTATACAACCTTTTGATGACCCATTGGCTGAGCTAATGAAACTCAAACAACAAGAAACTGTAGAGCAATATCAAGAATCTTTTGATGCTTTGCTCAATCGGGTGGAATTACCTACTAGCCATGCTGTGAGTTGTTTCTTGAGTGGCTTATGTGATGAGATTCAAAATGCAGTTAGGATGTTTAAGCCACAAACAATCCATGATGCCTATTGTTTGGCAAAGTTACAAGAAGCTACCCTTGCTTCTATTGCCAAGAAAAGCAAACCTATTCTGGAAAAACCTCCTATATTCACAAGGAGTTCTACTAGTAGTTATAGGGGTACACCACTACCCTTCCAAAGAGGGGTCCAAAGAGATTACTCCTCGTCCAGACCACACTCTTTGCAACCAGCTAGTAGTGCACACTCGGTTTCTTTTAAACCTAGAAACCCTGGTAGGATTTTGAGTGCTAAAGATATCGAAGAAAAAAGAGCCAAGAACTTATGTTTTTTTTGTGATGAAAAGTACTCTCCAGGACACAAATGCAAGGCTCAGGTCTACCAATTGGAGATTATGGGAGAAGATGGAGGGGATATGCGAGGAGATGAAGAGGAACTGCAGGATGTTGCAGTAGAAGGGGAAGCAAGTATGGAGGATGAGGTACCTCATATTTCTTTACATGCATTTAATGGAGCTAGTGCATATCAGACTATGAGAGTGAATGGCAGAGCTGGAAATGCAGTTTTGCACATATTAATTGATTCAGGAAGTACTCATAACTTCTTGGATGTTTCTGTGGCTAAAAGGCTTCACTGCAAGGTTAGACAAATTCCCCCTCTGCAGGTAGCTATAGCTAATGGCCAGCAACTTAACTGCAGTACAATGTGCAAGGATTTCTCTTGGTCTCTCTTGGGACAGTCATTTACAGTAGATGTTCTATTGGTACCTTTAGGGAGCTGTGAGATGGTTTTGGGAGTGGAGTGGCTAGCTACATTAGGTCCTATTTTGTGGGACTTTGAGGAGCTCAAAATGGAATTTTCTTATAAAGGGAGGAAAATTATGCTAAGGGGAACAAAAAAATCTGTTATGGAATGGCTAAATGGGAAAAAGTTCCAGAAAACTGTACTGCATTCAACTCAATTGTTTGCCATCCAACTTTTGTCAGCTGAGAATGTGGCAACAGAAGATCAATCCCAGATATCAAAAACCAGATTATCTTCTCTTCTAAAAGAGTTTGCTGATATTTTCGAAGAGCCAAGGACTTTACCCCCACATAGAAGTCATGATCATAAGATCATTCTCAAAGAAGGTACCTCCCCTATCAATGTAAGACCATATAGGCATCCTGCACTGCAGAAGGATGTTATTGAGAAAACAGTTCAAGAAATGCTGGAGGCAGAGGTTGTGAGACCCTCACAGAGCCCTTACTCTTCCCCCATTGTGTTGGTTAAGAAAAAAGATGGGACATGGAGGTTATGTGTGGATTACAGACAATTAAACAAACATACTATTTTGGATAAATTTCGAATACCAGTTATTGAAGAATTCTTGGATGAACTGTTTGGGGCAACTTATTTCTCAAAGATTGACTTAAGATCAAGGTATTGGCAAGTAAGGATGGATCCCAAGGATGTGGAAAAGACAACTTTCATGACTCATGATGGGCACTATGAGTTTTTGGTTATGCCTTTTGGCTTAACTAATGCTCCTTCCACATTTCAATCTCTCATGAATCACATTTTTAAACCATATTTGAGGAAGTTCATTTTGGTTTTTTTTTATGATATCCTGGTCTACTGTCCCTTTTATGAAGAGCATTTACTGCATCTAAGGACTGCTTTTGAGACCTTAAGACAGCATGCCCTTTTTTCAAAAATGTCCAAATGTTCTTTTGGAAGCCAGGAGATAGAATATTTAGGGCATTTAATAACTGCAGAAGGAGTCTCCATTGACCCAAAGAAGATTGTAGCCACGAGAGAATGGCCCTCTCCCACCAATATCAAGCAGCTGAGGGGATTTTTGGGTCTTACTGGGTAATATAGAAGATTTATAAAAGGTTATGGGCTGATGAGTAAACCTTTAACTGAACTCCTGAAAAAAGATGCTTTTCATTGGAGTCTAGAAACCCAGCTAGCCTTTGACACTCTTAAAGATGCTATGATGGTTGCTCCTGTTTTGGCCCTTCCAGATTTCACCAAGGTCTTTGTAGTAGAAACAGATGCCTCAGGGGCTGGCATTGGGGTTGTCCTGATGCAAGAGGGGCACCATATTGCCTACTTCAGCAAGGCTCTCTCTTTGAAATACCAAGCCTTATCTACTTATGAGAGGGAATTGTTGGCAGTAGTACTGGCAGTGGAAAAGTGGCGGCCTTACCTATTGGGGAGACACTTTATTATCAAAACAGATCACTTCAGCCTCAAGTACATTATGGAGCATAAGATCACCACCCCCTTTCACAGCAAATGGTTACCCAAATTGATGGGATTTGACTATGAAATCACTTACAAACAAGGCAAAGACAATGTGGCTACAGACGGCTTATCAAGGATTTCAGGTGCTCAATTGCTATCTATCACCATTAGTACCTTGCAAACTGATTTACTGGATAGAATCAAAAGATCATGGACAGATGATACTCAATTTCAACCCATCATATAGAACCTTGCTGATGGGCAGTCTGACCCTAAATACCAGTGGGCACATGCCCAAAACCTGCTGTACAGGAAGGGTAAGTTGGTAGTGGGAAGTGATCCTTCCTTACAACAACACATCATTCACCTCTTCTATGATTCTCCTCTGGGAGGCCATTCTGGGGTCACAGTTACCAAGAAAAAGGTGGGGAGTCTTTTTTATTGGAAGGGGTTGAGTAAGGCAGTGAGGAATTTTATTAGGGTTTGTGATGTATGCCAGAGGAATAAAGCTGATCTTAGTACCACTGCTGGACTACTACAACCCTTGCCTATACCTGGGGCTATTTGGGTTGACATCTCCCTCGACTTCATTGAAGGCCTGCCTAAGTCTAAGGGAAAAGACACCATTTTGGTGGTGGTGGATAGACTTAGTAAATATGCTCATTTCCTCCCTTTAGCACACCCTTTCACAGCAGTTTCTATGGCTCAGCTGTATTTTGAGCAAATTTTCAGGTTGCATGGCCTCCCTAAAACAATTATGAGTGACCGGGACAAGATTTTTCTTAGTGCTTTTTGGAGGGAGTTGTTCACTCTCCAACATGTTGATCTCCATATGTTTACTGCCTATCATCCTCAAAGTGATGGGCAAACAGAGGTTGTTAATAGGTGTTTGGAGGGATATCTAAGATGCATGACTGGTGAACGACCCACTAAATGGCTTCTCTGGATACCTTTGGCAAAATGGTGGTATAAGACAAATTGGCATTCTTCTACGGGCATCACTCCTTATGAGGTAGTCTATGGCCCACCCCCATCCCTTCATATCCCTTACATCCACGGAGACAGTAGAGTTGAGGCTGTAGATAGGAGTTTAAAAGCTCGAGAGGACTGCATCAACATGCTTAAGTATCATCTCACCAAAGCTCAGCAGAGGATGAAGGATCAGGCAGACAAACATAGAAGTGATAAGGTCTTGGCTGTGGGCGACTGGGTTTTTGTCAAGCTACAGCCCTACCGGCAACAATCAGTAGCACAGAGGGTTAATAAGAAGTTAGCCGCAAAATATTTTGGACCCTTTAAGGTCATCTCCAGGGTAGGGGTCGTGGCCTACAAGCTTCAACTGCCTCATTCTTTAAAAATTCATCCTGTCGTCCATATTTCTCAACTTAAGAAGCAAGTCGGACCTCGACCAGTTCAGAGTGCTCTGCTTGACATAGATGATCATGGCCTCTTGACTGCTGAACCCTTAGCTGTTCTGGACAAGAAATTAGGTCGCAAGGGTAATGGTGCAGTGGTTTATGTTTTGATCCATTGGTCTCAATCTCCAAAAGAAGATGCTACTTGGGAACTTTATTCAAACATTGAGAAAAGGTTCCCTCATTTCAATCTGGAAGCTTGAAGACAGGCTTCTCAAGGGGGAGCCATTGATACATCGCTTTACTCACGAGCTGGACGCGTGATCCTTCAATGGCGGGAAGTTGTTAGATTTAGCCTGCAAGTGGGACCCCTGCTTCTTATTTCGTTAGTTTGTTATTTTGATTCTTCAGGTTCAGGCAGAGAAGTGCAAGAGGGTATTAATACATCCTCCATTTTTGTATGGGGGGGGGGGGAATCTACATCAATAATATCTCATTTCTCTCTCTCAAACTTCTTCTTGAATTTTTCTTTTCTTTACTTCTCGAAATCTCAAGATTTCCAAGGGAAGCCCTATCAGATCCTTCCCAATTTAAGTTATTCTCAGGATTGAGGTTATACTTGAATCTGCTACTCTAATAAAATATTCAACGACAGATTGTAATCAACATTGGCAAGTTAGCTGACCTTAGGTTGCGCAAGTATTCAGATCCAGGGCCATTGAGCAGCTTGTGTTAGGTCGTGTTATGCTCATTCTGAATCCTAATTACGAAACTGTTTGGGGGAGTCAAACATTGAAGTCACGGCAACCCACTCTAGTACTTGTGCAGTACTTAGGGGGTGTTTGGTGAACAACGTTTTGAAGAATTTTTTGGCTTAAAAGAACTTTTTTGATCAAAATTAACTGTTTGATCAAGTACAGCTAATTGGGTGTTTGGTGAAAAAGTTTTTCAGATGAACTTTTTGGGGACAAAAAGCTAATTTGAAAAAACTAATTCCATGAGCTTTTTAAAGAATTAGTTTTTTGTCTCACAACTTTATCAGAAACAGCTAATTTTACCAAACAGTTTTTCAACAAACAGCTAATACAAATAGTTACCTCAAACAGTTTACATCTAACAGTTGTTTGCCAAACAGGACCTTAATCCTACAGTCTTATGAAGGGTTGTTTCTCTAAATTGCTCACTCAGAGCCCTTTCTGTTTCTTTCTTTTCCTTGAACGGGTGCAGACTGCATAGCCAGGACCGATATCGTACACAAAATCTCAAACGCACATTCTAAGATTAACCCCATGAAAAAGGGAATGCGACCAACGAGCTCAGGTTTTAAACCACCCAAAAGCTGACAACTTCAAATAGTAAGACAATATAGCATTTATCCCAATGAATCTAACAGTAGCATGTCCAAAGAACAAAAATCTAATTCTTCAGTGTCTCATCAATTCTCTTTTCCGCAGGATCAGTATCAGTTCCGCACCTAAAGTAACATTAGGAAAGGGAGGGGTACAAATAGTAGTCCTTTGGCCAATGCAAAAGAAGCTTTTCGAGAGCACTTAAAGCTCACCATTCAGTCGGAGTACAGGCCATGGGGTCACCTTAACCGAATGTAACCACTATCTAGAGAGACAGCATTACAGTTTGTCACCTGATCTTTTCATTAGAGGATCCAATGAACCAGTTTGCCCTCCAAACAACGGAATGTGATAGTAGCCTTTCCATTTTCCAACCTGCTGACTGAAGCTGCAATATCATGTTTTGCTAGTCAGATTGGTCAAAAGAAGACCCAAACACAGTTGTGTTCTATTTTTGGAGGTGCAGTGGGGCACATGCTTTAAATGATAAACAAGTGCACATTTAGGGGTGGCATAGTAGTAAGGTACCTGATTTCACGAAAGACTACAGGGGTTCGATTCTCGCTTTCTGTGTGTGAAATTTACCCAGCCCCAACACACACCCCCCCCCAAAAAAAAAAAAAACAATTCACTAATCACCTCTTAGCTCAACGGTGCTGCCATGCTGCTGCAAGTATCAATAGTAGAACTCATGCAGCCGACAAGCTACTTTCCATCGAGACAACCAGGGTTTGAAATCCAAAAACACAGCTTCTTATGCTAGGTGAAGTGTGGCCCAACATGGTTATTTCCTACCTCGCCCCTTACCACCCAGACTGATCTTACATCGACAATCCACTGACAGCTCAGTAGAACAAACAAAATAACAAGGAAACAGATCTCGAGACCTCTATTCTAGCAAGTACAGCATCCATTTCCAAGACAGTATACCTTTCTTATGAAATCGTCGTAATGTTTGCTCATCCACGACAAGCTCTCAATGTGCACTGAGGTGCTCTTATCCAACAGATTTGCCATGACAAGTGCATGCACGTACGACTGCAAGACATCTGCTTGTGTTGAATCCTTGTGCATAACAATTGTGATCGTCCCCTTCCTCTGTAGCAGCAAATGCTTTGCTGAAAAAAGTTTTTAAAAAATGAAGAGGAAAATAGAAAAAATGGAAAACAGGTCAGTCATTGGTGTTCGGGATCTCAGCTAGTTGAGTTAGTCTCTGGAGATTGATTAAGTTCATACTTTTTACATTGGCCCTTATGGCCCCAGATTGTTTGCACGCAGAAAAGGGGAGCAATACAGTAATTCAAGAATACCAACCTTTCTTATAATAAGTTCCTGCACAGTGGAACAGCTCCATCCTGTTGGTAAAAGACATGACACACCAGACTGCCATTAGTAACTGAACCTTACTGGGCATCTGCTGACAGCGACATTCAAAATCAAGTGAAAGAAACATTCATGCATCAAACCTCACGAGTGTTAGAACCTGATATTTTTATTTTTAATTTTTTTTAAAGATGGAGAACGTGATATAACAAAGAACTTGGTGTAACTCACACACCATAAAAAGGGTCACAAGGCCATGGCATAAAGAACTCAATAAAAGTAAGCAAGTTGGTTGCCCCAGTTAGCACTGGAAACCATATATAGAACATGAAGCCAACACTTTCCTTTTAAAGACAGGTACAAGGTTTCAAGGATACGACAGACCAAAAAATGATTCAAAAGAATTCCGTCAAGGGGTTCGTGGATTTATCATCCACAGTTAGATGAGGGCAAAACAGAAAAATTGCTACTATAAAATCAGTATCCTAGAAAAAAATGGCGTTCCGCATAGAAATAGTGTAATTTTCTTTTTGGACAAAGTGGACAAAGGGAGTAACAAAATAAAGGGATATCTAATGGACAAAAGGTTGTCTTTCTGGACAATATAAAATCATCTATATGATGTTCTCATCAAAGTTGTAATATAAAATACGTCCAAAGTTGGAGAGTCTCCCCTAACCTCCTCTGACTACTTTGATATTCCTCCAGTGCATTGGGTCCGACTTATCCGCATGAACAAGACCATTAATTTTGTTCAGATTATAGAAGTTGGCCGTAATCAAGCTCCTAATTGGAAGGATAAGGTAAAATGAACACGATTTAAGTCACAATAACAATTCAAGAGGATAACAGACCTTCCAAGAACAATTGCCCAGAAAGAGGGTATGCACAAGGTTAATGGGATCTCACCATTGAAAAGCAACCAAGATGAGGAAAACACAGTTGAGACTAGGGGGAAAATGATCACCAATTCACCTAGGAAAACAAAGTATCTGATCAGCGACTCCACACAAGCAGCTTGGCTGCCCCTAAACCCCCCTCCCTTGAGTCTTCCACTCCAAGTAATGAAACCAGAAAGTGACAACCATACAAGCAAGGACTGCTGGACATTCATTGGCCAATGACAACAAAGGGAACTGAGAGAGATGGGAAGCGGAAAACAGATGAGAGAGTATTTTCTAAAGAACTACTGTCTAGTGTTGGTTTGGATGGAGTATCAAGCCTAGAGTTGTGTTATTTAATCTTAATGCTACAGTCTAGAAGGGTGTGATGCAGTACAACGTAATATAATCAGTAGAAGGAAATTGAAAACCACCCTACTAGCGATAGCATCACATTGCATGATACCAAAAAGAACATGAACAGAACTGCAACAGTCAACAAATTTACTAAATGAGTGAAAAATATGCTTACATGTCTGCGTCACTGAGTGAAGAGACCTTCACACCTAAGTGTATCCTTTTATACAGATGCCTAAAATTTTGTGAACTCCATGGATTCAACCACAAAGGCAAAATATGCTCCTCAGTGGATACCTTCTGAGGGGAAAGCACTGGCAACAAGAATGCATTTTAGTTGCTCATCAAAAAATAATAAACAAAAAAAGAATGCATTTCAGTTAAGGAAGGCCCAAAATCTAGGGAACATATTGTTTACCTGTATGGAGGTAAATCCAGTAAACTATTGCTGACATATACAAGAAGTTCAACTATCTAGAGACAACCTTCTTAAAGAAAGAACATAATTTAGTATCCCAAAAGTAACAAAGAATATGACGAGAAATGGTCATCGATAGAGCAAAACCATGTCGTCGAGATATTTAACCAGAAGCTTAGATTTTCTCTAGCAAAGGGTGCACATTCATATGAGAATTTACAACGATTATATCATAGCTCACTAAGAGCATATGTTTCTTGAAATTTTGCAAGAGCTACAGGATAAACATACACTGACAACGAAAACAAAAAATTTAGTGGCATTTCCTCAGCTTTCAGTGATGTCATCAAAGATTGCCGAAGCTCTATGCAATATACTTGAAGCTCAGAATTGATTAGTTCACTCAGTAGTTACCATAACCAGAGAAATGGCTACCAGAAATCAATTCCGTGATCTGCAGCTATTACTAATATTGTGATTGAGGCTGCAAATTTGGACAATGGGCAACACTTTCTACTCATTATTGATTAAAGGTAGTTGACATTTTGGTGTAAATGCTTCGCCTTGACATAATTCATGCTAGGGTTACATGATTTGTGGAAATTGCATGGTAGTGATTGTCATCGCGGGTAAGTGGCAGTTCGATCACAATATGGTCATTCATTGACAACTGATAGGGAAAGGAAGGGTTGTTTTTTTGGGGGGGGGGGGGGGTTCAGCGCAGCAACAGAGAAGAGATGCACCAATTTACCTTTACCAGTCTCCATGAAATTCTGTAGAAGAATAGAGCTTCTTTCGCCATTTAATGTATTCAAGGACAGACAACGGACAGCCCTATAGTTTGCTGCAGGGAGAGAGGAAAATACTCAGTGCAGTTAATTATTCAAACTTTAACTGCTGCAACAATAATGGAAATACCGACTGATTTAAGCTATAAAACCTGTGACATGCACAATTCATGGAGTAAAGGCCAAAAAAAAAAAAGAAGCCACTTAGAAATGTATATTTAGAAAATGAGGGGTGTAAAACAGATACCAGAAGTACACAGGAATATAGTCCATACATATAAAAGTGACAAAAAACATTAGTTTCAACCAAAGCTATAAGTTGAGCAACTAGGGTTGGTGCTCAATTTTAACATTACCCAAACTCCTCATTCCACACTAATGTTATAGCATTTGACCAAGAAAACTTGGGAGAAACTTCCAGTTAGGTACAGAATTCCTCAAAAATCACGAAGTCAGAGACTTGGACACATTTGTATCGGACATTTGCCACCTTGAGTACGCCAGCATATGCTCAGATCTCATCCTAGTCTAAACCAATCTAAATCCAGTTTGACAGAGGATAGCAGATCCTGATTTTGAGTTGCCTTAATTGGATGAGGATCAATTCAGTGGTAGACAGCACAAGTAGCAGAAAAGAAATAAGACCTAACAGGATTCAGATTCAGACAATTGATGAGAGTCAAAACTCACCATACATATGAAAAATAGTAAGCAATAAAAAGGAGAACCATATTGCGAGGGAATGTCCCATGGTAACCCGAGCGAGAAGCATCCCTATTGCCATTCCAGCCATTGTTGCAACTGTCTCTTGACTTCCTTCCTAGCATAGCACAAAAGATTTTTGGTTGATATTCACACCATATGCAAAAGGATGTCACAGAGATGCCAAGATCATACCTTTGCAGATATATCTGCAGCATTATCTTGGAGAGCAAAATGCTGAGTCAAAGCAGCTCTGGTGGCTCCACTGGCAACACCAGCTTTTCACAGAAGATTGAAGAAAATATGTCACTAGAATATAACAGAATATGTTCAGTATGGGTATAGGAAATATGCAAACCTTAATCCTTTGTTTAGACTTTGAAAATAAAATGGAAACAGAAAAAAAAGTATCAGGGAAAAATATTTCTCATATTTGGACCTAGGAAAATGAGGAAAAGAAACTTGATGGAAAATTTCTCACAAAATTAAACAGCTCTCGAGAAAAATGATTTTCTTCCCACTAGTGAAAGGAAAAGGTTGGTTGGGGGGGGGGGGGTTTCATCAAGAGCTCACTATATCACCTTCCCATTACCGATATTTAAGTTATGCCTAACATTGAATGATTCAGAGCCAGATGAAACCTGATCTGCAAACCTAAATCTTTCTCCTCTCTACTCACTAATGCTCTCCCATCTCATTTATGCTAACATCAATCTCTCAATCCCAGTAACCCAAAGCCAACCCGTTCCCCTCCCTCTCCCTCTCTTACTCGTTGCCATGGCCAGATAGAGCATGCTTTTGAAGAAGGCAAAGGCAAGTCACAGTTAATTCATTATTTCTCACATTTGTTTCCCCTTGAATCTGTTTTTCCTTTCAATTTTCGCCCTGTTTCACTTTCCTAGGTTTGAATAGAGAGCCTAACAGTGGAAGGGATGCTTGCCTAAATATGCATAGTGACCGCAGCATATATGTAAAATAAGCTTTTGCTGGTATGCAATGTTGAATGTGACAACCCCGCCCCCCCCCCCCCCCAAAAAAAAAAAAAAAACAGACACACACAGAGCAGGAGCCCCAAGCAAGTATACACCATTCGTCAATTCAGCTAAATTTTAAGCAATAGTTGATGCATAATTCCTGTCTGTCTTTGGTATAATATGAAACAAAACCAACAGCAATAGATATTGTGGATCCTAGCGAAACAGGATCTTTGGGTATCAAGATGTACACACCATTATTAGTCCATTAACCTTGACAAGCAGATAGGTTGTCTCCAAGAGACCCACAAAATGAAGGGGACAATTGAAATTTGAAAATGCTCTAGATGGGTTGAAAGGATTTTGAATTAGATATCAAAACACTAAAGAAATTACTGGGAAAATCAAGAAACTGAATATATGACATGATTCGAGGGACAAAGGGAGCATGAATTGAATAAACTTACTAAATGATCGTGAGAGACTTCCCAAGCAAACTATGAATACAAAGGCTGAGGGAAACAGTGGAGAAATAAGATCCATGAGCATCCCTGCAGCCAGCAAATAAATTGAAGATGTAATAAGAAACGGTCACCTAGCAGAATTCATAAGCACCACAAATTTCATGATTATGGTTCACCACTTAGGACAACTGTGATAATAATCAGACAAATCAAGCATATTTTAAAACTGACAAAATGGTCAAAAGGAAATCTCTGTTAGCTACTCTAGCACTAATTAAGTATATGCTGTGACTCCGCATTCTCCACAAACTGTATCTATGTCTGGGGTACTGAAAAAGTAAATCCTCACTTGGCTTAGCTTAGCAGCTAACTTCTCACTCAACATAAAATTTGTTGGGATTGGAAATATTCAACACAAAGAAGTGGCAAGCTATAGATCCAATTATAAAGGAAGCTGAAGCCAAAGCAAAAGCAGGAAAAAAAATAAAGCAGTCACATCAGTCAGCAGATGCGACTCCTCAACTTTCCTGTAGTCAATGTTACTTGTAAATTTGAAAGACAAGCCCAGCTTATGATAAGTTGATAAGAAAATAGTGAAGTTGATTGAAGGGACCAACAAAAAGTGTATGCAAAGTACAAGGTTAAAGAACAGCCAAAGTCACGGATTAAAACTGAGAGACGTAACATTGCCAAACGCACTTTTCATAACGATCAAAGTAATGGTGAATTCTAGAGCACCCTCCCCCCCCCGGGCACTATTTTAATACTATAGTCAGAAGCCCTCATCTTCTGCAGGTTTTGGCATGTTGCTACCTAGAAAAGGTAAAACAATGGCTTTGGAAGCTCAAGGCATACTACCCCATTAAAACAAAAAAAGGTTGTCGCCTCTTTGCTACTTACTAGAGTTGCTACTAATAAAGAGATGTGCGCAGAGTACGGGAGAGGGAGATGGAGAGATCTGCTATGGCAGAAGAGGAGATCTGCGGAGTGGATATCTTCAAATTCATCTGACCTATGACTGTATAAACAACTGGATCAAGGTAAGTTGTAAATAACATAGCAGCCATAGGTTTAGGAAAGTTCACTAGGCATATCAAATTTTTACCTTCTAATAATAGGTACCTCAGATCTGAAGGTACCTCAACTTTCCTTCATCTATTATTCAATTTCAGAAGCTCAGAATCTAGATCCAAAAAAAAAAAAAATCTTTTCAATGGCACAAAATGCAATATAACCATATATTCATTTTACTAGATATATTAGGTTGCCAAACCAAAAAAGGGGTAAGGGTGATGAGAATAATACCAAGATCATTCATTAGATCTGCAACCAATCGCCACATTTTTGCATTGCTATCCAAATTTGAACCCTAACAAGAGACAAGTAGTATTGCTATTATAGAGAATTAGGAGCTTATATGGATTCTGTGTACACTACATTCTCTCAATGATTAAATACATAGAATAAAGCTTGTGTGTTTAGTTGGGTATAGCAATTAGTGTTGTTGAGTTGAGGCCAATATGTCAACAGCAATGATGAATTGTCATTTCAATGCATTATTTCAATTCTTAAAAGGCCAACTAGTTATTACTTTTTGCTTGTTCATAGCATCCATTATGTTGTATCCATGACGAAGTGCTTCTTGATTCCCATTGTGAATGAATAAAAAATTTGTTGCAGAAACATGATGTGCGAAGCAAGACAAGTGAGGAACTCTCCAGTCAACTAACTAAACAGAAAGAAGTGCTTGCCAATCATGTTGTCGATCCCCAAAAATAAAGCTCCATAATTTGCTGGCAGAACAGGCCCAAACGGCTCACTGGATTTGCCACTATTCAGCTTGTTGCATGCTTTTGAGAAAGGTAAGTCATTTATTGCCTTTGAAGAGAGCAAAGGCACTATTTGTCTTTATGCTTTTGAGGAACAAAATGCTCCCCTCAAATGCAAATGTCAACTGTGACAACAAACTTTCTGTTAGGCACTAGGCAGTAGCTCTTGGAATCAAAAACCAATTTGGCCTAGTGAGAAGCTAGCATTACAATTTTCTCCCGTAAGGATTGACCATAGATTTTCCTATTACAGAATGGTCTTTATTCTCCAACTACAATACGCAAAAGATGGCCACGCAAGGAAGATAATCTTCCTGCCATTATGCCCCAAATCCCAGTTTAATTGACTTGCAATTGCACTAACATGGAGCCTTGACACATTCACTCCCCTCAAAGTTAGCCATCTTGAAGAGTACTAACAAGCCAATGTTCCCACTTCAAAACCAATCACTTGGGCATTACGCCATGGAACTTTATTTGGTTCTCAAAGTTTATCCAAAGGTACTGCCCAAGATGAGGTCAGGCATGGCAAAAAAACTGAGTCATTGGTTTTCCCTTGAAATGCTCAAAGAAGGGACTGCAGGAGAAAACACCAAAATGCGGCCAATCAAACCATATATTTGGAATCTTGGAGAGCCAACAAGAAACAAGATTAGCGGATACCAACAAGGGCAGTAAATTCACCTTTTTCCCTAATCTTGAAAATTCCTTCCAAAGTGAAAGTCTGACAGAGGACTACACTTTCTGAGGATTAAATTAGACATGGGACATGATACAGAGGAAAGCAGTACATTCACATTAACGATGGAGAAATGTTTCTCTCATGTCTAATGTTCTTATGTAACTCAAATTGCCTGCTACTCAATTTGTATTTGATGAAGGAAAACAATACCCGGGGGGGGGGGGGGGGGGCCGCCAAATGAATTTCTGATGTCTACCATAGTAAGCATGATACATGGCAGAGTATCCCAACAATTCCTGCAAAACAGACTTCTAGGGACCGGGGGACATATGTACATTTCAAGACCCAAGAACCTTTTTTCATGAGGTGCCAGATAATTATATTTGGTAAGTTGGGTCCCCTAAAGCCAAAATCAGCATAATCCTAGGCATGTAAATTATCTCTTTTACTCAAATTTATCTTCATTTTGCAGGGCACCTAGATTGGGGGCCTATGGTCCAATCATAGCTTGCCACTATGGGAAAGTCATTAACTTCCAAACTGAACGTCCTTGGATGCAAACGACTAAACCCCTCGCCATCACAAGTGTACACATAAGATCCCAACAGAGTACCTGGTCTCCCCACTCTTCATTGACCCCCAAGGCCCAACCAAAGAAGCATTGACATGAGTTGCAACCCACTCCAACTTGTCCGCAAACCCACCAGAATCATAAATTGCAATTAATGAGAGCACCGATATGCTAGGGATGGTCCAACAGGAACATGAAAAATAACACGCCCTCACCCTCACCCCCCCCCCCCTCAGAGAGAGAGAGAGAGAGAGAGAGGGGTAAACCCTTTTCCAGTTGTCCAGACTCCTTAGAAGTTAGAACTATATCTGCTCCATTTACATAGGCTTTCCTTAATGAATGGTCCTCTCTTATTCAAGTAAGCAGTCCATCCTTCACAATGAAGTATAGCTAAAGAGCTCATTCATGGCAAAATGTGTTGTTCGCCATAGGATTCATCAGTCACCATCCTTAAGAACAATAACAATGGACACTTCGAGTAGATTTTCGTTTTTTTTATAGGTAAATTTACACATGCACACAACCAAGGGAGAATCCACCTTGGTCTCCTTGTAGAAACCAAACCTTACCACTAGGTTATCCCCGAAGGCAGTAACACTTCTGGTAGATTATTAATAATAGCATATATTGAAATTGAAGTGGTAAGCTACAAATCACTATATATTTAACCTACAGAACCAGATATCAACCACAACAATAAGCCAGTGTGAATGTAATCCAGCCGTTCAAGGGGTTTTGAAACGCCAAGATATATGTAGCCTCAAAGTCAAGAAGAGTAAGAAGGCGAAGAAAACTAGATAAACCATACCTGATAGAAGGTGAACAAGATGCCTCCAAGCATTCCCGTAAAATCCCTCAGGAACCACTACCCTCATTTACAAAAGTAAACAGGAAATTAGGATACAACTCTTACTTTAGAGAAGTCCAATAAGAATGAAAATTACTCCATAAACAATAATTCAACCTGGAAAGTTGCACCGATTACTGTAGCCGATTTTTCACCAACTCCAATAGCACTTAACAGAGCCTGGCAAGCTCAAACAATCACACATCAACAATATGGTTCCTAAAGTTAACATAAGCAAGGCAGAAACAATCGCCAAAAAAAGTACATTTGTAATCCTTACTTGAGTTGAAAGCATTGTCCGAATATAAGTTGACAGGCCCTATAAAGACAACTCTGTCCATCAGAAACTTGTTACATTAAAAAAAAATTAATAAGTGCCACCAGATAGCTGTACATTGCAAATATGCAACTATTTTTTAAACAAAGCTTCAGTCATCAACCAGGTAAGTCTAACCGCAAGCCAACATCGATCAAAACATAGCATGTAATAATTTCAACCATTGAAAATATGCAGACGACATCGAAGAAAGGTAAGTTCATTGTCAAAACCACATCTGCCATAATTGGAGCTGAATGCACATATCAGTCTTATGTTACTCAGCAGATAACATTAACTCCAGCTCCATACTCTGGACTCTGGCCTAAGTTTGGGGGGAAGGGGGTGTAGCAGCCGTATTCCTGTATTATAGGGAGGCTGGTTCTGCTGGATCCTAGCAAAGAATTATGATTTCTGTTTAGCTGGGCATGTGAAAAAGAAGAGACCTGATCATAAACCCAAAATTCCAATACATTTTACATGGACTTCTAGCACAAAATCAAAATTTTTCAAGTGGGAACAAAAAGGCCACCTGCAATGAGTCCCATAATTGAAATGGGGCATAATCAGTAGTCACACTACCAGGAAAGCCCTGCAAAAGAAAAACCCATCAAAATTTTTCAATTCAAAAACAAAGATCAACAGGGTAATCAAGGAGTGCGAGATAATCACCTCAGGAACAAAAGCACTGAGCATATGTCTTCGGGCAGACTTGAAACGGCTGTCAAATCTACGAAAGAGATAGCATTTCATTCATGGAACAGTGATTGATTTGGGCACCCGCGGCCGGCGGGAGAAAAAAAATTCTTTGAAGTGGGAAAAAGAGGAAAAAGAAGATACCGTCGGCGAGATATGGAAGGAGAAGAGGAAATAGTGGCAGTCATGGAGAGCTTTGAAGACGAAGAGCCGGTCCATTCTTCCACCATTACTTGCTGAGTACTGGAAAGAGAGCTATGTCCAGCCATGGCCAACAAAAACCCGCGGCTCAATGCCTAAATCGTCAGATTTCAGATATGCTTCGGTTCGATTCCAATTTCTTCAGCCTTGGGTTCTGGTTAGACTTTGAGATTTCAACAAGTCTTCAGTCAGTCACTCACTGGCGTGGATCAGTTATGGGGATCAAAGTCACAGCAGTGAGATTGCCAACAATATATGTAGTATAGACATGGGAGTTTATAGTCCTAGTCTCCCATATACAGCTGGACAATTTTTGCCACGTTGGATTTACACAAGGTTTTTTTTTTTTTTTAATAAAAAAGACAATGAAGTTGAAGGCGCGCCATAGCCCACTGCACGATCATACTTGTTCTGTAACCGTCATTCTTTCACTTTTCGTTTCTCCTTCTTTGTGACTGGAACACAAATCTTTCTCTCTGCAACTCAACTTCCCCGAAATGTGAATGTTGGATGGTATCAAGCAAGATTTTGAGGAATCAAAAGCTGTACAAATTCGTTCAATTAAGCCCTGTAATAATCAACAGTGGCAGAAAGAACATATGTCATACCTTCAGATGTCATGCCTGCAAATTGTGATTTTGAACCTGGAAATAAAGTCAACAACAAGGCAACAAGGCAAAGAGGAGTGACAATAACATACAAGCAAAAAGCCAGGTAAGAGATTTTAGTAGCTGTTGGAATAATTGAAAAGAATTGAAGTTTAGGGTTCAAAGTTCGATTTCATGGTATTAAATTCTGAACCTACTACTTGCTTACTTTTCTAGCCGTTGTTTCAACGATTTATGTTCATAGTTAAGGAGCACCATATTGCATTATAAGATCTGCTTTGATTTTTGCATTTTCTTCTTTATCACTATGGTTTCTGAAGAATGCTTACTGACTTATACTGGTTTCTTCGCTTAAGTTTGGTATACATGCTTTTCAATCTGTGTTGCATTTTTTCTATGATGTACAAGCCGTTTATTACCTACTGATGTTCAACTTCTCAATCTACAGATCCTTTTATTAGTTACTGATGCCTCTGTCAAACTTTCTTAATTGCATTAAGTGCATAAACGGTCTTAAAATTTTAAGCATTGCCAAATTGAACTTCTGAAGATGTTAGTCAAAGTCTTCATTCTGCAGGTTAAACTGCTGCTTGCTTGAACTTTTCAACTTTTAAGAGAGATGTCGAAGTCTAAGCATGGCTTCATGACAAGTATTGCGTTTTATCACTTAAGAAGGCTCAATTCTGGGTTTTGACAACTTCTGTGAACCTCTATTGCAGATACAGCAGCTTGGGCATTAAGCTGCAGGTTGATTGACTGTAGAACAACGAGTTGTTGAAGGTTCTGCTGAAAGTTCATCGCTTGTTTGATGAATAAAATACAGCACTGCACTTAAGATGCAAAAGTCTCACGATCAGTAAAGATGATTCCATATTTCTTATCTCATTTCCAAGTCTTCAACAACATGTACCCAAATAATCCCAGCCTTGACACTCAGATGTCTCTCCAATCATACCATTTCCAAGTCTTCCACAACATGTACCCAAATAATCCCAGCCATGACACTCAGGTGTCTCTCCAAGCATACAACAAAGGATACTGCACTCTGGACTGATCTCCAGCAGCAATCAGAGGGTGTAGTGTATATGACTATCCATCTGTTGTCAGCACCTCTTCAAATAGAAGACAGTTTTCTCCTCAGGGTTCCCCACTCTTACATTTCAGACCCCCATCATTCTTCCGACAACTATGGATCCCCAGTGAGCGGCTCTTATACTTGGAGGCCAAACCAACTGATGGATATGGCCAACATGGAGTTAAAGCAGGTGCTATACTTTTGTGCAAAAGCAATCTCCGATAATAGTCTATCAACTGCAGAAAGACTAATGGATGCATTGGGTAAGAGGGTGTTTGTTTCTGGTTCACCAGTTGAGAGGTTGGCTGCTTACATGTTGTAAGGGCTCACAGCAAGGCTGGAGTTTTCTGGATATACTATCTACAAAAAGCTTATATCATAATTGTATTGTTGATACAAATTATTCAATTAATTACTTGTATCATATTATTTATGGTTTCAAAAGAATAGGTGTTCCTCTTGGACTTGACTAATTAGTTTCAAATTTTACTGTATTTTTAGCATACTAGTTCCAACATTCATATATCGCGTAATAGGTGTTAAAATATGGTCAGCCAAAATAGATTTTATTGACGTTCTTATTATATCAAAAGGAACAAAAAATCCGCTTTCAGTGAACATTATCTGAGTACCCAATGAACAAACTAGCTGATCTTAATGAACAACATTCCAAATATACACTACACAATTATTCTATCCTAGTAAACTTTGTCAACACAACCAATGAACAAATTAGCTAGACTTTATGAACAATTAAAAGGGTCTAATATTTGTTCTTGCAAACCTAAGTTGTCATTTATCCCCTTTAGTGTTGTTCATTAAGAGTCTCATATTTATTCTACATATATGCAAGCTTAACTCGTTCATTATCCCCGCTAGCATTGTTCATTCTCACACTAAATCGTGTTCACTATATTTTCGTCCACTACTTCTACTCAACTAATCCACAAGCATTGTGTAATTAAATAATTCTTATGAATATATATATATTTTTTAAAAAGGCTTGTTTAGTATATAAACTTCTTTGCAAAGCCAACCTTGTCGTTAAAAATCCAAAAAAAAGCTTGTCTGAAATATGTTCACAAATCAAGTATATAACGTTCGTTCCTAAATTTACTCTTGGTCAGTAGATATTGTAAATTTTTCACTGTAGGTTATGAGCAAATATCCTACCACTAGAATACTTTTTTAAAACATCCAATGAACAAGTTGACAAGTCTCGGTGAACAATTAAGATTCACATGCCAAGAGTAAACATGATTGTAACAATAAACGAACAAATTGGGCACCCTCAATGAACTATGTCACAATATGTATACAAATATCATACTATGATGAACTTTATTAAGATGTACGTAACAAGCCATTTGGCTTACATATATACAATGTTTGTTCAATATCTCCTCTGGTGTAGTTCATCGTGGCACTACAAATTGTTCACTATAGTAGTTTTTTTTGTCTACAACTTCTACTCAACTAATCCACGTAAAAAATATGTTGACAACCTTTATTTGAATTGTGAAAAAAATACAAAAAATCTTACCCAATAAATATGTAAACATTATTCATGAATCATGAATCCTACTCATAGTGAACAATACCAAGACATACAATGAACAAGTCAATGAGACTTAGTGAACAATTACTAACAACAAAAAACGGTTATTGCATGCAATTGATGCAAGTGTGGCGGTTACACCTTCTTGATTTTTTTTATAAAAAAATTCATGAGTATGAAATGTAATTTGGAAAAAAAAACCCCTCGCTGATGTGGCAGTTACACTTGTCGGTGACATGAGCCAAAAGTATAAACTCCCGGGTGTATGTAATAATTTACATATTGGCAAGGATCCCTGACATCAATTTTCCAACGAATTTTCGATTTTTATTCATTGTCTTTTTTTGGGGGGTGCTCTTCATTGTCTTGTTTTACAATACACGTTCATGGTAATATTTATCAATGTAAAACAATAAATAGATAACCGCAAATATTAATTTGAATAAAGCTTTATGATCTATTTGAGTGGAACTTTATCAAGATTTTATTACATAATGTTGAATTTTTTAAGATTTAGATTTCTCTTATTATGAAATGTATAACTACTACTTCTATTTAATATTTATCGGTGGATTGTCATCATCTCCAATTTAGATAAAGTGGGCATTCGATGAAGAGACCATTTGTCTATCGCCTTATATATCCTATACATGGAAGCGTCATTGCAGCAACTTCTTCAACGACAAGATAGAACAGAAATCACGGTTTCAAATAAGGTGTCAACGCCCTTGCCATCAATCACTTACTCTTCACATGTGACTCTATTTTCTTTATAGTACTTTTTAATGTAATCAATTTTAGGCACTTAACAAGTTATAGGTCACTTTTGTTTAACAACGTCAAGGGAGGCTATCAACAGTACGGAATCATTGACTATGACGCGGGGGAGGACAATAAAGAACTTATTTGTAATATTTTTGAGAAGCATTTTGGCGTATTGAATATAATCTGTACATCAATAATTGAACTGTTTATATTACTAATAAAAAAGGTGTAACAAAAACTCTAGGGATGACAACCCAAATTAAATTTCTATCTCCTTCTAGTCGTCTTGTTCTCATAAAAAATTTCCTTGGGTCCAACATGTCCTCTTCATATTCAAGGTGATTGATAAAGTGATCTAGGCACTAATTCTCTCATTGTGAAATTTTTTGTAGGCTAATTTTCAAGATAATTTTGCCGACAACCTAATAGCTCTACTGGCTTTGGAATAAGGGATTTATAGAGAATGAATTATGCTCTACTAATGAGACATAGTAGGCAGATTCATGACAAGGCATATTTTTATTTTCACGAATTTGTTAAGGTAAATATGACACTGTCTTGCCAATGAGAGTGGCTTACTGTGATCAACAAGGAAAAGAAGCTTCTTAGAATGCACATTCTTATCGCGACAGCGCGGAAGTTCATTAGTCCATTCCGTTGGTTAATTCTCAATGGTTAGGAGGTAAGGAGCTTGGAAGAAAAATGGTGTCATGTTTCAACTATTGAACAAAGACCTCAAGCCAGCTTAGCTTGCGAAACTGACTAGAAATTTAATGATCTCCTTGATGACGGTAACATGCACTAAGATGTCACTAAAGGTTAGAAGTCCCCCCCACCCCCACAAAGTTAGCTAATGCATACTTGCCAAGTAATGCATCCAACACTGGAAGATGATGTTTATACTTGTGCTTAGAGAAACTAAGAACTACAACTCCCAGTATAGATCTCACTTTTACGGAGATTGAGGAGATCCAAATATAGGCAATCTTACCTCTGTAGACATCACTGCATACGGAGAGACCGATTCTAAGAGACTCATATAAATTTATAATTTTTTCTTTACTTTGGATAGACAAAAGTTAATATAAACGAAACACTTAAGACAACATATAAGCATAAAAACATAATAGGAGAGGTACGTACTATAACTTAACAGTTGGCATTGTGAGACGTAGGTACTATTAAACCTGCCAAAACTTACATGATCTGAATGACATGAGCCGAACGACCTGAAACTAGACCCGAACCAACATTCGAAAGAGTTGAATCAATCTCAACCCAAAACCTGAAATGGAACTGCCTAAAATCGAATTGAATCAAAACGGCATTGACTCAAGACCAAAATAACCTAAACTGAATTCGAACTAACCTAAAATCTTATTGACCCGATATAAATCTGAACCTGAAATGACCTGAACCGAATGAAACACGAATCGATTCATACCTGAACCAATCTGACCAAAACCCAAACCAATCCGACCGAGTTTAACCCGACCTGATTCTAACACGATCCAATTCAAACTTAAAGTGGTGAGTGATGATACTAACTACACAAGTTCACTTGATATTATGTGAAAGGCGAAAGCAAATGACAAGACCTTACTTTGAACAAATGAAACAATGCATTTGCAATTTTGGAAGGAAATGACTTAATAAGGATTTGACTCATTTGAGTAACAAAAATGAAAATATAGAGTTATTTTATGGTTTACGTTGATTAGGCACAACTCTTCGATTTTATTATTTTTTTAATCTTTGATTTGTTGGTTGGGAAATGAGGAGATCTATAGCACTATTTGTTCATCCACTTAGTTACTTCCTTGTGTGATGCGCTGGAAGTAACCCATTTGAAATTAACTAAATCTTCGACGAACTAGAAGGAGCAGATTTATGCTTGATCCAAAATTCAAATTGATAAAACTTTTTCTTGTGCAAGATTAAAAACTAATCCAATTAAAATATAATCTTGGACGAATTAGAAGGAGATTAAAAACTGACCCAATTGAAATTCATGGCCATATAACCTCCTTCTAATTCGTCCAAAATTTCGTGGCTTATGTGGGCGTGTAAGATATCAAACTCATACTACATATAAAGTTATCCAAGTGAAATACAAGCTGACGCGAAAGTAACCAAATCTAATTTCTACCAAACTTAAAATTGACCCAAACTCATAACTAGACCTGGCAAAAAATTGACCTGACCCAAAAACCCGACCCGAACCCACCCGAAAATTTCAACGCAAACCCGAAATAAATCGAACCCGAAAAACCTGCAAATTAGCGGGTCAAACCCGACCCCTCGCCCGCTTGAACCGAACATTATATACTTAGTTTTTTATTTTTCTCTAGTTTCTCCCTCTTAACAATAATGGTATGTCATTTTTATTGAATAGTTTAAAAAGACATTATATAACTATTGCATCTATTTATTAATTAAACAATGATACCCTTATTTTTTCTTCTCCATTCTCTGAAAATAACATCGTGCACAACTTTTAAATAGAAAAAAGTTTAAAATTGGTATAAAATTGCATGAAATAACTATGTATTCTTTCAAAAAAAGTTAATTTAAAAGAAGACAAACAGTAAAGATACACAAGTCATCAGTTAGTCTATGGTACATACCTATGTACCATAGAAATATGCACACCTATATATAAAAGGATCCTATTAAATTGAGTCAGGATAAACATATGCTGCAATCTACATATACAAAATTGGGCCCAGCTATTTTTTTGCATTTGGGTGGTCCACAAGACTAACATCTGAAGAGAAACACACGCGAAAGCTGAAGCAAGAAAATTTTGAGAAAGAAACACACGGCCAAATCTGCAAAATCAAACACTGCATATTTGAATTTTGATCAAGACAATTTTGAGTAACATACATGATCCATCCTGAAAATTAGCAATACAAATCAGCAAAATCAATGGATTTTGGGGAACAAGTGGTAGCTGAAGCAGAGGAATTGCTCATTGAACAGTTACATATGCTAGGATTTCAACGTATGGTTCATAAAATTGCTCAAACAAACAATTGTCTATCAATCTTCAATGCAGAGAATAGCAACCTAGTGCAACTTTTAAAGTCAAGCATGGTTGCACATAAGGTGTTTGAGAAAATTCCCCAAAAGTATGATTATAATAACAAAATCGTTGCACATAAGCTGACAAAGAAGGTACACTAATTTAGGCAAAAGGTTCACTGCTGTGTACAAAAGTTTCACTACAGTGTAGAAAGATTTCACTGCATTTTCGGAAAGATACACCAAATAAATAAGAATGATTAACAGTATCAAATTCTGCTATTCATAGGATAACCATAATTAAATGAACATAATAATTATTAAGGTATCACTGTACTCAAATTCTCAAATTTTAATTAAAGAAATAAGGAAAAAGTTTCATTTTCACTTTATAATTAAAGGAGTAGCTTATGTGGTTTTTGAAGGCAACAAGTGGTCTACGACATCCAAAGGATCCCAGCATGTCCAACACTAATGTTGGAGCTGCAACTACTGAGGTAATAAACTACATGATCACTCTATATTTTAACAAATATAGTTCGAAAAATTTTATAATTAAAGGACAAAATATTTGTTGATGCAGATGGCATGTACCATGGCGTCTGTTGGAGATGGTGCACTTGAAAATATTTAGTGACACTATGAATGTCAAAATTGATAGCATGAGGACACCATCATTTCTTTTTACATAGTTTAATATTTTGTGGACATTAGAGCTGATTGAATTTGTTGATGTTAGAGCTGTTTTGGTGGTTGTAAATGTGCATACTACTATTAATTCCTATTCAGTGACAGGGTATTGTTTGTAACCGCACATCTTAATTTTGATAGAATGAATCTTTTATACAATGCAGTGAATCTTTTCCCAACTACAGGGAACCTTTCCTCAATTGTAGTGAACCTTTTGTGCCAAGAAGTAAAATGGAGATGTTTTATGCAATTCAGTGAATCTTTTTCGAACTGCAGGAAACCTTTCCCCAATTGCAGTGAACCGTTTGGGACAAGAAGCAAATTTAAATCCCTTTTTAAGACAGATTGGCTGTTAATCTCCTATGTTTTGAGGCTTTGTCTGAGAATGTCGTTATTGCTATGCTAGGTAAAGCTGTGAGGATTGCTGGAACATAAGGCATTGTAGACCTATAAGGAGTTCTCCATGGAGGACCCTAAGGATGTTAAGCCTCAAGCCATATTTCTTTTTGTTCGATACATAATTGATCTATGTAACTAGACATATAAACCTTTACTACATGTAATTACACTCTCAATCCATCTGGACGTGGCCCTTGGTAAGTAGACAGGATGGACGGGCTTCTTCAACAAGGGTGCCTATTGAGAGCAAAAAACTAGTCAAAACTTTTGATGATATAATTCACGTAATTATAAAAAGGAAAAAAAAGTGAACTGACATTGAACTTCTTAAACCCAGTATTCCATTTCTCAATGTCTCTCATGTACATCTCCAAGTGTCGCATTGCATACACCCCTAAGTCAGGATAAGCTTTTCTTGAAACTTCCATCCAGGGTAGTTTCAGTTGCTCCAATTGCAAACTCTCTATAGAAATAGCTTTACCCCTGGCTGATTTGGAGATTTTATCAGGAAAACAATTAGAGAAGCACCGAACCTAGGGAAAAAAAGTAGTATACATTTATAAAAGGTAACTTCAAATATCAGAGGATTAGAATATCAAAAGGGGGAAAAGGTAATATAGAAAATTACCAAGAGGATGACACAAACAAGAATAGCACCATTATCTACATTGTTATGACTAGCAGAATGGATAATCTCCACCTTCTTTGCCAAGAAATTGAAGCACACAACAAAGTAATATTCATTCTAAAACACTGGAAAGAATATATGCATATCAACACAACTATATAAACATATTTACACCATTCATCTATATAAGCATATGTAAACCACATTATGATTGTAGTGCAACAATGGCAATGGTGAAATATGGACAACGTAACACCAACATTTACTTCACAGTTTTACACCTTAATTTTGATCCACTGAATTTTTTATGCAATGCAGTGAATCTTTTCCCAACTGCAGGGAACCTTTCCCCAATTGTAGTAAATCTTTTGTGCCAACAAAAAAAATTAAATTATTTTTAATTGCTATAGGTCTGAGGTTGTGCACTATACGCACAACATATGTACCTAATAAGGTACATACGTTTATAAGGTAATATTTTCCCACAAGTCATACCATTATATACTTAGTTAAGCAAATATGTCTAATTATTTTTTAAATTAATTGCTTTGTAATAATTTAAAATTTTGATGTTATAACTGCAAGATAATATCTTGTACTTCTTTTATTCAATTTTATTTGGTTCTCGTTCTAACTAGTTTTGAACTATGATGCTAGTGGTAGGAAAACAGCTAGCCGTATTCGTATTGGGGTCAACCCATTAACAAAGTTTTACCTGATTGCACATTGGTAGGCTAGTTAATGAAAATATTAAATTATTAAATAGGTTATTAGCGGTCAAATTGCTACAACCCAATAAAATATTCTAGATGGGCTGCTCTATAAATAGCCGACTCGCCATTGACTTTCTTTCAATGTACGGTTCGATCTATCCAAACTAGGTGGGGCTTGATTTTTTGTCTTCCATACAAGATATTCATATATTATAACAAAAAGTTTGAATGTTTTTAATATTCTTTTGAGAAATTACAATTATTATACTTTTTTGTTAAATACTGATAATTTTGATTAATAAATATGCATTTTTTTTTAATAAAGAAAAATAACTTGCAAAAAAAGCGCTCTAAACCCGTTGGGTTGACCAGAAACCCGTAAAACCGAAATAGACTTGCCCGTATTTTACCCGAACCCGAATACACCCAACTCGTATTGTACCCGCCCACCCGAACTTACAGGTCTACTCATAACCAAAACCCACTCGAAACGACTTTAACCCGGCTTGCACCAAATTGACCCGAACAAACTTGACTTAAAGTTGACCTGATTTGAACTTCACCCGAACTGTACCAAAACTTGAACCAAATTCGATAAACCCAAACTTAACCCGAGCGGACTTAACCCAAACAAAATCTGAATCCAAACTAAAATTGATCAACCTGAATATAATCCAAGCTGAACTTAATATGACCCAAACATAAACCGAGTGACCTATTTGCTAGGTCTAGGTAATGTACCTTAAACAGTCGATGGTAGGATGCTAATAATTCAATTTAGAGAAGACTACTACTAACACACAAAAATACAACAAATGCAATTTAAACAAAAATAGCCAAAACCACACACAACCTTTTCCTACCATATCTAATCTAACAAGGGCGAGAAACCCCTATATAAAATCTCTAATAGATTTCCTCTAAAACCCCTATGTAAGCCATGCTAGGATCTACCTCATAAAAAATGGAGAAAAAGGTCATGTAAGCTTTTCCCTATTGTACTTTCTTTATTCATAATCCATTTTCTCACCTGAGTGTTAGAGGCTCTTTAAGTGGGAAGAACCACTCTCCTCCTTATTGAGTTCCTTGCAAGTTCTCAAGCCTAGTATCTCTCCATATTTAGGTCCAACCTCTCACAATCCAAAAAAGAATCCTTTTAATCCTAGGCTGAAGCAATTAGCATATTTATCGGGACTCAGAGAAATGTTACCTCTAAACAAAATTAGTAAGGGAAAGAAAATAGAGGGAGATGATCCCAACCCTAAAGAATTACTTCAATCCTAGGGCCTGTGTAATGGAGCATGATTCGGGATGCATAGATCCTAAACAACCATTGGCAATAATTCCCCCTAAGGAAACATCAAAACTGAATTGGCAAGACCAACTCTAGAGTCTACTACGAACTAAGGTGGATGAAGCCATCATCGTAGTTATAACACCTGGATCAATTGCTAGGCCACATAAAGTTATTAGAAACAGCTTCAAGGATCGTCAACTGGTCGCATAAATCTCCACAAGCCTTTCCGGCATGCTTCGTCCTCGCTCACACGCTGTCTACGAAACTTTCAAAGAAGTCACTTCAATCCTGTTAAGCCGTACTTGGGGTATTACATTCACCCCCACTTGAAGAGCCCAACCTCCTCACTGCGCCTTACTAATCGATCGACTTACGAGTCCTCTTAACTGGCGGCACATCCCAGTATCTTTGCCCCGCTTGGTGACTGCCTAGGGCTCTCTTGTCCACTAGCGCAGCTCATGGTTATGGGTTGACTCTGATACCATTTGTAACACCCCAACCCCCTTCCAGGTTAGAACAGTTACCAGGAATGAAGTTAAGGATCGTCAACTAACCCTACAAATCACCACAAACCTTTTCGGCGTGCTTTATCCTTACTCACGCACTGTTTAGGGCTTCCCAGGAGGTCGCTCATTATACGATTTCTTCACAGCAAGCACGCTTAACTGTATAGTTCTTAAAAGTGGACTTCTCGAAAAAGGAAGATGCCCCTTTGGTGATATATGTAGCCACGTCAATCCTTTTAAACTATACTCAGGGTATTATAGTAGCCTTGGGAGCTATATTGAAGGATACATAGATCGTAAAGAATGCACAAAATCCATTTCTTCCACTCCAGGAGATCGACTAAAGATCACGTGGGCTCTTCTCGAACCAATGATGGCCCAAGCCCAGTTGATGAAGCTAACCCTAAAAGGAGATACCCCAAATGGAAGAGAGTGAATCTTCAGGAGACTACAAAACAATCAGTGTGTAAAGGGCTCGCTAGGAATCCTTGGTTGTATCATCATGATCAATCTCAATTCCAGTCAAGAGTTGGTGGATTTCTGGTAGACAAGAAGCGCAGAGTGCCAGGACTGATATTGATCTAAATTCTTCTTTTCATAAGGATATAATCAATACACTTCTCCTAGAAAAGGTAAAAAATTCAAAAATACATGCATATGTCAGAACTACTAATCTAGAAGAACACCTTTGTGCTTATCTGACCGGGATGTTATCCTCAAGTGCACCGACATATGTGATATTAATAATTCAAGGCCTAAGTTTTTGGAGCAAATATTTTAGTGCTTCGAAGTTTGCAGACAGAATTTTTAGGAAATTTGCACCTCAATCTTTAAAAACTTACCTTCGAAATTTCAAATTTGTGCATGTGTAATTTCTCTCATTATTACTACTCGAGGCCTTGTTTCATTTAGTATTAAAGTCACGTGATCAAAAATAATTAAGATTAGTAAGCTAATTAACTGTGTTTAATGCTTGAATCATCACTTACTCACCTTGCTCCTAATTATTCACATATTGTTCACTCACAAGAAAGAATTGCTTCAGAAGCATCTCAATTAAATTCTATCACTGATGTAGTTTTAGAATTAAAAGTTGAATTAACAAAAATTATGACTGAAGTTAAGGAGAATAAGAAGTAATTGTCTATCAGCCATATTTCTTTAGTTAACGAAATTAGATGTAGTGGAAAATCTACTTTGAGTATTAGTACTGCATTTCAACATAAATAGCCTTTAAAAAACTCAAAAAACAAAAATTCATTTCCTTTGCATGATATAAAAATCCAAAACAAAGTAGGAAAAAAATTAAGTGAAAAATCCTCTGAGAAGGCAGAAAAAGAAGAAGAGAATGGAGCATAAGCAGTTTAATCTTGAAGAATTACAGAATATATTTGATTAAGAACAAAATCCGAAAGATTAAACAAAATCAATAAGAATTAAACAAAATCATGGACGCAATAACTAATAAATAAGATGTTTTATCTGATGATAATGAAGTGACAAATGATGCTTAGTTAGAAGAAGAAATATATCAACAGATGAACATAATTAAACTTGAGGATCTTAATAATGTACCTTTAGAAGAAGTTAGAAGGAAACTAGAAAAAAAATTATGTTAAAATAGTATTTAACGATGAGATCAATGAGATCTAGTTAACAATGTTGTTTCTAAGCTTGAAGAATTTGGTAAGCCTTCTAGAAGGAATACTCATTTTATGGGACCTAGATATGTTCCAAGAGGGCGTACAACCATTTTTTTTTGGGTTTATCCCAAGAAAAACTACGATATTTGAAGAAATTGGTCTTATTCCAATTACTCGAACATGACACATCTCAAACATCGATGGAGCGCGTAATAGAGAATAAATATTTGAGTGCTGGAAAGGAAGAATGAATAGTATCTTGAATTTAAATACACATGGATGGACTGCAGAAAATTTCTTAGATTATATCGAGTATAGTTTTTCTAGCACTGTAGCAGACTTGTATGATTCATTAAATGATGATGGTAAAAATGCATTAAGAATAACAGAGACACCAGCTGCAATGTTAAAAAAAATTTATGTAAGGAAATCAAAACTGAGTTTATCGGAGCTACACTTGATTATGAAGAAAAGCCTAGAGAATAACAAAAAAAGATTAATTATATAGAGTTGTGAGATATGAGATATTTAGAAAATCATATTACTGAATTGAGTCAATAGTATTACAAAATTGGGTACAATAAAACCAATCTTGGTATGTTCTACGATAAATTACCATATCTGATAAATTCTATAATTAATGAAAAGTACATTGCATGGCTTGAAAAGGCAGATGTCATTGATACCCTTGGTTCAAAAATCTCATATTTAAGAAAATGGGTCAATGATCAATGCCTTGATCTCCAAAAGCAAAAGAAAATGAAGAAACAGTTTTTAGCCTGTTGGGATTCTTCTCACCAATGGGAAAAGAACCTGAAATGAGAAGAAAAAGAAAATTTTATAAGAAAAAGAGCTTTAACAGGCAAAGATGAGAGAAATCTAAACGAAAATACTATAACAAACCAAGCCAAAAAAAACGAAGATTTTTTAGGAAATCCGCTTATTATCCAGGCAAGAAAAATAACTATAAGTGTTGGGCATGTGGACAAGTAGGCCATTATATAAACGAATGCAAAAATAGGAAAAATGACAAGCTTATTGAAACCTTGGGAAGTCTGGACTATTTTGAACTTAGTGAGTATAAAACATTAGATCTAACCCTGAAAACAGCAAGAGAATCGTTGAGATTGTACTAAAAGATGAATATAAAGAAAGTGATTATAAAGAAGCTAATCATATGATAGAAAGTAGCTCAATTACTCTGGATAATCTTCGAGGGGAAGAATTTATTATAGATAATGAAAATAAAGATATCAAAGGCGATTGAGTCCTTCCTATAATTCAAAATACATGATCTATAAAAAAATCCATTTTTCAATTGAAGAATAAGTACTTATGTGAAATGATGGAAGGAGATCTAGAAATAAAAGACTGAGAGTATGATGTGCGAGAAGTTAATCTCGTCAATTAGGAAAATATCCTTAAGCATAACAAAGATAGAAAGTATAGATATATTCATGTTGGAAGTGTCCAAGTGCAAATTACTCCTTTACAGTACTATGACAAAGATATTGATCTTTATGCTTTGCTCTGTGATATCAGGCATACTTAATTTAATAATCAAATTATCATAAGGATTAAGATCAATTTATGTAATGGATTAGTAGGATTCAATTGCCGACCAAGACATTATGTAAGCCTAAAAGATGAATTTGCTAAAAACTTCCTATCCCTTAAGATAAAAATAGTTGAGATAGATATGAAAAGGCGAGGTTACCCACTGAGAAAATTTTGCAAAATAATCTACAAATTAGATAATACTATAGATTCAAATACTAAAGTAACAATGATCGAGGCAGAAAAAATTCAAAGTCCTACTCTGATGCAAAAAATTCAAATGATAAAATCCAATCCTCAAGAGATAAAAATCAATAGGTTTTGGATATCTAGCTTTGTCAATCCCATGAAAATCAATAAGAAAAATGTGATAAACAATGATGAGAATGGTAAATTATCATTAAACCCCAATTATGAAGAAGCATGAGTGCAAGATCAGAATAGGGAGAAGGGTCTTCATCAACTAAAGAAGATTTCAAAGAAAATGATGCAATTAGTATGACAAAGGAAATGAGTAGAACGAGTTTTGAACCCGCAAGACAGAATGTAGACCAAAGTATGAGTCTAGATAAAAAAAGTCATTAGGTATAAAACAAGAACTATTACTGAGCTAATCTATGAAGACGAATTAGTAAAAAATACGACTACGAAGATATGCTATGAAATCACTAATACAAATCCTAATAGCGTTGATATCCTAATAAATATATACTTAGAGAGATATAATAAATATAAATTGTGTGCCTACATAGATAGTGGTTATTCTGTATGATTTGAAAAAAAATCGTTATTTTCAGAATTTCTTTGAAAAAAAAGTCAAGATTTCTTTACAAGTAAGGATGGTTGATAATAGCATTATGAGCCATGATGAAGCCATAGAAGAGTTATCCATAGAATTAGGAGGAGTTCAATACATTATACCAGTTCTATGAGGTACTAATCAACCTTCTCATGATATACAACAAGAACAACACCACATCCCAGTATGAGTCCCGCTTTCGCAGGGTCTAGGAAGATCCATATGTCGGCAGCCTTACCTCTACTGACATCCTTACCCGTAGAAAGACTGATTCCAAAAAACCACAAAATAAGATTTTGTGAAAACATTTTGTAGCAGAAGAATTTTTCAGAGACTATATTGAAAATAATTTTCAGAGACTATATTCTCCATGCCCATAGACCATAAACTAAATAATATTTATAATTAATGGTTACTCAGTTCGTATTCAAAAATTAAGCACGACATACACTCATCAGAAAATTGAGTTCACACGCGACCAATGTGGTGAGAAGGTAACGTTTGCACAACATAAGATATTGTTAAGCTTGTCGAGAGCTACAAATTTAACCACTACTTCGATGATTAAATAATTTTTATAGTGTAGGGAAGTAGGGATCGATCCACGAGAAAAGATTGTTTTAAAAAGGCTAGCTTAATCGTAAATGATTTTACTAATCCAATTTATTAAATCTAATCTTAATAATTCTAAAATAATTAAAATCTAATGAATAAAAACCTAGAAAAACACCCAATGATGCTCCTAAATATTCTGGATTATATTCTGGAAAGGAAACAGTAAAAAGCTTCCCTAAATAATCTAGAAAAAATAAAATCAGAATAGTAACTGAAATTCTAATTAAAAATCAAAACAGCAAATAATAATCAGAAAATAAATATTAAAAATGTCAAACAGTAACATAAAATATTATTCTTCAGGTATATAAGCTTATAACTCCTCAATTGTATCCAAATAATTTCAGAAAAATCAAATCAGAAAATTACCACAGAATATCAATGCAGGATATTAAATCTGAAATAAGAAATAAAATAATATGCATAAATATAAATACTAAAATAATCAAGAAAATTACCCTAATTCTAGGAAACAATTTTCTGGACTTAGAAATACCTAATAATCGTGAATTAACAATTAAAGTCGAAATTTTCAGAACTAATAACCTAAAAACCTGCACATATCAATTTCACAAAATAATTCTGAAAAATTATCAAATAACTTCCAAAAATTACGAAATTAAATTTGAGCAGACTTGGACACTATATAAACCCTAGGAATTAATAAAGCTCGCAAAAAATACGAAAATAACTATTTTTATTCTAATTTCTAGCAAACCAGTAATTAAATACTAAAACTGAATATAAATCAATCTAAAATTATAACTACTCAAAATTCAAATTCTAAACTATCTAAAATTACCTAGACACTCCTAAAATACTATACTTTGGGGGGGGTTGATTGAAATTATATGGTGACCAATAAAATGAAACAAAAATTAACAAACAAACCAAATTAACTATAAGCAACCAATAATTATCAAAGTTGTCAAATTTATCAAGGATACTTAGTATAATCTCAATTCACCATGCAAATTAATATTTATCATCAACACACAAGTTAATTTCATTCATGAGTTAAATTGTAGAAGACATCCAGCAGTGGTTCTTCTCCGTTTTTCCTTATATTCTAATTTACTTAGGTTCAACCCTAATATAAACCGTACTAATTTGATAATCTTTACACCAGCGCAAAAATTTAACCAAACTAGAGCATTAAGAATTAGAAAAACATTATTTAACACTTTGTAACCAATTTACCAGCAAATCGATTTAACAAAGATCTAAAGCGATTACCTAATTAAAAGAGATGGGTTTGAGTCATCCATGATTAATTAGGGTGATACCTAAGCCTAAAAGACTATAACTTTTACGTATTATAGTCATCTAAACTATTAATCGAAATTGTATTTAATCAATTAGCATGCATTTTAATCGATTTAACCCAAATTTCATAAACGATAAACACTAATCGCTAAAGAATCATGAATATAAATCAACTAGGCATTAAAGCATAAAACTTGTTTCAAAATAATTAAGTTAGCGTGGCCTCAAGAAGATTATACTAAGTACAAAGAAATTACTCACTCATATTAAACATAACATCACAATTAACCAAAGGATTCATGTTTAATAATAACTAAAAAAATAAAACAAAACAAAATAAAGTAAAAACAAAAAAAAAGAGAAATAAGACTTGGCTTTGTGATGGGGGATGCGTGATGCAAGATGATGATGATGAGCTCATGATGATGATTGTGGTAAAAAGGGGATCATGAGGAGGGAGGAAGATGGAGAGGCGTGGAGGTGGCTTGATTATGGTGGGTTAGGCATGGGAAAATTTTGTGAGGTGGTGCCGTGGCTTGTTGTTGATGAAGGGTAGATTATGATGTTGATGATGATGATGGGAAAGGGGGACGTGAAGAAGGTAGGCAAGTGTGGAGGAGATGGCTGAGTGGTGATTTTCAGGAGTTAGGTCTTTTGGGTTAGCCGTGGAGTTATGGTGGAGGTGTGTAGATTATGGTGATGGTGATGATGATATATATAGGGAGGAAAGGAGGGGTGTGATTAGGGTTAGTAACTGGGGTTTCCTTCTTCCTTTCTTCCTTAAACTTCTTCTCCCTCAAGACTTCTTGCTCTTCTCCAACTCTTGAAATCCTAGCCTAGACAATGTCTTCGTAATTATCATTTTTGGACCATCTTCTGCCCAAGCATGTAAAACCCGAGCTTCAACGACTCATCTTCTCCTCTTTATTAAAACAATGCCTAACCTGAAAAATATATGAAAATAATGTAAATTAGATGCAATAGTGTGTAAAATATAATCAAAATAATTAATAAAATGATGCATGATTAATGGCTTAACAGATATCACTAACAATCTCACTACTTGAGTTATCTGTTATAGAGTAGATTGCTAAATAAAAACAGCAATTATACAAAGAACTCTTCTATGATAATCCTTTAAAATTTTGGGATAAAGACAAGACATTTACGAAGATTACTTTGTTAAATTCAAACACTATTATTCGAGTCAAACAAATGGTGTATACATACCAAGATATCCAAGAATTTGATAAACAAATTAAAGAACTTCCAGATAAAGGATTAATCAGAAATAGTAGAAGTCCTCACACTAATCCCGCTTTCATGATAAGAAATCACGCTGAAGAAAAAAGGGAAAAACAAGAATGGTAATCAACTACGATAAAGCTTAAGGATAATATTATCTTTGATGATTATTATATTCCTAACAAAACTGTCCTTTTCAATAGAATTCAAAAAGCTTTTTGGTTTTTAAAATATGTTGCAAAAGCGAATACTGGCAAATAGAAATGGGTGAGGAAATCCTTTAACCGCTTTTAGTGCCCCTCAAGAACATTATGAATGGATTGTAATGTCATTTGATCTAAAAAATGTACATCAAATACTCCAAAGAAGAATAAATAACATATTCAAAAATATTAATCACTTTATTTGGTTTACATCGATGAAATTCTTATTTTTTCCAAGACCACAGAACAACACAAAGATGATGTCCTAACTGTCACCCAAAGATGCATTGACCACGACATTATTCTTGGTAAGACCAAGTGCATTTATGCTAAACAAAAAATTGAGTTTTTAGGTCTAAAGATAAAAGCTAGACAAATTATCCTGCAAAAGCATATTCTAGAGAAAATAGAAAATTTCCTTGAAAAGATTGAAGATAAGAAGCAATTAGAAAGGTTTCTTAGATGTCTTACCTATCCTTCAGATTTTATTAAAGATTTAGCTAAATTGAAAAAACCTTTACAGCAGAAACTCAAGAAAGAAGTAAGCTGGACAGGGCCCCTAGCGATTCAAAGATTATTGAGAACTTTGAAAACATGTATAAAAATCTTCTTTTTCTTAATTTCCCTAATGAAAGAGATGATTTAATTCTTGAGACCAATGCCAACATCGAGCACTAGAGTGCAGTACTCAAAATCAAAGAAGGAGAAAAACTCTGCAAATATTACAACAGAAGTTTTAATAAAGCAGAATGCAATTATCCCCCGATGAAAAAAGAAATCCTCGCTGTCTTAAGGGGAATTAAAAAGTTCTTAATCTTTTTAGCCCAAAATCTTTTCTTATTTGAGCTGATTGTAAAGGAATACTTGGTTTTGTGAAAGAGAATTTATCAAATATGCAAGCGTAAGGGCGACTCCTACGTTGGCAATTGTGGTTTAACCAGTTTTCTTTCTCTATTGAACATATACAGGGATCGAATAATTCTTTGGCAGATAGGTTAACTTGTGAACTCACCAATGGTGATCATCACAGTAGAACTCCTACTGGAAAAGGAAGAAATCCAAAATGAAATGTCACGACTGTTAGAACGGGTTTCTCCTTCTAGTAGAATCCTTATGGATATTTTCGAATTCCATGCAAAAAATAGATCATGGTTTGTTCTATTGTTTTCTGCATATCTAATAGCATAAAGATTCAGTCTCTTAGAGTTACAAATGAATTACCTAAGGTGTCCTTATAGTGTTCAAGAAAAAATAAGTTCTCATGTTCAAGAAAAATGGTTCAACGACTACCATGCAGCCTACATTGACTATTATCAGGATTATTCTTATGATATTTGGAAATCATAGAGTATTTAGATCTTCTTTCCTAATAGATCTGGAGTTAGTGGTGTTAGATTCTCAGCAATTCAATCTCTCCAGATGACCCCATCATAAAAGTTTGAGAATATGGAATGGTAGCTTACCTCATGAAAATTCCAGAACCAAAGTTCCCATTCTTCTCAAGACTAACTAAGTTTCAATGATGCATGTTTAAAAGGATCCATTGAATTTTCATATCTCCAGAAGGTCCGACAAAAATTCCATACATTAGAAGTTTTTATGTCGAGGTACATTGTGCAGTAATTGAGTATGAAATTGAAAAAGTCAAACCAGCCTATTATTTTGTCCAATTAGTTGATTTAGACGATCCCAATAATCAACGATAAGAATGGTTACTAGAAAGACAAGAACTAGTTAGTGATCATGCTTTGGGAAGAGCCATTGGTTTTTATAATATTTATCATCAAATGTAGGCATTAATTGACTTGGGAAGACCACTAATACATTAAGAGAACACTACTTTCGTTTATCATGATGATCTCAATAAACATGTGAAGGTAGAAGGAGCTATTTCAGAAGGCATCTTTGATTATCTCTTTGATATTGGAGCTAAAAAATTCTTATTAGAAGAAGAAAAGAAATACCTTCATGAATTATTTAAAAAATGGAATCCAGAACATCTTTAATTGATGAAGATTTTGATAATTATCTGGATAATGATGGACTGGAAGATATTATTAAAAATAAAGGCATGCAGAATATCAATATGAATGACTAGTTTTGTCAGCATTAAATGCTCTAAAAAGTTATTTCTTCATTATTGTACTATTTTCCAAGTTTTAAGTTAGTAAAACAATGTTGTCTACTGTAGCCATGAGAGAACATTTGTAGTGATGTGAAAATATCAATGTGTACTGTAGCCATCAGGGGATCCTATGTAGTCTACCTCCTCTATGAAAGGAGAAGCTAAGTGCTGAGAAGGGACATAGTTATTTAAGCATATTTGAGCAAAAGAGAAGTCAGAAATCTCAATTTCTCTATGAGCAAGCATCTCTAATGATCTTAGTAGTTTAAGTCCCTCTTAAATCTTTCCATTACAATTTTTCCATTTTCAAGCTTCCAATAAAAGAAGTTTTTCAGTAGGAGATATTATTCAATCGAACCTTATGTCTTAAATATAATAATTTCTTGATTAAAGTTCCATTGTTCTTTAAAATATAAAAAACTTGATTAGTGACTACGGTCCGAGGCAGGAAATAAAACAAATCTATTTTGTGCCTGATTTAAGGAAGGTATGGTTGAGATTAACAATCTTTATAAAGTAGAAACTAGAGGAACATCAAAGTCCAACGTCGACTAAGTTCAAGTAATAATCGAAACTCTCTAATTCAGCTTTAATTATTTTGCTAAGCATGGTAGGCCTATAACCATAGAAAATATAATATGTATGCTATAAGTAGTAGATTGTAATAAGTAGTACTAATAAAGTCACCATAAGAAGTTTAATAATTTAAAATAAGTATATTTCTTTAAAAAACCCAAAAAATAGCTTATTTGTATGTTTTATCCAATCTTGGGGCCTCTCTGTAATTTCTAAAAGTTCTAGGCCAAAAGTGAAAAAAGAAATAGTATGCGAGGTATTTAAAAGTTAAAACATTCGTTCGGAAGGCAACAAAAACTTAGAACATGACATCTCAGGGTACTAAAAAATTAAGCCCAAAAAGTGAGGCTGAAAAAATCAATGACACCTATGCGAAGGTACGAAAAAGTCAATTACCCTTATTTGACCTAGGCATACTTGATGCCTTCTCCTACTCATGAGATTCTATGTAGGTGCTTCCCTACCACACTTGAGAGGATTAGACAAATCTAGTTCAACAAGCTATTTTTCTTTTCTATTAAGTCATGGAGAGACTTGAGAAACAAGTTCTTAATACATGTTGTTGGAAGCACAAAACCCTCAAAAAGTAGCACAATCCTCACAACTCAGAGAGATAGAGACAATTAAAGAAATTTCATACATAGATTCAATAGGAAAACTCTTTCTGTCACATATTCAAACCAAGATGTGGCCTTGGCCACCTTCAAAAATGGGGTTATTAATTTAGAGTTCAGATCCTACCTTTATTATAAAGACATAAAGACCTTTGTTGAAATCTTGAATAAGGCGGAAGAGTGCTTGCAGGAGAAAGCTACCAAGAGACTTGTGCTGCAAGAGAAAGGAAGCTTGAGTAGGAGTGATAAGAGTCGCAAGAATAGTACGAAGAAAGAGAGTAGGGTGGGAAAGGTCAGATTTGAGAACATCTTCATACTACCAAAGAGGGAGTGATGAATGTTATATTTTCATAGGATTTCATGAGTGTTTGGGAGTCATTTGGAGGGATTAATATGTTTAATTGTATGATTTATGCCCCTATTTCTACTATTATGCTTGGTTTCACTTGTTTGAGAAGCATTTGCAAATTTTGATTGTGTGAACCCAAAGCATGATGGCATAATGAAGATTTTGAGGCCTTATGGATCAAAGAAGATAGCAAAAGAGGTCGAAAGACACACAACATCAACAAACCATAGCTAATACCATGTCCAGGAGGATCCAGGAAGAAGCAACAAGGAAAACAAGAGAGCACTACCCAGAACATGGTCACCACGACCAGACTGTGGTGGAGACCATGGTTCGTGGGTGGCCTCACGGATAGGCCGTGGTAAGCTATGTTCCCTTGAGGCTGTTGGATTTCTTTGCAGCTTTTTGAGTTCTAGGCATTTTGTATGTTTACAGACTTGATTTCAATGATAAAGCTCATTTTAATTGCCTTATTTGCATCCATATTCCATTCCACTCTTCAACATTCATCGTCTAGAGTAGGATTTCGATTTGGATTATACTAAGAGAGAGCAAATTGAAGAAATTTGCAGGGATTCCAATCCTGGTTTGCAACGATGGTTCAAACATGATCTTGGCTGAGCAATTCTCTTCGCTTATCTTCTCTTTTCTCATTTAGGATTTATGTGCTGTAATTTAGATTACCATTTTTTGTTTTGATCTTGAATTTATACAAGTACTAGTTAATTTCTCGATCTTGTGTTCATATCTTTTAGCACTTTGCAATTTGTTAGATTATTTTATCAAATCTTAGATGTTTATTATCTTGTGAAAAATTTGATCACTTTCTTACAAGTTTTGGGTATTGAGTAAAGAACTGAAAGGTAAAATTCGATATTGGAATGTCAGGATTTGACTTGATTGTGTGGAGTCTTGAGAAAGTCAACACATATCATGAGCCTTTGAGAAATTGTAGTTGGTTAGATTAAGGTATTTCACTTCACCTTGCAAGAGGGTTGTGATACTTTGATTGTCAGTTTTAAAACAACCAATTAAGGAAGAAGTGCTTGATTGATACATGAATTAACGGATTGCTTGTTTTGTATAATTCCTTTATTATTTATCCGTTAAAGTAGATAGTACATTACTCTAATCTCTATCTCAAATTTTAATTTGCTTAGCCTACCTTGAGGGAACATAGCTTGGTAGCATGACCTAGTCTCTCTGGATCGACCTTGATTTGCTACAATGCCACCATGCGCTTGTGGCCTCATTAAATTTTTGGAGTCGTTGCCCAATACTAGTGTCGGATATTGGGTTTTTCTGAATAGGTTTGACTAAGCATTTTGTTTTTCTTTGAAAAAAAAAACCAAAAAAAAAACATTGAAAATTAAAAACATTGTTGAGAAAAAAGACGATGGCCAGTTTCTAGTTTCCCCAATTTGAGCATGAATTATTTTGGAGGTATTTTAAACGATTAAATTTCTTTCTTGCTCAATTTGGTTGTTGTGTGGGTAAATGGGAGATTTTGGACATTATTAATTCGGGTACAAAAAGTAAAACCAGTGCTCTTTTAGGTGTTGGGGTTTTCAAGGTAAAATCGTTGATGAGGCATGGTATCTGATTGAGTGGATTACTTTGGATTCATTTAAGTTTGAGAAGGCTAGTCGTGGTTTTAGATATTCATTCTCTGATCCTTGTGCATTTAATGGTGGATCTTATTATGCCTTTTTTGGTATGTTTTGCGTAATTCTTTTGACCGTACTATAAATTCATGTCCTTATTATGCTTGTTGTGCTTAACCTGACTTTGCATGACATAGGGACAATATTAATGTTGTTCTGACCTGGCCTAATTCATCCTTTCTTTTAGCTCGGCGCACGGGGCTTGAGATGGGTGAACCTGTTGGGGTTGTTGCTAGGTTTAGTGTTGTTGATGCATGTTTTAAGTTGCGAGATACTTTTGATAAGGTGCATGATCTAGCTAAGACTCCTTTGGAAGTGTCATGTGATGTGTTTATGCATGAGGAGTCTCTTAGCCTTGGTTTTGATGATAGTGTTCTCCCCATTCCCCTTTATCAATCACATTCTTCCCCTCTTTGTTCATCACACTCTTCTTCCCTAGGGTATTACATTGATGCACCCATTGGTAATCCTATGATTTGTGATGCTATTATGGATTTGGGCTATGAGAAATAACATGTTTAGTATGCTTAGTGGAAGTGTTGATGACTATGTGTCCCTAGGTTACTTTACAGGATGTGATCCCTCAATTAAACCTTATTGTGTATGCCTAGAGGACTTGCCTAGGAAAGTCATGTGGACTACATTCTTTAATCCTTCCTATGATTTTTCTAAGACCTTTGATAAGGTTAAAAGGATACTTATTGTCATTAGTGTGATCTTGGTTATTGCCTCTTACCTTGTGTTGTCTAAATTGTGGTCCCATGAGTTTGATAAGCTCCTGTGTGTTTTCATGACATCTAATTTGACGGGTCGAGTCTTGAAGTTGTGATGGAGTGGCTGATACTCCATTTCCCCTGTTTGCGATGAGGCCTTAGCTTAGGTGTACTCAACACCTAACCTGATGAGATTGTTATGTTTTGTTCCCTTTCCCTTCTCTTACTTTCTTTACTTTAAATAATAATGCTTTCTTTTGTAATGGTGTACTGCATTTTAGAGTTGCATATAGGATTGTATGGAGCGATGGTGTGATGGGTTTGAGATGCCCACCAATGCTATTTTTTCTAAGCGTGATTGTTTTCATGGGATTGAGTAACTTTTGATATGTAATCCCTTTTGGTGCTAAAATTTGTGAAAGTTTTATGAATACTTGTCTTGATTGAGAACTATGTTACCCCCTAGAGTCGTTCACACAAATGTTTGTACATGAGAGTCATTTTATGAGCTTGCTGAGACTTTGGTAGACATCTGTGAGACTTGGAGCCTTCTTTGGACTAATTCATTATATCTAGTCTCATGTTCTTTCATTGTGTGGCTCTTTGATGTTACATCTCTAGAACTTATTGATAAGTGCTTAATGTATACACCATTTTAGGGCTATTTTGATTCGTTTTTAGGAGAATTATGTGCTTAATGTCATTATTTACACTAATATTCTCGATTTATGCTTGAGTATAGTTGTTTGATGTGTTTTACAGGATTTTAAGCCTTTTGGCCCAGCATTTGACCATAAATAGATGTATTTTGACCTCCCCCATAGACACCCATGAGTTGCCGCGCCTGTGGAGCAAGAATAGAGTAGAAAGTCGGTTCCAGCCCAGACCACAGTCGAACCGTGGTGAGCATGAAACTATTGCCTCTTCGTCTTCATTCGGCTGTGTGGCTGAGATCAATCGAGCCCGCTATAAAAGGCCCCATTTTGCAGCAGTAAGAAAACAACAACACAAGTATAGAGTTAGCATAGATTAGAGCTTTAGCAGAGTTTTCTTTCTCTTCTCAAATTTTCTTGTTTCTTTTATGATTTCTAGTTTGATTTTAATTTTGGAAAGAAATCTTCAATGTATGTGTTTGGTTTTCGAGGTGGTTTGAAGCCCTTGGTTGAAAACCATCTCAGTCAAACCTTTCTCTCAGATTTCGCCGGGTTGTTGGTTAGTTTGTTTAATTCTTAATCATGTGTGAGTAGTTTACTTTTTGTCTAAGGATTTAGTATTTTATGAAAGTGTAGCTGTATCATGTTTTAATTTATAAAATTGAGCTTATCTTCATGATTGGTTTGATTTCGTCCTATCAAGTAATTGTATTGTTGTGAGTGGATTTTTTGCCAAAATTTGCTTGCTTACTTGAAACAATCGGGTGAAAAACTGAAAGGTGATATGTGGTTGTTGGACTGCTTGATTAAACCTAATGTGGAGTCGTCTTGAAAGAGAGATTTGTGAGTAAGGAGGACTAGAGAGTAATTGAAGATAATTAACTTGAATTAAGGAAAATTAGTTTGAAAGAACAACTTTTACTTAGTTTAGAAAATTTTGGTTGAGTTTGAAAGAATAGACTAAATTTTTGGAGAGATTGCAATTCCTTGAAATTAACCTATCAGAGAAAAGCTCATGTTCATCATTTTGATCCAATCAACTTTCATAACTACATGAATTCCTAGGCATTTTCTCCTTAATTGATTTAAAATTAGTGAATTAGAAGTTGTTAAATTGAAACTCCTTGAATTAGTTATAGTTGTTTCCTTATCTTTGTATTTTTTATCAATCTAAATTTTGGACTGGCTTAGCATATCTTGAGGGAATATAGCCCAATAGATCAACATAGTCTCTGTGAGATCTACCTTGATTTGCTACAACGCCGCCATGCGCTTGCGACCGTATCAAGTTTTTGGCGTCTTTGTCGGGGACTAGCGTCGAATATTGGGTTTTTCTTAATAGGTTTGACTAAGCATTTTTTTTCCTTGGAAGAAAAAAAAAACAAAAAAAATGATTTAGAAAAAAAAATTGAAAGAAAAAAAAACGATGGCAATTTTCTATTTCCCCCAATTCGAGCATGAATTATTTTGGAGCTATTTTAAGCGTTTAAATGTTTTTCTTGCTCACGGTGGTTATTGTGTTGGTAAATGGGAGATTTTGGCCATCGTTGATAAGGGTGTGAATAGTAAATCTCGTACTCTTTTAGAGTATTAGGATTTTCATGGTAAAAATGTTGATGATGCATGTTATTTGCTTAGGTGGATTACTTGGGATTCATTTGAATTTAAGAAGGCTAGTCGTATTTCTAAATATTCATTTCCTAATCGTTGTGCGTTCTATTCTAGATCTTATTATACCCCTTTTTGGTGTGACTTGTGTAATTCTTCTGATCATGAAACTAATTTGTGTCCTTGTTAAGCATGTTATACTCAACCTGACTTTGCATCACCATGGAACAATACTAATGTTGTTCTATCCTTACATGATTCATCCATCCCTTTTGCTCAGTGCACTATGCTTGCGGCGGGTGAGCCTTTTGGCATAGTTGTTAGGTTTGATGTTGCTGATGTATATTTTAAGTCAGAAGATATTTTAGATGAGGTGCATGATCTAGATGAGATTCCTTTAGAGGGGTCGCCTGATGTGTTTATGCATAAGGAGTCTTGTAGCCTTGGTTTTAATGATAGTGTTATCCCTAATCCTCTTGATCATTCTCATATTTCCCCTATGTGTTCATTACCTTCTATTTCCCCCGAGTATTCTTTAGATGCGCCCGTTGATAATCCTAAGATTTATAATTCCAAAGTTGATTTGGAACATGCGGGCAAAATGTTTAATATGCGAGGAATGTTGATAATTTTCTTTCCCTAGCATACTTAAGTGGGTTTAATGCCTCTCTTGATCCATATTGCATGTACATATACAACTTGCCTGGGAAAATCATGTGGACTACATTCTTTAATCCTTCCTATGATTTTTCTATGGCCATTGATAAAGTTAAGAGGATACCTATACTCTTTAGTGTGATTTTGGTTATTGCCTCTTACCTTTTATGTTCTGAATTATGGTCCCAGGAGCTTGATAGGCTCTTGCGGCTTTAATAATGTTTGATTTTATGAGTCAAGTCTTGAAGATGTAATGGAGTGGCTGATGCTCCATGTGCCCCAGTTATTGTGAGGCTACATAGCTTAGGTGCACTATGCACCTAACCTGGTGAGACTGTTTACTTTTGTTCCCCCTTCTCTTACTTGCTTTTCTTTGAATAATAATGCTTTATCTAAATATGGGGGAAGGGTAGTTTCTATATATTCTATTTTGTTTTTTAGTTTGCACACTAGTTAGAGCATATGGTTTTAGGTTTTCCTTTTGGTTTGTATTAGTGTTTTGCATTTAGTTGTATTTTAAGTTTGCATATAGGATTGCATGAAGGGATGGTGTGGATTGGTTTGAGATAACCTCCAATTATGTTTTTGTTAGCCATAGCAGCTTTCATGAGCTTGAGTAGCTTTTGATGTATAAGCCCTTTTGGTGCGAAAATTTGTGAAGGTTTTGTAAATATTCTTGTTTTGACCCTTGTCTTGATTGAGAACTTTGTTACCCCTAGAGTCATTAGCACTAATGTTTATTTATGAAGTCATTTTATGAGCTAATTGAGACATTGCTAGATATCCCGTGAGATTTTGAGCCTTATTTGGACTAATTCATTATGTTTAGTCTCATGTTTCTTTCATGTGTGTGACTCTTCCATTTTGCATCTCTAGAACTTGCCCAAACTCTTGTTCGAAACCACATTTGCATGTGCATAATTGATGATATGATAGAGACATTTTTTTCTTCTTCTTCGGTTATTTAAGCCACATGGCTAAATAGCCTACCCTTGTGTTACATATTTTTTCCCCTTTGCTAGCCCCTTTGAGCTTATATCCGTCTTTGTTGTGATCCCTTCATATTAGCCATTGGTCAAACACATATTCTTACCTTTAAGCCAAGTCTATGGAGCATCACTTCATTTATGTGGTGGTTGGTTTTGGTGATAATTGAACTTAAGGTGGCTTTGGTGTGTTGGATTGTTAAGGGATTGATGATGTTGAGCATTTGCTTTGGTTCCCTCTTGTTTGGGTTGTGTATGTATATATATTCGGTTGTGAGTTGATAGTTAGTGATTCTATGTCTTTTAATAATTGCAATTTTCATTTCATTTCTCAAAAAAGAAAAACCAAAACAAAAAAAATAGAAAAAGTTATGTTGAAGAAAAAAAAAGGAAGTTAAAATCATGTTGCAAAAACAAAGAACAAAAACAAAAAAAAATTGTGAAAAAAAAGAATAAATAAATGATTGGCATTGGATATGTACATAGCTTGAGTTCTTTCTTTAACAACTCATTTCCTACATGATTCGTTCAGATATGTTCATTATGTTGTTGGGTTTGGCGTGATGGTGAACTTATTGGTTAATTAGTGGTTGGTTGGTTGCTCCCTAGTCACTTGGCTAAGTAGCTCTACATTGCCCAAATTCATTTGTCCACTCTTTTTCCTCAACCCTTCTAGCCCACATTACAACCCAAGTAAAGTCCTCTTGATTGTCTTGTGCACATTGCATTCTAGTGATGGAGAATTTAAGAGTCTTTGCAAGCATATGGTAGATTGCATCTTTGAAATGAGTCTTGATTGAACCTATGTTATATTTTAAACACATGAGCAAGAGTGATTCACATTTCCCAAAAGTGAGGTTCTACCGGTCCATTTGGCTCTATTCAATTCCATGTGCTTGCATGACATGCTTTGTGGTTCTTTGGGGGTGATCAAGTTTGATATCGAGCTTGTGGTCTTGTACTTTTCAAAAACCTCCACCTTCTAATTCTGAAAGGTTTTGCGCAGTATTTGGGGTTGTCGTTGATTGGCATTCTTGTTTGTGATATGCTATAGCTTGCTTACGTAAAGAAGGTTGTTATGTTTTTGAGGCATATATGCATCTCCCCTTTTTGGTTTTATTTAGTATTTGCTTGAGGACAAGGAACGGTTTAAGCATGGGCAAGTTTGATAAGTGCTTAAAGCCTATATCATTTTAGGGTCATTTTCCTCCATTTTTAGGGAAAATTATGTGCTTTATGTTACAATTTATACTCTTGTTCCTGTTTTACGCTTGGGTATGGTTGTTTGATGATGTTTGAAGGATTTTAGACCATTTCACCCTTGTTTTAACCCTCATTTGAGTGTATGTTGACTCACCACAGATTCCCCAGAGTTGCCATGCCCGTGGAGATAAAGAAGAACATAAGAATGACGAGCCAGCCAACACCACAGTCTACCCGTGATGGATGCCACGATCCATGGTGGAAGCATAACTGCCAATCTCTTCATTTTTCCTCATCGTGTGGCTGAGGTTGATTGGGCTTTCCTATAAATAGGGCGTCCCTCAGCAACAGAAAACATACTATCAGCCCAATCCACTATTTTTTCCACCATCTAGTTAGATTTAGATTTCATTTTAGAGTGAAGATTCGCGAGGAAGCAAGATCGGGTTATGCAATTGAAATATTCAAGCATGCATTTTGGTTGAGCAAACTTCTCTTTTCTCTTCTCTTTTCTCTTTAGATTTATCATTTTAGAATAGTTAGATGTTTAATTTAATCGTGTGTGAGTAGTTTAATTTTTGTTTAGGAATTTAGTAGTTTATAAAAGTGTTCTTGGGTCATGTTTTAATTTAAAGAATTCTTATTCATGATTGGTTTGATTTTCGTTCTATCAAGTGTTATTCATGTTGTGAGTGGATTTTTGGCCAAAGTTTACTTGCGCACTGAAACAATTGGTTGAAAAACTGAAAGGTGACATTTGGTTGTTGGACTGCTTCATAAGACCTAAGATAACGTTGTTTCGAAAGAGAGATTTGCATGTTAGGAGGACTAGAGTGTAATCGAAGATGTTTAACTTGGATTAAGACAAATTAATTCGAAAGAGTGACTTTTGCTTAGTTTAGACAAATTTGGTTGAGTTCAAAAGAATAAACTAAATTTTTGGAGAGATTGCAATTCCTTAAAATTAGCCGATTAGAGAAAAGCTCATGTTTATCATTTTCATCCAATCAACTTTCATAACTACATGAATTCCTAGGCATTTTCTTCTTAATTGATTTAAAATTAGTGAATTAGAAGTTGTTAAATTGAAACCCCTTGAATTAGTTATAGTTGTTTCCTTATCTTCGCATTTTTTATCAATCTAAAGTTTGGATTCACTTAGCCTATCTTGAGGGAATATAGCTTAATAGATCAACCTAGTCTCTGTGGGATCGACCTTGATTTGCTACAACGCCACCTTGTACTTGCGACCGTGTCACTTACCTAGTCTCTTGTTCAAAACCACATTAGCATGTGCATAGTTCATGATATGATTGAGGCATTCTTTCTCTAGTTGTCTTAGCCACATAGCCAAATAGCCTGCCCCCGTATTACATATTTATCCCCTTTGTTAGCCCCTTTGAGTTATAATCCTTTTCTTATTGTGATCCCTTCATATTAACCCTTGCTCGAATACATGTTCCTAACCTTTAAGCCAAGTCTATGGAGCATCACTTCATCTATGTAGTGGGTGGTTTTGGAGGTATTTGAGGTTAAGGTGGCTTTGGTAGTTGTTTTGTTGAGCAATTGATGACATTGAGCATTTGGTTTCGCCTCCCTCTTGTTTGGATTGTACATATATGAATTAGGTTGTGAGTTGATAATTCATGACCTTATACCTTTCAATAATTGATATTGTCATTTCATTTCCGAAAAAGAAGAAAAAAAGTCACATTGAAGAGAAAGAAACCAACAAAAAAAAAAGAAGAGAGAAAAAAAGAATGAATAAGTGATTGGCATTGGGCATTTACATAGATTGAGTGCATTTTTTGTCAACTCATTTCCTATATGATTCATTGGGGTATGTTCATTGTATTCTTGAGGTTTGAAGTGTTGGTGAGCTTCATGGTTTCTTGGTATCTTGTTGGTTGTTCCCTAGTCATTTGGCTACCTAGCTCCAAATTTCCCAAGTTTATTATCCTTTCCCTTAACCCTTCTAGCCCACACTACAACCCATGTAAAGTCCTCTTGATTGTTCTGTGCATATTGCATTTTTATGGTGGAAAATTTAAGAGTCTTGACAAGCTTATGGGAGATTGTATCTGTGGAATGAGTGTTGAGTGAACTTATACTATAATTTAAACACATGAGTGAGAGTGATTCATATTTCCCAAAAGTGAGGTTTTACCAGTCTATTTAACTCTACAATTCCTTACATGATGTGCTTTGTGGTTTGTCGGGGGTGATCAAGTTTGGTGTTGAGCTTATGGTCATATGCTTCTTTGAAGACATTCACCTTCTCCTAATTTCAAAATGTCCTTTGCACTATTTGGGCCTGCCATCGATTGATATTCTTGCTTATGATGTGTGGTGAGTTGCCTAGCCTGAGGAGGTTATTAACCTTTTTGAGTTCTAGATGCATCTCCCCTTGTTGGTTTTATCTAGTGTTTGCTTGAGGACAACTGTAACAAGAGTGTGGCTTAAAAGGATCGAAGTAACTACTTATATCACCAAATGTGCACCATTCTTTTCGTGAAGCTCACTCTTAAAAACTCCACAGTTAAACGTGCTTGTTGGGGAACAATCTTGGGAAGGGTGACCTCCTGGTAAGTTTCTCGGGCAGTGTGTGAGCGAGGACGAAGCACGCCAAAAAGGCTTGTGGTGATTTGTAGGGTCAGTCAATGATCCTTTAAGCCATTCCCCATAATTACTCTTGACCTAGAGGGGTTGGGTGTTATAGATGCTATCAGAGCTGACTAGGATCGTGAGCTGTGCCAATGGATGAAGAGCCCATGGGCAGTCACCTAGGGGGCAAAGATACTGGATGTGGACCGCTGATCAAGAAGACTCATAAGTCGATCGATTAGTGAGGTACAACAAGGACGTTGTCCGCTTCAAGTGGGAGTGATTGTACCACCCTGAGTGTTATAACAACCAAAGGTTTAAGCATAGGGGAATTATGAATGTCATATTTGCCAAGGATTTCATGAGTGTTTGGGAGTCATTTTAGGAGACTAATATGCTTAATTGTATGATTTGTGCCCTTATTTCTACTATTATGCTTGGTTTCGCTTGTTTTAGAAGTGTTTGCAGATTTTGATTTTGTGAACCTAAAGCTTGATGGTGCAAGGACGATTTTTGAGGCTTTATGGATCAAAGGACATAGCAAAAGAGGCCCAATGACAACCAGCACGGACAAACCGTAGCAGTACCACAATCCAGGAGGATCTAGGAAGAAGTAGCAGGGAAAACAAGATAGCACGAACCAGACGCCAGACCGTGGTGGGGACCATTGTCCATGGGTGGCCCCACGGACAGGTCGTGGTGAACTCTATTCCCCAGAGGCTGCTGGATTTCTTCGTGGCTTTTCGAGTTCCAGGCGTTTTATATGTTTGCATACTTGATTTAAGCAATAAAAGCTCATTTTTACCGCCTCATTTGCATCCCTATTCCATTCCACTCTTCAACATTCATCATCTAGATCGGGATTTAGTTTTACATTAGAGTAAGAGAGAGCAATTTAAAATGGAGATTTGCAAGGATTCTAACTCAGGTTTCGATGGTTCAAGCACGATATTGGCTAAATAATTCCCTTATCTTCTTTTCTCTTTTCTCATTTAGGATTTATGTTTTGTAATTTAGATTACCATTTGTTGTTTTAATCTTGAATTTATGCAAGTACTAGTTAATTTCTCGATCTTGTGTTGATATCTTTTGGCACTTTGCAATTTGTTGGATTGTTTTATCAAATCTTAGATGTTTATTGTCTTGCGAGAAATTTGATCACTTTCTTACAAGTTTTGGGTATTGAGTGAAGAATTGAAAGGTGAAATTTGATATCGGAATCCCAGGATTTGACTTGATTATGTGGAGTCTTAAGAAAGTCACACCAATTAAGAAACCACAAATTTGATAGTTGAATGCTCAATGAACCTACACAAATCAAGAGCTTGAGAAATAGTAATTGGCTAGATTAAGGTATTTCAGTTCGTCTTTAAAAAGGATTGTGATACTTCGATCCTCGGCTTTAAAATAATCAATTGAGGAAGAAGTGCTTGATTGATACATGAATTGAGGGATTGCTTATTTTGTATAATTCCTTGGTTATTTATCCATTAGATTAGCTAGTACATTAGTTTATTTCTATCTCAAATTTTAATTTTCTTAGCCTATCTTGGGGGAATATAGCTCGTTAGCTTGATCTAGTCTCTACGGGATCGAATTTGATTTGCTACAATGCCACCGTAAGCTTGCAACGCTATCAGGGAGATCCCGATGGAAATTAAGCAAAGGTAAATTTTCAATAGAAGAACCCAAGCCAATGAAAAAGAAACTCAAGTTCATGGACAAAGAGAAGTGGTGTGACTTTCACATAGACGGTGGCCATTATACAAAAGATTGTCGAGACTTGGATAAAATTCTCTAGGATCTAGTTAGGAAGGGATACTAGGATGCCTACCTAAGGGACAAGTCTCAAGGTAAAGAGGAAGGTTCCTGATGATCAATGTGCCAATACAGTATTGACCCCATGGAGGAGGACCACCAAGGGGTGGTATATGCAATCCCACATCAGCTAGCCTCTTAATAGCATTGCCAAATTATGAGGGGACCTTAAAGAGCCTAAGGAAGAGCATTCTTAGTCTTAGGGCCAGAGGACATACCTGAACAAGTGAAATTCCTACGTAGCCCTAAGGATGACTCACTTATGATTAAAGTGTAAGTGGCAGTCTTTCAAGTCAACTGAGTGCATATGGAAATAGGTAGTATTGAGATATTGTGTTTTATAAGTGCTTTTTTAAGTTAGGATTGCAGGGCAAGGATCTAACTACAACACCATATCCCATCACCAGATTTGCTGGCTATGCTAAATATTCAGAGGTGTGGCCAGACCACTTGTCAAGGTGAGTAGAGGATGGTATAATCGGTTAGTCGGTCTTGGACTTTAGGGTGGCGGATACGACATTCATCTACAATATCATAATTGGGAAATCAACACTGAATTCAACGAACACTACAATACCAAACTATTCCCTAGAGATGCAAGTTGATTACAATGTTGGGTTCACAGGCAAGGTCCTGGACAACCACAGAATGTGAGGCAATGTTGTGAACTTACATCCAGAGCCTTGAGGCATATACGTCGACATTTCTTTCCCCAACTCTTGTAGGAACAAGGGACAGATAATCTATATGCCACCAAGCAGTGCGAAAGCTTGTCAAAGAGTGAAGAACCCTGTCCTTAGGCCAAGGGCTTACGTACAAGAAGTCCCTTTTAGGAGAGAGCTTGGTGAAGCTGCGTACTCATAGGATTGGATGGAAGGAGACCTATGCGAAGACATAATGACATCATGACAACACCCTAGGTCACTAGAGGTCAAGTTATTGCTAGCAGAAAGCCTCATGAAGGCTAGGATGTCTGAAGAAAGAGGTCGGCACAAACACCTCCAGATAGGTGTAAAATACCTTGCATAAACATAGGTTTAGAAGTCGAATAGATTAGACCTGATCAAATTGAGGGTCGGGTTAGGTCATGAGGGTTGGCGAACAAGTTTTCCTTAACCCTAACCCTACTCGACCCTTATACGGGTCGACATACCCTCGATCCTTATCCTGACCCTGTGGGTATCCTCCGGTCATTGAGTCAAGACCGACTCTCAAACCTTCCCTATACAAAATATAAGATTCTTTGCTGAATTTTACTTTCACCATAAACTTTAGCACTAAACATTCGACTAAATGAAAGGTCCAACCATTACAGAATGTTTCAAAGAAAAATATCGCAATTACAAACAGTCTAATGTATAGTATACTAACTAATACAATTAGTTCACTAAAAGTACTATTCCAGTATTCCAAACATCAAAGATAGGACGTGAGAGGTTGAGAGTTAGTGAGATTTGGAGAGGGAGAGTGAAGGGAGGCTACGAGGTGGCAAGAAAGTAGACAACTAAAAGACTTTGAACAAATGAAATTCAAAGTCTTTTGTTTTGATTTTAACTTATTTTATTGTTTTTAAGTGAGGGTCAGCGGGTTGGATTAGAGGGTCAAAACCTCTAACCTAGCCTGAATATCATCATAGTCGATTACCTCTAATTTGAGGATAAGGGTGGTTGAATTTTATTTTTTTTTTCAAAAAAAAAAAAGCAGACCATGACCTTCATTTTTTAGGGTCAAGTTGGGTGGGGCCCCGACCTATTGATCAGGTCTACTATAGGCCAACTTTAAATTCTAGCTAAATTTTTTTACTTTTCCTTAGGATAATTCTTTGGCAAGCCTACAAGATCCTATAGTAGAATGATGGCTTGTGACACTCTAAGAATTTACTCATAAAGAAACAAATTACTGAAATTTCTTATATATTGCATTGTGATCTAAGCCTTAAAATGGAGTAAGAATAAAGTTTTCAAGTCTTATTAAAGTAGCACATTGAAAATTTTGCTGGTAAAGACATAAGACATAAGACAATTCATGAAACTTAATTAAAATGCCACAAATGTCTTGGACTAAGATCCCTACTGGCTTGCTTGAGGAGGGTCAAGAGGTTAGTCCCCAGTGTTTTGGAAACGACATATTCGACAATCTTTGCTAGAGAATCTCTCTACTCTTAAATCCTCTAGGACTAAGATCCCTTATTGAACTTCATCCAACGATGTCTTGGGACTGGACCTCCAACTTAAAGAGTTTCCCCTTAAGCTAAGCAATCTTAGCCTTACTCTTAAAATTTTCTTATTATTCTAGCTTCAGAGTAGACCTGAACTTCTTCACTTCCTCCTCATCTCTAGCTAGCATTTTGAACCTTCTTCACAGGGAAACCAAAAACTATTCAAAGGGCATAGGCTTTAAAGTCATGAGTCTTATAAGGAGCCTTAACCCCATTGGGGATTGGACCCTCAGTTTCAAGGAAAGGAAGCTCAAGACTAGCTTGGGTAATGTAAGAGACAGAGACATATATAAGATGAGTGGACTCAACCCTCACTTCAGAATCCACTCCTTGATTCTTCAACAAAACTTCCACTTTAGGAAGGTATGGATAAGCTGAGGAGTTGGTTAAAGCTCTTGGGGCTCTTATTGGAGGCCACCGCCTAAGCAGTGATGGAGGAAATTCATCTTCATCCTCTTACTCTTCGAGTATATGAGTAATGACCAGATTACCAGATTTATCCCTTACCTCATAATCCCAGGCATCCCCTAAGAAGCTAAACCAAGCTGAGCTCAGGGGTACCAGAAGTATGCTCTAAGGAAGGACTATTCTCACTATACTCAGGCAAGGGCTTCCCTCTTGAGAGGTAGAGTATTGATAGGAATTACAAACATTGGCTCCAGCATTTTTACGTAGGCGCTAGATGTTTTCCTATGAATGAGCATAGACTTCCCTAATGCTAAGAACTTAACCCTTGGGAGTATTGGGGGTAGAAGCAATTTTAGCTATGTTTGATCGCTCTTGACATACATGGATTTCTAGAAGGCAATCACTATCAGAGGGAAAATGGCACTTACTGAGAAATCTTCTCGTTCTATAGCTGTATAAGGATCGATGCGTTATTTCTTGTTCAAATCTCTCCTCTCCAAGTCTCATTGTTTTTTCTATCTTACCTTCTCTACTAGAATGAGAACACTAGGAGGAGGGACAATTTCAATAGGACAACTCTTCCTCTCCTTGCCCCAAAGGATATCTTTAAATTTTGAACAAATCTCAATTGGAAAAGAGGCAGAATGCAAGTTAGAAAATAAAGAACTAGCATAAGCCCTTGGAAAGAAGAGTTAAAGAAAGAGAAACCTATGCAGACAAGAGGAATGAGAGAGAAAGCCAAGGAGACTACCCTTTTGTAAATTTGTAGCTTTGGGTCTTCAAAGCCCCAACTTTTCGAACATATCCTGCTTATCAAAAGAAAAATTTTTACTTAGTTTTGACACCTTTTTAGAAATGTCAAGGGTAAGATCAGGACTAATGGGGGTGAATGGTAACTCCTTTCTCATATCCCTAACATAAACCTAGGAGTTCTTCCACTTCCCATGATCCTGAGACCTATAATTAATTAGATGACACTCATTGTAACCGTGGATACTAAGCCAATTGCTTCCTTTACTTCTCTGAATCTTAACTCTACGATTCGTGAGGAATCTTACCATATAAGTGACAAACTAGAAGGTGCCAAGCTATAAAGGTGAAAATATTAAAAACCAACTAGCAAGGCTAATTCTAGGTAGTTCGAAGAGAAGTTAGAAGAAAGGACATAGTGGAATCTTTCCCTGGTTGAAAAAATCAAGGTACACTACACAAAATACTTTAGATAGATTACGGTGTTACTAGTAAGCCTGGGGAAAAGATGGACACGGTGTCCTTTTTCTTGGGGTGATCCTTTACTCACCTCTGATGGTAATTATTTGGTTATTCTATCCAAATTTCACTTAGATAATTTGTCAGCTTCTCAAACCTAGCATACTTCTCAAGTAACACAAAAGGAACATCCTTGTAAAGATGAATGTTGTCCTCCTAATGATTTTTCATTTCTCTCCTTTAGTCACCTAAGAATGTAATGGTGAAACTCTTTTAAGAATAATGAAAAAATCTAGAGAAAGGAACGTTGGACACAAAGAAAAAATGTTCGAATCTCAAAGGTATGAAGATACTTGATAAAACCTAATTATTCATGGGGAAAGTAGAATCCCAAAAGTTGTCAGTAAGGAAATCCCTATTCACAGCTCGAGAATCACTTTATAATCCATTCCTAGCAAAGAGATAGGAAAAAATAAAGTCAGGAGGATAAGAAGGGGATCTCCCAAAGAATAACTTCACATTTCTACACTTAAATAAAAATGTCATGAAAAGAATGGGATAAAAGCCTCGCAACTTGCACAATGTTAATTTCAGTAGGTGACTACGAAAATCTATGATTTCGTGCCAAAACAACTCAGAGAAAATTCATTCAAAATTTGCAATTAAATTGAAACTTTTGAATTTCAAAATTCAAATTCCATTACAAGAAGATGAAATTTTTCACATGGCATATAAAGCAAACAGCTTAAGACAAAGGGGAAAAGTTAGAAAAATTAAATTACATATTATTGGAAATTTAGCAACTGGTTCAAATATGTCTAGTCAAGCTTGGCAATAGCAACAAGTTCAATGGCCTTGAATTAACCACTCTTTCCTAGCTGAAGCTGACGTTGAATCTGATGAATCCATTGCATGATAGATCATAGACACCTTTGGTGGAAAAGTTAAGAATTCATTGAGATTTTGAAAAGATAAAAAAAGAATAAAATATTAAATTGATGAGATGAATAAAGGAATTCTTGATTCAATCAGAAACTCTAATTTTTTTTCTCGAATTTTTGATACTCCTTTTTATTTTATGAAAATTGAAATGATAGGTAATTAATATTTCATATTTTTAATAAAACAGAACCCAATGATTTTGAATTTCAGTTTTGTGGCCATTCTCCCCCATACTAATTCCGGTCAAACCCACACAAAGGAAAATGTGTAAATTAGTAGTTTTAAGAGGTTCGTGTTCCGCTTCAAAGGACCGCTCCCTACATTTCCCCCCCCCCCCCCAATTGCATTAATGTTGGCTTTGAAGTAAAGATTTCACTTAAATCTTAGCGTCGACCAAAGTACCAGGTTTTTAAGGACCAACATGGATAGAACACCTGGACCTGTAGCTTTCAAGAAGCCCCGACTTGGACCCGTAAATGTATTCCTAAAAGGACTACTTTATCCTTTCTATTCCCTGGGTAGATTTAGTGCTTGACAAGTTAGACGTTTTCAAAGAGGAGAATGTGCGAAAAACTCTTGCAATTTGCTCCATAAGAAAGCCTTTTGCAATCTAACTGATTCAACAACAAAGGGATTGTCAAGGGTAGCAACTCCCTTTCTCTCAAACAGGGTATGAAGTAGATGTCCCAAATAGATGGACACAGTGGATCTAACCCTATGAGACATGTGAGGAGGACTTTGCACAACTTCTATTGAAGCATTGTTGCATTGGTGCCAAAGGGGTGATGAGGATTGAACACTAAGCATAGCTACCTTAAAACTTCAAAGTCCCTTGTAATCCCTTTATTTATTTGAGGGCTAGAATATTCCCTTACCCAATTTATTTGTCGGTAAACGAGAATATCCAAATCAACCTATTTAATAATTACGTCACCTTCACATCCAATTTTTTTATAGAAAAAATAACACATCTTTACTCGAAGATACAAAAGAACATATTTTCCTACTAAATGGTCGAATAGTGTCAACTTCTACTTTAAATCAGTTAGATTTTTTGGGTCCCTCTCTTTTTTTATAGGTTAAGGTCATATCACAGTGTTGGATCAAACTTTCTCAACTTTATAGATGACCTCCTCCCCACCCCCAAATACATCAAGTAAACTTTTTCAAATTTTGCAAATTTTTAATTTGAAAACCTATGTGTGTGTGTGTGTGTGTGTCT
>JACYFF010010365.1:88517896-88591298 GCA_017589665.1 Selenicereus undatus | reverse complement strand
TATATATATATATATATACACATACATACATACATACATATATATATATATATATATATACATACATATATATATATAAATTTCCTCCATGGGAGAAAATTGAAGAAGAAGAAATCGATAGGCTAGAAGAAATATGTGCTTTCAGTGGTAAATAGGGTTGCAGAAGTGGATTCCGTTACTCATAAGCTTGATTTTGATATCTCAAATGTTGAATTTGCTCTCAATTCGAGTGTAAAACCCTCAACAGGGATGCATGCTAGTTTTAATTGAGTTAGGCCAAACAGGTGTCAAAGGGTTGAATCAGTAGGTACTATTGATTTTGGAATGGGACTTGATGCCTTCAAAAGCTGGATTGAGGTGTTACGTCAGCAAAGGCAAGAGCAATTCAACATTGGAATGAAACTTTAGTATCAAACTTTCCTTTTGTTGAACCTATGGTGCATAATGGGAAATATATACAATGTTTAAATGAATTGGACATTGAATCTAAGGTGGAACATAAATCGTCCATTGTATGTTTCGTAATGGGAGCAAATCCTCCATTCACAATAATGAAGGATTTTGCCAAAATATTATGGCATAGGAGAGGATTAGATAGGGTCTATGACCAGGATAACGGGGCCTTTTTCTTAAGGTTTCACTCAGTGCTTGAAAGAGATGAAGCGCTGAAATAGAGAGTGGTGGGTTTTTGACAAAAAAAACTGGTGATGTTGTAGCCATGGAGTATGGGTTAACCAATAAACAAAAATAAAATAGCTTCCTTACATATCTAGGTCAAACTCCATGGGCTTAATCTTAAATTTTGGAGTAGTCAAGGCTCATATAAATTATGAAGCTTACTAGGAATCCCCGTTGTAGCAGACAAAGTTACTCAAGAGAAGTATATGTTGAAATATGCAAGGCTTTTAGTTGACATAAAACTTAATGGTGAGTTCCCTAGCTCAATTACTTTTGTGGATGATCAAGGCTTGTTTATTAACCAAGAAGTTGATTATGAATGGAAGCATATAAGGTGCTCCAAATGGTCCATGTATGTTCACATTGATAAGGATTGTATGAAGGATGGAACAAAGAAGGTATGGAGAAGGAAAAACATTTATGGTGAACCCAAAGTGAATGCTAATATAGAAGGGCAAGATGTAGGTAATACAGAGAAATAAATTGAACCAAGCATAGAGAATGGTATTGAGACTACTCTTATTCAAGTTAATGGAAATGAAAATGCTAGGAATAGGCTTATTACTACGAATACTAAGCCTATGCTTGGAATTGGGCAGAGTAGGTCTCATGTTGGTCATCATGACCATGAATGACATCCCAATTTGGAGAATAAATTGGTTAGGCTAGTTAAAACTAAGTCATCTCTAATATTCTATGAGGATATCAAAAACAAAATTTGTCCACATTGGTATTATGTGCATAATGCATTAGCTCATGAGAAGGGCAAAATTTAGGTCTTATGGGACCCTCAACTTGATATGCAATGTCTTCTAATTAGAAACAATTGATACAATGTAAAGTGGCTAGTAATGAAGGAACCATTTGGATTACTATTGTCTATGGATCTAATGTTGCCTTGGAAAAGAGAACCTTATTGGCAGAAATTAAGGAGTTAGATACAAATACTAATGACCCTTAGTTTATTGATGGTGACTTCAATAGTGTATTATCTTTTGAGGATAGGATTGGGGGAAACATGGTTCAGGCTGATGAATTCCAAGACTTTCAAAATTGTTTGGACAACAGTCACTTACAAGAGGTTAAATCCATGAGATGCCACGCTACCTAGAATAATAGAACTATCTTTTTCAAATTGGATAGTTTTTTGGCAAATAGGGAATCTTTTACAAAGTTTACTGAAGTTTTCTATAATATTCTACCTGAGGACATCTCATATCACTGGCCATTGCTTTTGTACTTGAAAAAGCACATCAAAATTCCAATTAGGAGATTTCATTTTTGCAACATATGGGCTGATAATGTAAATTTTTTGGAGCTGGTGAAGATTTATTGGAGCTTTCCTACTCAAGGCACACCAATATATCAAGTTATCTCCAAGATGATGATACTTAAGAAACCTCTCAAAAAATTACATTGAGGGAAATGTATTTAGATACATCAGAAATATTAAATTCTCTACCAAGAGTTGCTACAAATCTAGAGTCAATAGTATCAAGATCCCTTAAACAATGAACTAATCTAGAAGGTTGGAGAGAGAACAATGGAATATAAGAAATATAATGCAGCATCTAGTAAGCTTTTGGAACAGTAGTCCAAAGAACAATGGCTAAAAGGTGGGGGAAACTTAGGTTTTTTCATGATGTTGTGGAATATAAGAGATATTCATCCAAAATCATTACTTGCAAGAAGAGCAAGGGAACACTTTGACAGATACAACAGTAGTCCAAAGAACAATGCCTCAACAGAAAGACGAGCTAGTTACGTTGTATACCAAAGAAGAAGTCAAGAAAGGCCTCTTTTCCATTGACAACACCAAGAGTCCAAGTCCAAATGGTTTTGGAAGCCAGTTTTTCAAGAGTGCTTATAATACTATAGAAGAAGATGTTTCAAGGGTTGTGATGGATTTCTTTAAACACGGTAAGCTTCTTGCTGAGATCAATGCCAATGTTATCACTTTAATTCTTAAAGTGCCCCACCCTAAGTCAACAAATCTGTTGAGGCTTATTGCATGATGCAACACTATCTATGAGGCTATAGCCAAAATGTTTTGTAAGAGGCTAAAAGAGGTGTTGTCTTCCATTGTTGAGTCAAATTAGAGTGCCTTTGTGTCAGATAGATCTACAATGCATAATATCCTGATCAATGAAGATATGGTGAGATTGTATGCTAAGAAAAATGTTTTCCCTAGGTGCTTGGTGAAAATTGATATAAAAAAGGCTCATGCTACAGTAAATTAAAGCTTCTTGACGAATTTACTTGTAGCTATGCGGTTCCCAAAGTTGTTTGTGCAAAGGGTTATGGCATTCGTTTCTTCACCAAGTTTTAGTACCTCTTTAAATGGAGAACAATTTGGACTTTTGAAAGTGGTCATGGATTAAGGCAAGGTTGCCTAATATCTCATCTTCTATTTGTGATCATTGTGGATTATTTGAGTAGGGTAATTAGATTGGCCACTGATGATCCTGAGATTTAACATCATCCACTTTGTAAGAGAATTCAACTAGCCCATCTTTGCTTTGCAAATGATTTATTGCTCTTTTGCAAAGCTCGTCCTAAGAGTATGGCTAGCCTTATGGCAGTAATTGAACATTTCTCTAGGTGCTCAGTGCTGTAGACGAACCCAGAAAAATCACAAATCATTATGGTTGGTGTGGATAGGCAGGTTAGAGACGATATTTTATTGATCATAGGGTTTGAGTAAGATCATTACCATTCAAATACCTTGGAGTGTCTATCTAGTCATCTAGACTCAATAAGAATGATTGTCAGCACCTTTTGGAGAAAATTTCTGCAAGGATCAAAAGATGGTCAATCAAGAGACTTACCTATGTACGTAAGGTGGAACTTGTTGATAGTGTGCCCATGTGAATGCGTACTTACTGGGGCTAGATCTTCATACTACCAAAGTATGTCATCGCCAAAGTCAATGAGATTCTGTAGAACTTTCTTGGGGGGGGGGAGAAGAAAAACCCTCTAATAGCCTCACAAACTTGCAGTAGATCTAAATTAGCCAGAGGATTGGGAATTAGATATGTGGATAAGATGAATTTGGCTACTATTAGCTTAGCATATACACAGCATGAATGACTCTCTTTGGTTGAAATGGGTGTAGCATGACTATCTTAGGAAGTCATCATTACGGAGTTGTCAGCCAAAGAATGACTACAATTGCCATTGGAGAAAGATGCTCAATGTTAGAGATATAATTAGATCTAAGTATGGGGAGCAATTTTTTGGAGGGACTGATTAGGTTTACTCCATTACAAAAGGGTATAAAGCACTACGACAAACCAACAAAAAGTTCATTTGGCTGATTTGGAACAAGTACGGAGCAACAAAATATTCCCTTATATTTTGGTTATATATGCATGGCAGATTGCACACCCAAGACATACTCAAAAGATGAGGCATATGCATAGCTAATAGGTGCCCTTTGTGTATGATGAAAGAAACAAATAGTCACTTGTTTTTTTCTTGTAGCTTCTCTCAGGCCACAATAGAAATGGTTTTTTGCCAGATGCTTGCCAAGGCAATGAACTTGGGGAAGGACTAGATAATGCAGATGGTACACACACATTCAAGACAAGGAAAGAAAGGTATTTGGCTTACGTTATAATTACGCTTTGATTTATCACATTTGGATGGAAAGAAATAGAAGGTTGTTTTAGGCTAAGGAAACTATAGAAGAGTTAGTTGCAAAGCTAGTTATATAGGAAGTCATAGCAAGGCTAGGAGACATTTAATTTTGATTTTGGATATTTGGGCATTAACATGTTGTTGCCCCTCTAGGTATACCTAGAGCATATTGTATATATTTGTTCATTAAGTAAACCACTTCCTGTTGCCTAAAATGTTTAAAGAAGTGCAAAAAAATGATATATGAGAGATACGAACTCACTGCCCCTATGCTTTGAAGAAACTTATTAAATGTTTTTTTATAAGAAAAAATAGAATTAGTAAGGTCCCAATAAAATTTTCTAACCTTGCCCTTGACATCACTATTGGCATGAGGAAATGAAGGGAAGGCCAAAAGACACTTAGGTAAGACAAGTTAAGCTGTCCTGGTTAGAAAACAACAAAATCCAGTAAGAGAAAATATCCTATGAAACTGAACAAAAATTCACTGGAAAATAACTTGGCTAAGCCTCTTTAGAAAAGGGACCAGGCCAATGAAAGGTATAAGAGCAACCCTAAGAAAGCCCTTAAGATATGGGAAAACTCGTAAATAAAAAGCCAAAAAATTCTAAAGAGTAAAAAGGCTAGACTTCGCCAAAAGTAGGTGTGTGGGAGATTAAAATTTGAAATATATCAAGGAGTAAATGATTCGAGTAGATAAAATCTCTAAGGACAATGAGCCAAAATCCAATAAAAGCCTAAAAAGAAGAGATGGACATGGATCAACTACGCCACCGACGTTGAGCATTGGGTCATAGCGTAAATAATAAGCTAAACATAAACCTGGTTCAAAACACCTTGTTGATTAATTAACCCATGATTTGTGAAAGGGATAAGAGATCTATGAAGATCTCCTAAATATATTTAGAAACAATGAAGATCTTTGAGGTTGAAAAAAATTAGGAATAAAATCTATATCTAAAAAGATATGAAATGCTAATTAAATTCCTCAAAGGGAACTGCCTAACAACTGGTATATAAATAAATCATGGCAAACTCAAAAGTTGAGATGAACACAAGCAACTTAGAGCTTTAATTATAATTCCCTTATGTAATTCCCCTAACTTCAGCATCTGAGGCTCTTCTTTCTTTTTTTTGTAAGAAAGATAAGCAGTAAAATCTAGGCAGCCCTTCTCTCAAAGGCTCTCCATAAATTATCCTCATAGAGGACAGAAAGAAGGTCCCTGTATGGGACCACATTTCAACCAACCTTGGAATGTAAAGAGTGACCAAACTTTACCAGCCAATCAGCTACGTAATTACCCTCTCTAAAAATATGATGAATAATAACCTTGTTACATAATTTAGTGTAAGCTAATATATCTTGCACGAGTTCTTGAATTTCCCATGAGGGTTGAATATGTCCTTGAACCGCTTGGATGAGAATTTTGTTATCTCCTTCAATTTGAATATAAGTGAAACCTGCTTGAACTGCTTCTTTAATACCATTACGCATTGTTGTTACTTCTGCTACTAAGATTGATGATCTTCCCAAATTGAATGCTAAAGCTTGGATGAACTTTCCTTCCCAGTCACGGATGATGAATCCTCCTGTTATACCTTGTGATGATTTGGATCCATCAAAATTGATTTTGATGAACCTCGCTCCTGGCTTCTTCCTTGCTACCCAATATGTCTTCTTTCGGTTGGTGGTTGAGATAATTGGGGTTGGTAATTGAAAAGAATGTGTGAGGTTGTGTCTAATGTGCCATTTAGCAGTAGCTTTTTTGGCTCTGATCAATGTTATTCCTGGGTTGGGCGTTTCATTACGAAATACCATATCATTCCTTGTTTTCCATATACTCCATAGCAGGGCAACTAATCTATCCATTTTAACTGCAGGACCGACAGCTCTGGCGTCACTAAGCATTTTTAGTATACCAATTTGTGGGTCGAATTGGGGGGTCATATTAATCCAATTGTGAGATACTGCTAATCTCCAACAATCTTGAGACACAGCACATCCCAAAAACAAATGGGTCGTATCTTTAGTCGTTGTGTAACAAAAAGGGCAACAAGAATCAATGGGCATCCCTATTTGAGCCAAGGTTCCTCTTGTAGGCAGCGATGCATGACAAATTTACCAACGAAAAATTTTTAACTTTGGCATAACATCTAAATTCCAAATCCATTTATACTCCTATATAGGTGGGTTGACTAGGACTAGCCCACGTGCAGCCCAAGTTGCTGATTTAGTGGAAAACTGACCATTTTCAGAAAGTCCCCAACACACAAAGTTAGGAATGGAATTGACAGGGATAGGGGTTGCAAGAATCCACTGTAAGTGGACAGAGTCAACTAATAAACTAAGTTGTGTCGTATCCCATTCTTTGGTTGCCGTTATAAACTGTGATACTTTAAGAGATGTATCGATGAGCGAGAGGTCCATGATGTTGAGCAGATTGGCTAAGTTGTCATTTGTACACCAGTTATCGAGCCAGAATTTAATATTAATTCCATTACCCACTTTCCACCTTACTCCTTTCCTAAATTGTTGCCGATTATTAAGGATACACTTCCAAGCCCAGGAATCATATTTTTTGGCGTTGAGAGCAAAGAAGTTAGCATCAATCTGGTATTTCGCCTGCACTTATTCCACCCACAAACCATGATCATGGAACAATTTCTAGGTTAATTTACTTAGAAAGCACTATTAACTGCTTCCATTTTTCTGAGTCCAAGACCTCCAGATTTCTTGGGTTGACATATTTTATCCCAAGAAACAATGTGCATCCCCTTATTTTCATGAGATTTTTTCCAAAAAAAATCTCTACTTATTTTATCTATCCAGCGACTAGTTTCTTTAGGCAATTGAAAGCATTACATTGTATGTGCAGGCATTGATTCGATATGAGATTGAATTAGTGCCACCCTTCCGGCCTTAGAGACATGTTTGGTCTTCCAATTTTGCAATTTTGCAGTTGTTCTATTTACTAAGTTAGAAAAAGTTTCTATTTTTGGTCGACCCTTAAAAACTGGACACCCAAGGTACTTGCTGAGATTGGCTTGATGCGTAATGTTAAAAATAGATGATAAAATTTGCTTGTCATGAAAAGTGGCATTACTGGAGAATGTTAATGACGATTTATGGATGTTAATGAGCTGGTCGGAGTTTCGGCAGAAATTACTCAGAACTGAACTTAACTCATGGCAGGATTCAAGATTAGTTCTGCAAAAAAAGTAGACTATCATCGGCAAAAAGTAAGCATGGGATCTTAGCAGCTCGCGGTGAAAGCTTGAACTCAATCCCGCACTTTTGCCAACTAAACACCTTACGGAGGGCCCTGGTTAGAACTTCCATGCATAAGATGAAGAGATAAGGGGATAGGGGGTCTCCTTGTGGAATACCTCTAGTAGGAGTAAAGAATCCGCATACATTGTTGTTGATAATGATCGAGTATGAAACAGTAGAAATTCATGCCTTCATTAGGCCTACCCACTTGGAATGAAAACCCAAAATGCGTAAAGTATTAAATAGGAAATCCCATTCAATTCTATCATAGGCCTTTTCCATATCAAGCTTGAGTGCTACCCACGTTTTTTTTCCTTTCATATTTTTGAATTTGTTCATGATTTCATGCGTAAGTAGAATGTTGTCATGGATGGAACGTTTAGGCACAAAGGCACTTTGGGTCGGATCAATTATCTTTTTCAGAATCAGGCGCATCCGATTAGCAAGAATTTTTGAAATAAGTTTGCAAACGGTATTGCACAAGCTAATGGGTCGGAATTGGGCAGTGGTTCTGGCTGACTCACTTTCGGAATTAGTGCAATAAGCGTATGATTAATTTGTTTGAGTAATTTGCCGTCTTCAAAAAAGGATCTTACGGCTCGACAGACATCATCTTTAATAATATGCCAATGGTCTTGGAAAAAAGCCGCTCCGAAGCCATCTGGCCCTGGAGCTTTAAACTTGTCCATTTGGAAAAGGGCTGCCTTTATTTCTGCTTCTTGAATGGGCTGTAATAAACTTTGATTATCTTCGACAGTTACTAAATTAAGCATTTTCATATCAATATTAGAGGTGCCTGCCTGAGCTGATTTAAACCGAGCAGTAAAGTCAGTGACAAACATTTTTTCAATTTGTGCAGATTCACTAACCCAGACTCCTGAATTGTCCTTAACTTTTGTAATCTTGCTTCGTGTCGTTCTCGCTTTGATAGACTAATGGAAATATCGGGAGTTTCTATCGTCGTTTACCAGCCAATCTTTTCTTGCAAACTTCCTCCAATATTTTTGGTTAAAGAGGTGCATCTTTTCCCGTTGCTTTACAAGTCTGTAGTGCCAGTTATTCAGTCGAGCACTATTTGGCTCATGGAGTAACTTGGCTTCAACATGTAGAATTTGTTCCGTATTCCTTTCTAGCTTATGCTTAAAATTTCCAAAAGTATGCTTACTCCACGATTTAAGGTCCAATTTGGTTTTTTTCAGTTTCTGTACTAACTAATACATAGAAGTGCCTTGCACTCCCGTTCTCCAATTTTGTTTGACAATACTGTGTGTTTCCTGGTAGTGAGCCCAGGAGTGTTGGTATTTGAAATTCGTGCCCCTTCGAGGAGGATGCGCTGGCTCCGTATTGAGCAGCACAAAAGCAGGATAGGAGCATGTAAAGGGGCCATGATTGACTGTGTAGGAAGGGAATAGATGCTCACAATCCTTCCTAAGCATAACTCTATCAAGTTTTTCATAAACGAGTTGGCCGTGTAGGATTTTTTTTCCAAGTGAACACCCGCCCTTGGACATTAGAATCAATACTTCGAGTGTAATTCAGAAAATCATTAAGGCATCGTGTTCGAGAACTAGTTAAAGGAGCACCACCAATCTTATCAGAAGAACACAACATTTCATTAAAATCCCCCATTATACACCAAGGTAAGGTAATGGAGTTGCTGAGCTTATTAAGATGATGCCAGAAAATGTCTTTATCTCTTTCCTGTGCAGGAGCATAAACTGCTGTCAAAAGACATTGTTTACTACTGTCTTTGTTGATAACATGACAATGGATTGCCCTATTGTCTTTTGCTATGACATTAAGATCGACATTAACGGAATTCCACAGACACCAAATTCCCCCCCCCCTAATGATTGACTGTTGGTATTGTATCGTACTGTGAAAATCCCAAATTCCTTATAATTAATTTCGTATTCTGTTCGTCAACCATAGTTTCAAGTAGAAACAAAATGTCTAGCTTAATAGTACGATTAATAAATGCTATTTCCTATCTCAATTGGTATTTTTTTGCACCCTGGACATTCCAACTAATGACTTTCATGAAAAACAATGATGTTGAAAGCTGCTCCAGTGCCGAGGGCATTCATGCTGTATCATTTGATCCATAGGATCGGTCAGTAAGATGGCCTTGGGAAGTAAGCGATAAAGCTTAATTCCACTCACCAGTAAAAATTTCGGGAAAATAATAAATTCATACAGACTAAAGTCAGAGGTAACAATTACACCATTCATCCTTGTAAAAACACAAGAAGCTAGAATACAAGAAAACTAGGCAGCCACGTCGCTGGAAAAAATAAGAGTTCTCCTCTTGCCCCGCAAACCTACTTTGGCGTAAAGGTTGTTGCAACACATACAGTGCTATCTCCAATCCACTGGAACTGGGTATGGCAGAGCAAGACCGAGACGGAAAGAAGCACATAGAATCCCACAACCTGTGCCCCGAAAAAAGGCAAAGAACAAGGACATAGCATCCAAAAAGAGGGCATACATAATGCAGGACCAAACCTTGCACCAATACATAGCTGCCAAAAAACTGAAAACACCTGGGCAAAACCAAACCATCTCAAAGAGAACAAGCTGCAGGCAGTGATTAATCTAGTTCATATCATAACGGACTAGATTGACACACTCAGAATTGTGAGCATTGGTTAGAACAGAATACCACCGAAACATATTCGTAAAGCTTCTGATTCTATAAAAAAAACCCACCTTTTGATCTTCCACAATATTACATAAGCAGGAGCTAGAGGTAAATGGTCGTAACTATTAAGGAGGTAAAGAGCCAGTGAGAAATATATCTCCATAGAATGCAAAAGGGATTCAAAGAACATGAGAATATAGCTAGAGCCATCATCCACCAATTTAACTAACTGGAGGTATGATTTATGCAGCCAGAAATAGAGCAGAACATGCGACAAGAAACAAACAGCAAGTGAGGTGCTAGATGATCTTAGCTCTACCAATGCAACCTCCTTGGCCGCTATAAGATCCAAAACAGTCCGTACCCCCATGAACAGGTCAATTGAAAGAAGCAAGGAGACATAAGCCACATACAGTTGCCAGCATAGCAATGGAATAAGGAAAATCATGTCGTAATTGCCCAACTCTATATATGCGGCTAAAAGACTGAATAAAGAGGACTCATACAACCAGCACAATAAATAACATTGAATATAGCTGACAGTAAACTTACAGACAGGGCCCAAACCTCTCAAATTAAAACCAGAGTAGGAGAGATTCAAGCCTGGAGACTTGGAAAGCACGAGAGGAATTTTGAACCAAAGACAATAGCAGCAAAATAGGCATATCAAGGTCAAAATCAAACAAACAATTAATCTTGAGGAATTATTCATTTGGTTTCGTAGTAGAATTAATTTTTCCTGGTGAAAGCGTCATTAGAAAGACAAAAATAGGAACTTGGGAGGTAGTGTAAGAACTTACCTGGACTTCGCAGAGGAGGAAGGGTGCGACTTTGTTCATTCGAAACCGCCCCAACATTGTGATTATCTGCTTGTTGGCTTCAAGGAGGATAGGATGTGATCCCTCATTGCATCGTATTAGGCTTGTAGGGGTACACACATATGCACTCCAAACTTTAGATCTGCCAATTAGACAAATCCAGAAGTAAGATGATAATGACTTAACAGAGATACTTAGAAAAAATTGAAAATCAGACGCTATCAGAGGAGAAGTAAGAGGGCAAAGGCAAAGAGGACAGAGTAGCCAAGAGGTAGGTGTAATCATTCCCATCAGTAATCGCAACCCGAGATTTGGCTTAGCCGTAGTTCGGGCCTTAGCCGAAGCCCATCTTTGAGTTGCAAGCATTGCGTGAACCGCAGGGGACTCCTAGCTATGATTAGCCAAATCGACTAGTTCCTCACCAAATCTGAAAAATTGGAACAACAAAGACTCTTTTTTAGAGCGAAATCGAGGAGGAGAGAGGGACCAAAGGGTCTGAGCGCAGCCTAGAGTAGGCATAGGAGCAATCATGGTAAGATGGTATGGTGTGGGCTGGTAAGGAAGAGGCTTCATGATGGCGGTCTGTGATAGAGGCAACGATGAAGGCGGCGAAGGGCTGAAGAAAGGTGAGGGAGACTGATAATAGCAGAAGGTAGGTGTTGCAATACTCATGGTTGATGGCCATAGCACAAAAAGTGGATCTGGAGGCTTCATGAAAAGGGAGGGAAGAAGGGGGCAATGCGGCTAGGGAAACATGAGACACTCTCTCTCTAACCTAATCTCTCTCTAGAGTTTTCGAAGAGCAAGGTACCATTAGACAAGATGACCTTCATCGAAAGGCACAAAGCGGCAGCATCTGAGGCTCTTAAAGAGGGAATAACCTCCCCTCTTTTAATAGTTGTTTTTGCTAGTAATCCTTGAACGGTGGTGCAAATTTCTTGAGGTCCAAGAAAGAAGTCTACATTCAATCTTGAACTAGAACAAACTTTAATTATATATAATAGAAAGTCTAGGTCATCACCACAAGACGTGAACAAATAATGACATCAAAATTTCTTGCCAACAAAACCAACTAAAATTGGTTGAAATTAAGAGTACTTCTGAAGTGCTATTTTTTATAGTAAACTACAGCAAAGGTTATAAAACGATTTGAAATTAAGACAAGTCGACAAGGTGGTGTAGCCATGGTGGAGGTTTGAGTGCTTTAACTACCCATATAGACTACTCTATTTTTTGTTACATAGTTTCCTATATAATCCAATTGACGTTTAGCTTATGAATGTCTCTCTTTTTTTAAGGTGAGAAAGTTTCACTAAAACTGACCTATGAAGAACAGCAGGTATTATCTCATGCATTTTCTATGCCACCCTGGATTTATCTTAAGCCATTATCATCGTCATCATTTCAGTTTCATACATGCAAATGGACGCAGTAATCATTTCAAAAATTATATTTATAGTAAAATCAAATTTCCAGTCCGGATGTATAAAAGTTTGGCTCGTGGAGCTCAGTGATACTTGTAGTGACTTGTATTAAAACATATGAAGATACACTATTTGTTCTTTGGAGCATGGTACAATGCAAGGTACCCAAAGGACGAAAAACTACAGACGATTGAAGTTGACAGCATGGTAACACTATGCGCATGGAATTAGATGGGGCCATTGGAGGTGGAAATGGTTACTAATGCCATGATGATCCCCAAAAAGAGAAGCCTATGATATTTCCATTTCAACTTCTGCAATTTCACACAAGAGGCCAAGCATAAGAAGCTCCTGCCGTGATGATTGATAACGCATTCCTGCATCCTTTCTCACTTGTATTGGAATCCACGCCTATGCTTTCTCTTTGCTCTTTTCTTTTGTCTTGTTTTCCTTATGATCTTCTTGTCTAAAATTTGTGCTACATTTATGATCCCACATGAGCTGTAAATGTTAATCTATGCTTTCTATAGTAATTACTGGCCGGAAGTAGGGGTGGGCAACAAACCGGTATTCATTGGGCTAAACGGTTGGCCTGGTTAAAATAGAGCTAATAAAGGACCGGATCAATAATAGACTGAGTCAATAATCGGTCAGCCCATTATGGCATATTAATAGGCCGAACTGGACTGGCCTATTAATGGCCCGTTTGGTGACCCATTATTTTTTTTCAACCTAATTGACACACTAGTTTACATGTTCTAATTAGTTAAGCTCATTACCAACACTTTGTATATAACAATAATTATTATACACCGTTATTTTGCACAAGTTTGTTCTGTTTTTAAATAGGCCCAAAGCGGGCCGCCCATGGGCTGACTTGACTTGACCCATTTATTATAGCTTGGTTGTGTATTTTCTAACTTTCAATTTGCACTAGTTTAATTTGGTTCAAAATTACAAAGACATTGGTTGAAAAATTGACTCACCAAAAACACTCTTTGGGTGGTAATGGGCAGGCCGGGTTCATTTAGCCCATAACCGAGCCCGGTTCATTTACAAATGTACTGGACCTAGCCCATACCGTTTAGTTAATAGGCCAACCCAATCCGTTGTCCACCCCTAGTCGGAAGGGTTAATTAGTTACTAAGTTTTTTTTGTTAATTTCAGCTGATTTAAGGATTTAAAAATTTGAAAACTCACCATAGAAGTTTAATAAATCTTATGATTTTATTATCCCAACAATATAACTCACTCCAACAACAACAAGGTCTTTGCACCAAAAAAAATAAAATAAAATGGAGTATAGTTGGTACTTATGCTGTCATTACTGCGAAATTATATGGGCCAATATTCGAACAATGTAACTCAAGCGCATCCACTACAAATAATGGACACAACTTGTGACAATATTAGCTAAAACTAATCATATTCTTTCTTGCAGACATGCAAGCACATACACATGTGCACAGATATATGAAAGTACTTGTCAAACGTTGGCTTTGTGCATGATTATATAAAAAATATATATATAGTTTGGATAATCATGTACCAATGAATTTATATAAATTTATATCCATATTAAATTGAGTGAAAATATATGTTTTGGAAAAGTGTAATAATATAATTGATTTTCTATTATGTCATACTAGTATAGACCCGTGCTTTGCACGGTGATTTATAAAATACATAATAAGTATTTTACAAAAGACACATAGTAGCTATTATTATTTAGAAAAGAAGACACAAATAAGTTACTTAGTAAGTGATGTTGTTATAAGTAGAAATAAATTTTCACTATAAAAATTTAATAAGCCTAGTTATTATAGTTAGAATTTTTTAGTATTATATACTTTTTTATCCTTTTCTTTTAAGGAATTTTTATCTTTGAAAATATATTTATTCTGGTCACAATTTCAAGTTATCTCAATACGTAGTTATAATATGTCAAAATTAGTCATCCATGATGTGATTAGACTCCTCCTTTTGAAATCATGAAGTTAGGTGGCCTTTTATTACAAAATATGTCATCGAATTCTTCTTTAGACAATATATCTCCCTAATGTTAGTGTTCCACTTAAATCATGAGTTGCAATACAAATGAGTTATTGTAGATTTAGGATCATAGATTTAGTGATTTTAGGTGATTTGAATTAAGCAAATTTTATTTTTTTGGGAAAAGGGGGACTATGAAAATAGTAGATGGATTTAGAAAAGTAATAAAAATTATCATATACGGTAGCTGATCTATTGGTTTGAAACTACCTTCCAATTTATATAAGTTGTCCAAAAGATAATGAATTAGCATAAAGGCGCATGTTAAGATATTTTAGTTAAATCATGGATCATGATTAGTTGCAACATATTACCCACAGAGTTCTGACTGTCTATTTAGTTAACTCATAATTTAAAAACCCAAAAATAGTATTTTCAAATTTGTTCATTCGATTAGCTAACCTAAAATGGGGTTATTTTATTTCTTAAAATTGGAAGGACCCATCAAAATCTCAATTAACACGTGATTTTCAAAACAACAAAAAAACCCAAGAAATTAAAATTTTCTATAACCTTACCTTCTGATTTGTGTCTTAAGTTAACTATATGACATGATTAATGATCATGACATGATTAATGATTTTGAACATTTGTCATGATTTATGAAAAAAAACTTGCAAATAGTATTCAAGAATGCATTACAGTATTTTACTAAACAACAAAAATTGTTACATTGATTCAAGTATCCATTACAGTATTGAATGTATGCCATGATAAATATATATATATATATATATATATATATATATATATAGAAATAGAATTCAAGTATGCATCGTAATTTCTAACTAAACAATGGAAATATTCAAGCATGCATTATAGTTTCTAACTGAACAATGGAAACAGAAAATTACATTAATTCAAACATGCATGTAATATTGAACGTATGCGATGATTTTAAAGAGAAAACTGAAAAATTACATTTGTTAATGTTGGAGGCATATTTTGAACGTGAATAAGTTAATCAAAATCGTTCTAAAGACTTTATAAATTAGGATCAACTTTTTAATATTAAACTCATCCCATATGTCCATTAATGCAATTTGATCCTACTGCTAGGGTTCCTAACCTAATGAAATCTCCCAACAACCCCTCCATATTGTTGTAAACCCCAACCTAACCACCTCAGTTAATATCCGAAATAGCAAAACTTTTGAATACATAGAGGACCATACTCTTATCTACGTATGTAAAAAAGAAAGTCAATTTTTGTAGTTTCTTTTATATATCTTAACAATAACTTTTGTAAATTATGAAAATCATATTATAATTTGTAGTATAGATATTTGAAATTTTTTAATTGATGTAAATAAATAGGTCACCAAACAATTTAGATATATGTGAAATAGTTTGCATTGTTGTTTCCATTAAAAATTTGAAACGCCAAGAGAGAGGATCAAATTATTAGAGTTTTTCTTATAAAAAAGCAAAAATCCATAAATGAACAACATAAATAAAACATGAAATAATCTAAACACAATTAAGTTATTAATACAATATAATATAATATAAGTAAAAAAATTTTAACCTAAGTCATAAATCGAACGGAAATAATTAAGAGTATAAACGAATCAAACCAAACACCACCACTATTAATCAAGCCGGACAAAAACTACACATAAAAAACTGAGATTACGAATTGTAGCAAGAAATCAACGATGGCGTCAATTAGTGAAAGATTAAATATCAAGAAAAGAAAATTAAGCCACTTATAGGAGGGAATTACAAACAAAAAAGTACAAAAATTTCAATCAAATATGATCAAGCATTTTGACACTACTAATTACAAAAGAGGATGTCACTTGCTAACGAACTAACAAATTAATACAAATAAATATATGAGGAAGGGAACGATAATTATTATATATATGGAAGCGAGATAAAAAAGATCACTTTGACATACATGACCAATGAGCAAGAAAGCAGAATTGATTTCAACTATGAGACGTATTCTAATGTATAATTTCAACTATGAGTAAGAACTACTTGACTATTTACACCAATATTGAAGGTTCAAGAATGATATCTTTTTCTCTATAATTTCCATAGTTATTTGTCACTAACTACTTTATAATTCATATTTCCATAATTATGGGATTATTCTTTATTGGGATTTGACTTTATTATTTAAAATAATACTAAAGATATAGTCACTCTATAATCTTTATTTCAACTGTTACAGAATTATACTTCTCGGGATTATACTTTCCTATAATCATTTTCTTAGTTGTTAATGATTTTCCCACCATTATGGAATTATACTTTCTGATATTATACTTATCGAGATTAATCTTTTTATACAATTTAGTGGTGATAAGGAGACAGAGGGAATTCAAAAGGTTTAAGAAGGATGTTTTTTTTATAATTTTCATAATCACTAATTATTGCATAATCATTCCTTTTAGAAAAAAAATACTCCATAATCCTCATTTCGACAATTATGGAATTATACTTCATAAGGTTATACTTTCTTACGATCATTTCCTTATTAATGATTTTTTCCCTTACTATTATGTGAGATATTTGAAAATTATAAATTAATTATTTTCAACAATCGGACGGTTGTGATGATGAGAGAGAATGAATCCAAGGGTTCAAAATCTCTAATTAATAAGAATGCACGAAAATTTCACATCATCACAACATTGCTTTTATATATAGTATAGATTAAGTATTTTTCTTTTCACTCATAATAATATTTTCCTAAAGTCTCCCTTTGTTTAACTAGCATCTACCCTTAAACCTTTGACCTTAGGCCTCACCATTGAGATGAATGCCAAGAAAGAAGGGCAAGTCCTGATGTGCACCAACTTCTTCATAGCCCCTTTGATTTGTTGCTTGATTTCTATTTATCATTTTATTTTTTATTGTTTCTCTTGATGTGTTATACGATATTATATTCGTGTATATCTTTTCACATCCCTAGTCTAAATCTTTATAATTACTAAAAGATACTAATTCATATAAAAATTATTACTAAAGTATATATATATATAAGCCATGTAACACATGGTATTATTTGACATTTTTTTGATGTTTCCAGCCTTTTAAAATAAATAGAACCTTGAGTTTTAGGAATTCATCATAATTTCACGTCTCCCCTAGACAAATCAAGATACAAGTTATACTAGCAGAGTTAAAATATTATGTGCAAATTAAACTCATGAATTTGAAACAATCAAACTCGTAGCAGTGAAACGGATATGCTCTTTAGATATAATCTATGTAAATATATTAAAATAAAACAAACTTTGTTGTCCTATTATTAGAAGATTCTTGAAGTATGATTTTGATTCCTTTTTTGCTCCTTACATAATTCTTTCTTCTTCTTCTTTTTTAGTTTTTTCATTCTTATTACTAGAAGAATTTTGAAGCATTATTTTGATTCCTTTTTTAACACCTCCCATATTATTATTTTTCTTTCTAATTTAAAAAATAATATACATAATAAAGGATTTTGATTTCTAATATTACCAAAAACTTGACAATAATTAATAGTTCCAAAGTAATAAATAAATATTTTAATAATAAAAGATTTTGATTTCCAAAGTTATGCACACCCCTAATTTCAAATCTCCTGCCATTAACTTGTTTTTATAATTATGTTATATCAAAGACTAATGTATTTATCATAGTGGGAAATATAACATTTCTCAATTAAATAATAAAAAATGACCATTTTAAATAAAATAGCTACATATATAAATATCATGCATCCTTAAGCTAGTGCAATAATTAATTATAAAATGTGGTCCCAAAAGTTGTTAATGTTGAACACAACTGAAATTAATCATGTAAACTAAGCTTCTACGATATCTGAATAGGAGTTGTGTTTTACAAATTTACAATCTATGAAATAGATCAGCCCCTAACAAAAATATTTTTGTTCTCATTTTTTATTTGCCTTTTTAAAAAAAAAAATCTATTCAACTAACGATGATGTCTTCACCAATTTTTTGGATGCAAAGAGAAGTACATCATCCACATATAATCATTGAGTAGGATACAAAACCAAAGTTTGTGAGTACATATAATCAGTTAAAACTTGCACAAATAAGTAGATTTCGCAAATGGGTCAGTTGATTCAAGTACGAGTCGGGTAAGGGTGGGCAACAGACCGGGTCGGGTGGAGTTAGGGTCGACCCATTTACAAAGTGGACTAGGTTGCATCATGATCGACCCATTAACTATTTGGTCCGGGTCGGGCCTTTTATGTAAATAAACGGGTCGAATTGGATCAGCCCATGGGCGACCTGCTTTTGACCCGTTTTAAAATGGAACAAACTTGCACAAAAAACTGTGTATAATAATTATTTTTATGTATAAAGTTTTGGTAATAAGTTTAACTAATTAAAACATGTAAACTAGTGGGCCAAATAAGTTGAAAAAAATAATTAGTCACTAGACGGGCTATTAATGGGTCGATCCGTTCATATGTCTTAATGGGCCCACCCACTATTGACCCGGTCTATTATTGACCCTATTTTAAACGGGTTGACTCAGTTGACCCAATGGGTACCCGACCCATTACCCACCTCTAGAGTCGGGTTGTCGGGTCATGTTTTGAGTTAAGTGGTACTTCGGGTCGGTCCGGTTTAGATCGGATGAACTTCGGTTCGAGTCGATTTCGTATCAACCGATTTTTGGCCAATACGCTTGTCATATAAACATGAACAACTTTGTAGAAAATGTCGGGTTGGGTATTATTCGGTTCGGGTCAATTCAGGTTTTGGATTCACTTTCAGATGAGCGTATTTCGAATACTAAGTCAGGCATAGATTCGGATCGTTCGGTTCGAATTTCGAATCTCGCGTCTGATAGTGCAAAAGCTACTAAATCACCCTAGAAGGGGGTGAATAGGGTGATGATCAAAATCGCAAATTAACGAAAATGAAATGCGGAAAAATAAGCGTGGATAAAACACAAGCGAATCTTTAACGATGTTGGGCCTTAACAGGCTTAATCCCCGCCTATAACTCCCTAACTCTAGGATTAACCCAAATTTTTATTAGGAGAGATGATTACACAACTCTAGAGTACACCTACTCTAAGTTCCAAGTTACAAGTTGACCCTTCAACAAGTCGTTGGTAGAGTTGACCTTTCAACTCTATGATCCCACCCAAATTACAACTTGAACAATACAATGAAATGTAACATATATATAGAAACAAATTCAAGCTCAAGGTATGCCAACAAGTTCTCGAGTAATGTGTATGCCAATGAGTCCTTGCTCTCTCTTGTTGTCTCTTGCTGCCAATCTCTTCCTCTTTTATAGATGAGAGGTGTAAAGAAGAGTTGAGAAAAATATGACATGTGACCGTTGCACATCTTATGGAAATCCAATCTCCATGCCTGATTTCAAGGCTTTGAATTGACATTCCAAGCCCTTGATTTTTCTGTTCTTGCTCAAGTACTTCCAACGGCTACTTTTCTTGATTTGGGCTGAATATCTTGGCTGAGAATCTTCTAGAACCATTCATAATTTGCAGCATAATCTTCCAAGATATTCTATCACAAGATATTATCATATTAAGAGCAAACCTTTGGCATTCATAAATGTAGCTCCACAATCTTATATTCAAATTTGAATCACACAATTTAATATCATAAAGATCACATGTTCAAATTTGAATATTAAACAATCTCAAAGATATTGTGACACCTTATATAAAATCAATTAAGTAATATTAATATTCCAACATCCACTTCAAAAATATAGCACATTTAAACAATCATAATTATTAAGATAATTCAAATATAACATGATGAATATGTCAATTGATTAATCTCTTTTTGTCTTTTATCAAAACATATTAAAAAACTCAATGTGAGCTTTTAAAAAAGCTAACAGTCTCCCCCTTTTTGATGAAAGACAAAACCCAATAAAAATAACATATTCATACAATTTTAAATGGCACACCATGAAAAGTTTTCCAAATACTTCTCCCCCTTTTTGTATTTCATCAAAAAGGTAGCACAAGAGGAGAAGGAAAAAATCGAAGCACAAAAATTATGACAAACGCATATAGCTTCCCCTTAACAAATCAATGACATATAAAGATGCTCCCCCTCAATATAAGGGTTTAAAAACTAACATTTTAATCAATAATATATCCTAACATGCATGCATTGACTTGATATTCTTATTGCAAGATATCAACATGTTAATATAACAATTCTTCCCTCTTCAAGAGTAAATCAAGATTATCAACAAATCATCAAGCAATATAATTATTCCTTATAGAAAGAAACAATATCATTTATATGAGTGCTAGCGAGCATAGCATTATGCACAGATATTATGGACAAATAGGTTGAGAAAATAGACAAGATATCATTTATGCATAAAGATAATCACATGACATAATAGCATAAGATATGACGTAATATTAATCATTCAAAGATAACACCACATTCCATTTGGTAAGAATTCAAATTTTGATGTCTATTCATGTTGTTGAAATAAAAAAAAATCCAACCCTTGATTCAATCACACCAAAATTCCCAGTTGTTACCTACAGTTTAAGGCCTTAAACTGTATTTCAGGGCCTTGAAATCTGAGCAACGACAAAACAAACGAACTTACCTTATTTTTACTTTTGGCAAACCATAACTTACCATATGCCTTTGCGAAACTCCAATGTTTCCTTGTCCACTTAAATTTTCAAGAGGATCAAATGCTATTGAAAATTCATTATTAGTACATAAATGAGGAGTCAATAATATCCCACGAACATGTGCATTCTTTTTTGATTTCTTCAAGAATGAAGTTGCTCGACCAAATCTTAATACCCTTTTCTTCTTGGATTCAAAATTATTAGAAGTAAGAAAAATTAATGAGGTAAAATTTTTCTTTCCCTCAATCTTGACACATTTTCTTGATTTAACACCACAATCAAGAATTTTTGAAAGTTGAAAATTGGGTGTGGCATTTAAATCCTAAAAAATGTGACTTGGAGAAATACTATTGTTTCAAAATTCAATTATGGATGTTACCTCATCCTTACCGCTTTGAAAAATAGATGAATCAATATTTTTCTCACCATTTTCAAGAAATTCCTCAATTTGGGCATGCTTGACATCATTATGTATAAACCGTTGAATTATATCATCATTTTCATGTTCTTGCTCTTTAAGTGGTTGGTGATCCTCAACTTGTTTAATATTTCCATCCATGATTATTTCATCCTGCACCACAAATTCGCGTAATATCACATTTTGATTAGTATCATATAAATTATAAAGAGTCTCCCAAATTTCCTGGGCACTATCACAATGTGAGATAAACTCATAAATATCAACAGTAAGAGCACAATGTAAAATGTTTATAGTTTTAAAATTTTTGGATACCTGCTTGTAATCATCGTCAGCATATTCATCTTCCGATTTCTCAATAACTATTGGACCTTTGACCATGATCTCCCAAAGATCGAGACCCTTACGCTTGATATAACGTTCCATTGTTTCCTGCCACAAAAAATAATTATTACATTTAAAAAGCGAAGGCCAATCAGAGTCAAAATCATAACTAGCCATGGGATCGAGCTATTAGACGGTAAAGTCTTCAAAAAATAATACTAGCTCTGATACCAATTGTTGGCTCGGTTTGGCTAGTTAAATCACCCTAGATGAAGGGGTTGAATAGGGTGATGATCAAAATCGCAAATTAACGAAAATGAAATGCGGAAAAATAAGCGTGGACAAAACACAAGCGAATTTTTAACGAGGTTGGGCCTCAACAGGCTTAATCCCCGCCTAGAGTTCCCTAACTCTATGATTAACCCGAATTTTTATTAGGAGATAATTACACAACTCTAGAGTACACCTACTCTAAGTTCCAAGTTACAAGTTGACCCTTCAATAAGTCGTTGTTAGAGTTGACCCTTCAACTCTATGATCCCACCCAAATTACAACTTGAACAATACAATGAAATATAACATATATATATATATATATATATATATATATATATATATATATATATATATATATATATATATAAGCAAATTCAAGCTCAATGTATGCCAACAAGTTCTTGAGTAATGTGTATGCCCATGAGTCCTTCCTCTCTCTTGTTGTCTCTTGTTGCCAATCTCTTCCCCTTTTATAGATGAGAGGTGTAAAGAAGAGTGGAGAAAAATATGGCAAGTGACCGTTACACATCTTGTAAAAATCCAATCTCCATGCCTAATTTCAAGGCCTTGAATTAACATTCCAAGCCCTTGATTTTTTCTGTTCTTGCTCAAGTACTTCCAACGACTACTTTTCTTGATTTGGCCTGAATATCTTGGCTGAGAATCTTCTAGAACCATTCATAATTTGCAGCATAATCTTCCAAGATATTCTATTACAAGATATTATCATATTAAGAGCAAACCTTTGGCATTGATAAATATAGCTCCACAATCTTATATTCAAATTTGAATCACACAATACAATATCATAAAGATCACATGTTCAAATTTGAATATTAAACAATCTCAAAGATATTGTGACACCTTATATAAAATATAGCACATTTAACCAATCATAATTATTAAGATAATTTAAATATAACATGATGAATATGTCAATTAATTAATCTCTTTTTGTCTTTCATCAAAATATATTAAAAAAATTCAATGTGAGCTTTTAAAAAAGCTAACAGCGTCAATTTTAACATGTCTACAAATAAGCTAGTTTATCCTCTACTTATCCTTTGAAATGGATCAGGATCAGCGAACATGCCACACAAAGAAAGAGACAGCAATAGAGGCCTACACAATACCTTGTGTAATCTTGAAACAATGTTCACCCTAGCTACCCCAAGGGCCAGCTTTTAGCAAAGAAAAGTCAAAAAATTGGATTTTTTTCTCATTAGGGTAATCATAGAAAGCCTGGTTAAAGATGACACTAGAGTGGCATGCATAGCTTAATTACCAACAATTAAGAAGGTTAGGGCAAAATGAACCAGTTGCTTTGAATGCTTTCGTTAGTCAAAAGGACAAATCCTAAAGCTGGAGAAAACAGAAAAAGAGGAAATTACTTTGATGAAGGTTATTTTAAAAAAATATATATATTTACAAAATGTTTTACATCTCACATTTTTCACCCATTTCCATGTCAGTTTGGCCTCTTTTCACGACCATCTGATCACCTTTATTTTTTTCTTCTTCTTTTTTTTTTTTTGCATGTCCGGCTAGTTATTTATGATGAACTGTTCTTTCTCTTTTTCCTGTCAACAAAAGAGTTCTTTCCCATAAAATTTTGTCTTTATGCTTTCACTACTTTCGTGTTTGAACACTTTAAATTTTGTCAAAAAGAAATTCCCAAATTTATGCATGTCATTTTGCCTTCAACATAACTTAATCAGAATGATATGTAGGAGCGTATTTACATTTAACTAAAAAGAACTATATTTTTGAATCTATAAAATACGGTTAAAGTGAAAATAATTTATGCTAGGTGAAATTACTTCACTTACATCAAGGATTTGTGTGGAATTATGGACGAAATTTCCGTATTTACGGTCATACTTACAAATTCTATAAATAATGACCCTACGAAGTAAAAATTATCTAATTTTGGTAAATCACTAAAATATATGTGTATTAATTAACTCAATCGGTGAGATTGAGAGCCTGTATAAATGAAATTGTAGATATGATTTTCCTCCCATTCAAAATAGGAAAGACTATAAAGAAGATTAGCATTAATTTAATCTAAATTGATACATATAAATTAAAATTTAAAATTGTAAACTTATTATTTATTAAATCCGATCAATAAAAGTAGGAATTCTGCAAAGTTGAACCTATGTTTCAAGGTTGTCCCACGTAACAAATGCAAATTTGATATTCAAATTCAACTTGGATAATTGCAGGCATGAGAGGGAGGATTAGTGGGGAACATGATTAATTGGGTTCCAAACTAAGCGGTGTTAAGGTTAGTTAATTATGAATTAGCAGGATCCCAAAATATTCCCCCTTTTTTTTTTAAGGACCCTACCCTCTACTCCTCCAGAGGGGACAGTGTATCTCTTTATTCAAGGAGTGTCCCATGACCTTTCTTTTTCAAACCCATGAGCATGACCTAACAATCTGGAAATTCTGGATTTCCTTTGCACAGTTGAGGCCCCCACTTCTTTTGTCTTGCTCCTTCGTCCATCAAACATCCTTCACATTTCCAAGGCTCTGTGTGGTTTGCTTGGACTAGGATTCCCTCTCTCCATGGTAAATCTAGGACGACCCTCTTCTTTTTTACGGCTGTGAGTATTTAAGTTATAATTTACATTTTTTTATAATTTTTTTATAGCTCTTTGCAATTCTTTATATTTTTAATAAAAAATTTTATAGCTCCATGCTTAGTGATGGTATAACATTAATTTCATAAATATCACCGGCATATGACACATAATTTACTTTCAAGAAATAATTTATTTCGCAAATCAAATATTAAAACCCAACAATTAGCATGCATATCTAAAAATTATATTTATAAAACTTTTTAATAATTCAACAGTCGCTTACATCTGTCCGTACAACTTCTTATAACTCTCACAACTTCTTTATGGTTCTTACTGTTCCTAACACTTCTTGCGGCTTTTTACAGCTACTTATATTTTCTTACAACTTACAATTCCATTTTATCGCGAAAAAAGGACATGCCCTAGAAGTTGTATGTGCATTCTTTGTTTTCTTTTCTTTCTTTTTTTTATTGATCACCTATATAGAGACATGTATTTTATAAAAATATCCTAGGTGAGAGTGGTATGAAAAAAAATTAGAAATACACTAATGCTTGAAGATGAGATTTATGTTCTCTACTCTTATTAACCTTATTTATTGAACAATTTAACAGAACTCATACTTTTTAACACATTGTCACAAAATATCAACTTTAGTTCTTTTTGAAGTGCAGGATAAGAGTTTATGGGGATAAATGCAATTTTTCAACCGAGATGATGTTTAACCAATTGAATAAATATTACATAATATTTATATTTAAGTTTGCAATCCTTTACTAATTTTGTTATTAGTAGTTCTAGTTCTTTGAAATCAAGATTCAAAATAAAAAAAAAGGAATGTCCAAATATTCAAGCGTAATTAATTTGACCAGCTAAAGGCCTCTTAGTTTAGTGGCACTATTGTCATTTACTCACAAACATTTTAACACACTTGAGTTTGATTGTAAGTAATTCCAATTTCCTTACGTACGAATTTAAGGAGTGACTAACAAGTCTTTAACTCTGAACTTTAATGGATTCTCCTCCCTTCTTGAACCTTTAGAATTCTCAGTCTCAGTGAGCTTTTCCTAAATAGGATAGTGGGATGGTTCAATTTATCAATGTTTTTTTCTTAATAAAAAAAGTCCATTTTGATTGACAAAGCTCAATTGTATCAAGGATTGAATTCACCTTGATATGATTGAAGCTTAGCTCAATAAGTTGGGCTCAATGTGACTGGACTGTGCAATCCATGGAAAGAAAAGTATTTAGAGGGTTTTAAAGATCAACATTTCCCCTAATTGGTATATGAGAGCAGCAAAATGGATTTTAAATAGTTAATTCAATGTCTGGTAATAGCACGGAAAAATATTACAATATATTTACAAGGATTCAAAAGAGTGTGGATTCAAAAATTTTATAATATATAATATCCTTCTTTCAAATACAAAATTTTATGTGTCAATCTATTTATGGGTCTCTTTTATGATATTAGTATATAAAATTTAAAATTTCTCTCATGAATATTGGATGTACGAGACACCCGTTTTGACACTATGGATCTGGCCCCATTTGAGAAGTGTGGACATCCATTGCTGTACTATGGGTTGACTTTCGTGGTTCAATTATAAGCGATGAGCTAGCTACTAGTAGTGATCATGTTCTCATAAGATAATAGGATAATTTCTTACAGTTTGTTTATTTCACTGAGTGTATAGTTTACCTTCGTTTACAATTCTTTGCATTACCTCCAACTCTTTCTTACTACTGTTTGCCCCTCTTTATGGCTCTTCAACTCATAATTCCAATACTATTTTTTACTGCTCCTTGATGTGCCCACTCCTCGCTAAGAGCACATGCAGAGCTATGCTTACAAGGGAAACGGGGGAGAGAGAAGGTTTGTAAGGTGGGGAAGCTTTGCAGCACTGGCCTCATGGCTCGTAGAGATGACCCCCCCCCCCCCCCCCCACAAAAAAATGTTTACCTAGTTCCACACTCGGAATCGGTTTGGAAGCGATGGTTCAGTTAGACCGGTTTTGGAACTGGTTCTAAAATCTAAGACCCGGTTATAACCAACTCTTGAAATTTTGGAATCGAAATCGGACCCACTATTCGGTACTGGACAAGATTTTAAAAATTTTGATAAAAAAATATAAAAGTAAACTCTTATTCCCCAAGTAATGTATCTTCTGTGCCGAGGCCAACCCCCAACTACTTAGTTTAACTCTTTGGCTTTTTTACTTTCAATTTATTAACAACTTACTCTTTGTGTATCTCGACTACCATGGATTTGTTCCTTAAAGTTTTGGTTTTTGTCCTCATCAAGCTTCTTGCTTACAATATTTATTTTTATATTATTTTGATAGCTTCCCTCTCTTTCTCTCTCTATATTTCAAGTGAATTAAAATAGTTTTTAGGTTTATCTTCATTTTGTAATCTTAATTTGTAGGCCTGTCATTAACATTGTTTTCATTTCTCCGAGTTTATTTTAGATTTAGAGCATGTGAATTGCCTTTGCTGCTTGCTATATATTTGATTTAGCCTTATAATTTGGTTTTTAGGAATTTGACCTCAATATGGGTTCTTGACTTCCCTCAATCCCTCCCTCTTTCTATTTTCTTAGTGAAAAACGAAAACAAAAAAAAGAACATGACTTAGGAACCGGGTATTCGGAACCAGACCCGATCCCGACCAAGTCTAGTATTGGGTCCAAAATTTTTGGACCCGGTTGAACTAGTACCAGGACTAATTCCAAATTCTAGAACCCGATTCTAACCGGATCCAGTTTCGATTCCTGAAAATTCAACCGGGTACCCAGTCTCGTTCACCCCTAGTAGCTCGTACCTTGTTGAAGCACTCGAGTCGCGAGCCAGGCATGCATAATTTTTTTGGTGCATCACTGGGTCAAAATGACATCGTTTTGGTGTCTGACCCAGGTTTGTTTTTTTGACCATTGCTTCGAACTAAAAGAAAAGGAAAATTGTGTTGGGCTGGGCTAGAATTCGGGACCGTTGGGCAATGTTAATATGAGCAATGACTAGTTTGACCCGCTCTCATTTTTTTATGAATTTATTTTTATTCTATAAATAAGCTTCCATTTATAACAAATTGCGCACACAAAACTTCCCAATTTCCCTCTCTGTGACAAATTTTGTGAGAAAGTTGGTGAACGAATTCTCAATGAAAGCTTTTAATTAGTTGTGTTATCAAAATATTATGTACAAATTATTTTGAACTGAAATAATAAACCCAAATAACAAAGCAAAACATAAAAACTAATGTTTTGACCTGGTTGGAATCAGTTCGGACCCAGGGGTATGGACCCGAACTCGGTTAAACTAGTTCTGGGATCGGTTCTAAAATCTAAGACTGGGTTATAACCGGGTCTTGAAATTTTAGAACCGAAACCGGACTAAGTATCTGATACCCAGTCAAAATTTTAAGAATTTTGATAAAAATATAAAAAGTAAACTCATATCCCCAAGTGATGTGTCTTCTGTGCCCAGTCCCGACCCCAATTACCCCAGTTTAACCGTTTATCTTTTTTGCTTTCAATTCATTCCCAACTTACTCTTTGTGCATCTCGACTGTTGGAGTATGAGAGTAAGTGTTGTCCCACGTTAGTAAAATTAAAGGGTTTGAGCATGTATATAAGCTTGTGAGTTACTCTACCTACTGCTAATTGGCTCTGGGCTGAAACCTCATTTGAGCTTATATGCATGACTCTTTATTTGTAGCCCAATTGATACAAAAATTTGACATAGTATCAGAGCAGGTTGTTCGATCTTGATTTGCCACTGTCCCGATTTGATTAAAATTGTGTGCACTTGTTAGGCCTTGTTAGTAGCCCATACGTGAGGGGCGTGTTGGAGTATGAAAGTGAATGTTGTCCCACATTAGTAAACTTCAAGGATTTAAGCATGTATATACGCTTGTGAGTTACTCCACTCATTGCCAATTTGTTTTAGGCTGCAACCTCATTTGAACTTATATACATTGACTCTTTGCTTAATGACCCAATTGATATAAAATTTAACATGAACCATAGGAGGACCATATGGAAGCTGCCAAACGAGTTTTAAGGTTTCCAAAAAGGGTACCAGGACAAGGTTTGTTACTCAAGAGTGATTCTGATCTAAAAGTCTATGCCTATTGTGATACAGATTGGAGGACATGTCCTCTTACAAGATGCTCCCTAAGTGGTTATTTCGTCACTATTGGTGAATCTCCTATATCCTAGAAAACAACAAAACAAAGTATTGTCTCCAGATCCTCTGCAGAAAATGAATATCGTGCTATGGCAAATGCAACCAGAATTAATACAGATTAAATCTTTTCTTGCTTCATTATGGGTAGTTTTGGACAAGCCTATGAAAGGCTATTGTGATAATCAAGACGTGTTGCATATTGCTAAGAATCCAGTCTTCCATGAACGATCAAAGGATATCGAGATCGATTGTCATTTTGTTCAGGAACAAATTATTTACGGAGACTTCTTTACTAAACCTCTTGGGAAGCAATAGTTTCAATTCCTCGAAGTCAAGCTAGGCATGGTAAATTTGCGTTGCTCCAACTTGAGGGTGACTATTAGGAAACAAATAATGTATATCACTTTGTTTAGGAAACAAATTCTTTGTATTATTTTGTAATTATTTTCTTGAGATAATCTTGGCAATATTTTCGGTAGTTTGGGCAGCAAGCTAGGGCAAGAGTCGTAACCTAGGTGTGTAGAATTAGATGTGTAGTTGGTATCAAGAGTTACACAAAATTCAATACAAGTCTTGATCAATTGTCACCAAAACCTCTATGTTTATTCAAAATTCTTCATCAACTGCCATTGATTTCTTCCTTCAAGTTTTGGTTCTTCTTCTCATCAGTCTTGCTGCTTACAGTATTTTTTTTTATATTATTTTGAGAGTTTTTCTCTCTCTTTTTCTCTATATTTCAAGTGAATTAAAATAATTTTTAGGTTTCTCTTCTTTTTGTTATCTTGATTTGCGGGTTTGTCATTAACGTTGTTACCAATTTTTCGAGTTTAATTTAGATTTAGAGTATGCAAATCGTCTTTGTTGTTTGCTGCATATTTGATTTGTACGATTTTTAGGAATTTGGCTTCAATGTGGGTTCAAGACTTCCCTTGATCCCTCCCTTTCTCTATTTTCTTTGGGAAAAATGAAATAAAAAAAAAGAAGAAGAACTTGACTTAGGAATTGGGTATCCAGAATCAAATCCGATCCCAATTAAATCCAGTATTGGATCCAAAATTTTTGGATCCGGTTGAATTGGTTCCGGGACGGGTTCCAAATTCTAGAACCAGGTTCCAACCAAATCTAGTTCCGTTTCTTGAAAATTCAACTGGGTGCTCGGTCTAGCTCACCCCTAGTGGCTCGTGCCTTATCAAAGCGCTCAAGTCGCAAGCTAGGTGCGCATAATTTTTTTGGTCCGTCACTAGGTCAAAATGACGTCCTTTTTTTGGCATTTTTAACCGTTGCTTCGAGTTAAAAGAAAAGGAAAATTGTGCTGGGTTGAGCAGAAATTTGGGACCACGGGGCAATGATAATATGGGCAATGGCTAGTTTGGCCCACTCTCTTTTTTTTTGTGAATTTATTTTTATTCTATAAGTAAGCCTCCATGTATAACAAATTGTGTACAAAAAGCTTTCCAATTTCCCTCTCTCTGAAATTTGTGAGAAAGTTGGTCAACAAATTCTCAATAAGAGCTTTTAATTAGTTGTGTCAACAAAATATTATGCGCAAATTATATTTCACAGAAATAATAAATAACAAAGCAAAACATCAAAACCAAAGTTTGACCCAGTTGGAATTAGTTTGGACCTGGCGCGTGTGGACCCAGACTCGGTTATACCAGTTCTAGGACCAGTTCCAAAATCTAAGAACCAATTATAACCGGCTCATGAAATTATCGAACCGAAATCGGACCCAATATCCGATAGCTGTTCAAAATTTTAAGAATTTTGTTGAAAAAATATAAAAAGTAAACTCCTAATCTCTAAGTGATCTATCTTCTGTGCCCAGACCCGACGTCGACTACCCCATTTTAACTCTTTGTCTTTTTTGCTTTCAATTTATTCCTAACTTACTCTTTGTGCATCTTGACCGCCATGGATTTCTTCCTTCAAGTTTGGTTCCTGTCTTCATGAGCCTTGTTGCTTATGGTATTTATTGTTATACTATTTTGGCAGTTTCCTCTCTTTCTCTCTCTATATTTCAAGTGAATAAAAATAATTTTTAGATTTCTCTTCATTTTGTAATCTTGATTTGTCAAATTGTCATTAACATTCTTTTCAATTCTTCTAGTTTATTTTAGATTTCGAGCATGTGAATAGTGGACAATTGATCTTTTAGTACCTTGACATAGGTGTCATTGATTTTTTCGGGTCTCACTTTTTTGGCTTAATTTTTTAGTACCCTGAGTTATGATGTTCCGATTTTTTGTTGCCTTCCGGATGCCTCCCTTAGTATTTTCTTTTTCACTTTTGGCCCAAAACTTTAAAAATTGCATAAAGACCCTTGGAATTGGGTAAAATATGCAAATAAGCTATTTTTAGGGGCTTTTCAAAAAATATACCTGTTTTAAACAATTAATTTTCTTATAATGACTTTCCTGGTACTAGTTATTACAATTTACTACTTATATCATAAATATTATACTTTTTGTGGTTATGGGTCCATCATGCTTAGCAAAATAATTAAAACTTAATTAGAGAGTTATCGACCATTACCTGAACTTCGTCGGCGTAAGACCCTAAAGTTCCTCTAACTTCCAGTTTACAAATATTACTAATCTCAACCACATCTTCCTCATATCAGGCACAACATAGATCCGTTTCGTTTCCTACCTCGGACTGTAGTCACTAATTAAATTCTAAAGGATAGTGGAACTTTAATCAATAAATTATAATATTTAAGACACAAGGTTCAATTGAATAACACTCCCTACTGGGAAACTTCTTTTGTTGAAAGCTTAAAAGTGAAAATATTACAATGAAAAGATTTAAGAGGAATTTAAACTACTAAGATCATCAGATATGCTTACTCATAGAGAAATGAAGAATTCCAACTTCTCTTTTGCGCAAATATGCTCAAATGATCATATCCCTTCTCGACACTCAGCTTCTCCTTTTATATAGAGGATGGGGATAAATCAGATATCCTAACGGCTACAGTAGACATTGCTTTTACTCATGGTTGCAATTACATTCACATGGCTATAGTAGACAACCTTATTTTACATACCTGACACTTGTCAAAACAGTACAATAATGGAGCAACCACTTTTCAGAGTTCTTTAATGCTGACAAGACTAGTCATCATTATTGAGATTATGCATACCTTCATCTCCAATAATATCTTCCAAACCATCATTATCCGAATAATCATGAAAATTCTCATCAAAGTGAAGATGCTCTGGATCCCATTTTTCAAATAATTCAAAAAAGATATTTCTTTCGTTTTTCTGATAAGAATTTTTCAGCTCCAACATCAAAAAGGTAATCAAAGATGTCTTCTGAAATCACTCCCTCTACCTTCATATATTCGTTAAACTCATTGTGATAAGCAAAAGTAGTGTTTCCACAATGCATAGTGTCTTTCCTCGTTCAATCAGTCCCCAACTTTGATGATAAATGTTGTAAAAACCAATGGCTCTTGCTAGAGCAGGATTAGTAACTAATTCGCATTGTTCTGGAAACCATTCTTGTCGTCGATCATTGGGGTCATCGCAATCAACTATTTGAATGAGATAATGAGCTAGCTTGGCTTTTCTATTTTCATATTCGATTAATGCACAATGTACCTCCACATATAGGAATCTATTATTTGGGATTTTTGTTGACTATCAGAAGATGTAAGAATCCAATAGATCCTTCTGCACATGCATTGTTGAAACTTAGTGAGTTTTGAGAAAAATGGAAACTTTGGATCTGTGAATTCCATAAAGTAACTACCATCCCGTATTCTTAGGCTTTAATGATGGGGTCATTTAGAGAGATTGTGTTTGCTGGGAAACTAACACCACCAACTCTAGAATTAACGGGAAAGCAGATTGTTGTACTCCAAGACTTCCGAATATTATAGGAATAATTATGATAACAGATTATACAGGCTGCATACCACTTATTGAACCATTTTTCTTGAACACGAGAACTTATTTTTTTCTTGAATATCATAAGGACACCTTAGGTAATTAACTTATAACTCTAAAAGGGAAAATTTTTAGGATATTAGGTAGGCAGAAGATAACAGACCAAAGCGTGATCTACTTTTTATATGGAATTCCAAATTATCTATAAGAACTTTACTAGAAGGAGTAACTGTTCTAGTAATAATGGCATTTTATATTAGATTTCCTCCTTTTCCGGCAGGAGTTCTGCTAGGGGTGAGCAAGACCGGGTACCTAGTTGGTTTTTTGAGAACTGGAACCGGACCTAGTTGGAGTCGGGTCCAAGAATTTGAAACCGGGTCCTAAAATTTGGACCCGGTCCCTAACCCGGTCGGGATTAGGTCTGATTCTGGTTACCCGGTTCTTAAGTAATGGTTTTTTTTTTCATTTTTCCCAAATAAAATAGAGAGAGGGATGGATTGAAGGAAGTTGAGAATTCATATCTAAGGCTAAATCAAATATGCAATAAATAGTAAAGCAGACTTACATACTTTGAAATAAACTCAAAGAATTGAAGCTAATGTTAATCAGAAACCCATGAATTAAGATTATAAAATGAACGATAAATATAAAAATTATTTTAATTCACTTGAAATAGAAAGAGAAAGAGAGAGAATTTGTCAAAATAATATAAAAACAAATACATAGTCACCGACAATGCCCATGAGGAGAAGAACCAAAACATAAAGGAAGAAATCCATGATCGTTTGAGATGTATAAGGAGTAAGTCGAGGATAAATTGGAAGCAAAAAAGACAAAGGGTAAATTAGGATAGTTGGGAGCTGGGTCTTGGTACAAAAGATACATCACTTGAGGATCAATGGTTTACTTTTTATAATTTTTCATAAAAAGTATTTAAATTTTGACCGGGTACCGGGTATTGGGTCCGGGTCTGGTTCCAAAATTTCGAAACCCAGTAACAAACCCGGTTATAACCGGGTCCTAAATTTTAGAACTGATCCCAGAATCGGTTTAACCGGGTCCAGGTACGGACCCACCAGGTCCAAACCAGTTTTGGGTCCAAACCAGTTATGGGTTCAAAACCGGGTGTTCAGTTTTTTTTCACCCCTAAGTTCTACTCTAATGATTACTATTGACGAGTTCTCGAGTTAAACTGTCTATGAGAGAGTTATTCGATCCCTATATATGTTCAATAGAGAAGAAAAATTGGTTAAGCCATAATTGCCAACGCAAGAGTCGCCATTGATAAACCAAGTATTCCTTTGTAATCAGTTCGAATAAGAAAAGGTTTTGGGGCTATAAAGATTAAGAACTTTTTAATTCCCCTTATGAGTGCAAGGATTTTTTTTTCCATCATGGGATAGCTGCATTCTGCCTTATTAAAATTTCCATTGCAATATTTGTAGAGTTTTTCTCCTTCTTTGATTTTGAGTATTGCACTCTAGGCTCATTGTTGGGATCTATCTCAAGAACTAAATCATCTCCTTTATTAGATAAATTAAGAACAAGAAGATTTTTATACATCTTTTTGAAGTTTTGAACAATCTTTAAATCACTAGTGATACATATCCAACTTACTTCTTTTTTAAGTTTTTGCTGCAATGGCTTTCTTAGTTTGGCTAAAGTTTTGATGAAATCTAAAACATAGGTAAGGCATTCAAGAAACCTTTCTAACTACTTTCTATCTTCAATCTTTTCAGGAAAATTTTTCATTTTTTTTCTAGAATATGCTTTTGTATGATGATTTGTCCAACTTTTATATCTAGGCCTAAGAACTTAATTTCTTATTCAGCATAGATGCATTTGTTCTTACTGAGTATAATACCATGATCAATGCATCTTTGGGTGACAACATCTTTGTGTTTTTCTATGATTTTGGAAAAGACAAGGATATCATCAATGTAAACTAAATAATAATGATTCAGGTCTTTGAAGATGTTATCCATTGTTCTTTGGAATATTTGATGTGCATTTTTAAGACCAAATAACATTACTATATGCTTATAATGTCCTTGTGGGGCACTACATATAGTTAAAGGAATGCTTTTCTTATCCATTTTTATCTACCAATACCGGCTTTTGCAATCCATTTTTGAGAACAAAGAGACTCCTTGAATTCTACTAAAAAGGACAGTTTTGTTAGAAATATAATACCCTTCAAATTAGCATTATCATTACGCTTTTTATAAATGATTGCCATTCTTGCTTTTCCTCTTTTTTCTTCTGCATGATTTCTTATCATGAAAGCGGCACTGGTGTGAGGACTCTTATTACTTGCTATTCTTGATTAATCCTTTATACAGAAGTTCTTTGATTTGGTTATCAAAGTCTTGAATGTCTAGGTGTGTATACACCATTTGTTTAACTCAAATAATAGGATTGGGATTTAACAAAGTAATTTTTGCAAATGTCTTATCTTTATCCCAAAATTTTAGAGGACTATTAGAATAAAGTTCTTGTCATAATTTCTCTTGCTGTTTGACAATATGCTCATTAATAGATAACTCAAGTAATGAGATTGTTAATGCTACCTCACGTTGTGTAGGCATTACCTCCTCACCACGCTAGTTGTTAATTTTCTAATGATTGTAAGCCTTACTTAATTTTTCAATAGCAACTGAGTGACCATTAATTGTGAATATTATCTAGTTTATGGTCTATGTGCATAAAAAATATAATCTCTGAAAATTATTTTCAATAATCATATTATGAGAGGGTTGATCAGTAACCCATAGAATTCGTATAATGCATTGGACTCCTCCTAATTCTATGGATAACTCTTCAATGGCTTCATTGTGCTCATAATGCTATTATCAGTTATCCTTACTTGTAAGATTTTTGCTTTTTTCTACATAAATTCTGGAAATAACGATTTCTTTCTAAAGCATACAGAACAACCACTATCTATATAGACACACAACTTATATTTATCATATCCCTCTAAACATACATTTATTGGGATATATGTTGTTAGGATTTGTATTGGTAGTTTCATAACATATCTCCATTGTCATATTTTTGACTAATCCGTCTTCATATATTGGCCCATTAACAGTTCTTGTTTTGTACCCAATGACTTTCCTATCGACGTTCATACTTATGTCTACACTGTGTCTTGCAGGTTCAAAACTCATTTTACTCATTTCACTGGTCATAATAATTGTATCTTCTTCTTTAAGTTCTTCTCTAGCTGATGAAGACCGTTCTCCCCATTCTGATCTTGCACTCATGCTTCTTAATAATTGGCGTTTTATGGTAATTTTACCATTCTTATCAATTTTTATTATATTTTTCTTATTGATTTTTGTAAGGTTGGCAAAGCTAGATATCCATGACTTATCAATTTTTATCTCCTGAGGATTGGATTTAATCCTATGGATTTTTTGCATAGGGGTAGGACTTTTAAGCTTTTCTCCTTCTATCATTGTTACCTTACTTTTTCAATATATTGTATTATCTAATTTGTAGAAAAATTTTCAAAATATCCTCAGTGGATATCCTCCTCTTTTCATGTCTATCTCAACTGTTTTTATCTTAAGGAATAGAAAGGTTTTGGCAAATTCATACTTTAGGCTTACATAATATTCAGATCGACAATTGAATCCTATTGATCCATTACTAGGGATGGCAATTAAATCCATACCTATTTAAAAACCGAAAAATCTGCCCCATTTAAACCCAAATGGGTGGTGAAAATAGGTTTTGAATGGGTATGGGGTGGGTATTGAAAAAACGGTATGCATACAGGTATAGGTATGGGCATAGCCCTCACCCGCCCCATACTCGTACCCTACCGGTATTCGTTTTTATAATAAGAAAAAAAATTATTTTCGATTATATTTTTCTTGTTTAAGCCGAATCCAAACTATTCTAACAAAAAAAATTAGTCAATAATGTATTTGATTTCACATTTCTAAACACTATATCACCAAAATATCACAATTTTACAATCTTATAATGACAAAAACATATATTGTACTTGGATATGGGTTTCATATGGATACTAATTTTCATTTTCTATGTGAACCCGAATAAAACCCGCAAACCTGCAAAACCCAATGGGTATGGGTATGGGTATGGGTATGAGTATGGGTATGAGTTTTATTTTTTAATACTCGATGGGTACGGGTACGGATATGGGTACAATTTTCGAAAACGCGTATGGGTAAGGGTATGGCTCAACCCGCCCCGTACCCGCCCCATTGTCATCCCTATCCATTACATTAATTGGTCTTAATCCCTATAATAATTTGATTATTAAATTTGGTATGCCTAATATCATAGAGCAAACCATAGATACCAATATCTTTGCCTTAATATTGTAATGTAATGATTTGAACTTGGATACTTTCAACATTGATATATCTGTACTTTCTATCTTTGTTGTGCTTAAGGATATATATTTTCCCAATTAATGAGAATAACTTCTCCCACATCATACTCACAGTCTTTGACTTCTAGATCTCCTTTCATCATTTCATATACATACTTACTCTTTAATTGAAAGATGAATTTTTTATAGATCATATCTTTCTGAATTATGGGAAGGACCCAATCTCTTTTGACTTTTTCGTTCTTATTGTCTACAACAAACTCTTCTCCTTAAAGATCACCAAGACTGATCGATCTACTTTTCATCATATGACTTGTTTTTTCATAATCACTTTCTTCATATTCATTGTCCAATATAATTTCAACAATTCATTTGTTGTTATTTAGAGCTAGGTCTAATGTCTCTTCCTCCCTAAGCTCGACATAACCTAGGCTACCCAAGGTTTCACTAAGCTTGTTATGCTTACTATTTTTGCACTCATTAGCAAAATGTCATACTTTTCTGCATGCTCAGCATTTGCAGTTGCTTTTGCCCTGTAGGATAATAAGCTACTTTCCTAAAAAATCTTCGTTTTTTAGGGCTTAATTTGTGATAATATTTTCTTCTATATTTCTCTCCTCTTTTCTTATTAAAGCTCTTTTTCTATAAAATTTTCTTTTTCTTCTTTTTTTAGGTTCCTTTCCCCATTGGTGAGGTGAGTCCCAACAAGTTAGAAATTGCTTCTTAATTTTCTTTTGCTTTTGGAAATCAAGACATTGATCATTGACCCATTTTCTTGAATAAGAGACTCTTGAACCAAGAGTATCAATGACATCTGCTCTTTCAATCCATATAATGTATTTTAATTATGGAATCTATAGGATATGGGAATTTGTCATGGAACATATCAATATTGGTTTCGTTATGCCCAATTTTGTAATAATATTCACTAAATTCAACAATATAATTTTCTAAACATTTCATACCCCATACTTCTATATTATTAATCTTTCTTCACCATTCTCTTGCTTTTTATTCAGAGTCAAGTTTAGCTCCGATGAATTCAGTTTCAATTTTCTTACATAGATTTTTGAACATAGCAGCTCGTGTTTCCATCATTCTTAATGTATGTTTACCGTCTTCGTTTAATGAATCATATCAGTCAGCTACAGTGTAAGAAATACTATGTTCGATGTAGTTTAGAAAATTTACAGCAATCCATGTAGTATTTAGGTTTAAGATACTATTCATGCTTCTTTTCCAATGCTCAAATATTTCTTCTCTATTACGAACTCCATCTATATTTGAAAAGTATCTTATTTGGCTAATTGGAGGCCAATTTCTTCAAAGGTAGTGGTTTTTCTTGGGATAAACCCAAAGAAAAAACTGGTTGTATGTCCCGTTAGAATGTATATAGGTCACATAAAATAAGTATTTCTTCTAGAAGGTTCACCAAATTCTTTAGGTTTAGGAACAACGTTGTTAACAAGATTAGTTTCTATTTCACTTAAGTCGAGTTCTACTCCAATCTCATTGATCTTGTTTTTAACAACCATTTTACCATATTTTTTATCCAGTTTTCTTCTAACTTCTGCTAATTGTAACATATTAAGATCTTCTAGTTTAATCAAATTCATCTATTGATATATTTCTTCTTCTAATTGGATATTATTCTTCTCTTCATTATCATCAGATAAGACATCATATTTATCACTAATTGTACTCATGATTTTGTTTAATTCTTCTGAATTTTGTTCTTTATCACACATATTCTGTAATTCTTCCATATTAAACTGCTTATACTTCATCATTTTCTTCTTTTTCTACCTTTGAAGACGATTTTTCAACTGATTTTTCTCCTAATTCTTTTTGAATTTTTATATCATGCAAAGAAAATAAATTTTTATTTTTCTGATTTTGAAAAGGATATTTATTCTAAAGTGGATCACTAATACTTAATGTCGATTTTTCACTATGTCCACTATGTCTGATTTCATTAACTAAAAAAAGATGGATTACAGATAATTTGCTTCTTAACTTTCTTGACTTCATTCTTAATCTTTGTTAATTGAGCTTTTAATTCTAAAATTATATCATCGATATAGTTTAATTAAGGTGTTACTGAAGCGGTTCCTTCTGGTGAATGAACAATATATGAATAATTAGGAACATGGTAACTAGGTGATGATTCTAGCATTAAATATAGTTAATTAGCTTAATTATTCATTAATTAGCTTACTAATTTTAATTATTTTCAGTCATGTGGCTCTAATACCGGACCTCGAATACTACTAATGAGAGAAATTACACATGCACAAATTTAAAATTTTTGAAAGTAAGTTTGTAAGGATTGGGGTTAAAATGCAAATTTTAAAAATTTAGGGGCTAAAAAAAAGGAGGGTACCTAAAAGTTCATTCAACAAATGTTGAGGTACTAAAATATTCGCTCCAAAAATTTAGGCCTTGAAAAACTAATGTCGCGTATGTCGGGGTACCTTGACGATTAACTCCCCTGCAAATCGTCTTTGTAGCTAAGCACATATTTGGTTTAGGCTTATGATTTGGTTTTTAGGAATTTGGCTTCGATGTGGGTTCTTGACTTCCCTTGATCCCTCAGTCTCTCTATTATCTTAAGGAAAAATGGGGGGGGGGGGGGAAGAATTTGACTTAGGAACCAAACTTGATCTCGGCCAGCTCCCGTAACGGGACCAAAAATTTTGGACCCGATTGAATCGGTTCCGAGATTGGTCCCAAATTCTAGAGCTCAGTTCCTACCAGATCTAGTTTCGGTTCCTGAAAATTCAACTAGGTACCCGGTCTCATTCACCCCTAGTGGCTCATGCCTTGTCGAAGCACTTGAGTCATGAGCCAGGGGTGCATAATTTTTTTTTTGCCCATCACTAGGTCAAAACATCACCGTTTTGGTGTTTGACCTAGGGTCTGTTTTGACCATTACTTCGAGTTAAAAGAAAAGGCAAAATTGTGGGTCGGAATTTGGGACTGTTTGGGAGTGCTAATATGGGCAACAACTAGTTTAACCACTCTCATTTTCTTTGTAAATTTATTTTTATTCCATAAGTAACACTCCATTTATAACAAATGTTGGACACAGAACTTCTCAATTTCCCTCTGTCTGACATCAAAATATTATATGCATATTATTTCTTACAGGCATAATAAATCCAAATAATAAAGCAAAACATAAAACTAAAGTAGTTAAATATGTTTAGTTTTGTGGTCCATATGTATTATTTTATTTGGTGAGCAAAAATAATGAGTCTTGCATTGAAGAGATGAAGACTTTGAGCTAACAAGTTGGGTCAAAGCTGATGGGGAGGTACTAGGCCCCCACTAGTGAGTCAAAAATCAGGCTCACCGTGCACATGCTCTAAACCTCACAACTTTTTGTCACTCCTTGTTATTGAAATGAGCAGACCCTTGCAGGAGGATCTGTTAATCTATTTACTTAGGTAGAATTCATATCTTATTAGTACAATACTAGAAGCAACAATACTTAAAATGGAATTAAAAGGACAATTGGGGCACACCGTTGTTATCTACATGCTAAAGGCCAATTTCTTTCAGTGGTATATAGACTATCGATAAGTAGTAAGGTTCAACAATAAGTGATCAGGAGTACGATGAACAGCAATAAAACTTACAATTGTAAATTTATGTGTGAAAGAGTGGCGAGCAGCTACAAGAATTAGAAATAAACGGTAAAAAATAACAAAAGTGACAGATAACGACACGTAGTATACAACTGATGAAATGAACATGCACTAAGGAGCAAGTACGTAACTAACATATACTCTAGCCATTACAAGGTGAAATTAAAGATCCACGGAAGTGTGTGCCAGTTAATGATACCCAAAACTATCGTCAATATTTAATAGTTATCGTCATTTGCATTTATTGGCAAGAAAATATAGCAAAAAATGAGTTCGCTTACTTGGACATGTCTGTTGAACCAGACGCAGGTTATGGATGATTTCATTCATTATGAATCAAACCATATTCAATATGATACTACATGAGTTCATGATGTATCAAGTGGTATTGTCTACATCTTATTTTTTTTCAAATTACTTAGGTTTTGTTTAGTTCGGTTTCAATTTAATAACAAAAAGTTCAATCTAGTAAAAATAAGTTCGAGATGTTCTTATCATGAGAATTTCAGTGACTGATCTACGTTGAGCTAACTAGGATCCATGGATGCCGCTAAAAAAAAAAAATTATTTCTGCATATTAAATTAAGTATATAAAAAAAGGACTATTGAGGGACCCCATTAGCATATAGTTGTAACGTACTATACTAGAGCTTGGACCGTGTAAAAAAAAAAAAAATCTTGGATCCACCACTAACTAATTTATTACTGATTAGTACTGATAAGTGGTAAAATAAATAGCTACAAAATATGACTAAGTGTTTATGAGTACTAATGAATGCTAATTGCTTCAATTCAGGTAAGTCAAGTTCAACAAAATAAAGTTCGTAATTAAATTAAAATAAGTTCGGTTCAACAAATATAAGTTTAGTTAAATAAAAATTAGTTTAGTTCAGCAAAATAAGTTTAATTTCATTCAATTTAGCAAAAATAAGTTTAAGTTCAATACAAATAATTAAGTTCATCTCAACTCAGATAATTTTGAGGAAAAACAGACAAAAGAGGATAAGAAAAACGCCTCCTCATATTCTATTCATGGGATGATCAACGAGAGTGGTCGCATGGTTGTAGCGATGATTTTGGAATTTGCACCTCAGTTAAGACAGAGCCAAAAAAGTGTGTTCAGTGGCTTGCGAATGGCCAAGAGTCACAGCCTGAAAAAGTTTGCACTGATGATTGTTGGCATTCTACGGGGTAATCAAACGTGGAGCCAAACGTGATCAAGCAATGCAAGTAACTCATTGACCAACAAGGTTGAGAGGTTGAGAGCACGTGTAGTGGTGAGTGTGATTTTTTAGCTCATCAATGGGAGTTTATTTCTTCTACATTAGCTTTTAAGTCAATTTTTTGACTCACAAGCCTTCCTTTTTTCGATACAAGGCTCACTACTCTAACTCACCAAATAATACGTATGAACCCCACACTCATATATATTTAATTACTTTAGTTTTTATGTTTTGTTTTGTTATTTGGCTTTACTAATTTTGTGAAAAATAATTTGCACATAATAATTTAGCAACACAACTAATTAAAGGCTCTTAATTTAAAAAAAAACAATACAAGAGGTTGACTTTAAAAAAATTCACACATGTTTGAATAAAAAATTACAACAATTCGATAATTTAAAAAAAAATATATATTGATTGACATTCGGCTTAAAAAACAGCATAAATGCTAGATATGAAAAAAATTACTAGAATTTGGCTAAAAAAAGATACTTTGATTAAGACATTCAACTAAAAGAAAACACTACAATAATTCAACATTTTTAAAAAATACAATATGAGGATTATTCAATTATCATCTTTGTTGCCGCCTCGAATTCTGTTTCCATATTTTCTCAATTAAGTCCGCTTGGAGATGTGCATATGTGTCGGGGTGATGAACTTCTTTTGATATTTGAAAGTATATCTTATAGCATGGACGGTGCTCATAGCTGACAATTAGCTCTGGAGCAGTACCCTGAACAACGTCGTAATCAAATGCAAGCTCGCAGTTATCCCACTCGTCCTTAACAATCATGTTAAGGAGTATCACACATGTTTTCATTATAACACTGATGACTTTTTCCTCCATAAGATGAGCGGAGTCACGTACAATAGCAAGTCGAGCTTGCAGCACACCAAAGGCTTGCTCAACGTTATTCCTAACCGACTCTTGATAGTCATTCAAGAGTTTTGCCTTCAGCCCTTTCGAAAATGGGATAGTTTTAAGGAATGTCATCCATTTTGGATAAATTCCATCTGAAAGAAAATATCATATCTTGTAGTCATGGTAATTGACAATACACTCACATTTAGGAGTTCGATCTTTATACATCTCTTGAAAAACGGGTGAGCGGTCAAGAATGTTTAGGTCATTGAGACTTCCAGGCAAATCGAAGAACGCATGCCATATCTATGATGCAACAGCTTCAAGGATGATAGTTGGCACCTTATAAAGTTTCTTTCGAAATGATGCCTTACAAGCCGCTGGATGATTCTTCCACTCCCAGTGTATGCAATCGATGTTTCCCAACATACTGGAAAAATCACGGGCTCAAGCAACTTACAATGAGTGATCAACATCGGCTTGATTTGGTTTTCTCAAGTACTCTTCCTCAAATACCTCAATGATGCCTAAGGCGAAATTCTCCATGCATTCTAGTGTGTTATTTGCACCAATTTTTAAGTACTCATCCACACAATTGCCCGCTAAACCATGGGCAGGCATTCGCATGGTTGCGGTGCACTTGGTTAATGGCGTTGGCCCACGCCTTCCTGTCGCATTATACCTCAACTGAAAGTATTTGGAATGATTGCCAAGGCCTCCACAATGGAGAGAAATAAGTGTCTCCGCATTCTAAATCTACAACGAAAATTTTGTACGTTGTAAATTGAATCTTCTGTGAAGTAGTCTTTGTATAAGCGATCATGGGCCTGTTCTATATGTCTCTTAATACATCTTTTCTTTACTCGAGGCCTAGATGCTGAAGGTGTCAGCTCTTTTGCTACTTGCCTAAGTTATCAAAGGAACATCGTATGTTTTTGCACTTGTTGTTGACAGTGGAGCAAAGTTCGCACAACAGGCAAAATGATAATCATTTGAATCGTTGATTACAAAATTCAAACCATTGAGGAGGACGAGGAGGAGGATTCATCCTCAAGGGGAAGCTTCCCAACATTAAAAATATCTATTGCAAACGGTTGGTGTAGCATAATAATGATTGAACGTTAATGTAGGGAAGAGTAATCATTTAATTAAACAAGAGGCATAATAATTATCAATTTCATAACAAACCATGGTTACAACATTTAACGTTTAAGACAACACTTGATAAATAAAAGTTACACAATAAGATCTTATAACCAATGATGAGCTACTTAGTTTTTGGAAATAAGAAGGATGGAGGCATATTGCTCAGTTGATGATGAATGCCCTAATCTCCTACGTCTGATTTCTACTTTGCTTGACTCATAACAAGTGGCATTTTTCAGATTCATCTTTGAGGTGTCCACCATCATTATTTTTATTCTTGTGGGGTCCTCACCTTGTGTTCCTACATCATTAACTTATGAGCTCGTTCTTCATCCCTTAAGCAAATGACCTCCTTTGCTAATCTCGCCTTTTTGCTAACTACAATGACCAAATCTTTGAACACTTGGCTCATATCACTGTTGGTGGTGTTAAACTCCTTGAAATGGCTACTGACTAACTCAGCAACGGTGTTATTAGAGTTTTCTTCGCACCTTCTCTTTGCATCTTTTCTCCCCTCTGGTTGGTCATTCTCACCCACACTTTCATGTTCTGGCTCTTTGATGTCAGGATTAGACCATTTTGATGATCCCAACCTTGAGTTACATGGATCAAAGGTCGTCTTCCATTTGGATTAGTTCTTAAGCATCTCATACCAATGCTCTTCTTAAGCATCTCATACCAATGCTCTAAGTTAAACTTCTTTCCAATATGGTCTTTGTACTACATGTGGGCCTCCTTCAGAACTTCAGTCTCGTTCGACCCACTTCGATTAGTACGCCCCACTTTCAATATAATACCCATCCAATTACTAACGAGCGGGGAGCACCGAAACCATCAACTATTAAGCATCTTCCAAATACGTGTTGAGGGTCCTCGTGGGTGGTGCTCATTGAAAGTCGATGCCACTCTATCCCATAAGTCATACATCTCTTTATCAGTCCTGAAATGACATCCATGCCTATGTTAATCCGAGCATGTATTTAGCCATTGATCCTCCTCAACTGTCCACTTTTTGGCACTGATAACTACACCTTCTACTTCTTCTACATCCCTCTCATCAGTACTCGAGTCAATATCTGTCCCGAAGTTCCCTAACTCAGCCATCGATCTGGTTGGCGTGGAATTGCTCCTCCCCGAAAAGTAAGTTGGGTTAAAAGGTGGTGGATGATAGATGGAGGGTAATACCATTATTAGACACATTTTCGGAGTTATTATGTGGTGGGGTAATAAGGTGGAAGATAATTGTAGGGATTTTGACTTGAGCCATCATTTGGATTCCTCGGGTTCGGTTGTGATGGTAATGTATATGGTACGACTAATGGTGGTAGTTTGGCGATAGATATTGGGGTAAGACGTGTGGGGATTAGTTGGGATAATCATACTAGTACTATTCCCCAATTTGAGGTGAATGGTCTCCCTCAAGTAAGCTAATAAATGATGAGGGGACACTAGGTTCCATGTTTGAGGTACAATTAGGATGTACAAGCATATAATGAATCGCATTAATAATTTGTCATATTAATTTTAGGTAATCATATTAAAATTTTACTAACATATTAAATTGTCTAAAGTTAAAAAACCATATTATTAAAGCCTAAAGTTCAATTCCAATTTGCTCATATTAATATGCCACCTAGAAGTCATACATGCCACAATTTACTAATATATTAAGTTCTATCAAATTATATAAAACCATATAATATTAAAGTATATACTCATATAAACATATAATCATAGGAAAAGATAATCATATTAACATATAAATATATAATCACAGTAACACATAATCATATTAACATATAAATATATAATCATATTCGAAATTATATTTGATGAATTAACTCATATTAATTTTGGTTACCAAAATTCTAATTTATAAATTCATATCTAATATTGGTATATATTCAAGCATACCAACATATTTATAAACTTCACTTTTCTTTTTTAATTTTATAAAGTATTTCAAATAATTTTACTAACATAACAAAACGTAATAAACCAATAAATTATGTTTACCACCATGTCAAAACTTAAAATATTACTATTAGTCATTTAGTATTATGTAAAGTCATATTAACATAAATCAAGTCATATAATAATGTCTTATTTAGTAGCATATTATTATAATGTTTTCTATAAAATCAATTCATACATTCATATCATACTTACTAACATGCCAAATCATATTTGTAAAATTCATTAAGGTTTGACTAACTTTTTTTTTCAAGTTATAAAGTATTTCAAAGAATTTAATTAGCATTGCAAAATTTAATAAACTAAATTATTTTAAGTAACACGCAAACACTTAATATAATCAAATCATATTAATTTCAATAAAATGTCAACGTTTAAAAATTTAACAAATCATGTCATGTAATTATGTTTCTAGTATTACATACATGTAAACCAACAAGTGAATATATAATTGCACTTCCCTAAAATAACCGAACATATTAAAAAATATTCATACTCACAATTTTCTTCACTTCTTCCTTGATTGAGAGCACCTCTAACTTTTCTACAAAAAATAACAAAAATATATGAAATGAAAATATGAAATTTAAAATGACAAAATTAAGCATTTAATTGAATATGAATTAGAAATACTTACTAGATTTCTTTACTTTTTGATGAAGCAACTCACAAATATTATAACAAACTAGCTCACGATTGTGCTAGAGAGAGAAATTGAGATTTTTGTGTGTTAAATTTGTGAGTAATGATTACTATTTACAGAGGATATAAACTAATTGAAGAAAAAAATAAATACAAATGTCCCAAATTGTGCCATTGCACAAAGGCCACAAACCCCAGCAAGCCCAACGCTTCTCTGCAACAAAACTGGATTTTTCCCTTTTTATAATTCCACACAATGGTCAAAAAAGGGCGTCAACAACGTCAAATGATGTTGTTTTGAACCACAAAACAAAAAAGAAGCCTCGGCCACTTGCAACTCAAAGTCGTGAACGTCGAACCTAGCGCTGCGTCTCTGCGAGTGGCTCACGAGTGCGCCAGACGCCCTTTCCGACGCTCGAGCCCACCCCTGCATATTAGGACACTGATATTAGGAGGCCAACCAGGTTGAGGACAAATTAGCCAAATTAGGAATTGATAGGGATGTTGGTATTTCATTCTTTCAGAATCTTCCCAGGGAGTTGTAAACATGCTTAATGCATATTATGTAGGTGTCGTCTGATCCAAAAATGTTAATTAATGATAAAATCTACACCCCTCTTCTGCAACCCCCCTCCCAAAAATCCTATCCCCTTCTCACCCTAAAATAGGCAAGAGATATCCACATAATATATGCTCTTCTTCTACACCAAAAAAAAATAAAAAATCTCCTCTCCCTCTCACTTAAAAATTGACAATAAGATATCCAACATAGTCATGTTAAGTTCTTTTGAGATAAAAGAATGATAGTATGGTAGATGTTTGGTCTATCCAAGAATCAAGATAGTTAAAATTTTAATTGTTTCTAAGGGCATCTCCAATGTAAGGCTTGCTAGGGAAATTAGAGGAGAGAGCAAGGGGTGAGAGGGGGGGGGGGGGCGGGGAAGTGCTCCAATGGTTGGCTCATGTCAAGCATCTCGCGGGGAGGCTCACTGGGGAGAGTTGGCTCACGGGTGAAGCTGGTTGTTTTTTGATTTTTTTAATATTTTTTGATTAGTTTTTCTTCTTTTTTTTTTAATTCTAAAAATAAAGTTGTGTGTTATAAAATTGGTCCATGGATATTATTTTATTTGATAAGTTAAAGTGGTGAGCCTTTGATTGGAGAAAATGAAGATTGTAAGCCAAAAAATTGGATCATAAGTTGATGTGGCAGAAGTGGGTTCCCACCGGTGAGCCAAAAAAATGACTCACCACTGGGAATGCTCTAAATCATGTAAAACTAACTATTTCTGCCTTTTTTTTGAGTCAGAAAGCTAATGCAATTAAGGTCTTGTTTTGCAAACAGCTGTTAGCTATTTATATTAGCTGTTAGCTGTTTGAATTAGTTGTTTGTATTAACTCTTTGAATTAGCTATTTGGTAAAAATTAGTTGTTTCTGATAGAGTTGTAAGACAAAAAGCTAATTCTTCAAAAAGCTCATGAAATTAGTTTTTTCAAATTAGCTTTTTGGATCCAAAGCTTTTCTTAAAAGCTCTTTCACCAAACACACATATTAATTTTTTTACTTGATCAAACAGTTAATTTTAGTTAATTTTTTTTAAAAAAAAATTATTTGTCAAACACCCCTAAGTACTTTTACTTGATAAACAAAAGGTAAAATTGAAAAAGGGGTAAGAGGAAAAAAAGGGGGGAGAGAAAAGGCTCACGACAGTACGACACCGCTGAAAGAGAAGGGTGCAAATAACCCTGTTTGTCCATTTATACGTTAAACAATTGGAAGAACAATTTTGAAAGAACGGCTCCAAACAGCAGAATACCCGTGTCGTCCCCGGAGCGCCCACGCTCACACACTCTGCCCATCGTTGTTTTAACCCTCTTCACACACTCAACACTCCCACTCTCGACTCTTTCACCACCAAACAGTGGTTTTCAGTTTTCACCATAAATAAATGTTATTGCTCCAATTCCCCCCCCGCCCCCCCAAAAAAAATCCCACCATCGCTCTCTCACCTCCATTGCACATGTCCATTACTAAATGAAATCAAATGCTTTTTTGGGGGGGGGGGGGGATTTAGTTTCAATTTTAAGTAGTAGGTTGACACCATGAATCATATATGAGTATTTTAATCATGGAGTGGTTGGTAACCTGAGCTATTAAAGCAAAAGGGTTGTTTGAAGAAAATTTAGTTGTTTTGCTAAATCAAATAAGTAAAGAGGTGTTTGTTAAATAATTATTTTGTCTCAAAAAATTCTTTTTTAAATAGCTATTTTTATTATCCTTTTCGGAATAACGTTTTATGAACATTACTACAATGTTCAAAAGTCTAATGAAATTACACACATGTCATCAATAAACCTATTATTGTACTAATGTTTGCATAGTTTCAGCCCCTGATTTATTAGTACTCCTTAATTCATTTTCATGATGTTTATCCTTAGTTTTGCCCCTTAATATGTGTTTACAAAACTTTTCTTATATAAAATGTTTCCACAAAATCCCTCTCTTTTAAAATATTTTCACTAAATCTTGTTTTGTGGGTCTCTTGGAATCAACCTCTTAACAGGCAGTCATGCCGGTTGAGGTAAAGTTGCCTACATCTGGATCTCCCTAGACCACGCGAAAGTGGGACCCACACTGAGAGGTGGTGTTGCTTTTGTCATCAATAAACCTATTCCTACCTTACCTTAATCTCAGACAACTTTCACCTCCAATCGCCTTCTACTTGACCTCCTCATCTTCAACTCCACCCTCCCTAACATACCACCTACTGCGGCCTTCTTGCTACCCGACGAGCTCGTCGTTGGCCATTTCATGGGCATCAATAATGGCGATTCGATTGGTGTCTACTTCGTTAGCCCTTCAAGTTGTCTCTTTATTTCTTCCTTCTTCTTTCTTTCCTCAAATATGGCTTCCTTGAATTTCAATTGCTTTATTTATGTGAAATATGGTAATTGAGATTATGACCTGAGTAATATTCAATCGATCAATCAATGATGAAAATCCTGATTGATTCTCTCCCTCCACTCTTTACTTAGGCTTTTGGCGCTTCCCACTTGCCAACGGACACCAGTTTAATGAGTATAATCTTCTTTATTTTTTTTAAATGATTTGTAGCTTTGGGTGTCTATGAGAAATCCTTTCATTTTGTCTTCTTTTTAACTTTGATTTACTAACATAACAAAATAAGGTTATAAGCTGCATGCATTACATAAGTAAATAAAAATTGAAACTAAAGAAAATAAGTAGTGTCCACAAATTATTTGTAATTAATAAAAAATTAAAGTTTCAAAGATGAAGTTAATTTGTACATATGACATAAATTTAATTATTTTTTAAAACAAATTAAGACGAGCAATAAATAAAAAATTTATTCAATTGAAAATTATTTTAGAGAAAGGCATCAATGGAATTTTATCAAACATATTTTTCAAAAATAATTAATTTTATCAAACACTTTTTTTAGAAACAATTAATTTAAATAGCTAATGTAAATAGTTAACACCTAATTGTAAAACATGGTCTATATGCATAATATCAATACATATAGAATTTTTTTTCCTTGATTCAAATGAATCACATGACAATATAACAAAATACAAAAGAGAGGTATTGGATTTAAAATATGTATTCAACATTAGTGTCAGATTTTTATGATTGGCACAAGTATTTGAATTTTCATTAGCTTAACTTTTAAAAAAACTTATTTTAAAAAAAAACTTACAAAATTACTCAATATTCATCAAATCTGAATATAAATATCAGCTACTTTTATTATTTAAGACCTGAATTTCAATCACTAATACGACTTTCTTGACTATGGGCCTGTTCTATTTCGCATTTTAGACAGATAGATAGATATAAAGAGATGTAAGGAGTTGTAAGCAGATGTAAGGAGATGTAGGCCCTGTTCTATTTTGCGTTTTTTAGGATTTAGCTAAGAGCTTACATCTCCTTACAGCTTCTTATATCTCCTTACATCTTCTTACATCTCCTTACATCTCCTTACATCTTCTTACATCTCCTTACATCTTCTTATATCTCCTTACATCTCCTTACATCTTCTTACATCTCCTTACATCTCTTTACATCTTCTTACATCTCCTTACATCTTCATTTTATTTATTTTGTATTTATTTTGTATTTTTGTATTTTTGTATTTTTAATTGTTAATTGTTAATTTTTAATTGTTAATTTTTTTGTTCTTTATTTTTTAGCTTTTATTTTTATTTTTTTTTATTTTTTTATTTTTCATTTTTCATTTTTCATTTTTCATTTTTAATTTTTTAATTTTTTTAACTTTTTTAATTTTTTTAATTTTTTTAATTTTTAAATTTTTATTTTGTAATTTTGTAATTTTAAAAATTTTTATTTTTTATCTTTAATTTTTTTGTTTATTCTTTTATTTTTTATTTTTTTTCATTTTTTGTTTTTAGTTTTTTATTTTATATTTTTAAATTTTTTTTAATTTTTTTTAATTTTTTAATTTTTAATTTTTAATTTTCAATTTTTATGTTTATTTTTAATTTTTAATTTTTAATTTTAAAATTTTCAAAATTTTCAAAATTTTTAGTTTTTTTTATTTTTTATTTTTTATTTTTTTATTAAAAAATTTAAAAATTAAAAAAATTAAAAATTAAAAATAAAATTAAAATTAAAATTTAATATTAAAAATTACAAAATTATAAAATAAAAAATTTAAAAATTACCAAAAAAAATAAAAATATAAATAAAAATTAAAAATTTTAAAAAATAAAAAATAATAATTAAAAACTAAAAGAAATAAAAATATAAATTAAAGAAATAAAAAATAAAACAATAAAATAAAAAAAATTACAAAATTATAAAAAATACAAGAAATAAAAAAAGTAAAAAATAAAAATGAAAAATGAAAAAATAATAATAATAATAAAAATACAAAATACAACTTCTTAAGTATATTATTTTAATATTATTATTTTTCATCTAAAATAAATTATACTATACAACTCTTTTACAATTCAACAGCTCCTTATATCTATCCTTACAGCTCCTTACAGATTCTTACAGCTCCTTACAGCTCCTTACATCTCCTTACAGCTCCTTACATCTCCTTACAGCTCCTTACATCTCCTTACAGCTTCTTACATCTTCTTACAGCTTCTTACATCTCCTTACAGCTACTTACATCTTCTTGCAGCTCCTTACATCTCCTTACAGCTCCTTACATCTCCTTGTATCTATCTATTTATCTAAAACGCGAAATAGAACAGACCCGTAATGAGATGTAAGAGGATGTAAGAAGCTGTAAAGAGCTGTAAGGAACTGTAAGAAGCTGTAAGGAGCTGTAAGAAACTGTAAGGAGCTGTAAGGATAGATACAAGGAGTTGTTGAATTGTAGAAGAGTTGTATCGTATAATTTGGGTCTGTTCTATTTCGCGTTTTAGATAGATAGATAGATATAAGGAGATGTAAGGAGCTGTAAGGAACTGTAAGAAGATGTAAGGAGATGTAAGGAGCTGTAAGAAGCTGTAAGGAGCTATAAGGATAGATATAAGGAGTTGTTGAATTACAGAAGAGTTGTATACTATAATTTGTTTTACAATGAACGTTTTGGATGAAAAATAATAATATTAAAATAATATACTTATTGAAAATAAATAAATAATTAAGTTAAAATAAATACTTAATTAAGTTAATTACACAACAATAAAATATATTAATCCCCATAAATTTGGTGAATAAAATTTCGTCTACTTGAGGTGATTTTTTATATGAACATTAGTTTGATCGAATAAGCAAAGTATAACAAAAAAAAATAATTTTTTTTTGACAAAATTAAATACAACTCTTCAAATAAATTCCTATTTTAAGTAAATAATGTTTAATATAAATAAATGTATGGTCATCTATAATAATATATATTTTATGTCGAAATTTAAATATAATTTATGTCGTTATATTATGTTTTTATGTTTATGTAAATGTTGTGTTCATAAGATATTTATAAATTTTGTATATTGGTAGTATCATTAAAAAATATGCATATTTCTGTAACTAAAATAAATTAATTTTAATATAAATAAATGTATGGTCTTCTATAATAATATATATTTTATGTCAAAATTCAAATATAATTTACGTCGTTATATTATGTTTTTATGTTTATGTAAATGTTGTGTTCATAAGATATTTATAAATTTTGTATATTTGTAGTATCATTAAAAAATATGTGTATTTCTGTAGCTAAAATAAATGAATGTTATAGAAAATCTAGGAGATGAATGAAGATGTAAGGAGATGTAAAGAGGTGTAAGAAGATGTAAGAAGCTGTAAGGAGATGTAAGAAGTTGTAAGGAGATGTAAGCTCTTAGTTAAATCCTAAAAAATGCGAAATAGAACAGGGCCTTTGTTTTACAATGAACATTTTGGATGAAAAATAATAATATTAAAATAATATACTTATTGAAAATAAATAATTAATTAAGTTAATTATACAACAATAAAATATATTAATCCCCATAAATTTGGTGAATAAAATTTCGTCCACTTGAGGTGATTTTTTATATGAACATTAGTTTGATCGAATAAGCAAAGCATAACCAAAAAAATAATTTTTTTGACAAAATTGAATACAACTCTTCAAAAAAATTTCTATTTTAAGTAAATAATGTTTAATATAAATAAATGTATGGTCATCTATAATAATATATATTTTATGTCGAAACTCAAATATAATTTACATCGTTATATTATGTTTTTATATTTATGTAAATATTGTGTTCATAAGATATTTATAAATTTTGTATATTGGTAGTATCATTAAAAAATATGCATATTTCGGTAACTAAAATAAGCGTATTTCGGTAACTAAAATAAATGAATGTTATAGAAAATCTATAAGATGTAAGAAGATGTATGAAGATGTAAGAAGATGTAAGGAGATGTAATGAGATGTAAACTCTTAGCTAAATCCTAAAAAACGTGAAATAAAACATGACCTATATCTAAATAGAATTTTTTGAATTATATGCTAAAATAATATTTATAAGTTTGCTTATATTCAAAACTAGTGCTTGATAAAAAAATAAAATAAAAAATTCAAAACTAGTGAGGGGTCCAATCAAAGACCTTGAGAAACTCTTTCCCATGTTCAAATGGCTTTGCCTGGAACCTCACGCGTTCCCCCTACCTTTGCCAGCTTTTCCAGTTGAAAAACCTCACCATCACCATCACCATCACCATCTCCTCCATCTTCAATCTCCATTCCCCCCTTCAAATGCAATAATTTATCCCATCTCCTCTGTTTTGCCCCTGTTTTTTTCCTCTCAAAAGAAAATCCAGACACAATCCTAGCCTCTGCTTCCTCTTACCCAAAATACCCAACATTTTCCCTTCCTTTAGTTAACCAACCCCTTCAAAATTTTCACTTCTCTCACTTTCTGTCTCTCTACTTTCTCACTCTAGAAGCCCACATTTCCTCATTATCGCACCAACGACAGAGAGAAAAACAGAGGAAAAATGGAAGCATCTTCACCTCTGTCTCTCCACCTCCAAGACCCACAAACCCAACCCGCAGCATCCCCTGCTCAATCCCAAAAACAACCCACAAAAAGAAGCTTAATAACCTCTCTAATGGAGGCTACCTCCTTCAAAGAAGACACCTATTTTCTCTCTCATCTCAAACCTTCTGAGAAGAAATCCCTGGATGAGCTGAAAAACAAGCTCTCTAACTCCCATGAATCCCAAAACCCTACAATGTGGGGAGTCTCTCTCCTTTCCAACGACGAAAAAGGCGATGTAATCCTCTTGAAGTTCCTCCGAGCCCGAGATTTCAAGGTCTCGGAGGCATACAACATGCTCGAGAAATCTCTGGCATGGAGAAAGGAGTTTGGGGCTGATGGGATTGTCGAGGAGGAGTTAGGGTTTAAGGAGCTTGAGGGTTTAGTTGCTTACATGCATGGGTATGACAAAGAAGGCCACCCTGTTTGCTACAACGCTTATGGGGTTTTCAAGGATAAGGAGATGTATGAGAGGGTTTTTGGGGATGAAGAAAAACTCAAATTTTTTTTGAGATGGAGGGTTCAGGTTCTTGAAAGAGGGATTAGGCTTCTTCACTTTAAGCCTGGAGGTGTTAACTCTCTTGTTCAAGTTACTGACCTCAAAGACATGCCTAAAAGAGAGCTTAGGGTTGCCTCTAACCAGATTCTGTCTCTCTTTCAGGACAACTACCCTGAAATGGTTGCTCGCAAGGTCACCATTTTACCTTTCTTTGCGAATTTTTTTTTTCTGGGTTTTTGGTTTTTTGTTGTTTCTGACATTTTTGGGTGGACTTTGTTTGGTGGGTATTTCAGATCTTTATCAATGTGCCATGGTATTTCAGTTTATTGTACTCAATTTTTAGCCCTTTTTTGACCCAAAGAACCAAGAGCAAGTTTGTAATTGCTAAGGAAGGCAGTGTTGCTGAGACTCTCTATAAGTAAGTTATTTCTTGCCGATTTCTTGCTAATGTCCTCTTAGATCTAGTTTGTTTTGTAATATTGGGTTTGAGGTTTGGGGTTGATAATATTTTTGGAGGCATTTGATTAGTTCCCATGGCTTGTTTGATTGATGTGAAGTAGTATAGTTCTCCGTCTTTTGGATAGGGCATATGGATAGAGGACATTTGGCCCTTGACAGTGCCCTTTCTTCCCGGGTTGGTTAAGCCTTCTGTTTGTTGTTTTTCTTTATACATCACAAACGGTAATCTCATTTCCTGTGACCCTGTTTTTTTGGTGTTTGCTTTTTCTGTTTTGTCTTTTTCTCACTTTTGTTTTTCTCCCCCCAATTTGTTTTAATGTGGATTTTGAAAACGTTTACTGTTTACTTTTGCTGGTTTTGTAGACTGATAACTGGGTTCTGATTATCTTTTGATTTGAAAAAAAAAAAAAGGTTTATAAGGCCAGAGGATGTGCCGGTTCAATATGGAGGACTGAGTCGACCCGGTGATCTCCAAAATGGCCCTGCAAAGCCAGCTTCTGAGTTCACTGTCAAAGGTGGTGAAAAGGTCAATATTCAGATTGAGGGCATTGAGGTAACTCCAACACCATCAACTAATACTTGGTAACGATACAGTAGGGCTCATGGAACTAGCCTGTGTACCCACCTGTCCAATTTGAATGACCCCAAAACTGACCTAACCCAGAATCCAAATAGAGCAATCCGATTTTGATCTGAACATAAATTGATTGAATCCAACCCTACACCGGAATCCAGCTAAGGCAACTTGGTTCGGCCTCGGGCTTGTTCTTTCAAGACAAGCTTATTGGAACAATGAAAAGCAAAATACATACTCTGGTCTGAACCTAAACAAGGTCGGATCCTAACCATGCCCGAATTGGAATCCATCAACCTGAATATAAGCTGGCACGAATTAACTTCACCTAGGCAAAGCATCTGTTTGCCATGTTTATAAGATTAGAATAGGTTTCTCAACTTAATGAGGTTCCCAAAATGGTTTGGTTGAAGTTTTCAACGTCTTAAATTTGTAATGTGACATGCAGGCTGGCGCAACAATTACATGGGACTTGGTGGTTGGAGGCTGGGATTTGGACTACAGTGTGGAGTTCATACCAAATGCTCAAGACAGCTACACCATTTTGGTGGAGAAGTCCAAGAAGATGAGCCCCTCCGAAGAAGCTGTTCACAACTCGTTCCTTGCAAGGGAGCCCGGGAAACTGGTCCTCTCTGTCGATAACACCACCTCTCGGAGAAGGAAGGTGGCTGCTTACCGCTACCTTGTGCGCAAATCAACCCTAGTAGTTTGAATCTCCTTGGCGAATTCAGCAAAGTTCTAGAGTTTAGATTTTGAGGGAGGTGACTCGTGAAGGGGTTCTTTTGGTGGTTTGAGATTGAGATTTTTAACCAATACATTACTAGCCAGTAATGTTATTATTAAGCAATAGTTAGAAGTGGTGGTCAATTTAGAGTAATTGTATATTAGTGGATGTTGATGTTACATATAGTAGCATGTTTGGGATTTTGTTCTTCTCGGATTGGATTGCCATTTTGCCACTGATGAAACTCTTATCAATGACGTTCCCTTTCTGGCATCTGGGTAAGTACCTAATGTGGAAAAAGCTCAAGGTCTTTGGAAAACATTGTTTGTTGATTTGTTTGCATTTAGGGATGTATGAGACCACTGGGCAGATTTTTCTTGTGGTGCTTGATTTCCTACTCGATCCATTTACATCTCTTCCAGTAATTATACTGTCTACCCGGGTGGACAAATGCATTTGTACAACCGGGCTCACCCACTGCCTAATTGGCGCCCCAACATGCAAAAAGTAAATAACGTGCTGTCTAAAAATAAAAATAAAAAAAAACAGAGCATGGTAACTGTTGCAAGTTCAAAATATCACGATCCAAAAACTTCTCTCATTTTCTCTCTCCAAAATCCCACTCAACTTCGTGCTTCAATTGGAGAAATTCTATTACATTTGGTCACCAATTTTCTCAAGAAACCTTCGCAAAATCACCACTGAAGTTTCAAGCAAACAAAATCGAGGTAAGTTTTAGCAAATTCAAAATTTATTGGCATGACCGAAGGAAAACGATGAATTCTTTTCGCATTCTAGGTTCTAACAAAATCGCACACTCATTATCGCGTTTTTCAAATGTTTGCAGATGGAAGTTCAACAATCATCAGTATCGAAGAAGAGATGTGCTACTAATGCATCAAAAGCTCGTCAAAAGAGGTATGTTAACAACATGAAAACTTCTTAAACCTAAAGTTAGTGAGCAGACGTGCATAACTAGTGAGCTGTATGTGCTTGTTCTTCATTTTGTCTGCAAATTTACAATGAACACGTTTACCTTGATATTCACTAATACATCCAAGACACTTTTACCTCAACTATTAGGGTTCTGTTCAATAGTGAGTTGTAGCTTGTATTGTGGTGAGCCATAACTTCATTTTAGTGAGCTGTGAATTATGTGGTTGTTCTTATACACATATATCTACTACAGTAAGTTGTGTGTTATAATGTAGTGAGCTAAGGCTTGTATGTAGTGAACGATAACAAAAATCTGGTGAGTTGTGTGTTATGTGCTAGTGTCTGTCAACGTATACATGCTCCAGTCAGTTGTGCCATATATTTTAGGGAGCTATGGCTTGAATATAGTGAGCTATGACAAAACTGTAGTGAGTTGTGAATAATATGCTAGTTCATGTCAACATATGGATCCTATAATAACATCTGTCTTATAATATAGTCACCTATTCTTTACACCCTAGTGTGCCATGCTTAGTGAGCCAAGAATTGTATATAGTGAGCAATGACAAACATCTGGTGAGCTTTGGATTATGTGCTAGTGCCTGTAAACATATGCATGTTCAAGTGAGTTGTGCAATATATTTTAGTGAGCCATGATAAAACTCTAGTAAGCTGTCAACATATGCATCCTATGCTAACATCTATCTTATAATATAGTCACCTTTCCTTTAGACCATAGTGTGCCATGCTTAGTGAGCTAATGCATGTGCATAGTGAGCCATGACAAACATCTGGTCAGCTTTACATTATGTGCTAATGTCTGTCAACATATGCATGCTCAAGTGAGTTGTGTCATATATTTTAGTGAGCTATGCATCCTATTGTGACTTCTCTCTTATAATATAGTGAGATTTACTTTACATCCTGGTGTTACATTCCTTAAATTATTAATGAGAGTACCTTTTATTCTAGTGTGCTATCATATTTCCTGCAATATTAACATAATATTCAATAATATTTCATAACATAGGTCAAAGATAGAAACGTCTACCACAAGCCTTGAAGACATCATCATGAACATTGTCAGAGACATCTCAAGTGAGCAAGTGAACGTTAGGTAATTACCACTTCAAATACATAAAAAACAAACACAGTGCAGTCCACTGCGCCAACATTTTCTTTTCCTTTTTTATTGCAGCCCAAGTGATCAAAACAAAAGAAATCAAACAACTCAAGATGATATTCCTCACAAGTCAGGCCAATGTATTTATACATTATATTTTATTTTAATACCTGTCAAATAATCAGCCTTGACATATGGACTGGTGAGCCAATACAAATGTCTAGTGAGATGATAAGAAAATGCAGTGAGCAGAAAACTGTATTTAGTGAGCTGACCTGCAATTGTAGTGAGCAGACACCTATGTTTATTGAGCTGACCTATAATTGTAGTGAGCAGACAACTACGTTTAGTGAGCTCACATATAATTCTGGTGAGCAGACAACTATGTTTAATGAGCTGACCTATAATTCTGGTGAGCAGACAGTTTATTTTAGTGAGCTGAAATATATATATTGAGACACACATTACATTAAACATTAGACATTTATTTACATATACATTTTGTTCACTTATAGAACATACCATGTACAGCTGCACCAAAGGCAACCAACGCAGCTCAATCAAAGCATCGACAAACCCTATCCACCGCAATGAAGACAACCTCTGCTGGGAAAACTAGTTCAACAAGTACTACTACAACTAAGAGAAGGCTGAAACAAGAAGCGAGGAAAAACAGAAATATTTGTACTCCACCAACTTCAGAAGATGAACAACCAGAAGCTCCCACAGCAAAGGAGAAACAAAAACACCAGGAAGAGGGAGGACAACCATCACAGCCTACTCACCAGAAAGAGGGAGGACAACAACAACAGAGACCAGCAAACCCACCTCAACCAAGCACTAGAGCATCAGGGAAGAGACTAAAGTTCGTGCTGACAAAAAGGAAAACAATGCACAACAACGACACAACACAAGAAAGTTCTGAAAAAACCATTACTCACGGTCATCAACAACCTTCTGAGGAAACAGATGACACGATGGAGGACACCACTTACAAAATGCCTCCCCCTGGACATGTTGATGAATCAGACTCTGATGATGAAGTATTGGTTAAGAGAATAAAGAAGATAAAAGAAGGAACAAAGTCCAAGCTAAAGAAAATGCAACTGAATACAAAAAAGTGTGTTAAGTCACAACCCGAGAAAAAGGAGGATGTGAAAAAGACTCCTAAACCTCCTGTAAAGAGTGCACAACCCTCAGTTACAGAGCATGAAAGGGAAAATAAATCCCTGAAGAAGAAGTAGCAAATCCAAAAAAGTGTTGCTGTACCTGTTGAAGGCCCCAAGTCCGTGCAATCAATGCCAAAGTTTACAGAGGGGGGCACAAAGCACAAGAAGATATTCCAATCAAGAATATCACCGTCAGGGTTTGTTGGCATGATTGCTCACTTCAATGAGGCACAAACAGAGGCAATACACCATATGGGTTTTGGTGGATTCCTCCACTTACAGGTCACAGAACTACCAGGGGATTTATGCAAATGGCTAGTGGATAGATTTGATCCATACTCCGTCACATTGTACATATCAAAACACAAAAGAATTGAGATTACACCAATGGATGTGCATATCACATTGGCACTCCCCATTCGTGGAAAGAAGGTTGAGGAATATTATGGGAAAAAGCCCAAAGACGCCACATATAATCAAGTCCTTGATGCATGGAGAAAATACTGGAATCTGCAATATAGGACCCCTAAACTGAGCCAAATACCACAATACATTCTCAGCCAGACTGATGCAGGGGAGAGTTTCAAAAGAAACTTTGTAATGTACATGGTATCATGCTTCTTCAATGGTTCAAAGAATGTACATTGCTCACCCTATTTTTCTAAGAATGTGGCTCATGTTCAGGACATAGCATCAATTGATTGGTGTCAGTACACCATTGACAGATTATGTGAATCTGTCAAAAAAAGGGCTTCAAACTTCGATGACCCTATTCTATTCTTGATGGTAAGTTCTTTATACTATATCAAAATATCATGGTTTCAGTGAGCACAATGTCATATTTAGTGAGCTACACACATATAATTAGTGAGCTAAACATACATTGTAGTGAGCAGACGATGTATTTTAGTGAGCAGTCCAAAACTTTTGGTGAGCTAAACATATTTCAATTGAGCATGTCATATACTTCAGTGAGGGCAACATAAATTATAGTGAGCAGAAGATGTATTTTAGTGAGCAGTCCAAAACTTTTGATGAGCTTAACATATGTCATGGTGAGCATGGGATGTACTCTAGTGAACGCAACATTCATTGTAGTGAGTAGAAGGTGTATTTTAGTGAGCATACGAAAACTTTTAGTGAGCTATACAGATTGATTTCGAAGAACATTTCTCTTGCATATGCTATATCTTGACAGGGTTCTCTTGACAAGAAGGACTGTTCAGAGGCAATTCCCAACAATTAAGGGATGGACAACAGAAAAGCTAAGGGAAAGAGTCAGACAAGGGAGAAAAGCCAATCAATCTGCTGGAACAGAAGCGCCAAGGTGCTTTGGAAAGGGAAGAGTGGAGCCTCCAATACAAATACCCAAGGAAGTGCATGCTGACCCACCTTTAACAGAGAAACCTCAACCACAAAAAGAACATCAAAATATCTTACCAGAAGATAATGAACCATCAGAGTTAGAGGTAACATTTATTTCTTTGTCTCATTTATAACAATCAAGCACAATGAAATATTTTCATCAAATATGTATCTAATATCTTAAAATACTTGAATGTTGTCCACATTACAGAAAGATATGGAAGAAGTGGCTGAAGTAACAAAGGCTTTAGCTAGTGCATTCAAGAGGTACAGGACATTCATGGACTACTTGTCCAAAAGGTACCAAAACAATGAAACACTCAAGAAGATAATAGATAAGGCCATAAGCATGTTCACTTCCCATTGTGAGGCTTAAATCTCCAAATCCCCACCAATGATCCAAAGAGAAAAGCACGATGAAACTGCTGAGATACCATCATTCAATCAGGATGATGAATGGTCGAACAGAGCTTCTATACTTGAGGCCATAATTGAATTGGTGAATGCGTTTGTAAGGCAATAACAGACTAGCAGCACCAACAGCAAAGCATCTGCATCAAGGCAATGTACCAATGACATGCCAAGTTTTAAGCTCATTGATGAGAGCCAAAGCCCAACTACTGCAACACCAACAACACCAACATCACTTCACACACCACCTTCATCCCCCTTGCAAAAGTACATCAAGCACCACCACCCTCCACCACGGCGGAGACACATCACACACCACCAACTTTCCCTCGTCCACAGACACAACAGTCACCACCACCTTCCCCTCCTCCACAAATACATTAGACACCATCACCTTCCCCCCTCCAAAGGAACATTAGACAACACCACCTTTCCCTCCCCCAAGGGTACATCAATCACCACCACCTTCCCCTCCACAAACACATCATACACCACCACCTTCCCTTCCTCCAAAGCCACATCAAACACCACCACCCTCCCCCCCACAACACCCTTCACAAACCCTTAAGACACAGCCACCACAAGAATCATCTCATACACCACCACCACCCCCAATTCGAGAGACACAAACAAATAGGGAGGAAAAACAGAAAATCACTGAAGGAGAGCAGAAATTTCAATATAGAGAAGAAGCAAAGAAGAAAAAGGGAAAAAGGATGGTAAGGATTTACATTGACCATACTTTCACTTTCACTTTCAGTGAGCATACTCTATAACTTGGTGAGCAAAAGACATATGTTAGTGAGTAAGTTTGTGAGCATAACCCATATATTAATGAGCATAACCAATAACTTGGTTAGCAAATAACATATATTAGTGAGCATAAGATAAAATTTAGTGAGCATAGAGTATAACTTGGTGAGCAGAACACATAAGTTAGTGAGCAGTAGTTATATTATAGTGAACATACTGTATAACTTGGTGAGCAGAATAAACATGTTAGTGAGCACAACTTATATTCTAGTGAGCACAAAGCATAACTTGATGAGCAGAACACATGTGCTACTCAGCAGGTCACCATGTGTGACTATAAAGATCATATATGATAGTGAGCACAACAAGTATTTCAGTGAGCTCAACAACTATTTTGGTGAGCACTTACTCATATTATGTACACAAGAAAAGAGCACAGCAAGAAGACCAGAAATCAGCCGAGGAGAGACAAAGGCCCAATGACAGATCCCCTCTGCTCTCCTTTTGAGGAGAGAATAACCAAGGTTACATGAAGGAGAGAATGGTAGCTGAATATGTATTCCATCCGTCACATGATCTTGATTCAAAGTCAGCACATAACTTTGACACATACCACTCTTAAAAACACTTAAAATAAAATGAATATAAACTTACATTGTTTTTTTTTTTGTTTTACTTTTCTTACTGAACCAGTGAAGAAATCTTTGATAACGACATACATGTTGCATATCGTTATCACATGTCTACCATGCGTCCAAGAGAATACATTGATGCCCAGGTGATCAATGTTTGGGTTGCTCTCCTCAACAATTTGGAGAGAAAGAGAAGTGAGGGATCTCCAAGAAGATTTTTTGCACCAGTGGATGCAATGGTAAGTACATACTTATTTTACATCTACACAAATGCACATAATCAACCAACTAATTATACTGCTGCAAACATTCAGTCAACCTTGGACCCCTCGATAAATCAAGCAAAATCAATGGACGTAAGGAACACTAATTTTGAAACAATTCTTCAAAAAGAATTCCAGAGACGTAACAAATGGATCTCAGGGAAACAATTGCATCTGGTAAGCAATAATATAGTACATTTTATTTGTATATAACAAACATCTCATTGCATAATACTAATCATTCTCTAATTTCAAGGTGTTCTTCCCCGTATGTCACAAGAAGCACTTCTTCGTCTACTGCTTTGATTTGAAGGAGGAAAAGCTTGATATCATGGACAACATACACATCACTACTCGATACAAAACCACATACGGACAAACCCATCTGTTAGTGGTATGTTCAAATGCTCACTGAATCATTTACTCTATAATATATCAACACAAAAAGCTGGTGAGCTTACAAATGTGATGAGCTATCACATATTATTGCTAAACTAAAACATAATATTGGTGAGCTATATCACGTACGTGGTGAGCCAACACATATTTGTCGGAGCTAACACATAACATTGGTGTGCTAACACACGTATTTGGTGAGTTCATATGTATATGTAGTGAGCTAACGCTCATATTTGGTGAACCAACGCACTTTTGTGGTGAGCTAATGCCCATTTCCAGTGAGCTGAACAAAATTATTTATTCTACACAGACAAGATCTTTTGGAAGATTTCTTCAAGAGAGTGTTGGCCACCCGAAACATAAAATTGTGAAGAACATGAAACCAGTGCGAATGAGAATGCAATGGAGGACAACAGATAGTGTCACAAACTGTGAAATTTTTTGCACGAGGCATATGGAGACTTATTTTGGACAAGGAGATAAATGAGATTGTGGCTTCAAGAAAAATGAAGTAAGTTTACCAAACATTTGTTCTCTGCAGAAATATGTTCAACATAAATACAACACTAATTAATGGTTCATTTTTAATTTTTTTTTGGGGGTTTCGTTTGCAGGACAAAAATCTGCTTGATGTTATGCGAGCAAGGTGCTGCTATGAAATCGTCAACAATGAAGACAACATATATAAAAATAGGGTAAAGAGGCTCGCCAAAGAGTTCCACGATAAACAACAAGCAGAACTCAATCCAAAATCAGCCCAACCTCAAGTGCAAACATCATGACTAATTTCAGAATAGTTATAGAAACTTATGTTTATAGTCTAATTTATGGCTAGACTAATTTTAACTTAGACTGTTACCATTCATACATTTAATGATGGTGAACTACTAGTAAACAACATTCACTATTTGATATATTTAATCGATTGCTATATCAAATTTCAGTGAGCTAGAATACACATGGAGTGAGTCCGTATAAAAATTCAGTGAGCTATATCGTTTACTATGCTAAATTCTATAAATACATGCAGAATCAAACTACAATGATATTTTCTTTGTAATGTTAACTCAAATATTAAAGTGTTTAGCATGTCATTGTCATACAATGCTATTCTTTTACAATGTAAAGTTATCAAAAATATTACATTAGTCTTGTGGAAAATAGGGAGCTAACACATAAAACTAGTGAGCTATGAATTTCCAGCAATGAGCAACTAATTATGAGTGTCAATAGTATTCACCTTAATATAACCTTCAAAATTATTCAGCATCATTTACTTAAATTTCAAAGAACTACACATCATGATGATAAAGAATACACATTCGACCACTATTAATCAAGAAACAGATTTACAGTAAAAAAATTTGTTCAAGTCATACTATTGATTCAACTAATTGCTAGGAATCGTATCCGCATTTGTTTGCCTCAACCTTTCCTCAAAAATCAAGCTAAAAACCCTATACATTTCATTAAAGTCTACAGCTAGATTAGATGAAATTAGGGCATTAGACAAACCTGCAGCAACAAGCTAAACCACCACAACAAAAAATGTATTGGTAGTGAGCATATATATGCATATAGTGAGCCAACGTATCAATAGAGTGAGTGCAACGTGTAAGAGTAACAGTGTGAGAACTGAAAACATAGTGAGCCAATCCAAACATTTAGTGAGCGCAACCCATATAGTAGTGAGCGTAGTAAAACAATTAGTGAGCCAAATACAGATATTAATATAAGAAATATACATTATTAAATCATGTTATCAATAGAATTTTACCTGATCTTGAGACACAACTCCTCCATCTCTTGATAAAACCTTGCCTTCCTTGATCTAACAATGTTTGCTATCTTCTCCATCATACTCTTCCTCCTTACATTGCTTTCACCTTTCTTCCTCGAACCTTTAGGATTACCAATGATTTTGTTACCACCATTGCACAGTTGATCATTTTCAGTCTCAAAAACATAAACAAAACCAACACCAACACCAACATCACCCTTCAGCTTGGCAAAGGCATCTACACATAGCTTTCTTGCTTGACTATTTGATTCACTTGCAAGAAGCAAAACCTCAAACTGCTTATGCATCTGAACCCTCCATATAGAACCGGGAACACCAGATGCATTACTACTGCTTATAGCTTCTTCTACAGCCCGTGGGGGTCTTGCTAGCTTAGTCCATCATTTCAAAATATATTGATCAAGAACTTTAGCCACACAATGAACATTAAAAATACGCAAGCAGTGGCAGCAGAGAATACCACTCTCACTGTACTTTTTACAATCGCAAACAATGTTATGGTCTGGTACATTAAACCTAACCACAAACCCAAACTTCTTCGTAAGGCGATTCTCATACACAACATATGTATGCTCTATATCGTACGGCGTTTGACTTGAGCTAAGCAGATCTTGACAACACCCTTCTCCTTTAATGTACTCATTCTCAAACACTTTGTACAAGTTGTTCGTATAGATCTTTGAAGCTTGCTGCAAAATGCTAACATATGGCAAGTACATTTCGGGAATCCATCCTTATTTTTCACATTCTCGTCCTTCTCCTTAATCCTCCACTCAGTAACAACGTCACAGAATATATTGTAAAAATGAAACAACCCACAAGTGGCATTGACTCTCTTTGACAAAGAAACATTTGTCGACACACTTCTTTGTAATGATAAAATGCCACCAAAGAAAAAATCCTTACAATAGGCTGGACACCATTTTTCTTTCAACCGAAACAGTCTAACCAACCAAGCATTTTCAGTATAATTATACTCTTCAACCAGCCTAACACACAAAACCAATTATCAAAAAAATAATAAATTAGCGAGCAGAAAATATGACCCCGGTGAGCAGGAGACATAGTCCAGTGAGCAAAACATATAACTTTGGTGAGCATACACTACAAATTAGTGAGCATAAAGCAATAACTTGGTGAACACAAATAAAAATCAGCAAGCACAGACAGAGCTTACCTCTGCCAACAAAAGTTAAACTCTACTTCTGTATCACATCTCATCAGAACATGGTCAAACTTATCAACAAATCCACCCAATACTCTAACATGACCAATATATGTTTTTGGAATTCTCTAAGATGTGTCAAGTACACAATCTATGCTTTGCCAATGGGAACACCTTCTCAATAGCATTTGCCATAGAAAATGCTTGGTCCGTCATTATAGTTTTCGGTTGAACATTACCCATAGCTTCCAAGAATGTTTCAAATAACCACACAAAACTATCAATCTTCTCATTCATAAAAAACCCGCATCCCACCATAACATTCTTTGCATGGTGATTCATACAAACAAAAGGTGCACAAATCATCTCATAACGATTGGTCCTATATGTTGTGTCAAATACAACGAGATCACCAAACAACATGTAATCACATTTCATTTGTGTATCTCTCCAAAAGAAGCACGTCAAATAATCGTCTGCGTCCAATTTAAACTTATAAAAAAAATCTTGTTCATTACCACACCTAGCTTCCAAAACACACATCAAATGGTTGGCATCGCCCCCGTCTAAGGTCATCTTCACTTCATTTGCAACACTATTGTACGCTTCCCTCTCGTTAAAACCAAGTGATGGTGAACCCCATGCCTCATTTCTCAGAAGTCGATACGCATGCAAAACTTTCATACCATTTCTCCTCATCTTTTGGAAATAGTCCACATGAGACTTCTTGACTTTTTTATGTGACCTCAACTTATACACCTCATATTCCAAAAGCAGTTCATGATTATGAACCATATCATGCTTCTTACAAACCCATTCCCCATTTGGTTCAATGTAAAATATAACCCTAGCATTACAATTACACCTTCGGCTCCGTTTGCTAAATCTCTTGCCCTTTTTCCCTGGACACCTTTTAACACCTTGTTTGCTGCAGCAAAACTCCCTTGAACGAACCTCTTGTGAACCCTCTCTCCTTCGTAACTTGTCACACCTAATAGAAAAACCCTTACGGAGAGCATACTCGTTGTATAACTCGACTGCAGCATTTAGAGAACTGACCTTTTTACCAATCAGCTCTGATTCTTCACATTCCTTTATTTCAACAAGACATTCATCACCATCTACACATTTCTCCTTATCAATCACAACATAGTTAGATACATCACCACCACCATTACAATCATCAGAAGCCACCCCTTTGCCCTTTGAATCACCACTACGGTTACACAAAATCCTAACATAATCATCAACATCAACTGCCTCAGCAACGTAACGATCTAATGTAGATGTGTAAAATGAAGTATCATCTGCATAAATAATTTTTTTTTTTTGGGTGAGCTATAATGTACCATTGGTGAGCACAGGTTTCATTCCAGTGAGCCAAAAACTTGTCTTAGTGAGCACAGAATGCTATGTACCGTGCTTGAATGCAACAGATTCTGTTCCATGATAGGGGAAAAATTGAATATAGGAATTACATTTCGTGTGCACTAAAACTGATAAATGATTCATGCATACAATGTGAACCTCAGTGAGCTTATGGTATTTTTATTAGTGAGCCAACGAGTATATGTAGTGAGCATAGAACACAAATTGGTGAGTTGTTTCTCATATGTAAGTAAACATATCATATAGAAAAACAACCATAGCATTTGTGGTAAGCTATACTGCAAACTCGGTGAGCCCACGCTTCAATCCTGGTGAGCTAAACGTTACTTTTAGTGAGCAAAAAACTGCTATGTTTAGTGAGCGAAATATATACCACCAGTGAGTCAACGACTATATTTAGTGAGCCAAAAGCCCATAACGATAAGCAATCGCTTCTCATATGTCGGCAGCCAAAATTCACCTAATCTTCAACAATTAAACCAAAAAATCACTGTAAACTTCAATATTAACCGAAATTAACACAAAACACAAAAAACTTCAATACTTATATATCTTCTTCCAATCAAACATTCTGCCAAAAATGCAGAACAGCAAATCGCAAAATAACACACTCGATAACAATTGCATTATAATGTCAGATCACGACACCACAACAATGAATGTATACCAGTTCAAACAACTCGAAACTAACTAATGAAAAATCCATGCATACAATTTCAACATACGAGCACAAAAACAGAGAACCAAAAACGATATCAAACCTGACGACAAAATCGCGTTTGATGAAGATTCAACATCAATAGCAGCGTTCAGATCAAATTCAACAATTTCGTGAAGAACTGGCAGAATACTAAAGCAATTGCAACAACGATCATTGGCTGCGAGAATGGGAGAGGTTGAAAACGGCAAACCGCATGTTCAAAAATTGAGAAGAATGTATTCTTTTTTTGTTTAGATGGAAGTTCAAATAAGCAACGCACATAACAGATGGGAGGTGGGGCCGGGTGGACAAATGAGTTGTCCAACCGGTTGTACGTAATAATTTATGCATATTTTCATATGAGAAAATACACATTGACAGTATGTCGCCTTTATGACCTTGTAACCCTAAGCCACTGGTATTCTCGTATGATCAAGAGAAGTTTGCTTCAATGGCTAGACAACCACCTAACCTTCTCTCATGCCAGAGCAGAGGCCACTTGAATTTCGGGAGCTGTATTAAGAGCATCTCCAATTAGAGTTTCAAATTTTGAAGATCCATCTTACTACATTAGCAAATGTTCTATTTTTTGGAACTTGTATTTCTTCAATTTTGTAACTATAGAACTCCAATTTGGATCATAAAATAAATATTCATCATGGACTTACCCTGTAATACACAATTTTTTGAAAACCACCTAAACAATATTTTAAACGGAAAAACAAAAAAAAATCACAAAAAGACAAAAATGGAACACGTAGGGGTGTACATTATTTGGTCCAAACCCGAACCGGATCGAAGACCGGGTCGGATCGGACCGAAGATCGGGTCGAGCCGGACCGAACCGGTCTGGATCGAGTGCATTCGGTCCAGTCCTCGGTCCAAAAAAATCTCTTACTTGGTCTTCAGCCTAGTCCGACCAGTCCACCCAGTACACCAGTCCGAACCGAGGACTGATTATTTTTTAAAAATAAAATAAAATAAGTTAAAAAATTTGTTATGAGTTTGAGACTTTCTTTTGATTTTTTTGGTTAAAAATTAATGCCAACTGCCAACTAATGCTCTTTAGAATTAGCAAACAAAACCAATAATAGCATGATTTTGGCCAAAATTAATTGAACCAATATGCTTTGTTCCGCCCGCAATTGAAAATAAATTCAATCTACTTCAATTGGTTCCGATCAGATCTGAATTTTTTCGGTCAGGTCCCGATTCGGTCCGCCTCTTATTCGGTCCGGTCCTCGGTCCGTTGTTTTTCCCTTAATCAGTCTTCAATCCAACCCAATCTAGTCCGAATTTGGACCGATAAACACTCCTGGGGACACGGGATGGAACAATTAGGTGTTCCACCCCGTGTGGCAGCCCTTGTGGAAGCCCAATTTTGAAATGTGTACCCCACAAGTTGACAAGTGAGTAATGCGCTGCGGGTGCTTTAATACTCCTCCCTCGCAAGCGCAAGGGAAGGAGTGTTCACTATATGCAAATCATTTGGATTTAGATCAAATTAAAAATTAAGGTAGATTTTTTCTTGTAAAAAAAAGTTTGCAATTGATGCAATGATTAAATAGTCCTTTCTTTTAAGGGTTCTACTGCTATTGTCTCCAATGAGAACAAAAGAGGCGAGATACAAGGAAAAAAGACCAACAAATAAAGGAAGAAATAGAGAAAGCAAACTTGACCAAACTATCTGTTGCGCATTTGTCTTCTCTAAAAACATGCTGGAAGTACACTCAATCGTAAAAATTGAGGTAGGTTTTTGTATCTTTAACTAGAGTTTGAATCCTCCAAGGAATATGGACTTGTGGCTTGAAACAACACCTGATTATTACCTTCTATACCATTTCACATTACTGTTGTTTCCGCTACTAGACCTGAGGTTGCTCCATGATTGGTAGTTCTATCTGGAAGAATTTTCCATCCCAACTTCTGATGAAGAGTTTTTGTTGTTAAAGAAAATTTCGATTCATCAAAATTGATTTTGATTGAATCCTCCTGTTGGTTTGGCCTAACTGACGAAAGATGAAGACTTGGATGCGGATGAGAATGCTGATGAAATGAAGACATTGCATTGAAAATGCATCTTTGACTTAGACAATGCTTATTTGCACAAAATATTTTCTCAATGCATGATTTTTTCTAGATAGAACAAATCAGACAAACCTAACTTAGGTTCTAATAATTTTTAGAGCATAGAACTTAGGAAATTTTGGTTTCCAAATTGTAAATTCATATAAAAAAAATAATCCTGTAATCGTAACAACTTCTTTGGGTTAAACATATTCATTTACAATTGTGCATTTTCTTTGGGTTGAATAAATTTAAATAATTAGATCGATAAAATTTCATATCCTTAATTGTGGAGGAACACCGATATGTAATGGAACAAAGGTCCATTTCCATAGCCGCCCCCCGGGGGGGCCCTTCCCTGCAATCGTTTCAACCCCAGCCTAGGTCATAGACTTGTAGACGAGACCCGAGGTGAGGTGGCCTACATGCTCCGTAGCCTAGTTTGATTGTTAAGGCATTGGTTATCAGGCAGGGTTTATTGTTGTATCCTTTTGTTTTCGACTTTCTGATTTCTTTTCCCTTTTAATAGAAAGGGGGCATGTTTATTGCATTAGATGTTTTCCCTTTTACTCTATAATATGCTACGTATTGCTATTGTAGACCATCTCCTACATTAGGGAATGTTGTTGTGGGTCAAGCAACACCACTATACATCAAGTCTTGGCATTCAACGCATAATTCAGTTACAATTATAGAAAACACAAGCCAATAATAACAACTCAACAATAGTTGGCCGTTTTACCAACGCATCATAGTATCTGACATAAAGACATCCGTTTTATTTTTATCTTTGTCTTGATAAGTTCAATTCTTGATAACCCATGGTTTTTTTAATGTGTAATCATTTTCTAATATATATAATACTAGATAATAAACTAGATGTATAAAGTACTGAACCATTAAAATGTTGATTTAGTGATATTTGATCCATATTTTAATAAAAAGATATGGGTTCAAATTTCACTGAAGCCATAAAAGAATTTTTCTTCACCCTTTTTATCTCTTTCCCTATGCCTTTGCCATGTGATAGCTTAGTATACTAGCTATAAACTCAAAGAACCTGATATGGAAAAAGTTTTTTGCAGACTTGGATTTGTGCTCATCACCATATAAAAAAGCCAAACTAAGTTTGGAGAAGCTCCAATAAGAAGGCCTATGATCAAATCTCATAAAGAAAAAAGAAAAACGGATGTTTGACTAATTATCCAATTTCATGAAGTAGATATGGAGGTGGAGTTTTCATATTCCCCACTAGGGCTCGAATTATGGGGGATATAGTTCTTTTGAAATTGTAGCACTCTTAAAGGCTCCTTCTGCGTGTGACAATAGGATTCGTTGGACCTAGTCTAGTGTTTATGTCACCCCCTTTCCTTACCCGCTAGTTTACTGAACTTACACCCTACAGAGAAAATCTGATGCATGAGTTAACTTACTACTTCCACAAATAAAAAAATAAAAAATCACAAAGAAAATCACACTTAAAATACAAACATGAACATATTTCGTTGCTAAATCATCATCTGTGCTGGTGCACAAGCGACTACCATTAAAAAATAAAAAAATAAAAAATCCTCTTTATCAGTATACCTTTTTAATTGTTTATATTTTTAGGGCATGTTTAGCAAATGACTTTTTGAAAAGTTTTTTAGGCAAACATCAATTGTTGGAACAAGTCAAAAAGCTAATTTATTATGATAGCTTTTAAAAGAGTTTTTTTTTGGATCTAAAAAACTAATTGGCAACAAAAGCTAATTGTATGAGATTTCAGAAGTGCTTTTTTGATAAATTATTTTTTTGTTCCTCATAACTTTGTCAGAAACATCTAATTCACCAAAGAGTTTCTCTACAAACAGCTAATTCAAACAGTTAATAACTAAAGACTAATACAAATACCTAACAGCTAACAGTTAACAGTTATCTACTAAACAGAGTCTTAATCATATTTCACCGTAATCACTCACCAACTCATCAATTCATTAAGCCCATTCATTGTCTAGTTTAGATACAAGTTTTTCTTTTCTCTATACTTTAATGTGTTTTAGTTTTATATTTCTCAGTTTAAAATTATTTTTAATTGTTTCATATCTAGATAAATAAATAAGTACAAGTCCTACACAAGTACAGTGAACTCTAGAGAGAGAATAGAATGAGAGAGAAAGTCTTAAGTTCCCAGTAAACTAGCAATTCCACCATGAACGAACCCCCAGATCTGCCACTCTCCAAGCAATATCCATAGGCCATCATTAGACCTACAACCCGACTTGTCTTTGTTGCATCCCCTCCGTCCTCCCTGCCATCTTCCACTCTTTGGTCGCCCTTCCCGTGCCGTGGCTGGGTTCCTTTTCATGTATAATGGCTTCTTCATTGAATCATTGCAAAACCATTCCAGTAATGATTGCTTCCCCTTACCTCCAAATCGTGGCCTTCGAGTGCCCAAATCTTCATTATGACTTCTCTCTCTTGTACTCTTTTTGATATGCCGTGTTTCGCTCTAATGGCGTGTGAAACTCATTTTTGTTCATTTTGTTGCAGGTCCATGGCCTAGAGTCATGCTTTGAGTACGATTATCATGATGATTTGGTCATGATGGGGACTATAAGCCTCTTATTTGGTCTTCACAGTCCCTTAAGCGCCTAATTTCTTTCTGGCATGGGTACGCTTTTGGACACAACACGTGTTTGAACCATGCTCTGCCTCTGATGCCTTGCATCAGACGTTCTACCACGATAAAA